>OZ026591.1:9854514-10487085 GCA_964020215.1 Aurelia sp. 3 sensu Dawson et al. (2005) | reverse complement strand
CCTTGGTCTAGATCCCTCATTTAAGGATGATGGGATTGATGTGAGTCTGGAAAATAAGGTAGACATAGCTACAGAAAAATACAACAACCACCCAAGTATTGTTGCTATAAAAAGTAAAGTCCAGATTGAGAAAAAATTTGAATTTAGTAATGTTAACTTGTTAAACGTTATGATTAAAATAGAAGCCTTAAACAATAGTAAGTCAAACAGTGGTAACATTCCAACAAAAATTATACAGGAGGCGAAAGAGGTGATTTGCCCATACTTAACTGATTGCATAAATGCAACTATGGACAACTGTTGCTTTCCAGACAAACTAAAGGAAGCGGACGTTTGTGCAATCCATAAAAAGGATGATACATGCCAAAAAGTCAATTACAGACCTATTAGCGTCCTATCAGCCATGTCCAAAATTTTTGAACGGATCATGAGTGAGCAAATAAATCAGTTTTTTGTGGGTATATTATCTTCATTGCTTTCTGGCTTTCGACAAGGTTATAGCACACAACATGCTCTGTTTCGAGTAGTGGAGACTTGGAAAAAGTGTCTAGATATGTCGGGTATAGTAGGAACAATCCTAATGGATTTGTCAAAAGCATACGATTGCATACCCCACGATCTACTAATTGCAAAGTTAGAGGCATATGGGTTCAAGAAAAATGCTCTCAAACTGGTTTATAGTTACCTGACAAACCGAACACAAAGGGTCAAAATAGGCTCCACATATAGCTCACCACAGCATATCTCAATTGGGGTACCACAGGGGTCTGTTCTTGGGCCCTTACTTTTCAACATCTTTATAAACGACCTGTTCTATATGGAACTGGAATCGGAGATATGTAACTTTGCTGACGATACGACGATTTACGCGTGCGATACAGATGTGGAGGCAGTCATGATTAGATTAGAGAATGACCTACAGGGATTAATGCAATGGTTTACTAACAACGGCATGAGTGCCAATCCTTCAAAATTCCAAATAATGTTTTTGGGGCTAAAGGGAGCAAAGAAACTATGCCTTAACATGAACGGCCAACTGATTCCATCAAGCGAACATGTAAAACTTCTGGGTGTAAACATTGACAACTCACTGAAGTTTGAAACGCATGTGAAAGAGATATGTAAGAAGGTCAACCAAAAATTGTATGCATTTGGAAGGTTAAGACCATTTTTAGGAGAACAAAAGTCAAAGTTACTTTTAAACTCCGTGGTAATGTCGAATTTTTCCTATTGCCCTCTGATCTGGTTATTTTGTAGCAAAGCTGCAAACAATGAAATCAATAGGACCCACAAACGCGCACTGAGAACTTTATATAGAGACTATGAATCCACGTTTGAGGAACTTTTAGATAGGGGTGATACAAAGACAACACATAAAAAGAATCTACAAAACCTCATGGTGGAGATCTACAAATCAATGAACCATCTCAATCCTGAGTACATGTGGGATTTTTTTGTCAAGAAAGATGTTCCCTACAACCTTCGGACTAAGGAACTATGCAAGCTCCCCTCGGTGAGTTCTCAACGCTACGGAATAAATTCCCTGTCCTTTAGAGGGAGTCTGTTGTGGAATGCTCTTAGTGATGACCTAAAATTGACAACTTCTCTCGTGAAATTCAAACAAGAAATACGTTGCTGGGATGGCAACATCTGCACGTGCTACATTTGCACTTAATTTTGGGTTTTATATATTCTGTTATACTGTATATTTTGTAGATAGTTGGTGTAAATTAGCTGTTGTTAGCTACTAACAAACCAACTGTAAATAAGTTTATGATTATGATTATGATTATGATTTTAACATGGTAGCAGAAGGTAGTTCCGAAGGAAGCCAAAGCCAGAGCTAGGAATCCTGGAGCTGGAATCCTGGACTGGAAAGAATGTGAACTGAAATTGTGGAAGATAGAAAAACATGATAGACTATGACAATGCATGGTGCGTTTCATCCTTAGAGTAATACGGACAGATGGTACTGGAAGAGGTACAAAAGTGACAGACGTCTCATCAGCAAACAACACTGTCTCAACTTTTTTGAACAAAAACTACGGGAATGTAATCTTTGCAGCTTGAACATAAAATCTGCGGCTGATTAAAAATATGACATTTCGTGATAGACAGAAACACACTTTTTCTTCATGCAAAACCAAGGAATTGGATTGTTGGATTGAATCCGTTTCCTAAAATTGTCAGATTTTTGAGCATTCATAGTATCTTAAGAGTGTTTTCAGAAGGTTCCCCAAAAGTTTCTTGTATTTTTGGGTTGGTGATCGTATGGTATAATATAAAATATAATAAATATAATCTATATTAATATTTTACGAAGCAAATTTTGTTGCACGTAAAACTCGAGCACCGTTGAACCAATCCTCGCGAAACTTTTCAGATATCTTCGTCTTTACTGTACCTAACGCAATAGAGATTTCATTTTTTCAAATTCACCCTAAATGCGGGGTAATGGGGCAAAGCGGCAAAGTCAAAGGATCGATGGACTCCCCTTACGAAATGGAGGCTACAGAAAGCAACGATAGCGAGGAACGGGATAACAGGACCTGCTGGAATCAGTCAAAATAGTTGAAAATTTGAATACTGCAGAACTAATGCTCACCAAACTTCCTTAATATATCTTTGTCTTCCACCTAGATCTTTCAATAGATATTCCATTTCTTATATTTTACCCATAAGGAGGGGGAAAGGGCCAGATAAGACCTTAGGTGCCTCAACTACAAGGGATTTCCACTGCAAAGAGGGAGAAAAAATAAACTTTATTTCTGTTGTTCTTTGCTTTGCTCTTTGATCTGAAGCACTTTGCTGCCGTGAATGGCCAGGAAATGGCTACCAGGAAACTGATTCATTGCAAAGAATCAACGAAGAATGATTCATTGCAAAGAATCAACGAAGAATCAACGATCTGTTTCCTCTCCCATTTGGATAAGGATTTGGCTGGTGGAAATCCCACAGTAATTTCTATTTTCCAAATTAAAAGGCTCAGTTTAACTTTTCCAAATAGATCAATTTCTCATTGAGTTCCCTTTACACAGATGCGTTCATTTATTCAGTTGAATAAGGATTTGGCCCGGTTGAAGTCCCACCATAAAGGTCTATTTTTTATTCAAGTCTCAATTGCATTTGAGTGGGCACTGAATGTTTCAGGGTGAAATCCTTATAAAGTTTTCTCCCATCTAACAAAAAGGCCTAGGCCTATGGGCTACAAGAATTTTTTTGTAAGAGAATGAGACTTTGAGCCCCCTTTGAGCCTGCACTGAAAGTTTCTTTAACTGATCAGATTTCGAAGGTATATTTGTATGAAATTTTAGCGCATTTGCTTGGCCTTCCATGACGATTATGATGGACTGACGTGGCTTCTGTGCCTAGGCAGGTTACTGAAAATGGAAGCAGGCTTCACAGCTACACCAGAGAGACGGGTTGGCAACTGCCAGGTGATACTCTCTACATACGTTAAATCATAAAGTAAGCCCCCTTTAAGCCAATTTTACTAAATTTTTGGGGTGAGGGCTTATTCGATGGAGAGGGGCCTATCTAGCAGCAGCCAAAACCGTTACCAGCACTACACGTATCTTTTTATCAGAATCTGGGCCAATACTGAAAGTTTCTTAAAGTTATCAGATTTTAGTACTCGAAGTTTCTTACGAGTTTCTTAACTGTTTTGTAGCAATCTTCGTATTCACTTCCTGTTTCCTCATGAACATTTCAAAACAATGTTTTTGAAGCTTTTCGAGTGCTTAGATTCAATAATCAAGCACCTTGTGAGGAACATTGGACAGGAAACAAGCGAAGGTAAAATAAACTGTCTTCAGAATTCTTGAGTTATATTTTCCCAATACTGGAGTTTCTCCATTTTCAGTGATCTGAGAATTTATTGAGCTTCTTATAAGTAGTTTCTTATAAAAAAAATTCATGTTCTCTTTCCCCTTACTCGAGGCGGGTCAGTATGCGCATACAACAGATATGATGAGTTTTATTGTCTTCGAGGATATACCCAAGCCTCGAGTAAGTTAAGAAAAACAAGAAGAAAGTCACCTAAAGAAGAGAATCAAAGTATTCACTAACATAAGAAACAATTTTAACCCTAATCCATATGGGCTTTTTTCAAGCTACCATTTATGGGGGGGTTCTTTCCACCCCCCCCCTGAAAACTGCCTTAGCCTTATCAGAATTCAATGAAACTTGGCACCGTTACAGATCAGGTAGTTTCTAGCTTGTAGCATAACTTGGGTGTGGCTGCCACACCTTATGACGTCACAGTGACGTCATAAGGTTGTCAATCAGTGAAACTCAGGCTTCTAAGTTAAATTTTAATTTAAAGAAGGTTTTGCATGAACATTTTGCAGTTTTTGGTTCAAGTTAGCCATAAATTTAATATAAAAATATCATTTCATTGAAATTAATGATTTTGGAGTGATATTTTGGCAGAAATTAGCCAAATCAAATGACATCATTTTTGCAATTAATTTGTCCTCTGTATGGGTAGACAAAAAAGCTGCAAAGTGGTAATACTCCATTACAAACGCATCATTAGAGTGTTTATAATTGAAAAATTGCGAACAAAATCAAAAACTTTGCTAATTAGCCCAAAATGGCGGCCATTATGACGTCATTGTCAAAAAATGCTAACATCATCAAATTCCAGAAATTCCTTTATCAAATTAAAGATCTTCGTTTGCTGATTCATTTGGTATATAATACTTTATAATTTGATCAAATCTTTCCGTTGAAATCATCAAAAACAATGATTTGTTCGCTACCTGCTTCTAAATATGGGCATGTCACGTGACCTTTGAGCTCTATTGCTTGAAAATTTTTTGGTCAAAATGTGGCGAATAGATAATTAGTATTAGTAAGCGCCCTTCGGCCGCAAAAAGTCAGAGAGGTTTGGGGACATAGTTGATGTCTTTTATAAACGCGGCAAGAAAAACCTCGAAGGGGGGTGGAAAACACCCCCCCATGTGGATTAGGGTTAACAGACAGCAGCGTTCCCCCACGGGGGCTTTCTGGCTGGGGGACATATTTAAAACAATCCTTTTGGGTGGGGGAAGGGGTTATTCAAGGGGCGCCTTTTTGAAGGTTGGGGCTTATTCAAGGACTTACGGTAGGTTTTGCATTACAAAACTTTTCGCATGTTCACTCTGGGAAACCCTATGTAGGCTCGCTCATAATAACTTTTCTTTTCGTGTTGCAATTGTAATTACAGACAGCCTCATGTTTCCGTAGTAGGGCCCATCTACACGAGAGCTTAAAACACGACCAAGTCGGTCCAACTCTGCATGCGTCGTAATTCAGTTATCCAATTAATGCGTTTCCGGCTTGAAATATTCCAAATTTGCGGCAGCAAGGTCCCTCAACCGCTGTCAGCGCGTCATATCACGATCTGTCACCACTAAGCAAATCAAAATGAATTTGAGGTGCGGTCACGTTATCTCGCTCAATTCAACTGCACCCTGCGCACTCTTGCTCACTGAGTAGTAAGAAGGTCAAACACAGAAACGAATTTTAAATACGATGTTACAATTGCCGTTCCTAGACGCATGGTGAACGACCACTTTAATTTCGAGGAAAAACGCAATGAATTTCGTGAAGACTCCGAGGACCAGAATCTTGAAGAGAAACTTGTCATAAACATGTTAGCAGCGAATGACGTAAACCTACGTATTCTGACTTATACTTCGCTCAAGAAAATAAACATGAAGGAGAAACATGAAGAATTCCTCCTTCAACTTTTTGTCTTTGCGTGTGACTAAAAACGCCACACTCAATGCTATTTGATTCATCATGACAGGCAAGGATTAGTGAAACAATAGAAATAAGAACGTTGAGCACCTCCATGAGGTGCTTAACTTGGCCAAGCGGCTTCTTTCATGTGTTCTTAAGATCATGCTCAAGAAAAGTGGCCAAAAATGACCATCTACACAGGCAGCGATGCTCGTTGAAGGTGATAATCCGCTTAATGCCCCGACGAATGTGAGAATGCTTGTTTTTTGCTCTCGTGTAGATGGGCCCGTAGACACATGAACTAAAGTTAGAGTTGCGGAGCCTTGATCTCTGCGGGAATTTGTCATTACATTGATTAATGTGTTCTATTGTAAATTTTGAGAATATAGTCGGGATATTTCATAGGAAAGGTATATAGCCCAGAGTCTCCTTGCTCTGATGTAGTGATTACCGGCTAAAAATGTCAACATGGCTGCGTCACACAGTTGAATAAGGATTTGACCAGGGTGAAATCCCACTCAGAAAGCAGGGCCACCGAGAGGCTTTTGAGGCCTGGGAACAAAAATGCGGACTGAGTGAGGCCCCTGCAAGGGAAGCCAGCAGAGAAAGTTTTGATCGCAAATCAAATAAGATTAAATCAAAGAATAATCATGCTTTAAAGTTTTTGTGACAACCTAATTAATACCAACTATTTACAATGTAATCTACAAAGGATGTCTAAAAATTGACATTGCAAGCTACATAACATAATGGCCAGGCTATTTACAAATTCTACAATTACATTTTTCACCCATCCAGAATCTATCTTTGTTTTCAACCCTTTAGATTCGCCTAAAAGGCATTTCAGAACATTTCCTGCAGTCAATATGTTAAAAATCTTTGATTATGAAAGCCCCTAGACCCTGAGGCGCAGGGGCAAATTGTCCCCTGTTCCCTCTCGGTGACCCTGTCAAAAAGAACTGTTTTTTTTTTCATTTAAAACAGGATGGGGAGTGTTTCCACAAATTTTTTATTTCCACCTTAAAATGTCAATGGAAATTTTCTGGTCCAAAGGTTCTTATTTCTGTGGTCATCTAAGGGTTCATGAATGGTTGCTATACAAAGATATATATCCATTCATTCAATAGAGTCGATTATTTTCGGGTTTCAGGGCATCGTGTTCTCACAAAGTTTTAGTAGCACGTTCTTCTTAAACCATTTGTCACCAAGGAGATACGTTCATAGGCAAGTGCTATTTCAGTGTTAATCGCTTAAGTTCATATGTTTCGAGGAAATTGTTTCCGAATCTTTACAGAGTACCAAGGGTAAGACTATATTTGGAGGAAAATCTGCAACTAGATAGAAAGGTTAGTGGGCATAGCCTGCTTCGTCAAAATGAATGTTTATGAGAAGATTTCAGGAAAGGGCAATAGCATGTGTAGTACAGGAATTGTTGGAATGACATCCAAGAATGACATTAAGGTGAAATTTGTCTTTGAATTACGCTGGTTCGTGGTGCGAAATATATGGAAGACTGGGAAAAAGTTACAAGAAAGGGTCTTTAGAAGAGGCTTTGTTATTGGATCTCTATTCAATGAATAAACGAGGAAACGAGAAGCATAGCAATAGAGAGATTAGGGTCTGATTCTAGAATTCAAGAGAGTAGATATTTACAGGCAAACTTAGGTAATTTCTTGATGTAAATAGTAGCATTCTTATATACCTCAATAGATTGCTGCAAGTGTTAGGAGACGCAGGAGAAGCCACTAAATTCATGGAATAGTAAAAGCGACCAAGAGAAGAAAATAGCTGTGAAGTACATGGAAGTAAAGGGAGAAAGACGTCGGAAAAGGAGCTGAGTTACGGTTTATATCAATTGAAAGCAGCAATGCGGCCTATATGCAATTTGAATGGATCATGTGCTGGAATCGTTCCCATATTTGAAAGCATCAAACATGAATAATCCATTCGCCTTTTATAACGGAGTAGTGATCAATGACTATATACAAGTCAATTAATCAGATTTATGCGAGCAACTATATTCAATATTATAAAAGTGGTAGTCGAGTAATAGTCGCAGTGGTAGTCGAAGGAGGGCTGGAATCGGGAATAGTATGAAGTTATCTCGGAATATGGCCTGTCCAAACGGTGGCTCTCATTAAACGAAAATGGAAGATGCAGCAGAACGGGGCTCTAATTGAGCACAGTCACAGACATGGTTTAGATACTCGAAATTGATTGTAGAGAGTCATTTCAAAAGTATAATAAGAGGAGGACAGAAGGAAATGTAAATGATTCAATTCACTGTCAGTGCAGGATGAGAAGAATATTAAAAATGTTGCGATAGTTAAGTTTCTGAGGCAGATAACACTTAGAATTCTGCTTCCCAGAGACCGCTTTCTGAGTTAGATGAAGCATAAGGAGAAAATAGGGGCTCATGAAGGTGGCATAGTAGAATATCTACAGAAAAAAATCACACGACTATAGTGATTGTAGCACAGATTGCACACGAAATGTTGCAATTTAAAGGACAGCTAAAGTATGAAATATGACAAAATAGTAATAAAATGAAGGAAAAAAAAGAATAGCTAAATATTGGCATACATGATTTATTTTGAGTTTGGAAATGCAGCAAGCAGAACGGGAAAAGGCATGTAAATAGGGAAATGTTACAATGACTGCAATTGATCTTTACTTAGTATATGCTTTTAGATCCTACTTGAGTTTTCCCGTAACACTTTTCACCCATGGGTTGTAGTGAGCTCTTTTACAAAGATCTGGCAAGTGTTCGAAACCTTTACTTGGCGAGCGGATAAATTTGACATGCCATAAAATCTTGGTTGATGCATAACTTTAAATATCTTTGAATAAGAAAGAATCAACCTTTCCCTTTCCTGTTAAAAGTATTTCTTCATTGTAGTGCAATCCTTTAAACGCTGTTTTGTCAAGAACAGTGCATTACAGTAACAAAGAAACAAAAGCAGATAATACAATGTCAAGACCCCATTAAGTCCTCTTCCCATGGAGGCTTATTTCATCTCTAAAGCCACAGAACGAGGCTTGAAATGGAGCAGAATTTCTATAGAAGGACCTCATCCATTGAATCAGTTGTCAATTGTAAGAATCATAGCATTTGCTTCTTTTTACTGTACCGTATAGCCTCCGGAATTAAAAACACTAATCGAGCGTGGTATGATTCTATGAACATCAAGATCGACATTATCTAAGTTCAATAAATGTTACCCTAGGTTCCAGACTCTATCTTTTAGGGGGTCTGGTACCCAAGTTACAAACATGGGAAACACTTAGGACGATGGTTGATAGCCTTTTATGTTTCACATGAGTTGACTGAAGGAGTAAATAGAATGGACATATCTATAATTTTGCTTTGAAAGGAAGGTGTTATTGAGCAAGGGGGCAAGGGACGTTATAGAGCGGGATTGAACAGAGTTTCTCTTTCCTTTCGTAATTGTTAAGAAATAAAAGTACGACGGCGGGCCGGCGCGGCGCCGCAGGCGACGCGCGGCAAGCCTAGTATAATATAATACCGGGTGTCCCAGAAAAAAGGTAACAGATTTGATTATAGCCAGCACTAAGGATTTAGCTTGAATCAATCTGAGATAATCTTTAAACTATTCCTCGATAGTTAACTTGAGGATAGATACATTGCTTGCTGATATTGGAGCATTGAGAGAAGAAATTTTTATCATGAAAGTCTAGATTTGCCCCTACCTCTAAACCAGAGCTTTTGGGGTTTGGCCTAAGTTGTTGACGCGCTGGTTGTGGAATCTCCTGAATCACAGCGAAGTACAAACAAGAAGCCTTGTGCTTCAGAAAAGTTCTTGATGGAAATCCAAATCGAGCTTGAAATCAAATTCACAAATTTTTTTCCCAAGAGACATCCCCTTTCAATCAACAAAACATTCAAATTACACCAGCCGAATAAAAGTTATACATCAGCGAAATTCCGCTGGGTGTGAAAATATCTTCCTTGTTTGAATAAAATGCATCTGTTATCATTGGAATCATTACGAAACAAACAATTGCGTATACCCAAAGGATAAACATTCACAAGGATAAGATCCTTGAAAGTGCTCACTTGTGCTTAAATTGTTTCTACCATGTAAATTCATCTTGACTGAAGGGTGATTATTGTGATGACCGGATCAGCGATGCGGAGGAGCAACACCAAAGCGAGGGGAGTAGCCAGGAGAGAGGTTAAAGATGGCGGCAGTGAGAGAAAGCGAGGGAACTGACTCAAGAGACATTTGACCAGTGCCCTGCAACTGTTGGACTAAGAAGTTTCGTTTAATAAATATTGTGTTCATTTACGCTTGTCTATATATTGTTTGACTTACTACATTTGGCGACGAGGATGGGATGAAGGGCATCAAGGCCTCACAAAAACAAAACAGTACCTCAGAACTAGAGTTTGGTTTCCGAAGATGGATCAGATGACAAAAGAGTACATTGATACATGCCTGCCGTGCCAAGCCGCCACTGACCGCAATCACACGGAGCCACTTAAGTCCACCGCGATGCCTGAACGACCATGGCAAAAACTAGCAATGGATTTCAAAGGCCCCATTGCATCAAATTTCTACTTCTTCCTTCTCATTGACGAATACAGTAGGTTCCCGGAAGTTGAAATAGTAACATCAACATCAGCAGCGTCCGTAATTCCCAAGCTACATCGTATTTTGTGCACTCATGGAATGCCAGAGGAGATAAAAAGTGACAATGGGCCTCCGTTCAATGGCGAAGAGATAAAGAATTATGCCAAACGGCAAGGTTTTCGGCACCGTCTCATTATTTCATTTCATTTCATTTTAAATTATTTATACAGGGTAAAAAACATTCAGTTCATACGGGAAAAAACTGCTTTACAATGTGCCCTGTTAAAACAGAAAAGAAAAAAACAAAAAGAAAAAATTAATTACTCAATAAATTCCTAATACCACTTAATACATAGTCAGATAAATTCCCTAAAAAAAAATCTAATTTAATTATTCCTATCCGAACGAAAAAAGGAAATCAAATTGCAACAGAGAGGAAAAATTAATATATGTTCTTGATGGAAGGAAGTACGTAAAGTTTGCTTTATAATCCTTCCTTTAGTTTTAATTTGAAGTTTGATAGCGAGGGAGACAGTTTGATTTGGTGATCTAGACTATTCCAAACGGTAGCCCCTCGATATGCAAATGACTTTTGTCCATTGTTTGTTCTAAACAAAGGAAGTCTCAAGTCAGTTTCGGTGTTTCTTAGCGTCCTCATTGCCTGTTCACGCTGTCTTTGAAACATTTGGGCCATATAGTCTGGGCAAAGTTTGTTAACAGATTTGAAAACAGTAGTTGCCGTTTCAAACCTGATCAGCTCTTTAACTGTAAGCCAGCCCAGACCTTTAATAAAGGGCAACGAGTGTGCATCATAAGCAGAAGCGCCGGGAAGGGGGGCAAGGGGGGGCGGCCGCCCCTCCAATGTTCTCCAGGACCACTTTTCTAAGTCTTCTAATTCCGGCGTAAAAATTGCGGGGGGGGGGGGTAAGGCTGATGATCTTGGCAATTACAATGTGTATGAGTATAGGTTTCTACAATCTTGCCATTTTAATTGCATTTTCCCACGATCTGTACAGCACTGACTCCATTGACTGATTTTTTGGCAAGTATCTTTTTGTGAAATGCTTAATTAAGTTGGCTTTTTGAAAACTTTTCTAGTCAAACTATTGTAGAATTGTCCAAGACTTATAGTTTTGAGCCCATGGAAACTGGATTGTGAGGACTATTCTCTAACCAAAATAGAGTGTGTTTGCGCAAATATTCTCCTGCGGATGTGATTTATTGAAAATAGTTACAAAATTGTGAAAGTTTTCCTTTTGGTCTTGGTAAAGATGGCACGCAGGATAGGCATTCTAAGCCAAACAATATCATGTTTAAACATTTTACCGGAGATGCTAATCTAGATGACTGTTGCAAAGTGATCAACAATTTCCAAGCAGCACAGGCTAAAATGTGATCGGTAGAATTGTTCTAAGCCAAAGTAAAGAGCGTATCCACAAAAATTTTCCTGGGGGCTTCGCCCCCAGACCCCCTAACTATGTATTTGGCTTTCAAGTTTCTACTAAACCCAATGCCTTCTTTTCACAAACCATATGTACCTCATATTTCTGTATCTGAGAATACATGATAACTCTTTGACAATTCCATTACCGAGTGTGGCGCGTGTTGGATTGGTCGCAGAAAGGTTGGACGCTCGGTCCCCTGTTGGCTGTCATTTTCTAATTGTGGTACCCTACTCGTCTTATTTAACAGAATCATTCATCTTACTGTCAATCCATAAAGGGGGCGTTGGTCGCATTTACAGCCAAAGTAAAGGGTGTGGTCAAGGAAAAATTTTTTCTGGGGCTCCCTGTTTCGCCCCTCCAATAAAAAATCCTGGCGGCGCCACTGATCATAAGCATTATTTGTCACAATACGGGCAGCGCAATTTTGGAGAATTTGCAATCTTTTTAAGTCTGCCTCAGTGCAACATCCCCATACCGTGCAACAGTATCGTAGATAGGGTTCGACTATACTTCTGTACATGGTTTTTACTGTACTGAGTGGGACGTACCTCTTTGCATATCTCAGCATCCCTATCCCTCGCGAAATCTTCGCAGCAATAATGTTGATATGTTCCTTCCAACCCAATGTTTTGTCAATTTGTATTCCAAGGTACTTAGCTTATGTATGTATGTATGTATGTATGTATGTATGTATGTAAAATTTGCCATCTAAATTAAAGTTTAAAAATTAATTATCTAATAAAATAAAAGAAAAGTCTAATTACAATGGTTACAGAAATTAAGATGAAAAAGTTAAAAATCTAATTAAGACACCCCCAGTTAAAAATGGCAGGGATAGCATTAAAAGGTCAGTGCGACTTTGTTTCCATAATGGTCCCTCCAGAGGTCTCTTTGAAAGAAAAGAATGTTCAAATGAAATGAAGAAAAAAAAAAGAAAAGAAAAAAATGAAATGAAATGTTACCTCGAAAGGTAATAAGAGAAATGCTGTATTTTCAAGATTGTTGATAGACTGTTTTGTTACCGCTTTTAAAATCCTAATAAAACACATAGGGACTAATTTCCTGAGTATGGAGGTCTTTAAAGAATTTGACCTTGATCTTGAAGCTGTTGACATTCTTCGCAGATTTTAGGTCTGAGTTTAGAGAGTTCCAGATTTTAGGTCCTAGGTAGGAGAGACCATTTTGTCCTTTGTTACTCTTTCGAAAAGGTTTATCAAGTTTGTTTTTAGATCTTCGAGTGACCCGGATCTGGCTCTTAATCAGTAGGTTCTTATACGCCGGTTTTTGCTGTATTATTGTATGGAACTTCAGATTTGAATGTAGTCGAGAACAAAATGATTATTGCAGCAACAATATCCTTCATCGAACGATCCAAGAGATTTTGCTAGCAACTCTTTTCAAGTAATTTCATAGCAGCGACTTCCCACTATGTCTCTTTTCTTTCCTTGGTTTCGTTTTGATTTTTGTTGTTAATGGTCTTTTAGTCATGCTTTCGTTTTTCGTTGTTTTGATTGTTTGCTGGTTTTTTCTTTTTGGAAATTGTGTGCCTTAATTTGTAAGTCCCATCTGCAGTGGGAACTAGGTGACTGTGTGTCTTTTCCCGCTGTGGATGGGACAGATAATATATAGTATATTTAGTAAAGGGTTTGATAAAAAAATAAAATAAACAAAAGATAAAACTCGTTATCAAGACGCTTATGATTGTGGTCATTAGCAACGTGCGCAGGCAGGGCATTCATGTAAGTATCCTCTGAAGTTCCACAATCATCAAATAAAAAATAGTAACAGTTGCGTGGCCAATGATTGTTACATTGCTTCCTTACTAAGTCAGTTGACCATGCAAATAATGGAGCTTTCGTTATGGGAAAAATATCACCATATACCCCTCAATAATGCGCATGTGCAGCCACCCCCTGCAACAGCAGACCGCAATGCAATCATGATGGCAGTCACCGTATTTGATTGAACAGAACTGAATTCCGTCGACCATTGACCCATCCATCCACCCACTTTATCAAGCTGGAGAAATGGAGCAAGAATATTAATGCTGCGCACGATCCCAACTTACTCTGTCCCATTATGATTCAAAATCCTTATGCACACTGCTTCTATATGGATCTCCATTGCTGAATGTAATTGCCAACAGGATAATTATGGAAGCTACAACATCTTTTATTAAAGAAACAAAACGATTTGACTGAATGCAGCTACCCCCATATTTAGTTTTCGTTCTGTAAGTTCTTGTTATTCGTTTGTTTGTTTTTGTCATTTGTTTTCTTCGTTTTTTTCCCGTTTGCTTCGTTTTTTTATGTTTGTTAGTTGTCCATTTGTTTTGCTAGAGTGACAAAGTAGTTAGATATATTGTAAGTGCCATTGATAGAGGGAACTCGATGACCTTGTGTCCTTTCCCTCTATGAATGGTACCGTTTGAAGTAGTTGTTGCCTAGTGTTAATGTTTTATTTGCATAGAAAAAAAACTCTGTACAAATGCATTTGCAGCTGGCAAGTGTTTCTTGGGTGAGCAGAAGGGTCCGGTTGCTATCCCATTACAGCTAGAATGAGACCTGAGATGGAATGAAAAAAGTTGACAAAGAGACTTTGAGATGTAAAATAGAAAATAGTTAATGAAGCGAGAAAGTTTATGAGGGCGCCTTGAAAATCAATTTTCATTGAAGGGCAACCCTCCCTAAATAAATGAAAAAATAAATGAAAAAATGAAAATTAGCATCTAACCAAGGCCGTAAAGTTTGTTAATGTCAGTGTTGTTGCTAGTACTGCTATTTGTAAATGTCGTTGCTGTTATCTGCTTTCGTTGTTGCATGTAAGGAAATAAGGGCCTGGCATGGTAGGTGTGGTACTTAATTAATGGAGTAGACCTAAGTCAGTAGGGGCATCTACCATTGAGTTTAACATGGTAGCAGAAGGTAGTTCCGAAGGAAGCCAAAGCCAGAGCTAGGAATCCTGGAGCTGGAATCCTGGACTGGAAAGAATGTGAACTGAAATTGTGGAAGATAGAAAAACATGATAGACTATGACAATGCATGGTGCGTTTCATCCTTAGAGTAATACGGACAGATGGTACTGGAAGAGGTACAAAAGTGACAGACGTCTCATCAGCAAACAACACTGTCTCAACTTTTTTGAACAAAAACTACGGGAATGTAATCTTTGCAGCTTGAACATAAAATCTGCGGCTGATTAAAAATATGACATTTCGTGATAGACAGAAACACACTTTTTCTTCATGCAAAACCAAGGAATTGGATTGTTGGATTGAATCCGTTTCCTAAAATTGTCAGATTTTTGAGCATTCATAGTATCTTAAGAGTGTTTTCAGAAGGTTCCCCAAAAGTTTCTTGTATTTTAGGGTTGGTGATCGTATGGTATAATATAAAATATAATAAATATAATCTATATTAATATTTTACGAAGCAAATTTTGTTGCACGTAAAACTCGAGCACCGTTGAACCAATCCTCGCGAAACTTTTCAGATATCTTCGTCTTTACTGTACCTAACGCAATAGAGATTTCATTTTTTCAAATTCACCCTAAATGCGGGGTAATGGGGCAAAGCGGCAAAGTCAAAGGATCGATGGACTCCCCTTACGAAATGGAGGCTACAGAAAGCAACGATAGCGAGGAACGGGATAACAGGACCTGCTGGAATCAGTCAAAATAGTTGAAAATTTGAATACTGCAGAACTAATGCTCACCAAACTTCCTTAATATATCTTTGTCTTCCACCTAGATCTTTCAATAGATATTCCATTTCTTATATTTTACCCATAAGGAGGGGGAAAGGGCCAGATAAGACCTTAGGTGCCTCAACTACAAGGGATTTCCACTGCAAAGAGGGAGAAAAAATAAACTTTATTTCTGTTGTTCTTTGCTTTGCTCTTTGATCTGAAGCACTTTGCTGCCGTGAATGGCCAGGAAATGGCTACCAGGAAACTGATTCATTGCAAAGAATCAACGAAGAATGATTCATTGCAAAGAATCAACGAAGAATCAACGATCTGTTTCCTCTCCCATTTGGATAAGGATTTGGCTGGTGGAAATCCCACAGTAATTTCTATTTTCCAAATTAAAAGGCTCAGTTTAACTTTTCCAAATAGATCAATTTCTCATTGAGTTCCCTTTACACAGATGCGTTCATTTATTCAGTTGAATAAGGATTTGGCCCGGTTGAAGTCCCACCATAAAGGTCTATTTTTTATTCAAGTCTCAATTGCATTTGAGTGGGCACTGAATGTTTCAGGGTGAAATCCTTATAAAGTTTTCTCCCATCTAACAAAAAGGCCTAGGCCTATGGGCTACAAGAATTTTTTTGTAAGAGAATGAGACTTTGAGCCCCCTTTGAGCCTGCACTGAAAGTTTCTTTAACTGATCAGATTTCGAAGGTATATTTGTATGAAATTTTAGCGCATTTGCTTGGCCTTCCATGACGATTATGATGGACTGACGTGGCTTCTGTGCCTAGGCAGGTTACTGAAAATGGAAGCAGGCTTCACAGCTACACCAGAGAGACGGGTTGGCAACTGCCAGGTGATACTCTCTACATACGTTAAATCATAAAGTAAGCCCCCTTTAAGCCAATTTTACTAAATTTTTGGGGTGAGGGCTTATTCGATGGAGAGGGGCCTATCTAGCAGCAGCCAAAACCGTTACCAGCACTACACGTATCTTTTTATCAGAATCTGGGCCAATACTGAAAGTTTCTTAAAGTTATCAGATTTTAGTACTCGAAGTTTCTTACGAGTTTCTTAACTGTTTTGTAGCAATCTTCGTATTCACTTCCTGTTTCCTCATGAACATTTCAAAACAATGTTTTTGAAGCTTTTCGAGTGCTTAGATTCAATAATCAAGCACCTTGTGAGGAACATTGGACAGGAAACAAGCGAAGGTAAAATAAACTGTCTTCAGAATTCTTGAGTTATATTTTCCCAATACTGGAGTTTCTCCATTTTCAGTGATCTGAGAATTTATTGAGCTTCTTATAAGTAGTTTCTTATAAAAAAAATTCATGTTCTCTTTCCCCTTACTCGAGGCGGGTCAGTATGCGCATACAACAGATATGATGAGTTTTATTGTCTTCGAGGATATACCCAAGCCTCGAGTAAGTTAAGAAAAACAAGAAGAAAGTCACCTAAAGAAGAGAATCAAAGTATTCACTAACATAAGAAACAATTTTAACCCTAATCCATATGGGCTTTTTTCAAGCTACCATTTATGGGGGGGTTCTTTCCACCCCCCCCCCCCTGAAAACTGCCTTAGCCTTATCAGAATTCAATGAAACTTGGCACCGTTACAGATCAGGTAGTTTCTAGCTTGTAGCATAACTTGGGTGTGGCTGCCACACCTTATGACGTCACAGTGACGTCATAAGGTTGTCAATCAGTGAAACTCAGGCTTCTAAGTTAAATTTTAATTTAAAGAAGGTTTTGCATGAACATTTTGCAGTTTTTGGTTCAAGTTAGCCATAAATTTAATATAAAAATATCATTTCATTGAAATTAATGATTTTGGAGTGATATTTTGGCAGAAATTAGCCAAATCAAATGACATCATTTTTGCAATTAATTTGTCCTCTGTATGGGTAGACAAAAAAGCTGCAAAGTGGTAATACTCCATTACAAACGCATCATTAGAGTGTTTATAATTGAAAAATTGCGAACAAAATCAAAAACTTTGCTAATTAGCCCAAAATGGCGGCCATTATGACGTCATTGTCAAAAAATGCTAACATCATCAAATTCCAGAAATTCCTTTATCAAATTAAAGATCTTCGTTTGCTGATTCATTTGGTATATAATACTTTATAATTTGATCAAATCTTTCCGTTGAAATCATCAAAAACAATGATTTGTTCGCTACCTGCTTCTAAATATGGGCATGTCACGTGACCTTTGAGCTCTATTGCTTGAAAATTTTTTGGTCAAAATGTGGCGAATAGATAATTAGTATTAGTAAGCGCCCTTCGGCCGCAAAAAGTCAGAGAGGTTTGGGGACATAGTTGATGTCTTTTATAAACGCGGCAAGAAAAACCTCGAAGGGGGGTGGAAAACACCCCCCCCCCATGTGGATTAGGGTTAACAGACAGCAGCGTTCCCCCACGGGGGCTTTCTGGCTGGGGGACATATTTAAAACAATCCTTTTGGGTGGGGGAAGGGGTTATTCAAGGGGCGCCTTTTTGAAGGTTGGGGCTTATTCAAGGACTTACGGTAGGTTTTGCATTACAAAACTTTTCGCATGTTCACTCTGGGAAACCCTATGTAGGCTCGCTCATAATAACTTTTCTTTTCGTGTTGCAATTGTAATTACAGACAGCCTCATGTTTCCGTAGTAGGGCCCATCTACACGAGAGCTTAAAACACGACCAAGTCGGTCCAACTCTGCATGCGTCGTAATTCAGTTATCCAATTAATGCGTTTCCGGCTTGAAATATTCCAAATTTGCGGCAGCAAGGTCCCTCAACCGCTGTCAGCGCGTCATATCACGATCTGTCACCACTAAGCAAATCAAAATGAATTTGAGGTGCGGTCACGTTATCTCGCTCAATTCAACTGCACCCTGCGCACTCTTGCTCACTGAGTAGTAAGAAGGTCAAACACAGAAACGAATTTTAAATACGATGTTACAATTGCCGTTCCTAGACGCATGGTGAACGACCACTTTAATTTCGAGGAAAAACGCAATGAATTTCGTGAAGACTCCGAGGACCAGAATCTTGAAGAGAAACTTGTCATAAACATGTTAGCAGCGAATGACGTAAACCTACGTATTCTGACTTATACTTCGCTCAAGAAAATAAACATGAAGGAGAAACATGAAGAATTCCTCCTTCAACTTTTTGTCTTTGCGTGTGACTAAAAACGCCACACTCAATGCTATTTGATTCATCATGACAGGCAAGGATTAGTGAAACAATAGAAATAAGAACGTTGAGCACCTCCATGAGGTGCTTAACTTGGCCAAGCGGCTTCTTTCATGTGTTCTTAAGATCATGCTCAAGAAAAGTGGCCAAAAATGACCATCTACACAGGCAGCGATGCTCGTTGAAGGTGATAATCCGCTTAATGCCCCGACGAATGTGAGAATGCTTGTTTTTTGCTCTCGTGTAGATGGGCCCGTAGACACATGAACTAAAGTTAGAGTTGCGGAGCCTTGATCTCTGCGGGAATTTGTCATTACATTGATTAATGTGTTCTATTGTAAATTTTGAGAATATAGTCGGGATATTTCATAGGAAAGGTATATAGCCCAGAGTCTCCTTGCTCTGATGTAGTGATTACCGGCTAAAAATGTCAACATGGCTGCGTCACACAGTTGAATAAGGATTTGACCAGGGTGAAATCCCACTCAGAAAGCAGGGCCACCGAGAGGCTTTTGAGGCCTGGGAACAAAAATGCGGACTGAGTGAGGCCCCTGCAAGGGAAGCCAGCAGAGAAAGTTTTGATCGCAAATCAAATAAGATTAAATCAAAGAATAATCATGCTTTAAAGTTTTTGTGACAACCTAATTAATACCAACTATTTACAATGTAATCTACAAAGGATGTCTAAAAATTGACATTGCAAGCTACATAACATAATGGCCAGGCTATTTACAAATTCTACAATTACATTTTTCACCCATCCAGAATCTATCTTTGTTTTCAACCCTTTAGATTCGCCTAAAAGGCATTTCAGAACATTTCCTGCAGTCAATATGTTAAAAATCTTTGATTATGAAAGCCCCTAGACCCTGAGGCGCAGGGGCAAATTGTCCCCTGTTCCCTCTCGGTGACCCTGTCAAAAAGAACTGTTTTTTTTTTCATTTAAAACAGGATGGGGAGTGTTTCCACAAATTTTTTATTTCCACCTTAAAATGTCAATGGAAATTTTCTGGTCCAAAGGTTCTTATTTCTGTGGTCATCTAAGGGTTCATGAATGGTTGCTATACAAAGATATATATCCATTCATTCAATAGAGTCGATTATTTTCGGGTTTCAGGGCATCGTGTTCTCACAAAGTTTTAGTAGCACGTTCTTCTTAAACCATTTGTCACCAAGGAGATACGTTCATAGGCAAGTGCTATTTCAGTGTTAATCGCTTAAGTTCATATGTTTCGAGGAAATTGTTTCCGAATCTTTACAGAGTACCAAGGGTAAGACTATATTTGGAGGAAAATCTGCAACTAGATAGAAAGGTTAGTGGGCATAGCCTGCTTCGTCAAAATGAATGTTTATGAGAAGATTTCAGGAAAGGGCAATAGCATGTGTAGTACAGGAATTGTTGGAATGACATCCAAGAATGACATTAAGGTGAAATTTGTCTTTGAATTACGCTGGTTCGTGGTGCGAAATATATGGAAGACTGGGAAAAAGTTACAAGAAAGGGTCTTTAGAAGAGGCTTTGTTATTGGATCTCTATTCAATGAATAAACGAGGAAACGAGAAGCATAGCAATAGAGAGATTAGGGTCTGATTCTAGAATTCAAGAGAGTAGATATTTACAGGCAAACTTAGGTAATTTCTTGATGTAAATAGTAGCATTCTTATATACCTCAATAGATTGCTGCAAGTGTTAGGAGACGCAGGAGAAGCCACTAAATTCATGGAATAGTAAAAGCGACCAAGAGAAGAAAATAGCTGTGAAGTACATGGAAGTAAAGGGAGAAAGACGTCGGAAAAGGAGCTGAGTTACGGTTTATATCAATTGAAAGCAGCAATGCGGCCTATATGCAATTTGAATGGATCATGTGCTGGAATCGTTCCCATATTTGAAAGCATCAAACATGAATAATCCATTCGCCTTTTATAACGGAGTAGTGATCAATGACTATATACAAGTCAATTAATCAGATTTATGCGAGCAACTATATTCAATATTATAAAAGTGGTAGTCGAGTAATAGTCGCAGTGGTAGTCGAAGGAGGGCTGGAATCGGGAATAGTATGAAGTTATCTCGGAATATGGCCTGTCCAAACGGTGGCTCTCATTAAACGAAAATGGAAGATGCAGCAGAACGGGGCTCTAATTGAGCACAGTCACAGACATGGTTTAGATACTCGAAATTGATTGTAGAGAGTCATTTCAAAAGTATAATAAGAGGAGGACAGAAGGAAATGTAAATGATTCAATTCACTGTCAGTGCAGGATGAGAAGAATATTAAAAATGTTGCGATAGTTAAGTTTCTGAGGCAGATAACACTTAGAATTCTGCTTCCCAGAGACCGCTTTCTGAGTTAGATGAAGCATAAGGAGAAAATAGGGGCTCATGAAGGTGGCATAGTAGAATATCTACAGAAAAAAATCACACGACTATAGTGATTGTAGCACAGATTGCACACGAAATGTTGCAATTTAAAGGACAGCTAAAGTATGAAATATGACAAAATAGTAATAAAATGAAGGAAAAAAAAGAATAGCTAAATATTGGCATACATGATTTATTTTGAGTTTGGAAATGCAGCAAGCAGAACGGGAAAAGGCATGTAAATAGGGAAATGTTACAATGACTGCAATTGATCTTTACTTAGTATATGCTTTTAGATCCTACTTGAGTTTTCCCGTAACACTTTTCACCCATGGGTTGTAGTGAGCTCTTTTACAAAGATCTGGCAAGTGTTCGAAACCTTTACTTGGCGAGCGGATAAATTTGACATGCCATAAAATCTTGGTTGATGCATAACTTTAAATATCTTTGAATAAGAAAGAATCAACCTTTCCCTTTCCTGTTAAAAGTATTTCTTCATTGTAGTGCAATCCTTTAAACGCTGTTTTGTCAAGAACAGTGCATTACAGTAACAAAGAAACAAAAGCAGATAATATAATGTCAAGACCCCATTAAGTCCTCTTCCCATGGAGGCTTATTTCATCTCTAAAGCCACAGAACGAGGCTTGAAATGGAGCAGAATTTCTATAGAAGGACCTCATCCATTGAATCAGTTGTCAATTGTAAGAATCATAGCATTTGCTTCTTTTTACTGTACCGTATAGCCTCCGGAATTAAAAACACTAATCGAGCGTGGTATGATTCTATGAACATCAAGATCGACATTATCTAAGTTCAATAAATGTTACCCTAGGTTCCAGACTCTATCTTTTAGGGGGTCTGGTACCCAAGTTACAAACATGGGAAACACTTAGGACGATGGTTGATAGCCTTTTATGTTTCACATGAGTTGACTGAAGGAGTAAATAGAATGGACATATCTATAATTTTGCTTTGAAAGGAAGGTGTTATTGAGCAAGGGGGCAAGGGACGTTATAGAGCGGGATTGAACAGAGTTTCTCTTTCCTTTCGTAATTGTTAAGAAATAAAAGTACGACGGCGGGCCGGCGCGGCGCCGCAGGCGACGCGCGGCAAGCCTAGTATAATATAATACCGGGTGTCCCAGAAAAAAGGTAACAGATTTGATTATAGCCAGCACTAAGGATTTAGCTTGAATCAATCTGAGATAATCTTTAAACTATTCCTCGATAGTTAACTTGAGGATAGATACATTGCTTGCTGATATTGGAGCATTGAGAGAAGAAATTTTTATCATGAAAGTCTAGATTTGCCCCTACCTCTAAACCAGAGCTTTTGGGGTTTGGCCTAAGTTGTTGACGCGCTGGTTGTGGAATCTCCTGAATCACAGCGAAGTACAAACAAGAAGCCTTGTGCTTCAGAAAAGTTCTTGATGGAAATCCAAATCGAGCTTGAAATCAAATTCACAAATTTTTTTCCCAAGAGACATCCCCTTTCAATCAACAAAACATTCAAATTACACCAGCCGAATAAAAGTTATACATCAGCGAAATTCCGCTGGGTGTGAAAATATCTTCCTTGTTTGAATAAAATGCATCTGTTATCATTGGAATCATTACGAAACAAACAATTGCGTATACCCAAAGGATAAACATTCACAAGGATAAGATCCTTGAAAGTGCTCACTTGTGCTTAAATTGTTTCTACCATGTAAATTCATCTTGACTGAAGGGTGATTATTGTGATGACCGGATCAGCGATGCGGAGGAGCAACACCAAAGCGAGGGGAGTAGCCAGGAGAGAGGTTAAAGATGGCGGCAGTGAGAGAAAGCGAGGGAACTGACTCAAGAGACATTTGACCAGTGCCCTGCAACTGTTGGACTAAGAAGTTTCGTTTAATAAATATTGTGTTCATTTACGCTTGTCTATATATTGTTTGACTTACTACATTTGGCGACGAGGATGGGATGAAGGGCATCAAGGCCTCACAAAAACAAAACAGTACCTCAGAACTAGAGTTTGGTTTCCGAAGATGGATCAGATGACAAAAGAGTACATTGATACATGCATGCCGTGCCAAGCCGCCACTGACCGCAATCACACGGAGCCACTTAAGTCCACCGCGATGCCTGAACGACCATGGCAAAAACTAGCAATGGATTTCAAAGGCCCCATTGCATCAAATTTCTACTTCTTCCTTCTCATTGACGAATACAGTAGGTTCCCGGAAGTTGAAATAGTAACATCAACATCAGCAGCGTCCGTAATTCCCAAGCTACATCGTATTTTGTGCACTCATGGAATGCCAGAGGAGATAAAAAGTGACAATGGGCCTCCGTTCAATGGCGAAGAGATAAAGAATTATGCCAAACGGCAAGGTTTTCGGCACCGTCTCATTATTTCATTTCATTTCATTTTAAATTATTTATACAGGGTAAAAAACATTCAGTTCATACGGGAAAAAACTGCTTTACAATGTGCCCTGTTAAAACAGAAAAGAAAAAAACAAAAAGAAAAAATTAATTACTCAATAAATTCCTAATACCACTTAATACATAGTCAGATAAATTCCCTAAAAAAAAATCTAATTTAATTATTCCTATCCGAACGAAAAAAGGAAATCAAATTGCAACAGAGAGGAAAAATTAATATATGTTCTTGATGGAAGGAAGTACGTAAAGTTTGCTTTATAATCCTTCCTTTAGTTTTAATTTGAAGTTTGATAGCGAGGGAGACAGTTTGATTTGGTGATCTAGACTATTCCAAACGGTAGCCCCTCGATATGCAAATGACTTTTGTCCATTGTTTGTTCTAAACAAAGGAAGTCTCAAGTCAGTTTCGGTGTTTCTTAGCGTCCTCATTGCCTGTTCACGCTGTCTTTGAAACATTTGGGCCATATAGTCTGGGCAAAGTTTGTTAACAGATTTGAAAACAGTAGTTGCCGTTTCAAACCTGATCAGCTCTTTAACTGTAAGCCAGCCCAGACCTTTAATAAAGGGCAACGAGTGTGCATCATAAGCAGAAGCGCCGGGAAGGGGGACAAGGGGGGGCGGCCGCCCCTCCAATGTTCTCCAAGACCACTTTTCTAAGTCTTCTAATTCCGGCGTAAAAATTGCGGGGGGGGGGGGTAAGGCTGATGATCTTGGCAATTACAATGTGTATGAGTATAGGTTTCTACAATCTTGCCATTTTAATTGCATTTTCCCACGATCTGTACAGCACTGACTCCATTGACTGATTTTTTGGCAAGTATCTTTTTGTGAAATGCTTAATTAAGTTGGCTTTTTGAAAACTTTTCTAGTCAAACTATTGTAGAATTGTCCAAGACTTATAGTTTTGAGCCCATGGAAACTGGATTGTGAGGACTATTCTCTAACCAAAATAGAGTGTGTTTGCGCAAATATTCTCCTGCGGATGTGATTTATTGAAAATAGTTACAAAATTGTGAAAGTTTTCCTTTTGGTCTTGGTAAAGATGGCACGCAGGATAGGCATTCTAAGCCAAACAATATCATGTTTAAACATTTTACCGGAGATGCTAATCTAGATGACTGTTGCAAAGTGATCAACAATTTCCAAGCAGCACAGGCTAAAATGTGATCGGTAGAATTGTTCTAAGCCAAAGTAAAGAGCGTATCCACAAAAATTTTCCTGGGGGCTTCGCCCCCAGACCCCCTAACTATGTATTTGACTTTCAAGTTTCTACTAAACCCAATGCCTTCTTTTCACAAACCATATGTACCTCATATTTCTGTATCTGAGAATACATGATAACTCTTTGACAATTCCATTACCGAGTGTGGCGCGTGTTGGATTGGTCGCAGAAAGGTTGGACGCTCGGTCCCCTGTTGGCTGTCATTTTCTAATTGTGGTACCCTACTCGTCTTATTTAACAGAATCATTCATCTTACTGTCAATCCATAAAGGGGGCGTTGGTCGCATTTACAGCCAAAGTAAAGGGTGTGGTCAAGGAAAAATTTTTTCTGGGGCTCCCTGTTTCGCCCCTCCAATAAAAAATCCTGGCGGCGCCACTGATCATAAGCATTATTTGTCACAATACGGGCAGCGCAATTTTGGAGAATTTGCAATCTTTTTAAGTCTGCCTCAGTGCAACATCCCCATACCGTGCAACAGTATCGTAGATAGGGTTCTACTATACTTCTGTACATGGTTTTTACTGTACTGAGTGGGACGTACCTCTTTGCATATCTCAGCATCCCTATCCCTCGCGAAATCTTCGCAGCAATAATGTTGATATGTTCCTTCCAACCCAATGTTTTGTCAATTTGTATTCCAAGGTACTTAGCTTATGTATGTATGTATGTATGTATGTATGTAAAATTTGCCATCTAAATTAAAGTTTAAAAATTAATTATCTAATAAAATAAAAGAAAAGTCTAATTACAATGGTTACAGAAATTAAGATGAAAAAGTTAAAAATCTAATTAAGACACCCCCAGTTAAAAATGGCAGGGATAGCATTAAAAGGTCAGTGCGACTTTGTTTCCATAATGGTCCCTCCAGAGGTCTCTTTGAAAGAAAAGAATGTTCAAATGAAATGAAGAAAAAAAAAAGAAAAGAAAAAAATGAAATGAAATGTTACCTCGAAAGGTAATAAGAGAAATGCTGTATTTTCAAGATTGTTGATAGACTGTTTTGTTACCGCTTTTAAAATCCTAATAAAATATATAGGGACTAATTTCCTGAGTATGGAGGTCTTTAAAGAATTTGACCTTGATCTTGAAGCTGTTGACATTCTTCGCAGATTTTAGGTCTGAGTTTAGAGAGTTCCAGATTTTAGGTCCTAGGTAGGAGAGACCATTTTGTCCTTTGTTACTCTTTCGAAAAGGTTTATCAAGTTTGTTTTTAGATCTTCGAGTGACCCGGATCTGGCTCTTAATCAGTAGGTTCTTATACGCCGGTTTTTGCTGTATTATTGTATGGAACTTCAGATTTGAATGTAGTCGAGAACAAAATGATTATTGCAGCAACAATATCCTTCATCGAACGATCCAAGAGATTTTGCTAGCAACTCTTTTCAAGTAATTTCATAGCAGCGACTTCCCACTATGTCTCTTTTCTTTCCTTGGTTTCGTTTTGATTTTTGTTGTTAATGGTCTTTTAGTCATGCTTTCGTTTTTCGTTGTTTTGATTGTTTGCTGGTTTTTTCTTTTTGGAAATTGTGTGCCTTAATTTGTAAGTCCCATCTGCAGTGGGAACTAGGTGACTGTGTGTCTTTTCCCGCTGTGGATGGGACAGATAATATATAGTATATTTAGTAAAGGGTTTGATAAAAAAATAAAATAAACAAAAGATAAAACTCGTTATCAAGACGCTTATGATTGTGGTCATTAGCAACGTGCGCAGGCAGGGCATTCATGTAAGTATCCTCTGAAGTTCCACAATCATCAAATAAAAAATAGTAACAGTTGCGTGGCCAATGATTGTTACATTGCTTCCTTACTAAGTCAGTTGACCATGCAAATAATGGAGCTTTCGTTATGGGAAAAATATCACCATATACCCCTCAATAATGCGCATGTGCAGCCACCCCCTGCAACAGCAGACCGCAATGCAATCATGATGGCAGTCACCGTATTTGATTGAACAGAACTGAATTCCGTCGACCATTGACCCATCCATCCACCCACTTTATCAAGCTGGAGAAATGGAGCAAGAATATTAATGCTGCGCACGATCCCAACTTACTCTGTCCCATTATGATTCAAAATCCTTATGCACACTGCTTCTATATGGATCTCCATTGCTGAATGTAATTGCCAACAGGATAATTATGGAAGCTACAATATCTTTTATTAAAGAAACAAAACGATTTGACTGAATGCAGCTACCCCCATATTTAGTTTTCGTTCTGTAAGTTCTTGTTATTCGTTTGTTTGTTTTTGTCATTTGTTTTCTTCGTTTTTTTCCCGTTTGCTTCGTTTTTTTATGTTTGTTAGTTGTCCATTTGTTTTGCTAGAGTGACAAAGTAGTTAGATATATTGTAAGTGCCATTGATAGAGGGAACTCGATGACCTTGTGTCCTTTCCCTCTATGAATGGTACCGTTTGAAGTAGTTGTTGCCTAGTGTTAATGTTTTATTTGCATAGAAAAAAAAACTCTGTACAAATGCATTTGCAGCTGGCAAGTGTTTCTTGGGTGAGCAGAAGGGTCCGGTTGCTATCCCATTACAGCTAGAATGAGACCTGAGATGGAATGAAAAAAGTTGACAAAGAGACTTTGAGATGTAAAATAGAAAATAGTTAATGAAGCGAGAAAGTTTATGAGGGCGCCTTGAAAATCAATTTTCATTGAAGGGCAACCCTCCCTAAATAAATGAAAAAATAAATGAAAAAATGAAAATTAGCATCTAACCAAGGCCGTAAAGTTTGTTAATGTCAGTGTTGTTGCTAGTACTGCTATTTGTAAATGTCGTTGCTGTTATCTGCTTTCGTTGTTGCATGTAAGGAAATAAGGGCCTGGCATGGTAGGTGTGGTACTTAATTAATGGAGTAGACCTAAGTCAGTAGGGGCATCTACCATTGAGTTTAACATGGTAGCAGAAGGTAGTTCCGAAGGAAGCCAAAGCCAGAGCTAGGAATCCTGGAGCTGGAATCCTGGACTGGAAAGAATGTGAACTGAAATTGTGGAAGATAGAAAAACATGATAGACTATGACAATGCATGGTGCGTTTCATCCTTAGAGTAATACGGACAGATGGTACTGGAAGAGGTACAAAAGTGACAGACGTCTCATCAGCAAACAACACTGTCTCAACTTTTTTGAACAAAAACTACGGGAATGTAATCTTTGCAGCTTGAACATAAAATCTGCGGCTGATTAAAAATATGACATTTCGTGATAGACAGAAACACACTTTTTCTTCATGCAAAACCAAGGAATTGGATTGTTGGATTGAATCCGTTTCCTAAAATTGTCAGATTTTTGAGCATTCATAGTATCTTAAGAGTGTTTTCAGAAGGTTCCCCAAAAGTTTCTTGTATTTTTGGGTTGGTGATCGTATGGTATAATATAAAATATAATAAATATAATCTATATTAATATTTTACGAAGCAAATTTTGTTGCACGTAAAACTCGAGCACCGTTGAACCAATCCTCGCGAAACTTTTCAGATATCTTCGTCTTTACTGTACCTAACGCAATAGAGATTTCATTTTTTCAAATTCACCCTAAATGCGGGGTAATGGGGCAAAGCGGCAAAGTCAAAGGATCGATGGACTCCCCTTACGAAATGGAGGCTACAGAAAGCAACGATAGCGAGGAACGGGATAACAGGACCTGCTGGAATCAGTCAAAATAGTTGAAAATTTGAATACTGCAGAACTAATGCTCACCAAACTTCCTTAATATATCTTTGTCTTCCACCTAGATCTTTCAATAGATATTCCATTTCTTATATTTTACCCATAAGGAGGGGGAAAGGGCCAGATAAGACCTTAGGTGCCTCAACTACAAGGGATTTCCACTGCAAAGAGGGAGAAAAAATAAACTTTATTTCTGTTGTTCTTTGCTTTGCTCTTTGATCTGAAGCACTTTGCTGCCGTGAATGGCCAGGAAATGGCTACCAGGAAACTGATTCATTGCAAAGAATCAACGAAGAATGATTCATTGCAAAGAATCAACGAAGAATCAACGATCTGTTTCCTCTCCCATTTGGATAAGGATTTGGCTGGTGGAAATCCCACAGTAATTTCTATTTTCCAAATTAAAAGGCTCAGTTTAACTTTTCCAAATAGATCAATTTCTCATTGAGTTCCCTTTACACAGATGCGTTCATTTATTCAGTTGAATAAGGATTTGGCCCGGTTGAAGTCCCACCATAAAGGTCTATTTTTTATTCAAGTCTCAATTGCATTTGAGTGGGCACTGAATGTTTCAGGGTGAAATCCTTATAAAGTTTTCTCCCATCTAACAAAAAGGCCTAGGCCTATGGGCTACAAGAATTTTTTTGTAAGAGAATGAGACTTTGAGCCCCCTTTGAGCCTGCACTGAAAGTTTCTTTAACTGATCAGATTTCGAAGGTATATTTGTATGAAATTTTAGCGCATTTGCTTGGCCTTCCATGACGATTATGATGGACTGACGTGGCTTCTGTGCCTAGGCAGGTTACTGAAAATGGAAGCAGGCTTCACAGCTACACCAGAGAGACGGGTTGGCAACTGCCAGGTGATACTCTCTACATACGTTAAATCATAAAGTAAGCCCCCTTTAAGCCAATTTTACTAAATTTTTGGGGTGAGGGCTTATTCGATGGAGAGGGGCCTATCTAGCAGCAGCCAAAACCGTTACCAGCACCACACGTATCTTTTTATCAGAATCTGGGCCAATACTGAAAGTTTCTTAAAGTTATCAGATTTTAGTACTCGAAGTTTCTTACGAGTTTCTTAACTGTTTTGTAGCAATCTTCGTATTCACTTCCTGTTTCCTCATGAACATTTCAAAACAATGTTTTTGAAGCTTTTCGAGTGCTTAGATTCAATAATCAAGCACCTTGTGAGGAACATTGGACAGGAAACAAGCGAAGGTAAAATAAACTGTCTTCAGAATTCTTGAGTTATATTTTCCCAATACTGGAGTTTCTCCATTTTCAGTGATCTGAGAATTGATTGAGCTTCTTATAAGTAGTTTCTTATAAAAAAAATTCATGTTCTCTTTCCCCTTACTCGAGGCGGGTCAGTATGCGCATACAACAGATATGATGAGTTTTATTGTCTTCGAGGATATACCCAAGCCTCGAGTAACTTAAGAAAAACAAGAAGAAAGTCACCTAAAGAAGAGAATCAAAGTATTCACTAACATAAGAAACAATTTTAACCCTAATCCATATGGGCTTTTTTCAAGCTACCATTTATGGGGGGGTTCTTTCCACCCCCCCCCCCCTGAAAACTGCCTTAGCCTTATCAGAATTCAATGAAACTTGGCACCGTTACAGATCAGGTAGTTTCTAGCTTGTAGCATAACTTGGGTGTGGCTGCCACACCTTATGACGTCACAGTGACGTCATAAGGTTGTCAATCAGTGAAACTCAGGCTTCTAAGTTAAATTTTAATTTAAAGAAGGTTTTGCATGAACATTTTGCAGTTTTTGGTTCAAGTTAGCCATAAATTTAATATAAAAATATCATTTTATTGAAATTAATGATTTTGGAGTGATATTTTGGCAGAAATTAGCCAAATCAAATGACATCATTTTTGCAATTAATTTGTCCTCTGTATGGGTAGACAAAAAAGCTGCAAAGTGGTAATACTCCATTACAAACGCATCATTAGAGTGTTTATAATTGAAAAATTGCGAACAAAATCAAAAACTTTGCTAATTAGCCCAAAATGGCGGCCATTATGACGTCATTGTCAAAAAATGCTAACATCATCAAATTCCAGAAATTCCTTTATCAAATTAAAGATCTTCGTTTGCTGATTCATTTGGTATATAATACTTTATAATTTGATCAAATCTTTCCGTTGAAATCATCAAAAACAATGATTTGTTCGCTACCTGCTTCTAAATATGGGCATGTCACGTGACCTTTGAGCTCTATTGCTTGAAAATTTTTTGGTCAAAATGTGGCGAATAGATAATTAGTATTAGTAAGCGCCCTTCGGCCGCAAAAAGTCAGAGAGGTTTGGGGACATAGTTGATGTCTTTTATAAACGCGGCAAGAAAAACCTCGAAGGGGGGTGGAAAACACCCCCCCATGTGGATTAGGGTTAACAGACAGCAGCGTTCCCCCACGGGGGCTTTCTGGCTGGGGGACATATTTAAAACAATCCTTTTGGGTGGGGGAAGGGGTTATTCAAGGGGCGCCTTTTTGAAGGTTGGGGCTTATTCAAGGACTTACGGTAGGTTTTGCATTACAAAACTTTTCGCATGTTCACTCTGGGAAACCCTATGTAGGCTCGCTCATAATAACTTTTCTTTTCGTGTTGCAATTGTAATTACAGACAGCCTCATGTTTCCGTAGTAGGGCCCATCTACACGAGAGCTTAAAACACGACCAAGTCGGTCCAACTCTGCATGCGTCGTAATTCAGTTATCCAATTAATGCGTTTCCGGCTTGAAATATTCCAAATTTGCGGCAGCAAGGTCCCTCAACCGCTGTCAGCGCGTCATATCACGATCTGTCACCACTAAGCAAATCAAAATGAATTTGAGGTGCGGTCACGTTATCTCGCTCAATTCAACTGCACCCTGCGCACTCTTGCTCACTGAGTAGTAAGAAGGTCAAACACAGAAACGAATTTTAAATACGATGTTACAATTGCCGTTCCTAGACGCATGGTGAACGACCACTTTAATTTCGAGGAAAAACGCAATGAATTTCGTGAAGACTCCGAGGACCAGAATCTTGAAGAGAAACTTGTCATAAACATGTTAGCAGCGAATGACGTAAACCTACGTATTCTGACTTATACTTCGCTCAAGAAAATAAACATGAAGGAGAAACATGAAGAATTCCTCCTTCAACTTTTTGTCTTTGCGTGTGACTAAAAACGCCACACTCAATGCTATTTGATTCATCATGACAGGCAAGGATTAGTGAAACAATAGAAATAAGAACGTTGAGCACCTCCATGAGGTGCTTAACTTGGCCAAGCGGCTTCTTTCATGTGTTCTTAAGATCATGCTCAAGAAAAGTGGCCAAAAATGACCATCTACACAGGCAGCGATGCTCGTTGAAGGTGATAATCCGCTTAATGCCCCGACGAATGTGAGAATGCTTGTTTTTTGCTCTCGTGTAGATGGGCCCGTAGACACATGAACTAAAGTTAGAGTTGCGGAGCCTTGATCTCTGCGGGAATTTGTCATTACATTGATTAATGTGTTCTATTGTAAATTTTGAGAATATAGTCGGGATATTTCATAGGAAAGGTATATAGCCCAGAGTCTCCTTGCTCTGATGTAGTGATTACCGGCTAAAAATGTCAACATGGCTGCGTCACACAGTTGAATAAGGATTTGACCAGGGTGAAATCCCACTCAGAAAGCAGGGCCACCGAGAGGCTTTTGAGGCCTGGGAACAAAAATGCGGACTGAGTGAGGCCCCTGCAAGGGAAGCCAGCAGAGAAAGTTTTGATCGCAAATCAAATAAGATTAAATCAAAGAATAATCATGCTTTAAAGTTTTTGTGACAACCTAATTAATACCAACTATTTACAATGTAATCTACAAAGGATGTCTAAAAATTGACATTGCAAGCTACATAACATAATGGCCAGGCTATTTACAAATTCTACAATTACATTTTTCACCCATCCAGAATCTATCTTTGTTTTCAACCCTTTAGATTCGCCTAAAAGGCATTTCAGAACATTTCCTGCAGTCAATATGTTAAAAATCTTTGATTATGAAAGCCCCTAGACCCTGAGGCGCAGGGGCAAATTGTCCCCTGTTCCCTCTCGGTGACCCTGTCAAAAAGAACTGTTTTTTTTTCATTTAAAACAGGATGGGGAGTGTTTCCACAAATTTTTTATTTCCACCTTAAAATGTCAATGGAAATTTTCTGGTCCAAAGGTTCTTATTTCTGTGGTCATCTAAGGGTTCATGAATGGTTGCTATACAAAGATATATATCCATTCATTCAATAGAGTCGATTATTTTCGGGTTTCAGGGCATCGTGTTCTCACAAAGTTTTAGTAGCACGTTCTTCTTAAACCATTTGTCACCAAGGAGATACGTTCATAGGCAAGTGCTATTTCAGTGTTAATCGCTTAAGTTCATATGTTTCGAGGAAATTGTTTCCGAATCTTTACAGAGTACCAAGGGTAAGACTATATTTGGAGGAAAATCTGCAACTAGATAGAAAGGTTAGTGGGCATAGCCTGCTTCGTCAAAATGAATGTTTATGAGAAGATTTCAGGAAAGGGCAATAGCATGTGTAGTACAGGAATTGTTGGAATGACATCCAAGAATGACATTAAGGTGAAATTTGTCTTTGAATTACGCTGGTTCGTGGTGCGAAATATATGGAAGACTGGGAAAAAGTTACAAGAAAGGGTCTTTAGAAGAGGCTTTGTTATTGGATCTCTATTCAATGAATAAACGAGGAAACGAGAAGCATAGCAATAGAGAGATTAGGGTCTGATTCTAGAATTCAAGAGAGTAGATATTTACAGGCAAACTTAGGTAATTTCTTGATGTAAATAGTAGCATTCTTATATACCTCAATAGATTGCTGCAAGTGTTAGGAGACGCAGGAGAAGCCACTAAATTCATGGAATAGTAAAAGCGACCAAGAGAAGAAAATAGCTGTGAAGTACATGGAAGTAAAGGGAGAAAGACGTCGGAAAAGGAGCTGAGTTACGGTTTATATCAATTGAAAGCAGCAATGCGGCCTATATGCAATTTGAATGGATCATGTGCTGGAATCGTTCCCATATTTGAAAGCATCAAACATGAATAATCCATTCGCCTTTTATAACGGAGTAGTGATCAATGACTATATACAAGTCAATTAATCAGATTTATGCGAGCAACTATATTCAATATTATAAAAGTGGTAGTCGAGTAATAGTCGCAGTGGTAGTCGAAGGAGGGCTGGAATCGGGAATAGTATGAAGTTATCTCGGAATATGGCCTGTCCAAACGGTGGCTCTCATTAAACGAAAATGGAAGATGCAGCAGAACGGGGCTCTAATTGAGCACAGTCACAGACATGGTTTAGATACTCGAAATTGATTGTAGAGAGTCATTTCAAAAGTATAATAAGAGGAGGACAGAAGGAAATGTAAATGATTCAATTCACTGTCAGTGCAGGATGAGAAGAATATTAAAAATGTTGCGATAGTTAAGTTTCTGAGGCAGATAACACTTAGAATTCTGCTTCCCAGAGACCGCTTTCTGAGTTAGATGAAGCATAAGGAGAAAATAGGGGCTCATGAAGGTGGCATAGTAGAATATCTACAGAAAAAAATCACACGACTATAGTGATTGTAGCACAGATTGCACACGAAATGTTGCAATTTAAAGGACAGCTAAAGTATGAAATATGACAAAATAGTAATAAAATGAAGGAAAAAAAAGAATAGCTAAATATTGGCATACATGATTTATTTTGAGTTTGGAAATGCAGCAAGCAGAACGGGAAAAGGCATGTAAATAGGGAAATGTTACAATGACTGCAATTGATCTTTACTTAGTATATGCTTTTAGATCCTACTTGAGTTTTCCCGTAACACTTTTCACCCATGGGTTGTAGTGAGCTCTTTTACAAAGATCTGGCAAGTGTTCGAAACCTTTACTTGGCGAGCGGATAAATTTGACATGCCATAAAATCTTGGTTGATGCATAACTTTAAATATCTTTGAATAAGAAAGAATCAACCTTTCCCTTTCCTGTTAAAAGTATTTCTTCATTGTAGTGCAATCCTTTAAACGCTGTTTTGTCAAGAACAGTGCATTACAGTAACAAAGAAACAAAAGCAGATAATATAATGTCAAGACCCCATTAAGTCCTCTTCCCATGGAGGCTTATTTCATCTCTAAAGCCACAGAACGAGGCTTGAAATGGAGCAGAATTTCTATAGAAGGACCTCATCCATTGAATCAGTTGTCAATTGTAAGAATCATAGCATTTGCTTCTTTTTACTGTACCGTATAGCCTCCGGAATTAAAAACACTAATCGAGCGTGGTATGATTCTATGAACATCAAGATCGACATTATCTAAGTTCAATAAATGTTACCCTAGGTTCCAGACTCTATCTTTTAGGGGGTCTGGTACCCAAGTTACAAACATGGGAAACACTTAGGACGATGGTTGATAGCCTTTTATGTTTCACATGAGTTGACTGAAGGAGTAAATAGAATGGACATATCTATAATTTTGCTTTGAAAGGAAGGTGTTATTGAGCAAGGGGGCAAGGGACGTTATAGAGCGGGATTGAACAGAGTTTCTCTTTCCTTTCGTAATTGTTAAGAAATAAAAGTACGACGGCGGGCCGGCGCGGCGCCGCAGGCGACGCGCGGCAAGCCTAGTATAATATAATACCGGGTGTCCCAGAAAAAAGGTAACAGATTTGATTATAGCCAGCACTAAGGATTTAGCTTGAATCAATCTGAGATAATCTTTAAACTATTCCTCGATAGTTAACTTGAGGATAGATACATTGCTTGCTGATATTGGAGCATTGAGAGAAGAAATTTTTATCATGAAAGTCTAGATTTGCCCCTACCTCTAAACCAGAGCTTTTGGGGTTTGGCCTAAGTTGTTGACGCGCTGGTTGTGGAATCTCCTGAATCACAGCGAAGTACAAACAAGAAGCCTTGTGCTTCAGAAAAGTTCTTGATGGAAATCCAAATCGAGCTTGAAATCAAATTCACAAATTTTTTTCCCAAGAGACATCCCCTTTCAATCAACAAAACATTCAAATTACACCAGCCGAATAAAAGTTATACATCAGCGAAATTCCGCTGGGTGTGAAAATATCTTCCTTGTTTGAATAAAATGCATCTGTTATCATTGGAATCATTACGAAACAAACAATTGCGTATACCCAAAGGATAAACATTCACAAGGATAAGATCCTTGAAAGTGCTCACTTGTGCTTAAATTGTTTCTACCATGTAAATTCATCTTGACTGAAGGGTGATTATTGTGATGACCGGATCAGCGATGCGGAGGAGCAACACCAAAGCGAGGGGAGTAGCCAGGAGAGAGGTTAAAGATGGCGGCAGTGAGAGAAAGCGAGGGAACTGACTCAAGAGACATTTGACCAGTGCCCTGCAACTGTTGGACTAAGAAGTTTCGTTTAATAAATATTGTGTTCATTTACGCTTGTCTATATATTGTTTGACTTACTACATTTGGCGACGAGGATGGGATGAAGGGCATCAAGGCCTCACAAAAACAAAACAGTACCTCAGAACTAGAGTTTGGTTTCCGAAGATGGATCAGATGACAAAAGAGTACATTGATACATGCCTGCCGTGCCAAGCCGCCACTGACCGCAATCACACGGAGCCACTTAAGTCCACCGCGATGCCTGAACGACCATGGCAAAAACTAGCAATGGATTTCAAAGGCCCCATTGCATCAAATTTCTACTTCTTCCTTCTCATTGACGAATACAGTAGGTTCCCGGAAGTTGAAATAGTAACATCAACATCAGCAGCGTCCGTAATTCCCAAGCTACATCGTATTTTGTGCACTCATGGAATGCCAGAGGAGATAAAAAGTGACAATGGGCCTCCGTTCAATGGCGAAGAGATAAAGAATTATGCCAAACGGCAAGGTTTTCGGCACCGTCTCATTATTTCATTTCATTTCATTTTAAATTATTTATACAGGGTAAAAAACATTCAGTTCATACGGGAAAAAACTGCTTTACAATGTGCCCTGTTAAAACAGAAAAGAAAAAAACAAAAAGAAAAAATTAATTACTCAATAAATTCCTAATACCACTTAATACATAGTCAGATAAATTCCCTAAAAAAAAATCTAATTTAATTATTCCTATCCGAACGAAAAAAGGAAATCAAATTGCAACAGAGAGGAAAAATTAATATATGTTCTTGATGGAAGGAAGTACGTAAAGTTTGCTTTATAATCCTTCCTTTAGTTTTAATTTGAAGTTTGATAGCGAGGGAGACAGTTTGATTTGGTGATCTAGACTATTCCAAACGGTAGCCCCTCGATATGCAAATGACTTTTGTCCATTGTTTGTTCTAAACAAAGGAAGTCTCAAGTCAGTTTCGGTGTTTCTTAGCGTCCTCATTGCCTGTTCACGCTGTCTTTGAAACATTTGGGCCATATAGTCTGGGCAAAGTTTGTTAACAGATTTGAAAACAGTAGTTGCCGTTTCAAACCTGATCAGCTCTTTAACTGTAAGCCAGCCCAGACCTTTAATAAAGGGCAACGAGTGTGCATCATAAGCAGAAGCGCCGGGAAGGGGGGCAAGGGGGGGGCGGCCGCCCCTCCAATGTTCTCCAAGACCACTTTTCTAAGTCTTCTAATTCCGGCGTAAAAATTGCGGGGGGGGGGGGGGGTAAGGCTGATGATCTTGGCAATTACAATGTGTATGAGTATAGGTTTCTACAATCTTGCCATTTTAATTGCATTTTCCCACGATCTGTACAGCACTGACTCCATTGACTGATTTTTTGGCAAGTATCTTTTTGTGAAATGCTTAATTAAGTTGGCTTTTTGAAAACTTTTCTAGTCAAACTATTGTAGAATTGTCCTAGACTTATAGTTTTGAGCCCATGGAAACTGGATTGTGAGGACTATTCTCTAACCAAAATAGAGTGTGTTTGCGCAAATATTCTCCTGCGGATGTGATTTATTGAAAATAGTTACAAAATTGTGAAAGTTTTCCTTTTGGTCTTGGTAAAGATGGCACGCAGGATAGGCATTCTAAGCCAAACAATATCATGTTTAAACATTTTACCGGAGATGCTAATCTAGATGACTGTTGCAAAGTGATCAACAATTTCCAAGCAGCACAGGCTAAAATGTGATCGGTAGAATTGTTCTAAGCCAAAGTAAAGAGCGTATCCACAAAAATTTTCCTGGGGGCTTCGCCCCCAGACCCCCTAACTATGTATTTGACTTTCAAGTTTCTACTAAACCCAATGCCTTCTTTTCACAAACCATATGTACCTCATATTTCTGTATCTGAGAATACATGATAACTCTTTGACAATTCCATTACCGAGTGTGGCGCGTGTTGGATTGGTCGCAGAAAGGTTGGACGCTCGGTCCCCTGTTGGCTGTCATTTTCTAATTGTGGTACCCTACTCGTCTTATTTAACAGAATCATTCATCTTACTGTCAATCCATAAAGGGGGCGTTGGTCGCATTTACAGCCAAAGTAAAGGGTGTGGTCAAGGAAAAATTTTTTCTGGGGCTCCCTGTTTCGCCCCTCCAATAAAAAATCCTGGCGGCGCCACTGATCATAAGCATTATTTGTCACAATACGGGCAGCGCAATTTTGGAGAATTTGCAATCTTTTTAAGTCTGCCTCAGTGCAACATCCCCATACCGTGCAACAGTATCGTAGATAGGGTTCTACTATACTTCTGTACATGGTTTTTACTGTACTGAGTGGGACGTACCTCTTTGCATATCTCAGCATCCCTATCCCTCGCGAAATCTTCGCAGCAATAATGTTGATATGTTCCTTCCAACCCAATGTTTTGTCAATTTGTATTCCAAGGTACTTAGCTTATGTATGTATGTATGTATGTATGTATGTAAAATTTGCCATCTAAATTAAAGTTTAAAAATTAATTATCTAATAAAATAAAAGAAAAGTCTAATTACAATGGTTACAGAAATTAAGATGAAAAAGTTAAAAATCTAATTAAGACACCCCCAGTTAAAAATGGCAGGGATAGCATTAAAAGGTCAGTGCGACTTTGTTTCCATAATGGTCCCTCCAGAGGTCTCTTTGAAAGAAAAGAATGTTCAAATGAAATGAAGAAAAAAAAAAGAAAAGAAAAAAATGAAATGAAATGTTACCTCGAAAGGTAATAAGAGAAATGCTGTATTTTCAAGATTGTTGATAGACTGTTTTGTTACCGCTTTTAAAATCCTAATAAAATATATAGGGACTAATTTCCTGAGTATGGAGGTCTTTAAAGAATTTGACCTTGATCTTGAAGCTGTTGACATTCTTCGCAGATTTTAGGTCTGAGTTTAGAGAGTTCCAGATTTTAGGTCCTAGGTAGGAGAGACCATTTTGTCCTTTGTTACTCTTTCGAAAAGGTTTATCAAGTTTGTTTTTAGATCTTCGAGTGACCCGGATCTGGCTCTTAATCAGTAGGTTCTTATACGCCGGTTTTTGCTGTATTATTGTATGGAACTTCAGATTTGAATGTAGTCGAGAACAAAATGATTATTGCAGCAACAATATCCTTCATCGAACGATCCAAGAGATTTTGCTAGCAACTCTTTTCAAGTAATTTCATAGCAGCGACTTCCCACTATGTCTCTTTTCTTTCCTTGGTTTCGTTTTGATTTTTGTTGTTAATGGTCTTTTAGTCATGCTTTCGTTTTTCGTTGTTTTGATTGTTTGCTGGTTTTTTCTTTTTGGAAATTGTGTGCCTTAATTTGTAAGTCCCATCTGCAGTGGGAACTAGGTGACTGTGTGTCTTTTCCCGCTGTGGATGGGACAGATAATATATAGTATATTTAGTAAAGGGTTTGATAAAAAAATAAAATAAACAAAAGATAAAACTCGTTATCAAGACGCTTATGATTGTGGTCATTAGCAACGTGCGCAGGCAGGGCATTCATGTAAGTATCCTCTGAAGTTCCACAATCATCAAATAAAAAATAGTAACAGTTGCGTGGCCAATGATTGTTACATTGCTTCCTTACTAAGTCAGTTGACCATGCAAATAATGGAGCTTTCGTTATGGGAAAAATATCACCATATACCCCTCAATAATGCGCATGTGCAGCCACCCCCTGCAACAGCAGACCGCAATGCAATCATGATGGCAGTCACCGTATTTGATTGAACAGAACTGAATTCCGTCGACCATTGACCCATCCATCCACCCACTTTATCAAGCTGGAGAAATGGAGCAAGAATATTAATGCTGCGCACGATCCCAACTTACTCTGTCCCATTATGATTCAAAATCCTTATGCACACTGCTTCTATATGGATCTCCATTGCTGAATGTAATTGCCAACAGGATAATTATGGAAGCTACAATATCTTTTATTAAAGAAACAAAACGATTTGACTGAATGCAGCTACCCCCATATTTAGTTTTCGTTCTGTAAGTTCTTGTTATTCGTTTGTTTGTTTTTGTCATTTGTTTTCTTCGTTTTTTTCCCGTTTGCTTCGTTTTTTTATGTTTGTTAGTTGTCCATTTGTTTTGCTAGAGTGACAAAGTAGTTAGATATATTGTAAGTGCCATTGATAGAGGGAACTCGATGACCTTGTGTCCTTTCCCTCTATGAATGGTACCGTTTGAAGTAGTTGTTGCCTAGTGTTAATGTTTTATTTGCATAGAAAAAAAAACTCTGTACAAATGCATTTGCAGCTGGCAAGTGTTTCTTGGGTGAGCAGAAGGGTCCGGTTGCTATCCCATTACAGCTAGAATGAGACCTGAGATGGAATGAAAAAAGTTGACAAAGAGACTTTGAGATGTAAAATAGAAAATAGTTAATGAAGCGAGAAAGTTTATGAGGGCGCCTTGAAAATCAATTTTCATTGAAGGGCAACCCTCCCTAAATAAATGAAAAAATAAATGAAAAAATGAAAATTAGCATCTAACCAAGGCCGTAAAGTTTGTTAATGTCAGTGTTGTTGCTAGTACTGCTATTTGTAAATGTCGTTGCTGTTATCTGCTTTCGTTGTTGCATGTAAGGAAATAAGGGCCTGGCATGGTAGGTGTGGTACTTAATTAATGGAGTAGACCTAAGTCAGTAGGGGCATCTACCATTGAGTTTAACATGGTAGCAGAAGGTAGTTCCGAAGGAAGCCAAAGCCAGAGCTAGGAATCCTGGAGCTGGAATCCTGGACTGGAAAGAATGTGAACTGAAATTGTGGAAGATAGAAAAACATGATAGACTATGACAATGCATGGTGCGTTTCATCCTTAGAGTAATACGGACAGATGGTACTGGAAGAGGTACAAAAGTGACAGACGTCTCATCAGCAAACAACACTGTCTCAACTTTTTTGAACAAAAACTACGGGAATGTAATCTTTGCAGCTTGAACATAAAATCTGCGGCTGATTAAAAATATGACATTTCGTGATAGACAGAAACACACTTTTTCTTCATGCAAAACCAAGGAATTGGATTGTTGGATTGAATCCGTTTCCTAAAATTGTCAGATTTTTGAGCATTCATAGTATCTTAAGAGTGTTTTCAGAAGGTTCCCCAAAAGTTTCTTGTATTTTTGGGTTGGTGATCGTATGGTATAATATAAAATATAATAAATATAATCTATATTAATATTTTACGAAGCAAATTTTGTTGCACGTAAAACTCGAGCACCGTTGAACCAATCCTCGCGAAACTTTTCAGATATCTTCGTCTTTACTGTACCTAACGCAATAGAGATTTCATTTTTTCAAATTCACCCTAAATGCGGGGTAATGGGGCAAAGCGGCAAAGTCAAAGGATCGATGGACTCCCCTTACGAAATGGAGGCTACAGAAAGCAACGATAGCGAGGAACGGGATAACAGGACCTGCTGGAATCAGTCAAAATAGTTGAAAATTTGAATACTGCAGAACTAATGCTCACCAAACTTCCTTAATATATCTTTGTCTTCCACCTAGATCTTTCAATAGATATTCCATTTCTTATATTTTACCCATAAGGAGGGGGAAAGGGCCAGATAAGACCTTAGGTGCCTCAACTACAAGGGATTTCCACTGCAAAGAGGGAGAAAAAATAAACTTTATTTCTGTTGTTCTTTGCTTTGCTCTTTGATCTGAAGCACTTTGCTGCCGTGAATGGCCAGGAAATGGCTACCAGGAAACTGATTCATTGCAAAGAATCAACGAAGAATGATTCATTGCAAAGAATCAACGAAGAATCAACGATCTGTTTCCTCTCCCATTTGGATAAGGATTTGGCTGGTGGAAATCCCACAGTAATTTCTATTTTCCAAATTAAAAGGCTCAGTTTAACTTTTCCAAATAGATCAATTTCTCATTGAGTTCCCTTTACACAGATGCGTTCATTTATTCAGTTGAATAAGGATTTGGCCCGGTTGAAGTCCCACCATAAAGGTCTATTTTTTATTCAAGTCTCAATTGCATTTGAGTGGGCACTGAATGTTTCAGGGTGAAATCCTTATAAAGTTTTCTCCCATCTAACAAAAAGGCCTAGGCCTATGGGCTACAAGAATTTTTTTGTAAGAGAATGAGACTTTGAGCCCCCTTTGAGCCTGCACTGAAAGTTTCTTTAACTGATCAGATTTCGAAGGTATATTTGTATGAAATTTTAGCGCATTTGCTTGGCCTTCCATGACGATTATGATGGACTGACGTGGCTTCTGTGCCTAGGCAGGTTACTGAAAATGGAAGCAGGCTTCACAGCTACACCAGAGAGACGGGTTGGCAACTGCCAGGTGATACTCTCTACATACGTTAAATCATAAAGTAAGCCCCCTTTAAGCCAATTTTACTAAATTTTTGGGGTGAGGGCTTATTCGATGGAGAGGGGCCTATCTAGCAGCAGCCAAAACCGTTACCAGCACTACACGTATCTTTTTATCAGAATCTGGGCCAATACTGAAAGTTTCTTAAAGTTATCAGATTTTAGTACTCGAAGTTTCTTACGAGTTTCTTAACTGTTTTGTAGCAATCTTCGTATTCACTTCCTGTTTCCTCATGAACATTTCAAAACAATGTTTTTGAAGCTTTTCGAGTGCTTAGATTCAATAATCAAGCACCTTGTGAGGAACATTGGACAGGAAACAAGCGAAGGTAAAATAAACTGTCTTCAGAATTCTTGAGTTATATTTTCCCAATACTGGAGTTTCTCCATTTTCAGTGATCTGAGAATTGATTGAGCTTCTTATAAGTAGTTTCTTATAAAAAAAATTCATGTTCTCTTTCCCCTTACTCGAGGCGGGTCAGTATGCGCATACAACAGATATGATGAGTTTTATTGTCTTCGAGGATATACCCAAGCCTCGAGTAAGTTAAGAAAAACAAGAAGAAAGTCACCTAAAGAAGAGAATCAAAGTATTCACTAACATAAGAAACAATTTTAACCCTAATCCATATGGGCTTTTTTCAAGCTACCATTTATGGGGGGGTTCTTTCCACCCCCCCCCCCCCTGAAAACTGCCTTAGCCTTATCAGAATTCAATGAAACTTGGCACCGTTACAGATCAGGTAGTTTCTAGCTTGTAGCATAACTTGGGTGTGGCTGCCACACCTTATGACGTCACAGTGACGTCATAAGGTTGTCAATCAGTGAAACTCAGGCTTCTAAGTTAAATTTTAATTTAAAGAAGGTTTTGCATGAACATTTTGCAGTTTTTGGTTCAAGTTAGCCATAAATTTAATATAAAAATATCATTTTATTGAAATTAATGATTTTGGAGTGATATTTTGGCAGAAATTAGCCAAATCAAATGACATCATTTTTGCAATTAATTTGTCCTCTGTATGGGTAGACAAAAAAGCTGCAAAGTGGTAATACTCCATTACAAACGCATCATTAGAGTGTTTATAATTGAAAAATTGCGAACAAAATCAAAAACTTTGCTAATTAGCCCAAAATGGCGGCCATTATGACGTCATTGTCAAAAAATGCTAACATCATCAAATTCCAGAAATTCCTTTATCAAATTAAAGATCTTCGTTTGCTGATTCATTTGGTATATAATACTTTATAATTTGATCAAATCTTTCCGTTGAAATCATCAAAAACAATGATTTGTTCGCTACCTGCTTCTAAATATGGGCATGTCACGTGACCTTTGAGCTCTATTGCTTGAAAATTTTTTGGTCAAAATGTGGCGAATAGATAATTAGTATTAGTAAGCGCCCTTCGGCCGCAAAAAGTCAGAGAGGTTTGGGGACATAGTTGATGTCTTTTATAAACGCGGCAAGAAAAACCTCGAAGGGGGGTGGAAAACACCCCCCCCCCCATGTGGATTAGGGTTAACAGACAGCAGCGTTCCCCCACGGGGGCTTTCTGGCTGGGGGACATATTTAAAACAATCCTTTTGGGTGGGGGAAGGGGTTATTCAAGGGGCGCCTTTTTGAAGGTTGGGGCTTATTCAAGGACTTACGGTAGGTTTTGCATTACAAAACTTTTCGCATGTTCACTCTGGGAAACCCTATGTAGGCTCGCTCATAATAACTTTTCTTTTCGTGTTGCAATTGTAATTACAGACAGCCTCATGTTTCCGTAGTAGGGCCCATCTACACGAGAGCTTAAAACACGACCAAGTCGGTCCAACTCTGCATGCGTCGTAATTCAGTTATCCAATTAATGCGTTTCCGGCTTGAAATATTCCAAATTTGCGGCAGCAAGGTCCCTCAACCGCTGTCAGCGCGTCATATCACGATCTGTCACCACTAAGCAAATCAAAATGAATTTGAGGTGCGGTCACGTTATCTCGCTCAATTCAACTGCACCCTGCGCACTCTTGCTCACTGAGTAGTAAGAAGGTCAAACACAGAAACGAATTTTAAATACGATGTTACAATTGCCGTTCCTAGACGCATGGTGAACGACCACTTTAATTTCGAGGAAAAACGCAATGAATTTCGTGAAGACTCCGAGGACCAGAATCTTGAAGAGAAACTTGTCATAAACATGTTAGCAGCGAATGACGTAAACCTACGTATTCTGACTTATACTTCGCTCAAGAAAATAAACATGAAGGAGAAACATGAAGAATTCCTCCTTCAACTTTTTGTCTTTGCGTGTGACTAGAAACGCCACACTCAATGCTATTTGATTCATCATGACAGGCAAGGATTAGTGAAACAATAGAAATAAGAACGTTGAGCACCTCCATGAGGTGCTTAACTTGGCCAAGCGGCTTCTTTCATGTGTTCTTAAGATCATGCTCAAGAAAAGTGGCCAAAAATGACCATCTACACAGGCAGCGATGCTCGTTGAAGGTGATAATCCGCTTAATGCCCCGACGAATGTGAGAATGCTTGTTTTTTGCTCTCGTGTAGATGGGCCCGTAGACACATGAACTAAAGTTAGAGTTGCGGAGCCTTGATCTCTGCGGGAATTTGTCATTACATTGATTAATGTGTTCTATTGTAAATTTTGAGAATATAGTCGGGATATTTCATAGGAAAGGTATATAGCCCAGAGTCTCCTTGCTCTGATGTAGTGATTACCGGCTAAAAATGTCAACATGGCTGCGTCACACAGTTGAATAAGGATTTGACCAGGGTGAAATCCCACTCAGAAAGCAGGGCCACCGAGAGGCTTTTGAGGCCTGGGAACAAAAATGCGGACTGAGTGAGGCCCCTGCAAGGGAAGCCAGCAGAGAAAGTTTTGATCGCAAATCAAATAAGATTAAATCAAAGAATAATCATGCTTTAAAGTTTTTGTGACAACCTAATTAATACCAACTATTTACAATGTAATCTACAAAGGATGTCTAAAAATTGACATTGCAAGCTACATAACATAATGGCCAGGCTATTTACAAATTCTACAATTACATTTTTCACCCATCCAGAATCTATCTTTGTTTTCAACCCTTTAGATTCGCCTAAAAGGCATTTCAGAACATTTCCTGCAGTCAATATGTTAAAAATCTTTGATTATGAAAGCCCCTAGACCCTGAGGCGCAGGGGCAAATTGTCCCCTGTTCCCTCTCGGTGACCCTGTCAAAAAGAACTGTTTTTTTTTTTCATTTAAAACAGGATGGGGAGTGTTTCCACAAATTTTTTATTTCCACCTTAAAATGTCAATGGAAATTTTCTGGTCCAAAGGTTCTTATTTCTGTGGTCATCTAAGGGTTCATGAATGGTTGCTATACAAAGATATATATCCATTCATTCAATAGAGTCGATTATTTTCGGGTTTCAGGGCATCGTGTTCTCACAAAGTTTTAGTAGCACGTTCTTCTTAAACCATTTGTCACCAAGGAGATACGTTCATAGGCAAGTGCTATTTCAGTGTTAATCGCTTAAGTTCATATGTTTCGAGGAAATTGTTTCCGAATCTTTACAGAGTACCAAGGGTAAGACTATATTTGGAGGAAAATCTGCAACTAGATAGAAAGGTTAGTGGGCATAGCCTGCTTCGTCAAAATGAATGTTTATGAGAAGATTTCAGGAAAGGGCAATAGCATGTGTAGTACAGGAATTGTTGGAATGACATCCAAGAATGACATTAAGGTGAAATTTGTCTTTGAATTACGCTGGTTCGTGGTGCGAAATATATGGAAGACTGGGAAAAAGTTACAAGAAAGGGTCTTTAGAAGAGGCTTTGTTATTGGATCTCTATTCAATGAATAAACGAGGAAACGAGAAGCATAGCAATAGAGAGATTAGGGTCTGATTCTAGAATTCAAGAGAGTAGATATTTACAGGCAAACTTAGGTAATTTCTTGATGTAAATAGTAGCATTCTTATATACCTCAATAGATTGCTGCAAGTGTTAGGAGACGCAGGAGAAGCCACTAAATTCATGGAATAGTAAAAGCGACCAAGAGAAGAAAATAGCTGTGAAGTACATGGAAGTAAAGGGAGAAAGACGTCGGAAAAGGAGCTGAGTTACGGTTTATATCAATTGAAAGCAGCAATGCGGCCTATATGCAATTTGAATGGATCATGTGCTGGAATCGTTCCCATATTTGAAAGCATCAAACATGAATAATCCATTCGCCTTTTATAACGGAGTAGTGATCAATGACTATATACAAGTCAATTAATCAGATTTATGCGAGCAACTATATTCAATATTATAAAAGTGGTAGTCGAGTAATAGTCGCAGTGGTAGTCGAAGGAGGGCTGGAATCGGGAATAGTATGAAGTTATCTCGGAATATGGCCTGTCCAAACGGTGGCTCTCATTAAACGAAAATGGAAGATGCAGCAGAACGGGGCTCTAATTGAGCACAGTCACAGACATGGTTTAGATACTCGAAATTGATTGTAGAGAGTCATTTCAAAAGTATAATAAGAGGAGGACAGAAGGAAATGTAAATGATTCAATTCACTGTCAGTGCAGGATGAGAAGAATATTAAAAATGTTGCGATAGTTAAGTTTCTGAGGCAGATAACACTTAGAATTCTGCTTCCCAGAGACCGCTTTCTGAGTTAGATGAAGCATAAGGAGAAAATAGGGGCTCATGAAGGTGGCATAGTAGAATATCTACAGAAAAAAATCACACGACTATAGTGATTGTAGCACAGATTGCACACGAAATGTTGCAATTTAAAGGACAGCTAAAGTATGAAATATGACAAAATAGTAATAAAATGAAGGAAAAAAAAGAATAGCTAAATATTGGCATACATGATTTATTTTGAGTTTGGAAATGCAGCAAGCAGAACGGGAAAAGGCATGTAAATAGGGAAATGTTACAATGACTGCAATTGATCTTTACTTAGTATATGCTTTTAGATCCTACTTGAGTTTTCCCGTAACACTTTTCACCCATGGGTTGTAGTGAGCTCTTTTACAAAGATCTGGCAAGTGTTCGAAACCTTTACTTGGCGAGCGGATAAATTTGACATGCCATAAAATCTTGGTTGATGCATAACTTTAAATATCTTTGAATAAGAAAGAATCAACCTTTCCCTTTCCTGTTAAAAGTATTTCTTCATTGTAGTGCAATCCTTTAAACGCTGTTTTGTCAAGAACAGTGCATTACAGTAACAAAGAAACAAAAGCAGATAATATAATGTCAAGACCCCATTAAGTCCTCTTCCCATGGAGGCTTATTTCATCTCTAAAGCCACAGAACGAGGCTTGAAATGGAGCAGAATTTCTATAGAAGGACCTCATCCATTGAATCAGTTGTCAATTGTAAGAATCATAGCATTTGCTTCTTTTTACTGTACCGTATAGCCTCCGGAATTAAAAACACTAATCGAGCGTGGTATGATTCTATGAACATCAAGATCGACATTATCTAAGTTCAATAAATGTTACCCTAGGTTCCAGACTCTATCTTTTAGGGGGTCTGGTACCCAAGTTACAAACATGGGAAACACTTAGGACGATGGTTGATAGCCTTTTATGTTTCACATGAGTTGACTGAAGGAGTAAATAGAATGGACATATCTATAATTTTGCTTTGAAAGGAAGGTGTTATTGAGCAAGGGGGCAAGGGACGTTATAGAGCGGGATTGAACAGAGTTTCTCTTTCCTTTCGTAATTGTTAAGAAATAAAAGTACGACGGCGGGCCGGCGCGGCGCCGCAGGCGACGCGCGGCAAGCCTAGTATAATATAATACCGGGTGTCCCAGAAAAAAGGTAACAGATTTGATTATAGCCAGCACTAAGGATTTAGCTTGAATCAATCTGAGATAATCTTTAAACTATTCCTCGATAGTTAACTTGAGGATAGATACATTGCTTGCTGATATTGGAGCATTGAGAGAAGAAATTTTTATCATGAAAGTCTAGATTTGCCCCTACCTCTAAACCAGAGCTTTTGGGGTTTGGCCTAAGTTGTTGACGCGCTGGTTGTGGAATCTCCTGAATCACAGCGAAGTACAAACAAGAAGCCTTGTGCTTCAGAAAAGTTCTTGATGGAAATCCAAATCGAGCTTGAAATCAAATTCACAAATTTTTTTCCCAAGAGACATCCCCTTTCAATCAACAAAACATTCAAATTACACCAGCCGAATAAAAGTTATACATCAGCGAAATTCCGCTGGGTGTGAAAATATCTTCCTTGTTTGAATAAAATGCATCTGTTATCATTGGAATCATTACGAAACAAACAATTGCGTATACCCAAAGGATAAACATTCACAAGGATAAGATCCTTGAAAGTGCTCACTTGTGCTTAAATTGTTTCTACCATGTAAATTCATCTTGACTGAAGGGTGATTATTGTGATGACCGGATCAGCGATGCGGAGGAGCAACACCAAAGCGAGGGGAGTAGCCAGGAGAGAGGTTAAAGATGGCGGCAGTGAGAGAAAGCGAGGGAACTGACTCAAGAGACATTTGACCAGTGCCCTGCAACTGTTGGACTAAGAAGTTTCGTTTAATAAATATTGTGTTCATTTACGCTTGTCTATATATTGTTTGACTTACTACATTTGGCGACGAGGATGGGATGAAGGGCATCAAGGCCTCACAAAAACAAAACAGTACCTCAGAACTAGAGTTTGGTTTCCGAAGATGGATCAGATGACAAAAGAGTACATTGATACATGCCTGCCGTGCCAAGCCGCCACTGACCGCAATCACACGGAGCCACTTAAGTCCACCGCGATGCCTGAACGACCATGGCAAAAACTAGCAATGGATTTCAAAGGCCCCATTGCATCAAATTTCTACTTCTTCCTTCTCATTGACGAATACAGTAGGTTCCCGGAAGTTGAAATAGTAACATCAACATCAGCAGCGTCCGTAATTCCCAAGCTACATCGTATTTTGTGCACTCATGGAATGCCAGAGGAGATAAAAAGTGACAATGGGCCTCCGTTCAATGGCGAAGAGATAAAGAATTATGCCAAACGGCAAGGTTTTCGGCACCGTCTCATTATTTCATTTCATTTCATTTTAAATTATTTATACAGGGTAAAAAACATTCAGTTCATACGGGAAAAAACTGCTTTACAATGTGCCCTGTTAAAACAGAAAAGAAAAAAACAAAAAGAAAAAATTAATTACTCAATAAATTCCTAATACCACTTAATACATAGTCAGATAAATTCCCTAAAAAAAAATCTAATTTAATTATTCCTATCCGAACGAAAAAAGGAAATCAAATTGCAACAGAGAGGAAAAATTAATATATGTTCTTGATGGAAGGAAGTACGTAAAGTTTGCTTTATAATCCTTCCTTTAGTTTTAATTTGAAGTTTGATAGCGAGGGAGACAGTTTGATTTGGTGATCTAGACTATTCCAAACGGTAGCCCCTCGATATGCAAATGACTTTTGTCCATTGTTTGTTCTAAACAAAGGAAGTCTCAAGTCAGTTTCGGTGTTTCTTAGCGTCCTCATTGCCTGTTCACGCTGTCTTTGAAACATTTGGGCCATATAGTCTGGGCAAAGTTTGTTAACAGATTTGAAAACAGTAGTTGCCGTTTCAAACCTGATCAGCTCTTTAACTGTAAGCCAGCCCAGACCTTTAATAAAGGGCAACGAGTGTGCATCATAAGCAGAAGCGCCGGGAAGGGGGGCAAGGGGGGGCGGCCGCCCCTCCAATGTTCTCCAAGACCACTTTTCTAAGTCTTCTAATTCCGGCGTAAAAATTGCGGGGGGGGGGGGTAAGGCTGATGATCTTGGCAATTACAATGTGTATGAGTATAGGTTTCTACAATCTTGCCATTTTAATTGCATTTTCCCACGATCTGTACAGCACTGACTCCATTGACTGATTTTTTGGCAAGTATCTTTTTGTGAAATGCTTAATTAAGTTGGCTTTTTGAAAACTTTTCTAGTCAAACTATTGTAGAATTGTCCAAGACTTATAGTTTTGAGCCCATGGAAACTGGATTGTGAGGACTATTCTCTAACCAAAATAGAGTGTGTTTGCGCAAATATTCTCCTGCGGATGTGATTTATTGAAAATAGTTACAAAATTGTGAAAGTTTTCCTTTTGGTCTTGGTAAAGATGGCACGCAGGATAGGCATTCTAAGCCAAACAATATCATGTTTAAACATTTTACCGGAGATGCTAATCTAGATGACTGTTGCAAAGTGATCAACAATTTCCAAGCAGCACAGGCTAAAATGTGATCGGTAGAATTGTTCTAAGCCAAAGTAAAGAGCGTATCCACAAAAATTTTCCTGGGGGCTTCGCCCCCAGACCCCCTAACTATGTATTTGACTTTCAAGTTTCTACTAAACCCAATGCCTTCTTTTCACAAACCATATGTACCTCATATTTCTGTATCTGAGAATACATGATAACTCTTTGACAATTCCATTACCGAGTGTGGCGCGTGTTGGATTGGTCGCAGAAAGGTTGGACGCTCGGTCCCCTGTTGGCTGTCATTTTCTAATTGTGGTACCCTACTCGTCTTATTTAACAGAATCATTCATCTTACTGTCAATCCATAAAGGGGGCGTTGGTCGCATTTACAGCCAAAGTAAAGGGTGTGGTCAAGGAAAAATTTTTTCTGGGGCTCCCTGTTTCGCCCCTCCAATAAAAAATCCTGGCGGCGCCACTGATCATAAGCATTATTTGTCACAATACGGGCAGCGCAATTTTGGAGAATTTGCAATCTTTTTAAGTCTGCCTCAGTGCAACATCCCCATACCGTGCAACAGTATCGTAGATAGGGTTCTACTATACTTCTGTACATGGTTTTTACTGTACTGAGTGGGACGTACCTCTTTGCATATCTCAGCATCCCTATCCCTCGCGAAATCTTCGCAGCAATAATGTTGATATGTTCCTTCCAACCCAATGTTTTGTCAATTTGTATTCCAAGGTACTTAGCTTATGTATGTATGTATGTATGTATGTATGTAAAATTTGCCATCTAAATTAAAGTTTAAAAATTAATTATCTAATAAAATAAAAGAAAAGTCTAATTACAATGGTTACAGAAATTAAGATGAAAAAGTTAAAAATCTAATTAAGACACCCCCAGTTAAAAATGGCAGGGATAGCATTAAAAGGTCAGTGCGACTTTGTTTCCATAATGGTCCCTCCAGAGGTCTCTTTGAAAGAAAAGAATGTTCAAATGAAATGAAGAAAAAAAAAAGAAAAGAAAAAAATGAAATGAAATGTTACCTCGAAAGGTAATAAGAGAAATGCTGTATTTTCAAGATTGTTGATAGACTGTTTTGTTACCGCTTTTAAAATCCTAATAAAATATATAGGGACTAATTTCCTGAGTATGGAGGTCTTTAAAGAATTTGACCTTGATCTTGAAGCTGTTGACATTCTTCGCAGATTTTAGGTCTGAGTTTAGAGAGTTCCAGATTTTAGGTCCTAGGTAGGAGAGACCATTTTGTCCTTTGTTACTCTTTCGAAAAGGTTTATCAAGTTTGTTTTTAGATCTTCGAGTGACCCGGATCTGGCTCTTAATCAGTAGGTTCTTATACGCCGGTTTTTGCTGTATTATTGTATGGAACTTCAGATTTGAATGTAGTCGAGAACAAAATGATTATTGCAGCAACAATATCCTTCATCGAACGATCCAAGAGATTTTGCTAGCAACTCTTTTCAAGTAATTTCATAGCAGCGACTTCCCACTATGTCTCTTTTCTTTCCTTGGTTTCGTTTTGATTTTTGTTGTTAATGGTCTTTTAGTCATGCTTTCGTTTTTCGTTGTTTTGATTGTTTGCTGGTTTTTTCTTTTTGGAAATTGTGTGCCTTAATTTGTAAGTCCCATCTGCAGTGGGAACTAGGTGACTGTGTGTCTTTTCCCGCTGTGGATGGGACAGATAATATATAGTATATTTAGTAAAGGGTTTGATAAAAAAATAAAATAAACAAAAGATAAAACTCGTTATCAAGACGCTTATGATTGTGGTCATTAGCAACGTGCGCAGGCAGGGCATTCATGTAAGTATCCTCTGAAGTTCCACAATCATCAAATAAAAAATAGTAACAGTTGCGTGGCCAATGATTGTTACATTGCTTCCTTACTAAGTCAGTTGACCATGCAAATAATGGAGCTTTCGTTATGGGAAAAATATCACCATATACCCCTCAATAATGCGCATGTGCAGCCACCCCCTGCAACAGCAGACCGCAATGCAATCATGATGGCAGTCACCGTATTTGATTGAACAGAACTGAATTCCGTCGACCATTGACCCATCCATCCACCCACTTTATCAAGCTGGAGAAATGGAGCAAGAATATTAATGCTGCGCACGATCCCAACTTACTCTGTCCCATTATGATTCAAAATCCTTATGCACACTGCTTCTATATGGATCTCCATTGCTGAATGTAATTGCCAACAGGATAATTATGGAAGCTACAATATCTTTTATTAAAGAAACAAAACGATTTGACTGAATGCAGCTACCCCCATATTTAGTTTTCGTTCTGTAAGTTCTTGTTATTCGTTTGTTTGTTTTTGTCATTTGTTTTCTTCGTTTTTTTCCCGTTTGCTTCGTTTTTTTATGTTTGTTAGTTGTCCATTTGTTTTGCTAGAGTGACAAAGTAGTTAGATATATTGTAAGTGCCATTGATAGAGGGAACTCGATGACCTTGTGTCCTTTCCCTCTATGAATGGTACCGTTTGAAGTAGTTGTTGCCTAGTGTTAATGTTTTATTTGCATAGAAAAAAAAACTCTGTACAAATGCATTTGCAGCTGGCAAGTGTTTCTTGGGTGAGCAGAAGGGTCCGGTTGCTATCCCATTACAGCTAGAATGAGACCTGAGATGGAATGAAAAAAGTTGACAAAGAGACTTTGAGATGTAAAATAGAAAATAGTTAATGAAGCGAGAAAGTTTATGAGGGCGCCTTGAAAATCAATTTTCATTGAAGGGCAACCCTCCCTAAATAAATGAAAAAATAAATGAAAAAATGAAAATTAGCATCTAACCAAGGCCGTAAAGTTTGTTAATGTCAGTGTTGTTGCTAGTACTGCTATTTGTAAATGTCGTTGCTGTTATCTGCTTTCGTTGTTGCATGTAAGGAAATAAGGGCCTGGCATGGTAGGTGTGGTACTTAATTAATGGAGTAGACCTAAGTCAGTAGGGGCATCTACCATTGAGTTTAACATGGTAGCAGAAGGTAGTTCCGAAGGAAGCCAAAGCCAGAGCTAGGAATCCTGGAGCTGGAATCCTGGACTGGAAAGAATGTGAACTGAAATTGTGGAAGATAGAAAAACATGATAGACTATGACAATGCATGGTGCGTTTCATCCTTAGAGTAATACGGACAGATGGTACTGGAAGAGGTACAAAAGTGACAGACGTCTCATCAGCAAACAACACTGTCTCAACTTTTTTGAACAAAAACTACGGGAATGTAATCTTTGCAGCTTGAACATAAAATCTGCGGCTGATTAAAAATATGACATTTCGTGATAGACAGAAACACACTTTTTCTTCATGCAAAACCAAGGAATTGGATTGTTGGATTGAATCCGTTTCCTAAAATTGTCAGATTTTTGAGCATTCATAGTATCTTAAGAGTGTTTTCAGAAGGTTCCCCAAAAGTTTCTTGTATTTTTGGGTTGGTGATCGTATGGTATAATATAAAATATAATAAATATAATCTATATTAATATTTTACGAAGCAAATTTTGTTGCACGTAAAACTCGAGCACCGTTGAACCAATCCTCGCGAAACTTTTCAGATATCTTCGTCTTTACTGTACCTAACGCAATAGAGATTTCATTTTTTCAAATTCACCCTAAATGCGGGGTAATGGGGCAAAGCGGCAAAGTCAAAGGATCGATGGACTCCCCTTACGAAATGGAGGCTACAGAAAGCAACGATAGCGAGGAACGGGATAACAGGACCTGCTGGAATCAGTCAAAATAGTTGAAAATTTGAATACTGCAGAACTAATGCTCACCAAACTTCCTTAATATATCTTTGTCTTCCACCTAGATCTTTCAATAGATATTCCATTTCTTATATTTTACCCATAAGGAGGGGGAAAGGGCCAGATAAGACCTTAGGTGCCTCAACTACAAGGGATTTCCACTGCAAAGAGGGAGAAAAAATAAACTTTATTTCTGTTGTTCTTTGCTTTGCTCTTTGATCTGAAGCACTTTGCTGCCGTGAATGGCCAGGAAATGGCTACCAGGAAACTGATTCATTGCAAAGAATCAACGAAGAATGATTCATTGCAAAGAATCAACGAAGAATCAACGATCTGTTTCCTCTCCCATTTGGATAAGGATTTGGCTGGTGGAAATCCCACAGTAATTTCTATTTTCCAAATTAAAAGGCTCAGTTTAACTTTTCCAAATAGATCAATTTCTCATTGAGTTCCCTTTACACAGATGCGTTCATTTATTCAGTTGAATAAGGATTTGGCCCGGTTGAAGTCCCACCATAAAGGTCTATTTTTTATTCAAGTCTCAATTGCATTTGAGTGGGCACTGAATGTTTCAGGGTGAAATCCTTATAAAGTTTTCTCCCATCTAACAAAAAGGCCTAGGCCTATGGGCTACAAGAATTTTTTTGTAAGAGAATGAGACTTTGAGCCCCCTTTGAGCCTGCACTGAAAGTTTCTTTAACTGATCAGATTTCGAAGGTATATTTGTATGAAATTTTAGCGCATTTGCTTGGCCTTCCATGACGATTATGATGGACTGACGTGGCTTCTGTGCCTAGGCAGGTTACTGAAAATGGAAGCAGGCTTCACAGCTACACCAGAGAGACGGGTTGGCAACTGCCAGGTGATACTCTCTACATACGTTAAATCATAAAGTAAGCCCCCTTTAAGCCAATTTTACTAAATTTTTGGGGTGAGGGCTTATTCGATGGAGAGGGGCCTATCTAGCAGCAGCCAAAACCGTTACCAGCACCACACGTATCTTTTTATCAGAATCTGGGCCAATACTGAAAGTTTCTTAAAGTTATCAGATTTTAGTACTCGAAGTTTCTTACGAGTTTCTTAACTGTTTTGTAGCAATCTTCGTATTCACTTCCTGTTTCCTCATGAACATTTCAAAACAATGTTTTTGAAGCTTTTCGAGTGCTTAGATTCAATAATCAAGCACCTTGTGAGGAACATTGGACAGGAAACAAGCGAAGGTAAAATAAACTGTCTTCAGAATTCTTGAGTTATATTTTCCCAATACTGGAGTTTCTCCATTTTCAGTGATCTGAGAATTGATTGAGCTTCTTATAAGTAGTTTCTTATAAAAAAAATTCATGTTCTCTTTCCCCTTACTCGAGGCGGGTCAGTATGCGCATACAACAGATATGATGAGTTTTATTGTCTTCGAGGATATACCCAAGCCTCGAGTAACTTAAGAAAAACAAGAAGAAAGTCACCTAAAGAAGAGAATCAAAGTATTCACTAACATAAGAAACAATTTTAACCCTAATCCATATGGGCTTTTTTCAAGCTACCATTTATGGGGGGGTTCTTTCCACCCCCCCCCCCCTGAAAACTGCCTTAGCCTTATCAGAATTCAATGAAACTTGGCACCGTTACAGATCAGGTAGTTTCTAGCTTGTAGCATAACTTGGGTGTGGCTGCCACACCTTATGACGTCACAGTGACGTCATAAGGTTGTCAATCAGTGAAACTCAGGCTTCTAAGTTAAATTTTAATTTAAAGAAGGTTTTGCATGAACATTTTGCAGTTTTTGGTTCAAGTTAGCCATAAATTTAATATAAAAATATCATTTTATTGAAATTAATGATTTTGGAGTGATATTTTGGCAGAAATTAGCCAAATCAAATGACATCATTTTTGCAATTAATTTGTCCTCTGTATGGGTAGACAAAAAAGCTGCAAAGTGGTAATACTCCATTACAAACGCATCATTAGAGTGTTTATAATTGAAAAATTGCGAACAAAATCAAAAACTTTGCTAATTAGCCCAAAATGGCGGCCATTATGACGTCATTGTCAAAAAATGCTAACATCATCAAATTCCAGAAATTCCTTTATCAAATTAAAGATCTTCGTTTGCTGATTCATTTGGTATATAATACTTTATAATTTGATCAAATCTTTCCGTTGAAATCATCAAAAACAATGATTTGTTCGCTACCTGCTTCTAAATATGGGCATGTCACGTGACCTTTGAGCTCTATTGCTTGAAAATTTTTTGGTCAAAATGTGGCGAATAGATAATTAGTATTAGTAAGCGCCCTTCGGCCGCAAAAAGTCAGAGAGGTTTGGGGACATAGTTGATGTCTTTTATAAACGCGGCAAGAAAAACCTCGAAGGGGGGTGGAAAACACCCCCCCATGTGGATTAGGGTTAACAGACAGCAGCGTTCCCCCACGGGGGCTTTCTGGCTGGGGGACATATTTAAAACAATCCTTTTGGGTGGGGGAAGGGGTTATTCAAGGGGCGCCTTTTTGAAGGTTGGGGCTTATTCAAGGACTTACGGTAGGTTTTGCATTACAAAACTTTTCGCATGTTCACTCTGGGAAACCCTATGTAGGCTCGCTCATAATAACTTTTCTTTTCGTGTTGCAATTGTAATTACAGACAGCCTCATGTTTCCGTAGTAGGGCCCATCTACACGAGAGCTTAAAACACGACCAAGTCGGTCCAACTCTGCATGCGTCGTAATTCAGTTATCCAATTAATGCGTTTCCGGCTTGAAATATTCCAAATTTGCGGCAGCAAGGTCCCTCAACCGCTGTCAGCGCGTCATATCACGATCTGTCACCACTAAGCAAATCAAAATGAATTTGAGGTGCGGTCACGTTATCTCGCTCAATTCAACTGCACCCTGCGCACTCTTGCTCACTGAGTAGTAAGAAGGTCAAACACAGAAACGAATTTTAAATACGATGTTACAATTGCCGTTCCTAGACGCATGGTGAACGACCACTTTAATTTCGAGGAAAAACGCAATGAATTTCGTGAAGACTCCGAGGACCAGAATCTTGAAGAGAAACTTGTCATAAACATGTTAGCAGCGAATGACGTAAACCTACGTATTCTGACTTATACTTCGCTCAAGAAAATAAACATGAAGGAGAAACATGAAGAATTCCTCCTTCAACTTTTTGTCTTTGCGTGTGACTAAAAACGCCACACTCAATGCTATTTGATTCATCATGACAGGCAAGGATTAGTGAAACAATAGAAATAAGAACGTTGAGCACCTCCATGAGGTGCTTAACTTGGCCAAGCGGCTTCTTTCATGTGTTCTTAAGATCATGCTCAAGAAAAGTGGCCAAAAATGACCATCTACACAGGCAGCGATGCTCGTTGAAGGTGATAATCCGCTTAATGCCCCGACGAATGTGAGAATGCTTGTTTTTTGCTCTCGTGTAGATGGGCCCGTAGACACATGAACTAAAGTTAGAGTTGCGGAGCCTTGATCTCTGCGGGAATTTGTCATTACATTGATTAATGTGTTCTATTGTAAATTTTGAGAATATAGTCGGGATATTTCATAGGAAAGGTATATAGCCCAGAGTCTCCTTGCTCTGATGTAGTGATTACCGGCTAAAAATGTCAACATGGCTGCGTCACACAGTTGAATAAGGATTTGACCAGGGTGAAATCCCACTCAGAAAGCAGGGCCACCGAGAGGCTTTTGAGGCCTGGGAACAAAAATGCGGACTGAGTGAGGCCCCTGCAAGGGAAGCCAGCAGAGAAAGTTTTGATCGCAAATCAAATAAGATTAAATCAAAGAATAATCATGCTTTAAAGTTTTTGTGACAACCTAATTAATACCAACTATTTACAATGTAATCTACAAAGGATGTCTAAAAATTGACATTGCAAGCTACATAACATAATGGCCAGGCTATTTACAAATTCTACAATTACATTTTTCACCCATCCAGAATCTATCTTTGTTTTCAACCCTTTAGATTCGCCTAAAAGGCATTTCAGAACATTTCCTGCAGTCAATATGTTAAAAATCTTTGATTATGAAAGCCCCTAGACCCTGAGGCGCAGGGGCAAATTGTCCCCTGTTCCCTCTCGGTGACCCTGTCAAAAAGAACTGTTTTTTTTTCATTTAAAACAGGATGGGGAGTGTTTCCACAAATTTTTTATTTCCACCTTAAAATGTCAATGGAAATTTTCTGGTCCAAAGGTTCTTATTTCTGTGGTCATCTAAGGGTTCATGAATGGTTGCTATACAAAGATATATATCCATTCATTCAATAGAGTCGATTATTTTCGGGTTTCAGGGCATCGTGTTCTCACAAAGTTTTAGTAGCACGTTCTTCTTAAACCATTTGTCACCAAGGAGATACGTTCATAGGCAAGTGCTATTTCAGTGTTAATCGCTTAAGTTCATATGTTTCGAGGAAATTGTTTCCGAATCTTTACAGAGTACCAAGGGTAAGACTATATTTGGAGGAAAATCTGCAACTAGATAGAAAGGTTAGTGGGCATAGCCTGCTTCGTCAAAATGAATGTTTATGAGAAGATTTCAGGAAAGGGCAATAGCATGTGTAGTACAGGAATTGTTGGAATGACATCCAAGAATGACATTAAGGTGAAATTTGTCTTTGAATTACGCTGGTTCGTGGTGCGAAATATATGGAAGACTGGGAAAAAGTTACAAGAAAGGGTCTTTAGAAGAGGCTTTGTTATTGGATCTCTATTCAATGAATAAACGAGGAAACGAGAAGCATAGCAATAGAGAGATTAGGGTCTGATTCTAGAATTCAAGAGAGTAGATATTTACAGGCAAACTTAGGTAATTGCTTGATGTAAATAGTAGCATTCTTATATACCTCAATAGATTGCTGCAAGTGTTAGGAGACGCAGGAGAAGCCACTAAATTCATGGAATAGTAAAAGCGACCAAGAGAAGAAAATAGCTGTGAAGTACATGGAAGTAAAGGGAGAAAGACGTCGGAAAAGGAGCTGAGTTACGGTTTATATCAATTGAAAGCAGCAATGCGGCCTATATGCAATTTGAATGGATCATGTGCTGGAATCGTTCCCATATTTGAAAGCATCAAACATGAATAATCCATTCGCCTTTTATAACGGAGTAGTGATCAATGACTATATACAAGTCAATTAATCAGATTTATGCGAGCAACTATATTCAATATTATAAAAGTGGTAGTCGAGTAATAGTCGCAGTGGTAGTCGAAGGAGGGCTGGAATCGGGAATAGTATGAAGTTATCTCGGAATATGGCCTGTCCAAACGGTGGCTCTCATTAAACGAAAATGGAAGATGCAGCAGAACGGGGCTCTAATTGAGCACAGTCACAGACATGGTTTAGATACTCGAAATTGATTGTAGAGAGTCATTTCAAAAGTATAATAAGAGGAGGACAGAAGGAAATGTAAATGATTCAATTCACTGTCAGTGCAGGATGAGAAGAATATTAAAAATGTTGCGATAGTTAAGTTTCTGAGGCAGATAACACTTAGAATTCTGCTTCCCAGAGACCGCTTTCTGAGTTAGATGAAGCATAAGGAGAAAATAGGGGCTCATGAAGGTGGCATAGTAGAATATCTACAGAAAAAAATCACACGACTATAGTGATTGTAGCACAGATTGCACACGAAATGTTGCAATTTAAAGGACAGCTAAAGTATGAAATATGACAAAATAGTAATAAAATGAAGGAAAAAAAAGAATAGCTAAATATTGGCATACATGATTTATTTTGAGTTTGGAAATGCAGCAAGCAGAACGGGAAAAGGCATGTAAATAGGGAAATGTTACAATGACTGCAATTGATCTTTACTTAGTATATGCTTTTAGATCCTACTTGAGTTTTCCCGTAACACTTTTCACCCATGGGTTGTAGTGAGCTCTTTTACAAAGATCTGGCAAGTGTTCGAAACCTTTACTTGGCGAGCGGATAAATTTGACATGCCATAAAATCTTGGTTGATGCATAACTTTAAATATCTTTGAATAAGAAAGAATCAACCTTTCCCTTTCCTGTTAAAAGTATTTCTTCATTGTAGTGCAATCCTTTAAACGCTGTTTTGTCAAGAACAGTGCATTACAGTAACAAAGAAACAAAAGCAGATAATATAATGTCAAGACCCCATTAAGTCCTCTTCCCATGGAGGCTTATTTCATCTCTAAAGCCACAGAACGAGGCTTGAAATGGAGCAGAATTTCTATAGAAGGACCTCATCCATTGAATCAGTTGTCAATTGTAAGAATCATAGCATTTGCTTCTTTTTACTGTACCGTATAGCCTCCGGAATTAAAAACACTAATCGAGCGTGGTATGATTCTATGAACATCAAGATCGACATTATCTAAGTTCAATAAATGTTACCCTAGGTTCCAGACTCTATCTTTTAGGGGGTCTGGTACCCAAGTTACAAACATGGGAAACACTTAGGACGATGGTTGATAGCCTTTTATGTTTCACATGAGTTGACTGAAGGAGTAAATAGAATGGACATATCTATAATTTTGCTTTGAAAGGAAGGTGTTATTGAGCAAGGGGGCAAGGGACGTTATAGAGCGGGATTGAACAGAGTTTCTCTTTCCTTTCGTAATTGTTAAGAAATAAAAGTACGACGGCGGGCCGGCGCGGCGCCGCAGGCGACGCGCGGCAAGCCTAGTATAATATAATACCGGGTGTCCCAGAAAAAAGGTAACAGATTTGATTATAGCCAGCACTAAGGATTTAGCTTGAATCAATCTGAGATAATCTTTAAACTATTCCTCGATAGTTAACTTGAGGATAGATACATTGCTTGCTGATATTGGAGCATTGAGAGAAGAAATTTTTATCATGAAAGTCTAGATTTGCCCCTACCTCTAAACCAGAGCTTTTGGGGTTTGGCCTAAGTTGTTGACGCGCTGGTTGTGGAATCTCCTGAATCACAGCGAAGTACAAACAAGAAGCCTTGTGCTTCAGAAAAGTTCTTGATGGAAATCCAAATCGAGCTTGAAATCAAATTCACAAATTTTTTTCCCAAGAGACATCCCCTTTCAATCAACAAAACATTCAAATTACACCAGCCGAATAAAAGTTATACATCAGCGAAATTCCGCTGGGTGTGAAAATATCTTCCTTGTTTGAATAAAATGCATCTGTTATCATTGGAATCATTACGAAACAAACAATTGCGTATACCCAAAGGATAAACATTCACAAGGATAAGATCCTTGAAAGTGCTCACTTGTGCTTAAATTGTTTCTACCATGTAAATTCATCTTGACTGAAGGGTGATTATTGTGATGACCGGATCAGCGATGCGGAGGAGCAACACCAAAGCGAGGGGAGTAGCCAGGAGAGAGGTTAAAGATGGCGGCAGTGAGAGAAAGCGAGGGAACTGACTCAAGAGACATTTGACCAGTGCCCTGCAACTGTTGGACTAAGAAGTTTCGTTTAATAAATATTGTGTTCATTTACGCTTGTCTATATATTGTTTGACTTACTACATTTGGCGACGAGGATGGGATGAAGGGCATCAAGGCCTCACAAAAACAAAACAGTACCTCAGAACTAGAGTTTGGTTTCCGAAGATGGATCAGATGACAAAAGAGTACATTGATACATGCCTGCCGTGCCAAGCCGCCACTGACCGCAATCACACGGAGCCACTTAAGTCCACCGCGATGCCTGAACGACCATGGCAAAAACTAGCAATGGATTTCAAAGGCCCCATTGCATCAAATTTCTACTTCTTCCTTCTCATTGACGAATACAGTAGGTTCCCGGAAGTTGAAATAGTAACATCAACATCAGCAGCGTCCGTAATTCCCAAGCTACATCGTATTTTGTGCACTCATGGAATGCCAGAGGAGATAAAAAGTGACAATGGGCCTCCGTTCAATGGCGAAGAGATAAAGAATTATGCCAAACGGCAAGGTTTTCGGCACCGTCTCATTATTTCATTTCATTTCATTTTAAATTATTTATACAGGGTAAAAAACATTCAGTTCATACGGGAAAAAACTGCTTTACAATGTGCCCTGTTAAAACAGAAAAGAAAAAAACAAAAAGAAAAAATTAATTACTCAATAAATTCCTAATACCACTTAATACATAGTCAGATAAATTCCCTAAAAAAAAATCTAATTTAATTATTCCTATCCGAACGAAAAAAGGAAATCAAATTGCAACAGAGAGGAAAAATTAATATATGTTCTTGATGGAAGGAAGTACGTAAAGTTTGCTTTATAATCCTTCCTTTAGTTTTAATTTGAAGTTTGATAGCGAGGGAGACAGTTTGATTTGGTGATCTAGACTATTCCAAACGGTAGCCCCTCGATATGCAAATGACTTTTGTCCATTGTTTGTTCTAAACAAAGGAAGTCTCAAGTCAGTTTCGGTGTTTCTTAGCGTCCTCATTGCCTGTTCACGCTGTCTTTGAAACATTTGGGCCATATAGTCTGGGCAAAGTTTGTTAACAGATTTGAAAACAGTAGTTGCCGTTTCAAACCTGATCAGCTCTTTAACTGTAAGCCAGCCCAGACCTTTAATAAAGGGCAACGAGTGTGCATCATAAGCAGAAGCGCCGGGAAGGGGGGCAAGGGGGGGCGGCCGCCCCTCCAATGTTCTCCAAGACCACTTTTCTAAGTCTTCTAATTCCGGCGTAAAAATTGCGGGGGGGGGGGTAAGGCTGATGATCTTGGCAATTACAATGTGTATGAGTATAGGTTTCTACAATCTTGCCATTTTAATTGCATTTTCCCACGATCTGTACAGCACTGACTCCATTGACTGATTTTTTGGCAAGTATCTTTTTGTGAAATGCTTAATTAAGTTGGCTTTTTGAAAACTTTTCTAGTCAAACTATTGTAGAATTGTCCAAGACTTATAGTTTTGAGCCCATGGAAACTGGATTGTGAGGACTATTCTCTAACCAAAATAGAGTGTGTTTGCGCAAATATTCTCCTGCGGATGTGATTTATTGAAAATAGTTACAAAATTGTGAAAGTTTTCCTTTTGGTCTTGGTAAAGATGGCACGCAGGATAGGCATTCTAAGCCAAACAATATCATGTTTAAACATTTTACCGGAGATGCTAATCTAGATGACTGTTGCAAAGTGATCAACAATTTCCAAGCAGCACAGGCTAAAATGTGATCGGTAGAATTGTTCTAAGCCAAAGTAAAGAGCGTATCCACAAAAATTTTCCTGGGGGCTTCGCCCCCAGACCCCCTAACTATGTATTTGACTTTCAAGTTTCTACTAAACCCAATGCCTTCTTTTCACAAACCATATGTACCTCATATTTCTGTATCTGAGAATACATGATAACTCTTTGACAATTCCATTACCGAGTGTGGCGCGTGTTGGATTGGTCGCAGAAAGGTTGGACGCTCGGTCCCCTGTTGGCTGTCATTTTCTAATTGTGGTACCCTACTCGTCTTATTTAACAGAATCATTCATCTTACTGTCAATCCATAAAGGGGGCGTTGGTCGCATTTACAGCCAAAGTAAAGGGTGTGGTCAAGGAAAAATTTTTTCTGGGGCTCCCTGTTTCGCCCCTCCAATAAAAAATCCTGGCGGCGCCACTGATCATAAGCATTATTTGTCACAATACGGGCAGCGCAATTTTGGAGAATTTGCAATCTTTTTAAGTCTGCCTCAGTGCAACATCCCCATACCGTGCAACAGTATCGTAGATAGGGTTCTACTATACTTCTGTACATGGTTTTTACTGTACTGAGTGGGACGTACCTCTTTGCATATCTCAGCATCCCTATCCCTCGCGAAATCTTCGCAGCAATAATGTTGATATGTTCCTTCCAACCCAATGTTTTGTCAATTTGTATTCCAAGGTACTTAGCTTATGTATGTATGTATGTATGTATGTATGTAAAATTTGCCATCTAAATTAAAGTTTAAAAATTAATTATCTAATAAAATAAAAGAAAAGTCTAATTACAATGGTTACAGAAATTAAGATGAAAAAGTTAAAAATCTAATTAAGACACCCCCAGTTAAAAATGGCAGGGATAGCATTAAAAGGTCAGTGCGACTTTGTTTCCATAATGGTCCCTCCAGAGGTCTCTTTGAAAGAAAAGAATGTTCAAATGAAATGAAGAAAAAAAAAAGAAAAGAAAAAAATGAAATGAAATGTTACCTCGAAAGGTAATAAGAGAAATGCTGTATTTTCAAGATTGTTGATAGACTGTTTTGTTACCGCTTTTAAAATCCTAATAAAATATATAGGGACTAATTTCCTGAGTATGGAGGTCTTTAAAGAATTTGACCTTGATCTTGAAGCTGTTGACATTCTTCGCAGATTTTAGGTCTGAGTTTAGAGAGTTCCAGATTTTAGGTCCTAGGTAGGAGAGACCATTTTGTCCTTTGTTACTCTTTCGAAAAGGTTTATCAAGTTTGTTTTTAGATCTTCGAGTGACCCGGATCTGGCTCTTAATCAGTAGGTTCTTATACGCCGGTTTTTGCTGTATTATTGTATGGAACTTCAGATTTGAATGTAGTCGAGAACAAAATGATTATTGCAGCAACAATATCCTTCATCGAACGATCCAAGAGATTTTGCTAGCAACTCTTTTCAAGTAATTTCATAGCAGCGACTTCCCACTATGTCTCTTTTCTTTCCTTGGTTTCGTTTTGATTTTTGTTGTTAATGGTCTTTTAGTCATGCTTTCGTTTTTCGTTGTTTTGATTGTTTGCTGGTTTTTTCTTTTTGGAAATTGTGTGCCTTAATTTGTAAGTCCCATCTGCAGTGGGAACTAGGTGACTGTGTGTCTTTTCCCGCTGTGGATGGGACAGATAATATATAGTATATTTAGTAAAGGGTTTGATAAAAAAATAAAATAAACAAAAGATAAAACTCGTTATCAAGACGCTTATGATTGTGGTCATTAGCAACGTGCGCAGGCAGGGCATTCATGTAAGTATCCTCTGAAGTTCCACAATCATCAAATAAAAAATAGTAACAGTTGCGTGGCCAATGATTGTTACATTGCTTCCTTACTAAGTCAGTTGACCATGCAAATAATGGAGCTTTCGTTATGGGAAAAATATCACCATATACCCCTCAATAATGCGCATGTGCAGCCACCCCCTGCAACAGCAGACCGCAATGCAATCATGATGGCAGTCACCGTATTTGATTGAACAGAACTGAATTCCGTCGACCATTGACCCATCCATCCACCCACTTTATCAAGCTGGAGAAATGGAGCAAGAATATTAATGCTGCGCACGATCCCAACTTACTCTGTCCCATTATGATTCAAAATCCTTATGCACACTGCTTCTATATGGATCTCCATTGCTGAATGTAATTGCCAACAGGATAATTATGGAAGCTACAATATCTTTTATTAAAGAAACAAAACGATTTGACTGAATGCAGCTACCCCCATATTTAGTTTTCGTTCTGTAAGTTCTTGTTATTCGTTTGTTTGTTTTTGTCATTTGTTTTCTTCGTTTTTTTCCCGTTTGCTTCGTTTTTTTATGTTTGTTAGTTGTCCATTTGTTTTGCTAGAGTGACAAAGTAGTTAGATATATTGTAAGTGCCATTGATAGAGGGAACTCGATGACCTTGTGTCCTTTCCCTCTATGAATGGTACCGTTTGAAGTAGTTGTTGCCTAGTGTTAATGTTTTATTTGCATAGAAAAAAAAACTCTGTACAAATGCATTTGCAGCTGGCAAGTGTTTCTTGGGTGAGCAGAAGGGTCCGGTTGCTATCCCATTACAGCTAGAATGAGACCTGAGATGGAATGAAAAAAGTTGACAAAGAGACTTTGAGATGTAAAATAGAAAATAGTTAATGAAGCGAGAAAGTTTATGAGGGCGCCTTGAAAATCAATTTTCATTGAAGGGCAACCCTCCCTAAATAAATGAAAAAATAAATGAAAAAATGAAAATTAGCATCTAACCAAGGCCGTAAAGTTTGTTAATGTCAGTGTTGTTGCTAGTACTGCTATTTGTAAATGTCGTTGCTGTTATCTGCTTTCGTTGTTGCATGTAAGGAAATAAGGGCCTGGCATGGTAGGTGTGGTACTTAATTAATGGAGTAGACCTAAGTCAGTAGGGGCATCTACCATTGAGTTTAACATGGTAGCAGAAGGTAGTTCCGAAGGAAGCCAAAGCCAGAGCTAGGAATCCTGGAGCTGGAATCCTGGACTGGAAAGAATGTGAACTGAAATTGTGGAAGATAGAAAAACATGATAGACTATGACAATGCATGGTGCGTTTCATCCTTAGAGTAATACGGACAGATGGTACTGGAAGAGGTACAAAAGTGACAGACGTCTCATCAGCAAACAACACTGTCTCAACTTTTTTGAACAAAAACTACGGGAATGTAATCTTTGCAGCTTGAACATAAAATCTGCGGCTGATTAAAAATATGACATTTCGTGATAGACAGAAACACACTTTTTCTTCATGCAAAACCAAGGAATTGGATTGTTGGATTGAATCCGTTTCCTAAAATTGTCAGATTTTTGAGCATTCATAGTATCTTAAGAGTGTTTTCAGAAGGTTCCCCAAAAGTTTCTTGTATTTTTGGGTTGGTGATCGTATGGTATAATATAAAATATAATAAATATAATCTATATTAATATTTTACGAAGCAAATTTTGTTGCACGTAAAACTCGAGCACCGTTGAACCAATCCTCGCGAAACTTTTCAGATATCTTCGTCTTTACTGTACCTAACGCAATAGAGATTTCATTTTTTCAAATTCACCCTAAATGCGGGGTAATGGGGCAAAGCGGCAAAGTCAAAGGATCGATGGACTCCCCTTACGAAATGGAGGCTACAGAAAGCAACGATAGCGAGGAACGGGATAACAGGACCTGCTGGAATCAGTCAAAATAGTTGAAAATTTGAATACTGCAGAACTAATGCTCACCAAACTTCCTTAATATATCTTTGTCTTCCACCTAGATCTTTCAATAGATATTCCATTTCTTATATTTTACCCATAAGGAGGGGGAAAGGGCCAGATAAGACCTTAGGTGCCTCAACTACAAGGGATTTCCACTGCAAAGAGGGAGAAAAAATAAACTTTATTTCTGTTGTTCTTTGCTTTGCTCTTTGATCTGAAGCACTTTGCTGCCGTGAATGGCCAGGAAATGGCTACCAGGAAACTGATTCATTGCAAAGAATCAACGAAGAATGATTCATTGCAAAGAATCAACGAAGAATCAACGATCTGTTTCCTCTCCCATTTGGATAAGGATTTGGCTGGTGGAAATCCCACAGTAATTTCTATTTTCCAAATTAAAAGGCTCAGTTTAACTTTTCCAAATAGATCAATTTCTCATTGAGTTCCCTTTACACAGATGCGTTCATTTATTCAGTTGAATAAGGATTTGGCCCGGTTGAAGTCCCACCATAAAGGTCTATTTTTTATTCAAGTCTCAATTGCATTTGAGTGGGCACTGAATGTTTCAGGGTGAAATCCTTATAAAGTTTTCTCCCATCTAACAAAAAGGCCTAGGCCTATGGGCTACAAGAATTTTTTTGTAAGAGAATGAGACTTTGAGCCCCCTTTGAGCCTGCACTGAAAGTTTCTTTAACTGATCAGATTTCGAAGGTATATTTGTATGAAATTTTAGCGCATTTGCTTGGCCTTCCATGACGATTATGATGGACTGACGTGGCTTCTGTGCCTAGGCAGGTTACTGAAAATGGAAGCAGGCTTCACAGCTACACCAGAGAGACGGGTTGGCAACTGCCAGGTGATACTCTCTACATACGTTAAATCATAAAGTAAGCCCCCTTTAAGCCAATTTTACTAAATTTTTGGGGTGAGGGCTTATTCGATGGAGAGGGGCCTATCTAGCAGCAGCCAAAACCGTTACCAGCACTACACGTATCTTTTTATCAGAATCTGGGCCAATACTGAAAGTTTCTTAAAGTTATCAGATTTTAGTACTCGAAGTTTCTTACGAGTTTCTTAACTGTTTTGTAGCAATCTTCGTATTCACTTCCTGTTTCCTCATGAACATTTCAAAACAATGTTTTTGAAGCTTTTCGAGTGCTTAGATTCAATAATCAAGCACCTTGTGAGGAACATTGGACAGGAAACAAGCGAAGGTAAAATAAACTGTCTTCAGAATTCTTGAGTTATATTTTCCCAATACTGGAGTTTCTCCATTTTCAGTGATCTGAGAATTGATTGAGCTTCTTATAAGTAGTTTCTTATAAAAAAAATTCATGTTCTCTTTCCCCTTACTCGAGGCGGGTCAGTATGCGCATACAACAGATATGATGAGTTTTATTGTCTTCGAGGATATACCCAAGCCTCGAGTAACTTAAGAAAAACAAGAAGAAAGTCACCTAAAGAAGAGAATCAAAGTATTCACTAACATAAGAAACAATTTTAACCCTAATCCATATGGGCTTTTTTCAAGCTACCATTTATGGGGGGGTTCTTTCCACCCCCCCCCCCTGAAAACTGCCTTAGCCTTATCAGAATTCAATGAAACTTGGCACCGTTACAGATCAGGTAGTTTCTAGCTTGTAGCATAACTTGGGTGTGGCTGCCACACCTTATGACGTCACAGTGACGTCATAAGGTTGTCAATCAGTGAAACTCAGGCTTCTAAGTTAAATTTTAATTTAAAGAAGGTTTTGCATGAACATTTTGCAGTTTTTGGTTCAAGTTAGCCATAAATTTAATATAAAAATATCATTTTATTGAAATTAATGATTTTGGAGTGATATTTTGGCAGAAATTAGCCAAATCAAATGACATCATTTTTGCAATTAATTTGTCCTCTGTATGGGTAGACAAAAAAGCTGCAAAGTGGTAATACTCCATTACAAACGCATCATTAGAGTGTTTATAATTGAAAAATTGCGAACAAAATCAAAAACTTTGCTAATTAGCCCAAAATGGCGGCCATTATGACGTCATTGTCAAAAAATGCTAACATCATCAAATTCCAGAAATTCCTTTATCAAATTAAAGATCTTCGTTTGCTGATTCATTTGGTGTATAATAGTTTATAATTTGATCAAATCTTTCCGTTGAAATCATCAAAAACAATGATTTGTTCGCTACCTGCTTCTAAATATGGGCATGTCACGTGACCTTTGAGCTCTATTGCTTGAAAATTTTTTGGTCAAAATGTGGCGAATAGATAATTAGTATTAGTAAGCGCCCTTCGGCCGCAAAAAGTCAGAGAGGTTTGGGGACATAGTTGATGTCTTTTATAAACGCGGCAAGAAAAACCTCGAAGGGGGGTGGAAAACACCCCCCCATGTGGATTAGGGTTAACAGACAGCAGCGTTCCCCCACGGGGGCTTTCTGGCTGGGGGACATATTTAAAACAATCCTTTTGGGTGGGGGAAGGGGTTATTCAAGGGGCGCCTTTTTGAAGGTTGGGGCTTATTCAAGGACTTACGGTAGGTTTTGCATTACAAAACTTTTCGCATGTTCACTCTGGGAAACCCTATGTAGGCTCGCTCATAATAACTTTTCTTTTCGTGTTGCAATTGTAATTACAGACAGCCTCATGTTTCCGTAGTAGGGCCCATCTACACGAGAGCTTAAAACACGACCAAGTCGGTCCAACTCTGCATGCGTCGTAATTCAGTTATCCAATTAATGCGTTTCCGGCTTGAAATATTCCAAATTTGCGGCAGCAAGGTCCCTCAACCGCTGTCAGCGCGTCATATCACGATCTGTCACCACTAAGCAAATCAAAATGAATTTGAGGTGCGGTCACGTTATCTCGCTCAATTCAACTGCACCCTGCGCACTCTTGCTCACTGAGTAGTAAGAAGGTCAAACACAGAAACGAATTTTAAATACGATGTTACAATTGCCGTTCCTAGACGCATGGTGAACGACCACTTTAATTTCGAGGAAAAACGCAATGAATTTCGTGAAGACTCCGAGGACCAGAATCTTGAAGAGAAACTTGTCATAAACATGTTAGCAGCGAATGACGTAAACCTACGTATTCTGACTTATACTTCGCTCAAGAAAATAAACATGAAGGAGAAACATGAAGAATTCCTCCTTCAACTTTTTGTCTTTGCGTGTGACTAAAAACGCCACACTCAATGCTATTTGATTCATCATGACAGGCAAGGATTAGTGAAACAATAGAAATAAGAACGTTGAGCACCTCCATGAGGTGCTTAACTTGGCCAAGCGGCTTCTTTCATGTGTTCTTAAGATCATGCTCAAGAAAAGTGGCCAAAAATGACCATCTACACAGGCAGCGATGCTCGTTGAAGGTGATAATCCGCTTAATGCCCCGACGAATGTGAGAATGCTTGTTTTTTGCTCTCGTGTAGATGGGCCCGTAGACACATGAACTAAAGTTAGAGTTGCGGAGCCTTGATCTCTGCGGGAATTTGTCATTACATTGATTAATGTGTTCTATTGTAAATTTTGAGAATATAGTCGGGATATTTCATAGGAAAGGTATATAGCCCAGAGTCTCCTTGCTCTGATGTAGTGATTACCGGCTAAAAATGTCAACATGGCTGCGTCACACAGTTGAATAAGGATTTGACCAGGGTGAAATCCCACTCAGAAAGCAGGGCCACCGAGAGGCTTTTGAGGCCTGGGAACAAAAATGCGGACTGAGTGAGGCCCCTGCAAGGGAAGCCAGCAGAGAAAGTTTTGATCGCAAATCAAATAAGATTAAATCAAAGAATAATCATGCTTTAAAGTTTTTGTGACAAACTAATTAATACCAACTATTTACAATGTAATCTACAAAGGATGTCTAAAAATTGACATTGCAAGCTACATAACATAATGGCCAGGCTATTTACAAATTCTACAATTACATTTTTCACCCATCCAGAATCTATCTTTGTTTTCAACCCTTTAGATTCGCCTAAAAGGCATTTCAGAACATTTCCTGCAGTCAATATGTTAAAAATCTTTGATTATGAAAGCCCCTAGACCCTGAGGCGCAGGGGCAAATTGTCCCCTGTTCCCTCTCGGTGACCCTGTCAAAAAGAACTGTTTTTTTTTTCATTTAAAACAGGATGGGGAGTGTTTCCACAAATTTTTTATTTCCACCTTAAAATGTCAATGGAAATTTTCTGGTCCAAAGGTTCTTATTTCTGTGGTCATCTAAGGGTTCATGAATGGTTGCTATACAAAGATATATATCCATTCATTCAATAGAGTCGATTATTTTCGGGTTTCAGGGCATCGTGTTCTCACAAAGTTTTAGTAGCACGTTCTTCTTAAACCATTTGTCACCAAGGAGATACGTTCATAGGCAAGTGCTATTTCAGTGTTAATCGCTTAAGTTCATATGTTTCGAGGAAATTGTTTCCGAATCTTTACAGAGTACCAAGGGTAAGACTATATTTGGAGGAAAATCTGCAACTAGATAGAAAGGTTAGTGGGCATAGCCTGCTTCGTCAAAATGAATGTTTATGAGAAGATTTCAGGAAAGGGCAATAGCATGTGTAGTACAGGAATTGTTGGAATGACATCCAAGAATGACATTAAGGTGAAATTTGTCTTTGAATTACGCTGGTTCGTGGTGCGAAATATATGGAAGACTGGGAAAAAGTTACAAGAAAGGGTCTTTAGAAGAGGCTTTGTTATTGGATCTCTATTCAATGAATAAACGAGGAAACGAGAAGCATAGCAATAGAGAGATTAGGGTCTGATTCTAGAATTCAAGAGAGTAGATATTTACAGGCAAACTTAGGTAATTTCTTGATGTAAATAGTAGCATTCTTATATACCTCAATAGATTGCTGCAAGTGTTAGGAGACGCAGGAGAAGCCACTAAATTCATGGAATAGTAAAAGCGACCAAGAGAAGAAAATAGCTGTGAAGTACATGGAAGTAAAGGGAGAAAGACGTCGGAAAAGGAGCTGAGTTACGGTTTATATCAATTGAAAGCAGCAATGCGGCCTATATGCAATTTGAATGGATCATGTGCTGGAATCGTTCCCATATTTGAAAGCATCAAACATGAATAATCCATTCGCCTTTTATAACGGAGTAGTGATCAATGACTATATACAAGTCAATTAATCAGATTTATGCGAGCAACTATATTCAATATTATAAAAGTGGTAGTCGAGTAATAGTCGCAGTGGTAGTCGAAGGAGGGCTGGAATCGGGAATAGTATGAAGTTATCTCGGAATATGGCCTGTCCAAACGGTGGCTCTCATCAAACGAAAATGGAAGATGCAGCAGAACGGGGCTCTAATTGAGCACAGTCACAGACATGGTTTAGATACTCGAAATTGATTGTAGAGAGTCATTTCAAAAGTATAATAAGAGGAGGACAGAAGGAAATGTAAATGATTCAATTCACTGTCAGTGCAGGATGAGAAGAATATTAAAAATGTTGCGATAGTTAAGTTTCTGAGGCAGATAACACTTAGAATTCTGCTTCCCAGAGACCGCTTTCTGAGTTAGATGAAGCATAAGGAGAAAATAGGGGCTCATGAAGGTGGCATAGTAGAATATCTACAGAAAAAAATCACACGACTATAGTGATTGTAGCACAGATTGCACACGAAATGTTGCAATTTAAAGGACAGCTAAAGTATGAAATATGACAAAATAGTAATAAAATGAAGGAAAAAAAAGAATAGCTAAATATTGGCATACATGATTTATTTTGAGTTTGGAAATGCAGCAAGCAGAACGGGAAAAGGCATGTAAATAGGGAAATGTTACAATGACTGCAATTGATCTTTACTTAGTATATGCTTTTAGATCCTACTTGAGTTTTCCCGTAACACTTTTCACCCATGGGTTGTAGTGAGCTCTTTTACAAAGATCTGGCAAGTGTTCGAAACCTTTACTTGGCGAGCGGATAAATTTGACATGCCATAAAATCTTGGTTGATGCATAACTTTAAATATCTTTGAATAAGAAAGAATCAACCTTTCCCTTTCCTGTTAAAAGTATTTCTTCATTGTAGTGCAATCCTTTAAAACGCTGTTTTGTCAAGAACAGTGCATTACAGTAACAAAGAAACAAAAGCAGATAATATAATGTCAAGACCCCATTAAGTCCTCTTCCCATGGAGGCTTATTTCATCTCTAAAGCCACAGAACGAGGCTTGAAATGGAGCAGAATTTCTATAGAAGGACCTCATCCATTGAATCAGTTGTCAATTGTAAGAATCATAGCATTTGCTTCTTTTTACTGTACCGTATAGCCTCCGGAATTAAAAACACTAATCGAGCGTGGTATGATTCTATGAACATCAAGATCGACATTATCTAAGTTCAATAAATGTTACCCTAGGTTCCAGACTCTATCTTTTAGGGGGTCTGGTACCCAAGTTACAAACATGGGAAACACTTAGGACGATGGTTGATAGCCTTTTATGTTTCACATGAGTTGACTGAAGGAGTAAATAGAATGGACATATCTATAATTTTGCTTTGAAAGGAAGGTGTTATTGAGCAAGGGGGCAAGGGACGTTATAGAGCGGGATTGAACAGAGTTTCTCTTTCCTTTCGTAATTGTTAAGAAATAAAAGTACGACGGCGGGCCGGCGCGGCGCCGCAGGCGACGCGCGGCAAGCCTAGTATAATATAATACCGGGTGTCCCAGAAAAAAGGTAACAGATTTGATTATAGCCAGCACTAAGGATTTAGCTTGAATCAATCTGAGATAATCTTTAAACTATTCCTCGATAGTTAACTTGAGGATAGATACATTGCTTGCTGATATTGGAGCATTGAGAGAAGAAATTTTTATCATGAAAGTCTAGATTTGCCCCTACCTCTAAACCAGAGCTTTTGGGGTTTGGCCTAAGTTGTTGACGCGCTGGTTGTGGAATCTCCTGAATCACAGCGAAGTACAAACAAGAAGCCTTGTGCTTCAGAAAAGTTCTTGATGGAAATCCAAATCGAGCTTGAAATCAAATTCACAAATTTTTTTCCCAAGAGACATCCCCTTTCAATCAACAAAACATTCAAATTACACCAGCCGAATAAAAGTTATACATCAGCGAAATTCCGCTGGGTGTGAAAATATCTTCCTTGTTTGAATAAAATGCATCTGTTATCATTGGAATCATTACGAAACAAACAATTGCGTATACCCAAAGGATAAACATTCACAAGGATAAGATCCTTGAAAGTGCTCACTTGTGCTTAAATTGTTTCTACCATGTAAATTCATCTTGACTGAAGGGTGATTATTGTGATGACCGGATCAGCGATGCGGAGGAGCAACACCAAAGCGAGGGGAGTAGCCAGGAGAGAGGTTAAAGATGGCGGCAGTGAGAGAAAGCGAGGGAACTGACTCAAGAGACATTTGACCAGTGCCCTGCAACTGTTGGACTAAGAAGTTTCGTTTAATAAATATTGTGTTCATTTACGCTTGTCTATATATTGTTTGACTTACTACATTTGGCGACGAGGATGGGATGAAGGGCATCAAGGCCTCACAAAAACAAAACAGTACCTCAGAACTAGAGTTTGGTTTCCGAAGATGGATCAGATGACAAAAGAGTACATTGATACATGCCTGCCGTGCCAAGCCGCCACTGACCGCAATCACACGGAGCCACTTAAGTCCACCGCGATGCCTGAACGACCATGGCAAAAACTAGCAATGGATTTCAAAGGCCCCATTGCATCAAATTTCTACTTCTTCCTTCTCATTGACGAATACAGTAGGTTCCCGGAAGTTGAAATAGTAACATCAACATCAGCAGCGTCCGTAATTCCCAAGCTACATCGTATTTTGTGCACTCATGGAATGCCAGAGGAGATAAAAAGTGACAATGGGCCTCCGTTCAATGGCGAAGAGATAAAGAATTATGCCAAACGGCAAGGTTTTCGGCACCGTCTCATTATTTCATTTCATTTCATTTTAAATTATTTATACAGGGTAAAAAACATTCAGTTCATACGGGAAAAAACTGCTTTACAATGTGCCCTGTTAAAACAGAAAAGAAAAAAACAAAAAGAAAAAATTAATTACTCAATAAATTCCTAATACCACTTAATACATAGTCAGATAAATTCCCTAAAAAAAAATCTAATTTTAATTATTCCTATCCGAACGAAAAAAGGAAATCAAATTGCAACAGAGAGGAAAAATTAATATATGTTCTTGATGGAAGGAAGTACGTAAAGTTTGCTTTATAATCCTTCCTTTAGTTTTAATTTGAAGTTTGATAGCGAGGGAGACAGTTTGATTTGGTGATCTAGACTATTCCAAACGGTAGCCCCTCGATATGCAAATGACTTTTGTCCATTGTTTGTTCTAAACAAAGGAAGTCTCAAGTCAGTTTCGGTGTTTCTTAGCGTCCTCATTGCCTGTTCACGCTGTCTTTGAAACATTTGGGCCATATAGTCTGGGCAAAGTTTGTTAACAGATTTGAAAACAGTAGTTGCCGTTTCAAACCTGATCAGCTCTTTAACTGTAAGCCAGCCCAGACCTTTAATAAAGGGCAACGAGTGTGCATCATAAGCAGAAGCGCCGGGAAGGGGGGCAAGGGGGGGCGGCCGCCCCTCCAATGTTCTCCAGGACCACTTTTCTAAGTCTTCTAATTCCGGCGTAAAAATTGCGGGGGGGGGGGTAAGGCTGATGATCTTGGCAATTACAATGTGTATGAGTATAGGTTTCTACAATCTTGCCATTTTAATTGCATTTTCCCACGATCTGTACAGCACTGACTCCATTGACTGATTTTTTGGCAAGTATCTTTTTGTGAAATGCTTAATTAAGTTGGCTTTTTGAAAACTTTTCTAGTCAAACTATTGTAGAATTGTCCAAGACTTATAGTTTTGAGCCCATGGAAACTGGATTGTGAGGACTATTCTCTAACCAAAATAGAGTGTGTTTGCGCAAATATTCTCCTGCGGATGTGATTTATTGAAAATAGTTACAAAATTGTGAAAGTTTTCCTTTTGGTCTTGGTAAAGATGGCACGCAGGATAGGCATTCTAAGCCAAACAATATCATGTTTAAACATTTTACCGGAGATGCTAATCTAGATGACTGTTGCAAAGTGATCAACAATTTCCAAGCAGCACAGGCTAAAATGTGATCGGTAGAATTGTTCTAAGCCAAAGTAAAGAGCGTATCCACAAAAATTTTCCTGGGGGCTTCGCCCCCAGACCCCCTAACTATGTATTTGACTTTCAAGTTTCTACTAAACCCAATGCCTTCTTTTCACAAACCATATGTACCTCATATTTCTGTATCTGAGAATACATGATAACTCTTTGACAATTCCATTACCGAGTGTGGCGCGTGTTGGATTGGTCGCAGAAAGGTTGGACGCTCGGTCCCCTGTTGGCTGTCATTTTCTAATTGTGGTACCCTACTCGTCTTATTTAACAGAATCATTCATCTTACTGTCAATCCATAAAGGGGGCGTTGGTCGCATTTACAGCCAAAGTAAAGGGTGTGGTCAAGGAAAAATTTTTTCTGGGGCTCCCTGTTTCGCCCCTCCAATAAAAAATCCTGGCGGCGCCACTGATCATAAGCATTATTTGTCACAATACGGGCAGCGCAATTTTGGAGAATTTGCAATCTTTTTAAGTCTGCCTCAGTGCAACATCCCCATACCGTGCAACAGTATCGTAGATAGGGTTCGACTATACTTCTGTACATGGTTTTTACTGTACTGAGTGGGACGTACCTCTTTGCATATCTCAGCATCCCTATCCCTCGCGAAATCTTCGCAGCAATAATGTTGATATGTTCCTTCCAACCCAATGTTTTGTCAATTTGTATTCCAAGGTACTTAGCTTATGTATGTATGTATGTATGTATGTATGTATGTATGTAAAATTTGCCATCTAAATTAAAGTTTAAAAATTAATTATCTAATAAAATAAAAGAAAAGTCTAATTACAATGGTTACAGAAATTAAGATGAAAAAGTTAAAAATCTAATTAAGACACCCCCAGTTAAAAATGGCAGGGATAGCATTAAAAGGTCAGTGCGACTTTGTTTCCATAATGGTCCCTCCAGAGGTCTCTTTGAAAGAAAAGAATGTTCAAATGAAATGAAGAAAAAAAAAAGAAAAGAAAAAAATGAAATGAAATGTTACCTCGAAAGGTAATAAGAGAAATGCTGCATTTTCAAGATTGTTGATAGACTGTTTTGTTACCGCTTTTAAAATCCTAATAAAATATATAGGGACTAATTTCCTGAGTATGGAGGTCTTTAAAGAATTTGACCTTGATCTTGAAGCTGTTGACATTCTTCGCAGATTTTAGGTCTGAGTTTAGAGAGTTCCAGATTTTAGGTCCTAGGTAGGAGAGACCATTTTGTCCTTTGTTACTCTTTCGAAAAGGTTTATCAAGTTTGTTTTTAGATCTTCGAGTGACCCGGATCTGGCCAGCTGGTGAGAATATCTCGGACATATAGGATGGAGCTGAATTATCAAAAAATTTGAAAACCTTTGTAGCAGTGCATTGTTCAAATCTCTCTTTCGTGGGGAGCCAATTTATGTCTTTAAATTCTTTGATTCCTATATGCGCTCTATTATTCAAATTCAGGCAGAACCTGATACATTTATTTTGAGCTGTTTGAATCTTTTTGGTTAATCTTTTATTTAGCAACGGAAACCAAGCACTGCATGCATAGTCAAAATGGGGCTGGATCAGTGCATTTGCTAGTAACCTACGAAGAGAAAAATCAAGAAAGTTTTGCTTTGTATAAAGGAATCTTAGCCTGCCATTGATTTTACCCAGGGTCCTGGTAGCCATTGATTCACCAGACAGGTCTTCATCAAGAATACAGCCCAGGTATGTCACGGATGTGTATTGCTTAATCTTGATGTCACCTCTTCTGATGTCCAGTTTCTTACTGCCGGTCCTTTTATTTTTTCTGCCAAAAAGTATAGACTTTGTTTTGTCTTCTCCAAAGTGAATGCTTAGTTTGTTATCAACAAACCAATCACAAAGAGAGTTAAAATTTTTATTCAGTTGCTTTTCTATTTCATTGATGTTATTGTCTCTGAACACAAGACAGGAGTCATCAGCATATAAAAGTAGGTCACAGTCAACTGCCTGAGGCATATCGTTAACATACAAGAGGAAAATGAGTGGGCCAAGAATGGAGCCTTGCGGAACTCCACATGATAATTCCCCAGGTGATGAGGTCTCTTTCCCTATGTTTACGAAGAAAGTTCCGTTTGTTAGATAAGATCTAAGCCAAAATATGACTGAATCACCAAACCCAAGATGTTTCATTTTTTCCAGGAAAATTTCGTGGTCGATCGTATCAAATGCCTTCTGTAGATCAATCAGTATCATGCCAGTAAACATCCTGTTTTCAAACCCCTGTATAATTCTATCACTTAGGTATGATAAGCATGTGTCTGTTGAGTGGTAGGGACGAAAGCCAGACTGGTATTGATAAAGAATTTCGTTTATCATCGGGACAACTTCGTCATCAATAACAAACTTAGGGCTAATGACATCACTGTTAGAAATGTTCTGGAGTTTTGCCCTGCTACCGATAAGCATAGCTTGAGTTTTCGTAACATTTAGAGACAACTTATTGCCTTCTAACCATAATTTGAGATTGGACACTTCATCATTGATTGCTGAATTGATTTCATCAACTGATTTAGAGGAATAAGAGATGCTGGTATCATCTGCATACATAGTAACCTCGGCATTATCAAGTGCAAGTGGAAGGTCATCAATATATATCAAAAAGAGAAGTGGTCCCAAGCAAGACCCTTGGGGCACTCCATATCGAATACTTTCAATGTTCGATATGTGCACATTCACCTTACAGCACTGTTTTCTCCCACTAAGATAGGATCTGAACCACTCAAGCTCAATACCCCTTATGCCATAAAGTGACAACTTTTCTAGCAGGATACTATGGTCTACAGTGTCGAAAGCCTTTTTAAGGTCGATGAAAACGACCGCATATGCGCGCATTGACATTGCCTCTGTCGATGTCTGTGTACCAATCATTCGTGCTCTTGAGTAGACATGTGACACAAGAGTGCAATGATCGGAACCCAGATTGGTGCAAGTAAAGCAACTTATTTTCACCCAGGTATTGGTAAAGTTGGCCATACAAAACTTTCTCAAATAAACGCGAAACCGTTGGTAGGACCGAAATTGGACGGTAGTTGGATTTAATATTTTCAGGGCCATCTTTGAAGATAGGTGCAATCCTAGCTGTTTTCCAACAATCAGGAAATACACCCCGCCTCAAAGAATTATTAAAAATGGTACTCAATGAGCTAGCTAGGACAGGCAAGCCGGTTCTCAAAAAATAGCTTGAAATACCGTCTAAACCAAATCCATTAGATTTTTTAAGGCGAACCAGAACACCCGGAGAGCAATGGTCTGGCTGAAAATTTCATGCGAATGCTGACAAAAGTAGCTCACACAGCATATACGGCAAAACAAGACCCAAGAAAGAGTGAACAACTACCTTCTCAACTACAGAGCAACACCCCACAGCCGCACCGGGGAGGCTCCAGCAGAGATTCTTTTCGGGAGGAAAATCATTACGAAAGTTCCTATCATACCACCAAGATGCCAAACCAAGATCCATCAATCAGTGAAGCAGCGAGACCAAACGTCAAAGAGAAAAGCAAAACAGCTTTATGACAAAAGCATTCAAGAGAACACCGTTTGAAAATGGGATATAAGGTTCTACTAAAACAGCGAAAGTCTACCACGCAAACCCCATATGACCCCCAACCATTCACGGTGATTGCAAAAACAGGATCAATGGTAACAGCAAGGAGGAAGCATCAAACATTCACGCAGGATGCTTCAAAATGGAAAGCGATGCCAGACCGACCCGACAATCTAAAAGCAACGGAAAGACCAAGGGGTGAGAGAGAGAATGGCAGAGCACATGCTAGTGATGATGACCTAGACAACTTGATGGACAAACTCAGAGATCAAGTAGAGACCACTTTAGACGATGAGGCAGCAAATACAAGCAATGAGCAACCACAGGACATTCCAGACAATGTGTCAGGGACGCGTCGATACCCTAGCAGAGAGAGACACCTCCCGAGATACTTAAATGATTATGAACGCTAGTCTAACGAGGGAAGGGGTGTGATGACCGGATCAGCGATGCGGAGAAGCAACACCAAAGCGAGGGGAGTAGCCAGGAGAGAGGTTAAAGATGGCGACAGTGAGAGAAAGCGAGGGAACTGACTCAAGAGACATTTGACCAGTGCCCTAGTGCCCTGCAACTGTTGGACTAAGAAGTTTCGTTTAATAAATATTGTGTTTATTTACGCTTGTCTTTATATTGTTTGACTTACTACAATTATATTCATTGATAGGTTTCTCACTTTTTAGTTTTTACATTTCCATTCAAATATGTACCTAAGCACACTGGCCCTTGTTCAGAATTTCTACGCTATGTCTGTCGCTGGAGGAGATTCCCCAAAAGAGCGGGTTTGTACCTTAGGCCAAAACCTAAAAACTCTGGTTTCGAGATGGAGGAAAATCTGGACTTCCGATTGATTCGAGCTCAATTCTTTCGGCTAGCCTTAATCAATTCTGTTACCTTTTTTTGGGACATCCGGTATAATATAATCTAATATAATATAATTAATATAATATAATATAATATAATATGATATAATATAATATAATATAACATAATATAATATATAATATAATATAATAAAATATGATATGATATGATACGATATAATATAATGTATATAATAGTGTTATCGACTTAGACCATTGGCCTGTACGAAAGTCTCTTCTATGTCACTTGGCCCAGGTATATCTTCTGTTACCACCCCGGGTAATTCCTGGAGGGCAATCTTGCAGTACAGTGGGGGGCTATCATGAAGTACAGTGGAGGGTGCGGAGTACGGTGGAGGGCTATCTGAAGTACAGTGGAGGGTGCGGAGTACGGTGGAGGGCTATCTGAAGTACAGTGGAGGGCTATCTGAAGTACAGTGGGGGGCTATCATGCAGTACAGTGGAGGGTGCAAGTACGGTGGAGGGCTATCTTGCAGTACGGTGGAGGGCTATCTGCAGTACTGTGGGGGGCTATCATGCAGTACAGTGGAGGGTGCGGAGTACAGTGGAGGGCTATCATCAGTACAGTGGAGGGTGCAGGTACGGTGGAGGGCTATCATGCAGTACAGTGGAGGGCTATCATATTGCGTGTGGGGGGCTATCATGCAGTACAGTGGAGGGTGCAAGTACGGTGGAGGGCTATCTTGCAGTACGGTGGAGGGCTATCTGCAGTACCGTGGGGGGCTATCATGCAGTACAGTGGAGGGTGCGGAGTACGGTGGAGGGCTATCATCAGTACAGTGGAGGGTGCAAGTACGGTGGAGGGCTATCATGCAGTACAGTGGGGGGCTATCATGCAGTACAGTGGAGGGTAAAGGGCTATCCCGGAGTACAGTGGAGGGTGCATAGTACTGAGGAGGGACCTTGTTATATCGTTGACGAAAGTTTGTTGTTTTCCTACGAATACCAAACACTGAGAAAACCTCATTAACTTTCTAAAGAATTCATTTGAAGCCCTGGTGTCACGAAACACGTTGTCGGGAGTGATTCAGTGGGAGTTTATCAAAATTCTCAGGCTTTGAGTGATTTGTACTTTGCCATTCTGGACATGTCAAAGCGGGCGATTTCCAAGCTTCTCCATAGTTTTGACATTATTGAAGTACTTTTGGAGGCTTGTCAGCAAAATATCTCAAAAGGAAAACATTTCCTCCGACTTTGAGATTGACTGACGTTGGCTCTCTACTCAACAAACTGAATTGCCACTACTGGACAGGAGACAAGTAGAAACATAGTAAAAGTGTGGGAAAGATTTTTTTTATCATAGGTAGTTTCCTAGAAATGGAGCTTCCTCATACTATTGGTAATTTGCATGAACTCTTAAGAGCAGCCTGCGCGTGCTACTTGTGAGCGGTTCCTTATAAGAAACGCATGTTCTTTTCTTGGCACGAAAGAATGATTGCGCAAAAAGTGGGCCTCCTTTAAGGAATCATAACTTGGGGGGGGGGGGGGAAATTTCCAAAAGGAGACCTAATATTTTGCCACATGAAATATTTCTCTTTATGAACTCCTTAGGAAGGCCTGCATTTCTTACAATATGTGTTAAAGTACTGCAAGAAAGCTCGATGAACAAGTGAAGTAATTTATCTGCACGCATCGTTATTTGCTAGAATCAAGAATTCCTTCAATCCTGAAATTTCGAAAGCGAACAAGCTACGCCGACATCCTGCAGCATCAGCCCCGTCACATTCCTCTTCGCTTTCTACGCCATACTCGGCAAAGTTCTCTTGGCGTGCACTTTCAGAGGGATTGCTACATTGGTCTAGGAACCTTTGATACGAACTGGCTGGACTTCTCTTCGATGGTTTTTTCAGCAGATATGACTCAAACTTCGCGTCCATATCGAAACCAACTGAACAGACAAAACATTCTTCTTAAAACGAAACTGCAAATCTTCATAAAAATTTTACTGTCGAAGATCGTAGAGGAAGACATTCATTCATCAGCGCACAATCAACTGAAAGCTTGTTATGCTTATGCACAAGCTAACAAAATATGTGAATACTACAATGAAAAGCTATACTGCTTTTGGAATCTAAAATTAATGTGCTCTTTCTTCCTTTGATGAAACAGAAAGTATTTGAAACAGAATAGAAAATATTTGCTTTTCACTGATTAGGACAATTCTAGTCATGATAGATTTTGTAAGGTTTCATTTCATGTTTGGTATATGGAGTTTTCATAGCCATCCACTGTACTTCGCACCCTCCATCGTACTTCAGATAGCCCTCCACTGTACTGCATGATAGCCCTCCACCGTACTTGCACCCTCCGCTGTACTGATGATAGCCCTCCATCCTACTCCGCACCCTCCACTGTACTGCATGATAGCCCCCCACGGTACTGCAGATAGCACTCCACCGTACTGCAAGATAGCCCTCCACCGTACTTGCACCCTGCATTGTACTGCATGATAGCCCCCCACATGCAATATGATAGCCCTCCACTGTACTGCATGATAGCCCTCGACCGTACCTGCACCCTCCACTGTACTGATGATAGCCCTCCACTGTACTCCGCACCCTCCACTGTACTGCAAGATAGCCCTCCACCGTACTTGCACCCTCCAATGTACTGCATGATAGCCCCCCACTGTACTTCAGATAGCCCTCCACTGTACTGATGATAGCCCTCCACCGTACTCCGCACCCTCCACTGTACTTCAGATAGCCCTCCACCATACTCCGCACCCTCCACTGTATTTTATGATAGCCCCCCACTGTACTGCAAGATAGCCCTCCACTGTACTGGGCACCCTCCACCGTACTTGGCACCCTCCACCGTACTGCAAGGACATTACCTGGGGTGGTTACTCAACAAGACAACACAAATGTGCAGCACAGTTTCAAATTAAAAAAAACAGGGATAGACCTGTCAGACCTGTACCAAGTTATCAACTTATCAACTTAACAATTATATATAATACAAACTCTGGGGGCTTCCACAAGTGTCGCAGGCTATAAACTGTCATGATATAGGGCCTGCTGAAAAACGCTGGAAAGGCCACCCCAGCAACACCCCATGCACGCAGGCGCAAGGCGCAACCCACAGACACCACAACCGACAAACCGCAAACGCAACCGTGGTTTGCAACCGCAACAAACAAACGCAACTGCAATACGCAGCTGCATTCATAATCTATCAGCCACAGCACCCAAGGACCACACCCCACACCTGCACGCGCCGGACGCCACCAAGACAACCACCCAGCAGGTCCCATATTGTTACACATTGTCACAGGCTGGTGCTGTCAAGAAATAAGGGAGATGATAAAAATAAAACCACCTTCTTTTTTGGAATGAGTTTTGGAGCAAAAGCACCCCCGGCCACTGAAACCACCAACCCCCCCCCCCAAACAATGCAGACTGGACACCAAAGCAAAGCCCAGCAAGTAGAACCCGATTCCCACAAGAGCTGCAAGACAACTCCACTCCTGCAAACCAAGCTCCACCAGCCAAACTCCCCCAATATGGTATATTTAGTTAAATGTTTACTTGATAAAAAGTTATTATCATTATTTGGCATATTTTGAGCAAATCAAACAACTTTTGGGCCTAAAAGTCTCAAATTCATGGGCCACAGATTTGGAAGGGCTCACCAAGTGAACTAAAATCAGCAGAAAATCTGAAAAGTTTCAAGGTTTGATAAAAAAGGCATCGCCTGATAAAAAATGGGGCGGTCCCAATAACTGCAAGTATATAGTGCCTGTACTTGCCTTCCAACTCTTTCGTAAATAAACTTCAATATCAATTTTATTAGAAAAGGAATCAATAAGAAAATATCAATTTTGTTTCTTTGCATTTAATGCATATGCTGTCATTTATTGGATGTGAATCCACCGAATCAAAATAAATTTACACACTCACAGTGATGGTAATTCACTGACCATGATACTCACCACAGCAGACCCCCACACAGGAAGGCCGATCCTTGTAATGGTTTTAAGGCGACCCCAAAACGTCCATAAATCGTATACAGCCTTGAATTCCGCAATAAACACAATGCCTGTTATTAGCAAGAATGTACCAATGACGATTTTCACGATGGAGATGCCAAAAACAGCATTTGCATTGAAGCTGAGAGGAAACCGTAGCTCTTCCGTGGGCCTTGGTGCTTGATTAATCACATTGATGCCTGACCTGCTAAAGTGATTTCTTGTACTTTGCTGATATGCCATCTTAGTATTCTAATATGAAGAGAGAATGGTTACTTTTTGAGGCACTTCCTTGTCACTTGTTTGCTTCTTTCCTCTTTCCTCTTCTTGCATTTCAGCCTCTTGGGCCTGAGCCAATCTTTGATTCTGCTGAAGCTCCACCGCGCCACCTTTGTCCTACGCAGCTGTACGTCCTCGTCAGGCTTCAAAAGTCCTTGGAACACTTTGGGACAGTGCAAAATTTATTATTTGACATGGCCGGCGGAGATGAAAAATTTTTGGAAAAAAATCTGCTTGCCCCGTATGAAATTATTGCAGAAAAACTAACTGCCCCGTCGCCCTTTCCTTAACCCTATTGTACCCGGGCTCTTTGGGTCAGACCACTGACCGGGGGGGCAAAAAATGCCCCCCCCCAATTATCTCCAAAACCATAATTAGTATGCCGGTGTAACTTTGTACAATAGTAATAACATCTATCTAAAGTCTAAATATAGAATCTGGTGCTAATTAGTCACGTTGTGTGTTGCCAGGCAACCAAACAATAGGAACATGTCGCTATGAGCTTGTGTACTGAAAAAGCAACAAGTGCTAATTATTTCAAGGAATAAGGTTTGTAACCTGAATAAACCACTTAAAAGTAAAGGAAATATTACTGCCAATCGATTTATATCAAAATTGAGAAATTTTATCCTTTTTCATTAGAAATATGACGTCATCAATTTGAATTACGTCATAGAACTTATAATTTGCTGATGTCAGCAAATATAGATAACGTATATATCAAATGAAAGTACTTTTCAAGAGCAATCGTTTGGTACCAAACACATCTTAATCAAAGTTAAAACAAAGAAGTTACGATTGTTTTTGTGATTTCTTTTGTGACCACTCTCCAAATATGGATATCTGCTGGTCACGAGACTTAAATTATAACAATGAAAAACCTAAAATTCAATTGCCAATTAAAAAATAGGAAAAGTCAAGGATGTTTCAGCTCTCTTTATCTTTTACTCTCTGTTTTATAATCAAAAGTTTGTGTGGGGGGGCATTTTTTTGCCCCCCCCCCCCGGGTACAATAGGGTTAAAGTCCTTAAAAATGTATCTGCTCTGTATTCATGAACAACAGATTATGAATTCATGAACAACAGATCTGTATTCAGATTACGTGATTAGGTAAAGTGCGAGTTGCGATTGCAGTTGCGAGTTGCGAGTTGCATCTATTTTACGAGTGGCGAGTTGCGAGTTGCACTTATTGTGCGAGTTAAGAGTTGCGAGTTGCACTTAATTTGCGAGTTGCGAGTAGAACTAAAGTTGCGAGTTGGAAACTCAAAAGTGAGATTTGGTCCAAAACTGCGAACTGCCTATTTTCTTTTTAAAGAATGTGATTTTAATCGCTTGGATGGCAATATTTCCACATTTTTCGATAGATTTCGTACAAATTTCCTTGCAGGGCACAATTTTGTCTGAAGAAACTAAAGGACAGGGCATTGTTTAAGAGACCTTTACTGCAAGACAGGGTATCATTTTTAGGAATTTGACTCCAGGACAGGAGCTTTTCAGATTTTCCAAACTTTCACAAAGAATGCCGTTTTCCAACGTTGTGAAGGGGTTAGTTTCAAAAAATTTTCCTGGGGGCTTGCCCCCGGATCCCTATTTCTGTCTTTAACCCGCAGCCTTGCCGCCGAAACTTTAAAACCCAAGCTAATACCACCCTGATATCCCTGGTGTGTCTTTACCAGCTGTGTATTTACATAGAAATATATTTCTGTAGTATTCTTAAAATTTCTTCAACGTGATCGTGATGGCGTGAAAAACGAGAAATCAGCACGTGAATCCGTTATCCAGGGGTACTATGGGGGGGGCCTCCAGGTAAGTGGACTTCCTTCTTCAGATTTATACCAAGTTTCTTTGATGAAACGTCTGCTTAACGTGGTTTTTGTCCAAGGACCGAGATACAATTTTTCACTTGAGGGGGCCATAGGCTAACTGGGTGACAAGCTAAAGCGATCCAGAGGGGTCTGAGGGGTACTCCCTAGGAAAAAATTTGAGACCACGTTCTTCAAACTGGCTTAACGGAACACTATTTTTTGTTTCTAAGTACGCACTGACTTTATGGGTAATCTAAGTTTGGAATGTACACAAAAGTAAAAAAGCCTAATTTACCAACGGCCACTGTAGAGTTGTGGTGAGAGAAAAGTTTCTTAGCTTGTAAATACCCCCTACAGAGCTTCCTACACTAATGAAAAGTAGAAATTGAACGAGATATACCCGACATAGGAACATGGAGTACCTATCTGAGATTCTGAAATACTAAAATAATGAAGAATAGAGATTTACTGTAGCAACTGCTGAAATATTTTGAGGGGGCCATGGCCCCCCTGGACCCCCCTGTATCTCGGTTTGTTTTTGTCGCATATTCTTTCCGAGGAGTGACCGTTGAACAGAGCTACGTTTCATGGTCCCTCTTGAGCAAGTTTACCGCAGGGATACAAGGGACTCATCGTCATCAGTCTAGCTCATTCTGGGATATGTGGAAATCTTTTGATGATAAATACCAAAATGACTCTCAACCACGATTGACTGATGGAAATGTTTGGGAACAATATTATGCAAAACTTTTTCAGCAGAATAATGATTTACAACCAACAAAGTGGGCTAATGAAATAAAGAAGGATTACCATGGTCCTGCTCTAAACAAACAAATTTCAGACAGAGAGATACAGAAATCAGTACAAAGGCTAAAAAAGGGTAAATCACCAGGCATGGACAGGATCAGTAATGAGATGATCATAGCTAGCTACCCCATCATGAAGGATGCTTTCCATAAGCTCTTTAACTTCATATTTAGTTCTCGTAATGTCCCTGAAATCTGATGCAAGAGCGTGGTCGCACCCATCCACAAACTGGCGACAAATTGGACTCAGATAATTACAGACCAATTTCTGTTACAAGCTGTTTGTCTAAGCCGTTTTGTATGATACTTAATTTCAGGTTATCCGATTTTCTAAAAGAAAACAACATATTGAGCAACAGTCAAATTGGTTTCCTTGAAGAGAGCAGAACGGTTGATCACGTCTTCAGCCTAAAGACTCTCATTAACAAGTATGTTTATAACACCCCAAAAGGGAAAATGTTTGCCTGTTTCATTGACTTTCGAAAAGCATATGACTCCGTATGCCAAAGCACTTTTTCATAAACTTGCAAATTTGAACATAAGTGATAACTTTATCGATGTCCTCAAAAATATATACTCGAAAACAAAATGTGCCGTAAAAGTTGGCGACAATTCGTCAACTATACAAAAGGTGTTAGGCACGGTTGCCCATTAAGCCCGCTTCTTTTTAATACTTTCATAAATGATCTTGCCGCAACTCTGGAAGACAAATCCGCTGACTCATTTACATTACCCAATGGTTTCAGTCTAAACTGCCTCATGTATGCAGACGATATCGTCATTTTGTCAAAAACAGCTAATGGTCTGCAAACACTGCTCAATATGGAGCGCCAAACACGTCAAAAATACTTCTGAAATATCCACATACTTGATGTCGAAAATAATGTATACTTATATACTTCATGCTCAAAGTATTTCATACTTATATACTTAAAACGATGAACAAGTAGTATACTTGCATACTTGACATTGAAAATATTTTATACTTCCTTACTTTCCTAAAATTCATTGTACTTACTTTTAGTCCCAAAGGACAATGCGAAGTATGAGAAATTTCTTTTCTCATAATAATAATAATAATAATGACAACCTACTTCTCCATTTCGGAGCAGTTACCAGTAAACTTTAAACGTAACAGTAACACAGGCGTTTGTTTGTTTTTTTTTTTGTTTTTTTTTTGGTTGGGAGAAAGTATGTGTTTTCTTTTTTCCTATTTATGACAAAAATGTCTTCACTTTTTCAAAGATCTTCCCGAGTTTTGTTGGGTCAGTTTGCAGTAAATTTTCTGAGTTCAAAGGTTTTTCTTTAAAATTTTGGCAATGAAACAAATGTTCAATGTTTTCTTCTTGAGCTCCACACCTTCTGCACAGGGTATCTTCATGTTTTCCTTAAAAGTTAGCTTTTAAGTCAGTCGTGTTTAGTTTTAACAACAATAGGTTTGCTGCGTCTTTATGAGCAATGTATTCTTTTTTTCCAAAGCAGTTATCTTTTATTAATCTTAATTTCGTTTTGTTGCATTCTTTCATATCTCTTTGTATCAAGGAAATTATTCTATTTATTATCATATCTCTCCATTCTTTGCTTGTCAGCTTCCCTATTTGTTTTTCTGAGATATTTATGTTTAGTTCTTTTAAATAATTTTTTTATCTCTGAGTTCCAGCAGTTATTTAGATTTAGACGTTTCTGTTCTTTGTAAACCTTTTTTGTTAGTCGACTGTCTTTCATTTTTATCATCTTTCTGAGGTATACAAGTCTTTTCATTTTTATCCTATATGTAATTGGCATAAGACCACATTCATATGTTATACCTTGATATGGTGTTGTACTTGGTATGGAATTAGTTTTTGTTACTGCATCTTTTTGCATTTTCTCTAATGTGTTTAATTGTTGCTTTGATATATTTGTCCATGTTTCACATCCATATAATATTTTGGGGATTAGTATAGTTTCAATAAGCTTCAGAGTGATCTCCATTTTTTGTTTTTGAAAGCTGGCTGATCAAGAAGAAATTTAATTTCATTAGTGATAGCCATTGCTGCTTTCTTTTTGTTTGATATATTAGCACCTTGTCCCTGTGCTATTTTTCATGTCTCCAAGATATTTGTAACTTTCTACCTCTTTGACTGCGGAGTTGTTTAATTTCAGTTCACTTGATTGATTATATCTTTTGAGCTTATTGAATTTCATTGTCAACATTCACTTTCATCCATGTTAAAATTAAGTAAGTTTTGTTTCTGATATGTTTCAAGAATATTTAACATTTCTTGCATTTTGTTAGTTGAAATTGAAGCAATCATGATATCATCTTGATATAGTAATGGTGGAATCAAGATGTTTCCATACCTTATTCCTAAGTTTTCGTCATATATTGGCTTTACTCCTTTATCAATGTGGTTGGCAGATATCGGTGCAGCTAAAATTGTACCCTGTTTTAAATTTTCTCCTATTCCTATATGTTTTGTTGTTCCATTTGGGGAATCAATTCTTATGGAGCTTTTTAAGTTCATATATACTTTTTAAGCATTTTCCTTTTACTCCACTTCTGTATAGGTCGATCAAACATGATTTCAAATGTAGTTTATCAAACGCTTTCTCCAAGTCAAGAAACATGAATTTAATATTACATTTTATATATTTGTGATAATCAATGATAGCCTGGACAACGAATAAGTGGTCAAGTGTTGATCTATCTTTTCTTCCACCAGCAGCTGCTTCAGAAAAACTATTATCTATGTTAGTACTCTGTCTATTTAAAATCATTTTTTCAAATATCTTACTGATACTAGATGTGAGAAATATTCCACGCCAATTCTTTAGCAGTCTTCTGTTTCCTTTCTTTTTGTAAAGTGTTTTAAAACAATTATTTTCTTCCATTTTTTTGGAATTATCCCATTCTCAAATGAAATGTTAAATATTTCTAGCATGAAGTATCCCGATATTCTCATGAAGTATCCCGATATTCTCATGAAGTATCTCGATATTCTCATGAAGTATCTCGATATTTTCGTGAAGTATCTCTGTAGTTTTATTTCGCAAGCCTGTCCATCAATCAACCATTTGACAGCTCTTTGGCAAAGGAATCACCTCGTGCTTTTTCGAAACAGTTACATACCCCTCTTCGCCAGCCAGATCAAGATCAAGATCAGAATTTAATGTTGTTTTTAAAAGATGATTCTCCAATGCCATAATTATACATAAGCGTATGAGGCGGGGGGCGGGGGGCGGTAGCCCCCCAACTTTGAAGAAATTTTCAAAAATCAGCCGCATTCGGGCAAATTTTCCCCCCTAGTCGGGCAAAAATGTTGGCAAACAATGGGCTTTGTTTTGGGCAGCCACCTAGATTTTTCTTCCCGTATGCTTATGTAATTGTATCATATCATTGACAAACTAACATTGCCTATTATTGTTTGTCAGTCAACATTTTGCTTTTGGTAAATCCCAGAGCAATTTGCTGCTAGCTTCCTTGCTAGCTGAGCATTGTCAGGCCACTTGAAATTCTTTTCCTGATTTTTGCAAATATTCTTGTTGTTGTTGAAGGTAAACTGTTTTTGGGGTTGCCTGAAAATTACTCGTATTGATCCTCCCCCCCCCCATATGCGCATGTCTTTAGTGCCCCTCGGCTGGAAGGTAACTTCTTTGATTCTAGGCCACCTACACGTATTTTTATAAGATACTGCTTAATTTATATTTACTTTATATTTACCTATAATCTTAATTTATATTTACCCACATTCCAACATGTATGCTTGCATCACATTCCAAAAGAAAAACCGAACCAATAAGAAGGACACTTTCATGTTTGGGAATAAGGAAATAAAATCTGCCAGTTCCTTCAATTATTTAGGTATGATAATCAACGCCAATGGCTCATTACACAACTCAGTGGAAAATCTTTCGTGCAAGGCACAGAGAGCCGTGTACGCTCTTAATAATAGATTCCCTATCAAAGCAGCCTTAAAACTCTTTGACAGTATAATAACCCCCATCCTATTGTATGGTTCTGAAATATGGGGAACGTATAACTATTTGAGTTTTGAAAAATGGGACAAGTGTGACATAGAAAAGGTTCATCTAAACTTTTGCAAACACTTATTGGGAGTAAATAGATCCACCACAAACATTCTTGTGAGAGGAGAACTAGGCAGATACCCTCTTAAGTTAAATGTTGAAAATAGAGTTAAGTCATTTTTTTATCACGTCAAAAAGGCCCCAGAAGATAGTCTCATTTACCAAGCTTATCTAATGAACCTAGAACTTCCATCAGACCTAAACTTCAACACACATATCGAGAATGTTAAGCGAAATCTAGATTTGGTAGACTTTCACTCCTGTACCAAACATATATTACAGCTGAGCTATAAAACCTACTACTAGCAATAACGTTAGTTAGTGAGTGCAGCGTTTTGGGAAATGCGAACAAACTGCACCATCATATATAATGGAATAACAGAAATAGGCCTTTCTCATTCTGCTGATATTACAAGATGCCTTTGCCCTGTGTACGCAACCAGTTCAGTCTGTTTTTGCCACTCCTTCTGCCCACTGTGTGAAGACCATGACGAAGTCACACAAACACGCATTCATTCCAGGTGGCTTAGACAATTTAGGTGTCTTTGATAACAGCGCCTCGTCCGCCTCTGATGTTTGTGTTATTTTGTGATAAAAATAGGTTATTTGGAGCAAATCAAATAGCAGGATTGTGATGTTTTCACAAACCGACAGAAAGAGAGACTCGGAGAGACTTCACAGCTTGCTGATTCTTTTGAAATATTATGCAGGTGACACTGCAACAAATGCTTTTTAACTGAAAGAATTGCTTTAACTTTGCTGGGCAACCCTAATCGAATACTATAATGTCCACAGAACAACATTCAGAGTCAGCTCCAGAACAAGATTCAGATTCAGAAGTCAAACCTATGGTCAAATTTGTTTATTTTTGACGAACGGAAGTTCTGTCTATGTGAGGGGGAGCACTTTCCTGTGACCTTTCTAGACAGGTCCCATGCTAGAAAAATCGGAAAACTTTTCCAGTCAAAGTTCTGAAAACGGATTTGGGATCGTTAGACATAGCAGAATCGAATTTCACTTGGGGACTTTTGAAATTTTTCCTTTTTTCAAAATGGCGGCTTAAATTTAAAATGGCGGATTTGTTGACGAAAACTTGTGCATAAAGTACGCTTCTGCAAACATAAACGCGTGTTTTTAGATTCATTACACCGAAAGACTATGGCCTTTGTGAATTTTTGAAAGCAGATCATCCATTGGTATTGTATTTCATAATGGCGGCATAAATTCAAAATGGCGGACCTTCAAAATTGATCACGGATTTTATTTTTTTACCTAATGTTTTCATTTATGACAGTAAATGTGTGAAACAGATCGTCTTTGGATGCAAAAAATTATCCATAAGCTTCGAAGGAAAATGACAGTAGAAATCCTCAAAATAGCCCTTAATTCTGATGATCTTGAAACTAAATCAGTATTTGGAAACCCAAGCTCAACGTTAAGAGCCTCCTTCCGTTATTTTGGTAACCTAAAGGATCATGATGTCCAAACGTGACAACAAGCTATTTGCAATTGAATGCAAAAGTAAATATTGTGAATTCAACATCTTCAAACCTAAAAATACATCAAACCACTGAAAATAGCAAGTTTTACTGTTAAAGCTTCTCAATCGCTTCTTTCTCTGTTGCGGGTAGTGCAAAGTAGTGCAAAAGATGCTAATCAACATTTCTGTCACAAAGCAGCTTCCTTGTTTTTACAAGTTGATGTAGAACGCACGTCATGCCTTACGTTCTTGGGTTTACAGGTGGTAAGTAGTGAGTGTATTCATCTTGTCGAAAACTAGAAGTTTTCTATATAAGATAGAGGTTGCAAGAAACTGTAGGCCAACTTTTTAAAGTTAAAGGCGCAGGGTCACGTAACCGTAAACAAACCTGTTATCTCTATGATCTATATTATTACCCACACGTGGCCATTGTGTTCCGCTCAGACTTTGATGGATGGGGTGAATCCACAATAAAGTTACTTGAAAAAATCCACCAATATCTCTGCAATCCTACAACGTATGGGTGTTTGGTTTATTTCTCTAAAAATTCAAGAGCCCATCTTCAAAATAACACCTTTATTTTGAGAAAAGTAGCGGAAAATCTCTGTGATATGGACTATCAAATATCCTGAAAAATCATCGTTTCGAAAAAAGTTTGTTTACTTTACGTGACCCTGCCCCTTTAAGAAAGCTAAGAAACAGTGTTACCTGGTTGCCTCCTTTTTAAAGCTATGAAACAGTGTTACCTGGGTTACAATAATCTTTTGCAATCGGAATGTTGGATTTCTCTCAACCTTTTTATGGCAACCTTCGATTCCATAATTTGAAAAATATTTTGTTCCCACACGGGTTCTGTTTATGATTTAGCGCCAACAGGTGAACTGATGAGAGCTTCGCACAAAAATAGCTTTTTTAACACAAATATTGACTGAGTTTGTTCATCTCCGTCATTATTCTGAATTCAAAATTTTGCCGCGCAAAAATGATATCATCAAAGCCATTCTTGGTACATTGCCCCGAAAGATGCCTCCTTTGCAGCTCCCCTATCAACGAAAAAGAGAAGAAAGCCGTTCACGAGGCAGGTTTGCAAACTATAAGGAACAATGCTGTACTCTGGTCTCAGATCGACGAGCGGGTTTGCCAGGAGGATCCTTATAGATCATTTAGAGGAGCAATATTTAGATTACCAGATGATTTTCAGGAGGCACTATTCATACATAAGTCATGTGGTATTACCTTCAGAAATAAGGTGAAAGCCTACCCTGGGTACCAGAGCCAAAAAATAATAAAAAGAAAAAAAGTAAGGAAGGAAAGAAAGTAGTGCAAAAGATGCTCTTTTCTTCCTTCTCTCTTTTCCTCTTACCAATTTCCTTTCAGTTAACTTTTGAGGCTCTGGTACCCAGGGTAGTGAAAGCCAAACAGAGTCAATCAGACAGCCTTAGGAAAGCGGAAAGAGAAAGTAACACAGAAGCCCAAGACATATGCACAGGGAGCCCGAGTGTAGAAGTCATACAGCGAAAGAGGCTAACGCGAGAAAAGAGCATTGCCAGCATATGTATCATTTGTAACACAAAAACTGACAACGATGAGAACGCATACAATGATGGTGGACTGGCTCGCTGCTGAGAGCAGCGATCAGCTCAGAAGTTGGAAAAAAAGTTGGAGCAACGAATGGCGAATGAGTCTGACATATTTTATGAAGCAGCGAAACGTTTAGACATTCTTCTAAGTGGAACATCGCATGATGTCTTTGCAGCAGATGTGTTCTACCACAAAAATTGTTATCCTTCACATACACTTACACGAAATCACAGACAGAAGCAACCACAAGTGAACTGGAGAGCAGAGTTCTTGAACGTTTTGATGAGATGTTTAGGCGAAGTGTTATCGAAGACAAAGAATCATATCTCATGACAGAGCTACTTAAAGATCTCAAAGAAATAAGTGAAGACAATGGTCTTCGAGTTCCACCAATTAGATTTACTTCTGCCCTAAAGGCACATTTGCAAGATTGCTGATTTGGTATCATTTTCGAAAGTTGGGAAGTTTCAAGTAGCCCATTCTAGTTTGCTTGGCCCAGTTTGTTATGTCGAGGCAGCTATGAAGGGTCACGGAATGAGGGAAGACGATCTTACGAAAGCTTTCGCAAGACTTGTTCAACGTAAACTGGAAGGCAAAGATCAACTTGAATGGCCACCTACTCCTGATCAAGTGTGTAAATCCATTGAAAACTTGATCCCACTATCCTGCATATTCAATGCCATTGCCTGGTCCATCAATCCGAACAAAGGCAAAGATCATCATGGTCTGGTAAAGGTTGGCAAAAGACACGTCGAAAAGGTCACTGCCCTGTCACAAAGTTGGGAAGCCATGGTGACCGGAGAAAGAGCACCATTGAATATTGCGCTTGGCCTAACGGTTCATCGATTAACAGGAAGCAAAGAAACATCTAAATTGCTGCATCATGCAGGCATTGGTATATCATACAGTGATGTGAGAGAATGTTGAATAATATTTGGGCGAAATCAGTCAAGATGGATCACAAGCATATGTTACCACCTGGCTTCATTAATGGTAAAACGATTCATGTCACTTTTGACAATTCTGATGGAAAGCAGCAGACACTTACCGGCACTGACACAACCCATCATACAACAGGAACCGTTTTTCAAATTTCAAAATCGTTGGAAAAGACAGAAAGAAGAGAAGAGATTGTTCAAAATAATCTAATTGATGATGAGAAGCAAGATTACGGGTCCTACAAAATCCCTCGAAACCGCAAAGACCCACCCTCATTTCCAGACCATATCGACGAATTCGAAAACTCCCCACTGATCAAAGAATCTCTGAGGAAGGACTTTGCGTGGGCTCTTACTAATACTATTGGAACAGAATGTTTAATGGATGTTCAGCGAGACTTCGATAATTCCAACCTGGAAGCGATAGGATCATGGACATGTTTCATGAAGAAAGTGCCGTTACAAATAAGTGCAAGTTAGAATACCTCCCAGTTGTCCCTTTTCCGCCGAAAGACAACGTTATCAAATGGTACATGGACTCAATCTTGCAAATGGTGGACGACCTTGCTATCAATCATGTTTTCGTTCATGCAGATGAAGCAATCAATTCCAAAATGCTCATCATATCTTGGCTTCACGACGGCAAATATGACAAGATTGTCACACTCATGGGAGGATTTCATACAATAATGGTAAGCCTGAAGATTCTAGGAAAGAAGTTTGCTTGTCTTGGTTTGAGAAATTGGTGGATTGATGCTGGAATCATAGCTGAAGGGTCAGTAGACAAGGCAATGGATGGGCGTCACTATCATCGTAGTGTTAGACTCCATAAGCATTCTTTTGAAGCACTCTTGCACTTTAGAATCAAGCAGCTAACAACGGTGCATGTTCTTGATCATGATTTGAAGGAATCAGTTGCAGCTCTATGGGTAAAGCAATCACCAGCAAAGCTTGCATCAGTTCTTGCGCAACCTGCATTTCAGCTACTCTTCGAAAATGCATTATCAATCCAAACTGGAACGCAAGCCAAGATGATCGTGGAGTATCTGCGGGATGTTTCAGCAATGCTGTGCCTCATCAGTTCGGTCAGAGAGAATTCTACAGAGCGGCATCTTGCTGCCGAAAGAGTATTGATACCGAAATGCTTTGCTTTTGGCCACCAAAATTATTCACGCTACCTCTCATTCCAGCATGTAAAGCTTTTAGACATAAAGAGGAACCATGCAGCCATCTGGGAAGACCTTTTGCAAAATGGATTCGGTGGCTCAATTTCTGGAGAGCCTTTTTCTACCGTTCATGGTGATTTGATAACAGAGACAACAATCAACAGGGAAGTAAAGACAAGAGGAGGTCCAATGCAAGGAGGATTCAGCACAGATACAACTGCTGTAGACACATTCATGAAGACGAGCCACATCATTGCAAATCTGCGGGTGAAATTGAAAGAAAGGTTGAGAGTATTCACAAAGTCATCCCATAAGGAAACAAGCAAAGGAGCTCGTAAGAAGCACGATGTTATGATACAAAGCCTCATCAGCAAACTGGACAGCTACTTTGATCCTTTTTTAGCTGGCCCTGCTCGAAATTTCAAAACTGGCATTCAAATTTATCAAGCAGTTATCAGTGGTCTGCTGTCATCAACCCAACTGGGGAATGGCATGTTCCAAGAATTTGTTGAAAAAAGGCTGACAGAAGTTGATGATAGGATCAGCATTTTTGAAAGAGTGTGTAACCCCAAATTGAAAACAGGTCTAGAGAAACCGAAAAAAGTTCCAAAGATTATTAGCAGCCTGAAGGAAGATCGGCAAGCCTTCGGTGCAATGATTGGCAAAAAAATGTCTCCAGAGGAATTGCTTTCATACCCGCTTACAAGTGTTCCCTTAGCTCTAGCATCGCCAGATGGTGATCTCCAACAGGGTTCAAAGGCCTCATTAAGAAATCACTTGATTGAAGATGCAGATGCTCTAACGACACAGCCAGCAACAGGGGCGTTTTGGATCGCTGACGGTATGGCAGTGGTGAGATCGATTCTCCGTAAAGAGACGTGGGGTGAATATGCAACAGCGTTCTTCAGTTTCTGTACGCCAGGTAGAGACTCGTTTCCGTTAAGGTTAGGCATTGTCTTCGATTGCTACAAAGAAATAATTCTGCTGTGGATAAATGGAGAAGCTCAAAACAAACACTTTAAGGACCTTATTTAAGCTTTGTTTAAGGTATCTGAACAATAATCTGGGGTTAGCAAGAGTGGTAATGTGAAAAAAGCACGGTTTGTTTGAGTCGAAAATGGGCCTAAGTTGCAAACAGAGGAGCTTTCTCATCGCAGCTTCCAACATGAAGTGGCTCGTTATTCTCCAAATGTCGGAAATAAATTGCAAATGATGATCAAGATAGGTAAAGTATGTGGTTTTACATCGAATTTTGACACCCCGAAGCCATTTACTACGCGCAAAACTGTGCGAGTTGACTCCGCGCGGAATTTCCGCGCAGATCCCAGATTAGAGGGAGAGCAACGAACTCACTCTGGAGACGAGACTGGCACTGAATTGATTTGACCACAAAACGACAGAAAGAGAGATATCGCAACTTGCTATTTGTTTTGATATATAATGCAGCTAACGCTGCAATGACAAGTACTGGACAAGAGAAATGTCTTCATCAAAAAAGGGGGAGTTCCTCTTCCTTTTAAGAAAAGGCATTTCGCTTGAGCCATATTTGATGCAACGTAACAAACAAAAGCTAAGAGTGACTACTACTAAGCTTAGACTAAGCGACCACTGTCTTGCGATTGAGACAGGACGTAGGCGATCCCCAAAAATTGATAGAGAAGATCGGCTTTGCCATATTTGCAATAAGGAATTCATTGAAGATGAAAAACACTTTCTACTTAAATGTGAAAACTATTCTGACATCAGAAATGCATTCTTGAATAATGTTTTTGAAAGCTATCCAAATACAAAACAACCTTCCCCTGATGATTTGCTCCAATTCATGTTCTTATGTGAGGATCAAGAAACAATTAATAATCTGCTTAAATTCATTGGACAAATCACTGACATCCGAGAAAAAGCTTTACAATTTCTAAATATCCCCAAGTCTCCTTAGAACGAACGTAGATTGATGAATAATTTGCTCCCTGCCGTTCGTGTGTTTCTTTTTTACTAGTTGCAATTAGTTACCATTCTTGTATTCTTTTATTTTACATGTTATGTTATTTTTTTAGGTAGTAGCCGTATAGTGTAGAAGCTATTGTGCTGAAGATTAAAAAAAATAATTTCAATGGTCTTGGTATACTGATTACAGTGAGTCCCACTTATCGCTCACCAAAACGAGACTACTGCTTGCCAAACCGAGACCGCTCACAGTGGGACTCATAACCAAACTGCTAAAAAACCGGCCTGCTCGCTTCTGGATCCAGAAGGACCAATCAGCTTGCTGGAAGCGTTGTGCGCGAAGGTGATTGGCTTATTCTTCCAACTTTTGATGCCTATGCTGTCATCTGTTTTGAACCCCTCCAGTCTGTGAATTCAATGCAAACATTGGCTGCCATTCCGTTGAATGTCAGTCAGTGAAGGTCAAAAGGGCGGCTGTTTGCCAAAATGAAGGATGTTGTTATCACGGCTACGGAATAAAGACAAAGAAATGGACTGTGGAGGATCACAAGGGGCACTGTGCGAAAGAGTTATTTTGAATCGGAAGCTTCGCCAACTTGCAGTGGAAGATATATTACTGTTTTGCGAATTTAAATCGTCGAACAAGATTTCTTTTTGGCTTGTGCAAAACAAAGGGAACAGTTTGGAGGTAAGAAACACTTCGACCAACAAGTTGTATGAAACTCACACATTAGATGTGGAAAAATACGCAAGTTTCTTGAAACATTCCCACATAAGCAGCAGAATCATTTGTGCTTGAAATTCTGTGCAAATGACGATAAATTTTTGCTCAAAACAGACTCAACGGCTACGTAAAAAAGGGGCTTGATAAAGATTTCTCACAAAGCAAACGACCGATCTTCCCTCAAAAGTTTAAAGTCACAGATTACAAAGCTCCTTCAAACAGAAACAAATTTAAACCTACGAAACAATGCAGCCGTCATAAGAGTTTTGTGGATAACTGTGTATTCCTTAGGACAACTACCTGAACAGTTTGAGGAGCTTTAGTGAGTGTTATTTCTTTGCTAGGAAGATTTGTGTTTGTTTCTTCAGCTTCCCCAGACCGAAAGAACATTCCAGAATAATACCAAAATACCCCAGGGAGATAACGGCAGAAAACTCGCAAATTCTGATAGAAGGAATGACCAAAACTTCATGAAACATTGATGAATCAACAGTAGGAGAATTAGCGATTGAAACTGCTAAAAATAGTGTAAGATTATTGCGTAAAACACATTCAGAATAATGGGTTGCTTGGACGGCTGCGGCAAAGAGTTCCGGAAAAGGTCCGTTGAGAAACCAACTTCTGGTTGCATTTTATTTGGGGAAGAAATATATTTCAACATATCACCGAGTAATCAGTATTCTCTCAAATAAATAAAAATAGATTTGCATGATTTGCTGATGAGATTCTTCTTGATAGGAAAACCTCAGTACTTCAAAAATCGTCAAAAATACCCCCCAGAGTGAAAATATCAAATGGCAAATTTGTAAACAAAAGACAAAACTGAAGTCGGTCGCAAACCTTTAAAACCATAAATGTAACGTCCAATTGAGTTAGTTTGTCTCAAAATATCCCCATAGAAAGAAATTAATAACATTCTTGAAAATACAATTTTTTTGCCATTTGGTAGACATTATTTCGATTATTTTGCAAGGTGGGGTAATTTGGGTCTACGAAATTTTGCTATGAATTGCGTTGTGCTTGAATTAGCAGTGCTTCCCAAATCAAAACAAAAATGGAAATAAATTGCAAGAAAAAGGAGGTATACATCAAAGACAACGTAAGATACATTTTTCCGTTCATGTTTTAGTTGTTTCAGTGCAAGACGCAAGGATTTCACTTCTTTTGCCTTTCTTCGAAGGAAACTTTGTTCACATTTCCGTTTTCAGGGACGAGGCTTTGCATTGTGCGCTGATGGTGGTACGAGTTTTTTAATTTTTTCTCTGTGCAAGTTTTCAACTCTTTGGCAGGGAAACTCTCAAAATTCAATCACATTTATCCATAGAAACATTCTGAAATATTGTTTTATTGAATTTACCAAACTCCCGATGAAATAGGTGCTGCTTTTCTCCGATAGACCCAAATTTCCCGCCGACAGGTTGAAGTCACACGCAAAAGTGAAGATGGTAAAAAATCAAAAAAATATTCTAACTTAAAATTTAAGAACGGGAACAAGTTTCCAAGAATGACAAAAGATTCAATGTAGGTAAAACGAAAAAACATCTCCAATATTTCCAGCAAGTTTGTGAGGGTACTCTATTTGTTTCGAAAATGCCCCTTTTGGATCCAAATTACGCTACCTTACCCAATTGAAAATTCGATAATTTTACGAATCTTTGAGTACTGGCCAAAATTCTTAGTTTCCTACAAAAAGAAATACGTGTATCCATAGATATTACATGTTGAAGCCATGACGAAGCAAACGCAACGCTTGCCACAAAATTGTTTGTTTCATTCACGCCACAAAATTATTATTTTGTAAAGGAAGAGCGCGGAAAAATCACATGACCTCCACACCTCCACAGCTTTGAAGGTTTCCTGACGGCACTGCCAATCAATGGAGCGACGTCTCAGTCCAACGCAAAACGCAGACAACGGTGGTATACTTTAATACTTTCCAGACCAGAAATTTCCAAAGCGAGGCTCCCCTGAATAGGCCGGAAATTTCACTGTTTGTTTATGAGTCGTAGTTGTAGCGGGGTATATCAGTTTGGCGGAGGAGCGAAACTACGGCTTGTAATCAGTCTATGGTCTTGGTATGAAAGTCAGTCGGGTTTCCTCTGTGGAGGAATTTACCTCCCTTCTTTTTGATCGATTTGCATAAGAAGCCACTGGTCGATAATGCAACTCTCTTCTGTCGCATGCATGCGTGGTGTGTAAAGGGCGGTACAGCGAGAAAAACTGAGGAATCCGCCAGCATCCTGACGACCAATCAACCTTTCTCTATGAGACCTAGGAAATATGGTAGATATTTATAATTTTGCTTTTATTATGCAATGATTATGTGTCACGATGATGTCTCAAATCAAAATCTATGAGGGTTGCCCTATAGCCCTTTGACTAAAACCTTGCTGAGTGACATTCTCTCAGAATTTTGTTTCTTTTTGATTTTCTAATCTCATTCCTTGCATACCAGACATTTTTAGCCATGTTTTCTATCGAAACTTATTAGGCTCACATTGTAGGGTGAAAACTACGTTTTTCTCCATTCAAGTTTTGGTGTACTGTCCCACCCAATCTCACGCGCTAGCGAACCTGCACGCACTACTACTGTAGAAAATAGGAATAAAATGGTTCAGCCGAATTTTGCTCGTGACCCATGGCCGGAAACCACAAAAACCTCGTTTTTACGGACCAATCAGACCATCAGACGGCGAATAAGTGAGGAAAACAAAAGAAGCGTGTGAATATTTTTCTAAATTTTACCTACCTTCATAAAACGCAACCAGGAAAAAAAACTGCTGGAAATTTCCCGAATTTTTTTGAAGAAATCTACTCTCCATACGTTTGGGCATTCCAGGCGCGCAACTAGGAATTTTACAGGGCAGGGGTCTAAATCAGAAATAAGGTATACTATAATTTCAAAGTAGTGATGTCGTATAATATGGGATGTCATGTTGGTTTCTAAAGTTAGAGGGCGAGGGCAGAAATCAAGGATTTTTTCAAATGTTTGCATCTGTAAATGTTATCTATCAATGCAGTAACAGAAAATTGGCAGGGGGGGGGGCTCAGGGGCTAGCCCCAGAAAGTTTTCCTAAATTACACTCTCTAGATCGTCGGAGAATGGCCATCACAAGAAGTGATTAAAACTTAAAGAGATTGTAAAAACCCTCCAAGGAGAGACAAGTAACAGTGGAAAGGTGGCTCATGCACACACTTTTTATAAATCAACTCTGTAACGGTTGGGCTAATCAATATACCAGTTGAGAAAAGAAAAGCAATGTCTATTGAGAGGCCACTACTTCCTGAATAACAGGAGCTAGAGGACAATGTTATTGGCAGAAAGATCTTAAAATGCAGCCATGTTCAAATCCTGAATGCAATTGGCCACTCCATTATGAAATCGTGAGGGACTTCAAAAGAAAACTCTTTAAAGAGGTTCAAGAAACCTTGAAAATTGGCCTGAAAAATGAGGACCAAATTTCCCTATAATTTCTGCTTCACAGCGATGACTTCAATAGAGTACCATTGCCCTGAATCGGCACCCTAGTGCGTTTAGGCTTGCAAACTTTTAAAAATGGAACGCTCTGGGAGCAGTTAATGAAAATGAAGCGTGAAAATGGTTGCTTGACGCCACCCGTACGAAAAAAGCTGGGGCATTCCTGGGAAATTCCCGGGATTTTTCTGGGATCAAATCCCAGCTTTCCCAGAAATTCAAAAGCCGGGGAAATGAGCAAAATTCCCGGGAAAAGCTGGGATTCATTTGTATTGAAAATACTTGCAGAAATTCCCGGGAAATCCCAGGAGAGCTGGGGAAGCTTGGACTCATAGGAACCTGGGAAATCCCAGGAAAACTGGGAGAACTGGGACTCTTATTTTCCCGGGAAATTCCTGGGAAAACTGGGAATTATGAAAACCCGGGAAATTCCCGGGGCAGCTGGGGAAATGAGCAAAATTCCTGGGAAAGCTGTAGGAATCAAATTCCTAAAGATTCATTAGGGATTGGTAATTAGAACGCATCTTAGTAAAAACTTCCTTGCCGCCATCTTTAGCTTAATCATCTATTGAGGAAATTTCTGGGAAAGCTAAGGGAATGGGTAGAATTCTTGTAAGAGCTGAGAAAACATCACATTGTTCAGCGGAAATTCCAGGCGATTGAGATAAAGCTGAGGATGCTTGATAATCAGAATGGGTGAGAACAACAATGTTTAATATCACTTTACCAATTGGTAATTGACATCGGAACACTAGAAATGGTATTTCAAGAAGGCAAAGCAATTGAACAATGCTCAAATAATTATGGAACCATTCATGGAACCATCTCAGAACTCTAGCAAAACAATCACGGAAAGATTGTCAAACTCTTTCCTCCACCAAGACTGCAAACAAGAGGTGGTACTGGTGGTGACTGATCACAGTGGAACTGACAAAAAGATATTGAATAAGAATCTTAGAAGGGGTTGTTAAACTTCTTGAGGGGTGTCTATACTAAGGTTATATATATATCAAGCTCCACCAGTGTACAGTTCCTGGTGGATAAAACAAAACAATGATTAACAATAACAATGCCAGCATAATTCCACACATAATAACACACGCATAATTCTTTCCATGCGTGCGATTCACACTCTTAGGTTAGGTATCTAATTGTTTCAAGTTGGTAGCAATATCAGATGCCTAAAACATACCCAAGAACTTGAATAACTCAAACCTGGTTATTTGCAAATTACAAAATATCTTGAACAAATTTGATATCACTATAGTTAGAACCAACATTGAGGAACTCGATAACTTGAAGATAACTTGAATGTGCTTCTCTGTCTCCCTTGAGAGTTGGAGTTGTTGAAACTTCACACTATCCCCTGCACCAGTTTTGCATTGCAACAACTAACTGATCAAGCTTGTATCAAAGATGAATTTACTACATGGATGGCTAAAGACACTGTTTCCACCCATTATTGTTGTTAGTTTTGGTTTATGTTTGTTCTTCTTCACCAAAAAAATCTTTCGTCTCCTTTTTCAACAGACCCCTGACGCGCATTGACATTCCACTTTGATTCCTTTTTTGTGTTTCCATTTAAAAGGTCTGTTTCTCATGCGTATTGTTTTGAAACTGTTCCGTTTTAAGTACTTCTGTGTTCAACAAGTTGTTTTAAAAGCTTCCTACCTCTTTCTTTTTCTGTCTTTGCAGAGAGTCATAAAAGGGGTTTGTTTTGAAAGCAGGATTAAGCATCTTCAGGTTTCTCGATTCAGGATCTAGTCAAAAATACCAGCTATGTATATATTTGGGATTTCTAGAAAAAAGCTCAGAATAAACCGTCAGGATTTTGTCATTTTTGTAATGGAAACTACAGGATAGAAAACCCCATACAAATGACACCAGCGGTTAAAAAGTTACTGGTCAAGTTTACTCTTAAGAAAGCTGGGTCGATGTGAATAAACAGTCTATAGGCTGTGTTGCTGCACTTGCTTTTAACAAGGAATTCCGACCCATGACCCTGAATAATGGGCTGAACATGTCAAAAGTCGACGATCTACTCTTTGCCATCCCTTCTGCTTTGTAGTGAAGATTTTACTCCATTTTACTCGAACCATGGGAGAGTTTTCTTCAATGTTGAAGGACAGTGAGCCGTAGAAATGGTCAAAACAGTTATCAAGTCGTAGCATGACATCTATGGTATGGATAGATCCTAAAAGGTTTCTTAGCACAATTATTTGAAAAAGAAACTGTTTCATGAGTTTGAGCGGTTGAAGGAAGCTGTTGCTAGAAATCATCATTTCGGTTGAAAATGATCATTTAAAGATGATAATGCCTTTTGAAGAAAATCTTATAAAATCTTGAGAGTATGACACTGTCTATTGACCTCTACTGTTGAGATTTCTTGCAACCTATAATGTCAACAAAGATCTTGAAACACCGATAACATGACCCACCATTTTTCCTATTTTTTTATACTGTATGTAATATAGACTTTGCATGTGTCTTTGAAATGTTTATGAACTCACAAACTTTGGAGAGGCGTTTGGTTTCGTTGCTTTACTTTCTTCGCCAACTTGACATTCTTCACTTCTCGCTTCATTCTATCAAAGTTCTTTAATCTGTTAATGATCTTTCTAATCTTTATTGACTTTGAATTGATTTTGCACTTAATCAGTTTAGACTACAGGAAAATATAATTGCTGAAGTTCTTGACCTCTTGGTAACTTACTACAGATTACAGGGGCAACAAGGAAGTAGATTACAGCAATTGTGATAGCAAATGAAAGAAGATGGTGATGAAACATTTCATTTCTGATATTTCTACAAACAGAAAATTCTAAGAAGGCCAACAATAGTTGTAAAGCATCTGAAACAACATCTGACTCATACGTGCAATGAATCGCTCGCATTTTTGGTTCCATGCGTGTGCCGATGCGTGCCCGTGCGATCGCACGCATTAAGCGATAGAGACTGTGAAAGTTTTGACCTCTTTTTTGAAAAGAGAGGACACATCTGCTAACTTCAATTCATCCGAAAAGGAAGATTGTTCAATTGAGTTATTAAATATGATTTGCAAAGGTGTAGAGACTAGCTTGGACTCACTTTTTAACAGTTTTGGAGGAACACTCTTAAAAGTGGTTGACTTGGAGGTGTTAAGACCATCAAGTTCATTTTTCACATTTTCAACTGACACCTTTTCAGATGTGAAAGAAACAATGTTCCCATTCTTGTTTCTTGTTACCAATAAGGTAAGAGGGTCCTTGTCTAACACTGGGCCACAGCCCCCATGCAGTGATTTTCTTAACATGTCCTGTAGCATTATTCCCCCCCGGGTATGATTGCATGTCTGCAAAATCACTATTTTGGCCCCATGCAAATTTCTGCTCCCTTGTTTGAATTGATTGCCTTTTCTTCTACAGGATTTGATATATCTAGCTACAACGTGGCCAGCCAGAAGAAGTTCAGGGTAAGTAATTTTCTCAGTTTTAAGTTTCATTCATTGTCAATCAATGCTAAATTCAATTCAACATACATGCTGCACAACTAAAATAAGCAACAGCACAAAATAAAGAATATTTGACAAACTATTAAGATGAATGTAGAAAATACTTTACATGATTGTATTTGATTGCAAGTGATTAAAGCTCAAGATGGAGCAAAATATAACCAAACAATTTCTTTTGTAGTTTGTGAGACAAAACGTTCTTCGAAATGAAGAAAAATGTTTTTAAAAGGAATTTACAAAGTGATCGTCAAGGGAAACATTGTGATTTGCATGTCTTTGATTATATACTATGCAGAACAACAGCCTTTTGCTGCATTTCGACATGCCAAATGTTGATTTGTTTTTGAGGATGGTGGCTTTGCAAAATGGAAGATTGCTTCCCCTGGAGGAGGGGGGGGGGGGCTCCCTATTAGTAAATGGCAAAGGTCAGACAGTTTTTGGGTTTTGGAAAACGTTTTATAATATATACCTTTGGGTATGCTATTTGATGCATAATTGGTGTAGTTTTGGGGTTGCTGATGAGAAGATTTGACAAGATGAGTGCTAGGCTGACCTTTTCACCAAAATATTGCAGGGCAGTTTCCAAAAATGCTATAGAATGTTTAGTTTTCATGTACCGTGAAGCTATGAGTATATTTTTTGGGGTCTGAAAATGTCCCAAATTTAGCATAATATTTTTGGGTTCAGTATATTTTTGGGATCTAAAATGGTCTACATGTAGTATATGTTGGGGTTTTTCAAAAATATACTGTGTCTGCCCCCCCCTGTCACACAAGAATAGAAGTCCCTCCCTGGGATTGCTGCTAACTTAAAGCAGAAAGATGTTTAGTCAAATGGTAGAAAGCAGAGCTCATCAGTGAATGTGACAGTATGGTGCCTCACCAATGAAGCAATTTGAAGCAAGTCAGTATATAATTTGTTTTGATGAAAAGCTGCAATGATGTTTAGTACTTTAATATACCTTGATGTGGCATAGACTGTAAATGAAACCAATTTTCACTGAGCAGCTTATAACTGATTAATGAATATAAACAGCATATTGTTGAAAGTCAGCTGAGTACTGTCAAGAAAATAGAATTATTCTTCTAAACTCCGTTATTGCTTTTCAACCAAAAACTGGTTAAAAGTATTTACAACATAGAGTTTATATATGGTTTCAAAAAATGTCCGGGAAAGTTCTAATAGATTGTACTGGAAGGATTCCATTCTTAGAGGAGTTGGAGTTGAAAGCTCCAACATCTGGAGTTGGAGTTGAAAAGCTCCAACTCTAACATCCCCGACTTTTGTGGCTTACACTTTCAAATGGTGTACATGCATTTGCATTTGGATAAAATTTGGAAAATTATGCCATGATTTATATACATTTCCCAACATCATATCTAAGGGAGCATTGTAACTCTGCTTTCCACTTCAGGGAGCTGCAAGTTTTCTGCTTTGCAAAGCCACTTTACTTGGCAAACAGTATATCTCTCCAGCATCAAAAAAGTTGTTTTTCTGCATAGTCTTGGCAATTGAAAGGATATGAGCCACAATGCTACCATCACAAGGGTTGTTGCTTCACAAAATATTTTTCAAGACTTCCTGCTGATTAATCTCTAAAACTACTCAAAAAGTTTTACTTTTTGTTGCTCATTGTTTGCAATGTAGACCAATAGATTCTGTTTTGCAGCATTACAAAGCAGTTTGCCTTTTTGAGGAAAGATTTTGCACCTTCAGCACAGCCAACTATAATTTTTCGCTCTTAGTCTATTTATTTTGATTTGATTCAGTGTTTCCAGAGATATTCGTTAGAAGGGCTTGTTGGTTTGTGATGTTAGGGAGCTACATCTTTTGTTTCACCAATTTCACCATTTCTTTTCCATCTACTTTTTTTTATATAATTTGATGACTGTGCCAAGCTGTGCACATGCATACATCCATACATGCGTAACATAGGTACAAGTAATCTGAATTGAATCTACCCATGAATAGATAACTACAGTAAGTGAATATGTAAATACAGAAGCTAAATGTAAGAAATTGCATTTTTAGTTCATATGGTAAGCAGTTCCAGATCTGGGTCTCATGGCTTTGAGGAGCCAAACATTATCCAGTTTGGCCAAGTTGTTTGAATACCTAGATGGATGCTTTGAAGTTGATAAACTAAAAATGTTATGCGTTATAGTCAAGGCAAGAGTAGTGTTGTTAAACTTCTTGAGGGGTGTCTATACTATGATTACATATATATCAAGCTCCACCAGTGTACAGTTCCTGGTGGATAAAACAAAACAATGATTAACAATAACAATCAACAAGTGTGACCGATTGAAATAGATTATGCGAATATTAATCGCATAATAATCAAATATTGATTTTCAAGATTAAAAGAATAATAGCATTTTCATTCAACTGACGACCCCTACACAGTGTAAGTTGGACAGTAGTTACGCCAATGTGTGTACTTGAGGAAGACAAAACAAGGTATTCAATGTATTTAGCAGTACGAGGGTCTTACACCACATGTCATATCATTATTCAAATTATTATTCGAATAGTAATCCATTGATGATTTGGAAAAATCAAATATTTTAGGATTATGCTGGTCACACTACTCTTGCTGTGACTATAAGAACGTGCTGCATGATAGTAGATTCAGGCTTTTTCATTATCTTAGAGATTTGGTACAGAGGGTAATCTGATGCAACTTACATTGTACATCTTTTTGACCTTTCTTATGTGGGTTTCTCTCGAAAATTGTGATGCCTGAAGTTTTTTGTCGCATGATCAAAGGATGGAACTTTTTTATTGGTTGTCATGCATGCAAAAAAGTTGTAAAAAATCAAAACTTCTATTGTTACAAAACTTTCTCCAGCATAAAGGTTTCTTACCCAATTTTTCTTCATCCAAAAGACATTTGAGGACTGCCAGTGTGAAGGACATGAAATTTCTTGAGATCTCTTTTTAAATCAAATGGCCATCTTTAGGATGACAATCTTATTGTTCTGTGCATGCAAGTCCTGTGATCTATCGAAAATGAAGTGTGTTGCCTTGTTGACAGATGCAAGGTGTTGCTGTAAGATTTTACCTAGCTTTGAGCTTTGCCCAAGTTTAACTTGTATAAGTGTGCTTGATTTCTCAATTGTATGCTTTTTCTTGGTTTGCTTTTAACTGTGATTTCTTCAAATTTTAGGTATCCTAACCAGTTATCGAAGGATTCATTAGTGACTGATGTATGCATTTTTCTTTTACTCTGCCTATCATTTCAGCAATGTCACTCATTCTTGTGAAAGTAGCTTAGTGCCAAAAGACAGGTGTTATGGTGTTTCTTAAGTGAAAACTAGAACCGAAGCCATAAACAAAAACACAAAACAAAAAAAAAACATAAAATGAAACCCAATACGAAAACACAAAATGAAAACAAAAACATGTAACCAAAACATGTAACCAAAACATTAAACAAAGCACAAAGTGAAAATACAGAGCAAAACACAACAAAAGTGTTAGAAGAAAATTGCTGGAATTTGCTACACAAAAACCACCACTGACATTGTTAGAGCAAGATCAAACTAAGAGAGTTGATTTGTTAGACCTATTTAATGATTTTGCAACAAATCCGTATGAGAGAATTCAAAGATCTATGAAAGAGACTTTGGCTTCTTGGGACGCTGTCTGAAAAACATTTCTGGTTACATCTCCCTACGGTCATAATAAAATAACCAAGGAACATGTTCATGATCAAAGCATAGGTTGAAGCAAAAGCTTATGTCCACACTTCTGTCCAATATTCTCTCTACAAGATCACTCATGCACAATGCTTCCTAAATTCTTCCACTTAATTATGTAAAAAAATCAGGTTAGGTCATGAGAAGCATGACATGCAGCATCAGAAAATATTTTAGCTCAACAAATAATGGCAATAATACAGCCATAATAATACAGCCACAATAATACAGCCACAATTTCCATGATGCCAATAAAATGATGTCAGTTTAGTGATTTTAGAGGCAGAATCTCTTGACTTACAGTATCTTTGATGGGGCTTTCAAGTCTCCTTTATAAACCCAGCCCTCCCCATTCACAGTCCCACCCAAGTTAACCAAATCCCAAATCGTATATAGTACAAGAATTTCAATCCTAGACTGCCAGACTTCAGGGAGATCACTGCAAGAGAGAGAAGCATATGATGAATGAGAATATCTTTAAAAATTTCCATCGGAACAAGAGTGTTAGGATGGGGATGTTTTGATTGATTATTTATGTACCTTTTTTGATCCTTGTGTCTTTGTTTTCTTGCTTTGTTTCTGCTCTGTGCAACTGAACATGGGTTTAGGTCCAACCACTCTCAAGTTGTTGAATATAACCCCCCCGCATCGCCGCGCCCCAGCGCGCCCTCGCAACAGAAAGCTCCAAACTGCAAAGCCTGAAACTTTCTTCTCCAAAGGCGTACTAAGACACAGAACTACAAGGGAGTTACATATGTTCGAACAACTTTAGAGTACTTGGGCCTAGGCACATGCTCAGTTGCACACATCAGCTGAAGACGAAACAGAGCAGAAAAAAAGGCAAGACACTTAAGAATGAAACAAGGTAAATGAATAATCAATGAAAATATCTGTATCCTAACACCCTTTTCAATTCAGTTCAGTTCAGTTCAGTTCATCCATTTTAAATTTCACTACATACAAACATTCACAAAATTAACAACTGACAACAGTAAACAATTATATACATATGATTCAATAAGACAATAAAACACATAAAAGGACAAGGGTACATGACACCAGAGGATTTGTATAAAGTGGAATTCTTGAGGAGGAACTTGCTCAATAACTAAGCTAATCAAGGAGAGAGCACTCCCTTTTTTCCGATAAATTTTAAGAAGCGCTTGGTAATCATTGACTATCAATAATCTGGTTCAATAGTTATTTTCAAACAGGAAAGGTTTCAGTTTGTAACAAATTATCTTGACCGATGCCAACAGGAACGTCATTCCAGGAACGTCTGTCTACAGGAATGTCATTCCAGCATTTTGCTCCATAGCAACGTACTAATCTGAGACCATATTGACTAGGATTTCTCTGAGGTAGACAAATGTCATCCTTGCCTGCCTGTCTTGTACCATATTGATGAACAGATTAAACAGATTTGAAGAAATTATGAAAACAAACAGGGGAGACTTTAAGAACAGATTCATATACAAAGGTCAGCGGCTTTAGCTATAAAAGATCATGCATCATTAGGATTTCTAGGTAAAAAAAGGCAGGAGCAGTAGTGTGTAAAGGAGATGGCTCTTATAATCCTTTTCTGTAACAATACACTGGATTAATATAAGTTTCATTTGTGAGATTACAAACCAAAATTCCATATTGTAGCACAGTGATCCAGGCAACGGAATAAATAGAGAAAAATGAAACTTGTAAAATTCAAAATTCTACTACCTGGTATTAACAAGCATACTTTGACATTCATAATAAAACAAATTTCAGCAAAATCGGACTTCTAGATGCAGAGATATGACATTTTGAAGTTGGAAGAAATTGATTAGGTCAAAGGTCAGTGCAATTTCCGGTCGAAATTCACATTGTTGGCAGAATTTTCATAACTTTAAGGCAGAATTTTATCCACTTCCCGAACTCCGATTGCGGCCATTTTTGTTTTGTTTTGTAGGTTGTTGTCTTTATTCAACTACTAACTATTCATTCGTACAATTTGATGAAGAATATTTCGTATTTTTCATGTGTATTAAACTATGTTCTTTCCAGTACTACATCTCCAAAAAGCTGAAGAATTCTGACTTTGAAGCTAAAAACAAAAAAAGGGCGGAAAAGGGCGGAAATGGCATCTATCGCTTATGGAAGTGGTATTTCAAATGGACATTTGAGCAAAAGGATTCGTACAAATTCGTACAGATAAGAGAGCAATGCAATTTTGAAAGATATCACTCTGGCTACTTGATTTTAGTGAAAATCGGTCCTTTTTCATAATTTGAATTGCCTTCGTAATGATTCCATCCTAAATGTTTTTACACCATCCTTGCTACTTTGAACTAATCTTATTCATCTTTCTCCATTATTCTTATGAGCTTTAACCTGCAACAAAACTATGTTTTGAGTCCGATTTCCTTACGAAATTGTCAAGCATTATTGTACATAGATTGTATGATTGCCTCTTCCTCTATCAACGGATGCTCCTCAATTTTCTATTGGCATTTTCACTCTACAAGGATGCTTATGGCTTCGGAGATGACTGATGAGGAAATGACTTCCCTTGGGTACAGATGAGTCCCTCAGTGCACCAAATGTTGGCACATATTCGGGGGTGTTTTTTTATTTTCTAGAAGGAAAGCCAATGGCCGTCTGGTCCGAGAGCGGACTCCCAAAGTTTCAGAAGTGGTGCAGGGTGTAGGGTAAGGCAAACTTCTATCCAAAACAACACTCGCAACATTTTTTGACCATGCTTGTTACATCTTCACCAGTCATCTCCATACTTGTAAGGCAAATCACCAAAAGAGAATTGAGGAGCGTCCTTTGACAAAGGCAGAGGCTATTGTACAATCTATGTACGATCATGCTTGACGATTTAGCGAGGAAATCGGACTCAAAAAATAGTTTTGTTGTAGGTTCAAGCTCATAAGAATAATGGAGAAAAATAAATTAGATTAGTTTGAAGTAGCAAGGATGGTGTAAAAACACTTAGAGTGGGATTATTGCAAAGAAAATGCAAAATTATGAAAAAGCACTGACTTTTCACTAAAATCAAGTAGCCAGAGTGATATCTTTCAAAATCGCATTGCTCTCCTATCTGTACAAATTTGCACGAATCCTTTGGCACTAATGTCCATTTGAAATAACACTTCCATACGGGATAGGTGACATTTCCGCCCTTTCAAGCCCGCTTTTTGTTTTTAGCCTCAAAGTCAGAATTCTTCAGCTTTTTGGAGATACAGCATAGTCTAATAAACATGAAAAATACAAACTATCCTTCAACAAATTGTATGAATGAATAGTTAGTAGTTAAATAAAGACAACAACCTACAAAACGAAACAAAACTGGCCGCAATTGGAGCTCGGAAAGTGGATAAAATTCTGCCTTAAAGCTATGAAAATTCTGCCAACAATGTGAATTTCGACCGGAAATTGCATTGACCGATTTGATCAATTTCTTCCAACTTCAACATGTCATATCTCTGCATCTAGAAGTCCGATTTTGCTGCAATTTGTTTTATTATGAATTTCAAAGTATGCTTGTTAATACCATGTAGTATAATTTTGAATTTTACAAGTTTCATTTTTTTTAATTTATTCCCTTATTTCGGTAATTTGGAACAACCATCAAAAGTCAGCCCTACTCCCAAAGATATTAGATGATAAGTTGATGCAAAGAAGTAGATTTCCTGCTTTTATCATGCCCATGGCAAGTAATTTTCAAGTTTTTGGGACCGGACCAAAGACTTTCTCATAAAAATTTCATCGCCATTCCCAACATTATCACTTACGTAAATTAATGAACATTAAACCCGAATAGGGCCAAGAATCTTCAAAGTGCCGTGGAAATTTTTCTGCATGAATCTGTACGAATCCTTTGGCAAAGATGTTCCCAACACATCAAATTTAATTCTAATATTTTTTGCTAAGAGTTAGATATAGTTAGATTCTTTGTTTACACTATAAAAGACAAAATTCAGATGTTTTCCACTGTTTTTGAGCCTAAAAATGCCAGACTCAATTTTTAAAAAAAGTCTATTTCAGCGTGAGGTTTTAATAATTTAACTTGCATTTTCGAAAAGAGTAGATATGTATCTGTAAAATATAAAAAAGTTTTTGAAAATCGGCCTTCTCGTTGAGGATATATAGTAATTTCAATTTGTATGTTTTCATCGATGCCACAAACATTAGGCCGGAAATGGTAATGTAAACAAAACTTGGCATCGTAGGCCAACTTTAAAAAATCGTAACTCTGGACTCGCAACTACGATTTGAAAAATTTTTGTTTTGTCCAATAGTACCATGTCTCTTCTATATGATAAAATTATCAAATAGCTCATACTCGAATTTTCATTTTTTGGTATTAATTCCATGATTTCTAAAGAGCTGGATCACAGTGTGTAGGTCGGGTGAAAATAGAGAATTGTAAAGGCAGATGAGAACATCAAGGGGTAGAAAATGTCTTACTTTGAAAACCATAACCAGTTTTTTAGACAATTCAATCAGATGATACTTCCGTGAAAGATTTTCATCTAAAAGAACTCCAGGCAATTTGGCATAGCAAGTCTTTTTGAGAGGAAGGTTTCCAAATTTAATGTTGATAATGTCGAGAGCAAAAATGCTGAGGTAATTTGAAAATAATGAAATTAGTCTTATCAATATTCAAAGACAATTTATTAACATCAAGCCACATTCTAACCTTTTCAATTCGTTGTTTGCTGTTTGTTGAAGAAGATTGAGATTTTCAGCTTCAAAGAGAATATTTGTATCATCTGCAAATGGATAGAAGACTAGTTTTGATGATGATCGAGGTAAATCATTAATGTAAATTAGGAAGAAGAGGACCAAGTACTGAACCCTGTGGGACTCTACAGGTGACATTTACTGATGCATAATGTTTCTTATCCATGAGATAAGGCTTAAACCAATCTAAGGCAGTTCCTCTAATTCCATGATGTTCAAGCTTTGTCAGCGGAATATTGTGATTAACAGTGTCAAATACCTTTTGCAAGTCAGTAAAAATTCCACAGCTAAATTTCCTATTGTCTAATGAGTTCTTTATGGCTTCCCTTAAACTGACGAGAGTATGATCAATAGAACTAGCAGAAATCTAAATTGTAAAGTATATAATATTCCATGCATTTCTAGGAATTTGTAGAGACGTTTGTACATATCTTTTTCTATGATTTTGCTATAACTAGAAAGAATAGAAATAGGTATACGATTGGAAGCTATAAGTGGACAGCCCTTGTGCTGATGGTGATTTTGACAGATTTTCTCATTCATCAAATGCTTCTCTTGATGTGATCTGTCTAAAGTCGGGCAGTCTGGGATTGAAATTCTCGTACTATGATTTGGGATTTTGTTAACTTAGTTGGGACTGTGAATGGGAAGGGTAGGGTTCATAAAGGAGACTTGAAAGCCCCCTCAGAGATACCGTAAGTAGAGAGATTATACCTTTTGGATCACTAAAGTGACATCATTTTATTGGCATCATTGGAGTTATGAGGAGCTGAATTATTGTCTCATTATTTATTGAATTAAAGTATTTCATGCTTCTCATGACCTGACTGTGATTGTTTTACACAAACGTAAGAATTTTATTGGACAGACTGTGAAGATCATTTTAGCACGTCTTTGCCTGTTTCATTATGATCGTTGAAAGATGTAACCAGAAATGTTATTCAGATCACGTCCCAAGGAGCCAGAGTCTCTTTCACAGATCTTTGAATCTTCTTGTATGGATTTGTTGCAAATCGCTCTCACTTTTAACAATTTCAGGGGTGGTTTTTTAGGTACAGCAAAAATCCAGCAATTTTTCTTCTAACGTTTTCTCTTTGTGGTTTTGTTTTATGTTTTCATTTTATGTTTTCATTTAATGTTTTAATTTTGTGTTTTAATTTTAAGTTTTCATTTGATGTTTTCATTTTGTGTTTACGTTTTATGTTGTTGTATTATGTCTTTGCTTTTTGTTTTTTTTCCTTTTGTGCTTTGGTCTTCATTTTAAAAACACCCACCAAAAGACCATGTGTTTTGTCTTTTGGTCATGCTAAAACATGGAGACCCATCCCTTACAGGTACATAGTGTGCACACAGGTGAAAATTTGGCCAAAACGAATCTTTTCCAAACATTAAATATTATACATGTAAAGAAAGCTTGGATTCTTGGCTATTCAAAGCTTTTTAAAGTTTTTGTTTATCTATTTTCAACAAAAATTTACATTAGTTTGAAAGTGAACAAATTTGTCACGAAAGGCAAATATTGGAAAATAAGTGAAATTTCTCAAACATGCTGAAAATGCTCTAATTTAAACTAAAATTTGCTTGCCATGTATTAAGGTCTAGAGAATATCAATTAGAATATCATAAAATGTGGTCTGCTGTTCATAAGCATGAAGATTTTCCTCCAAAATCATAAAATAGTCGCAAAACGGCGGATTTCGTGGTCATTTTTCGCCTTAAACTTAGGACACATAAAAACCATGAATGGACTAATTGTAAACCATATACTTTTCTGAAAATATAGATCACCTGTGGCAAGGTGCTAACTGGTTTATTATTAGTCTGTTCATATTTTAGAAATGAAGTTCCTTTGCATTTTACCGTTAGAAATCATTATTTAAGTCTGTTGGCCCAGGGCCCCTTTAAAATTTACCAAACTGCAATTTTTTTACGTTTCTGAATTCACCTTAAAAATACGCTTCAAGTGACCTATAAACCAGCTTCTGATTTTTTGTCCCTCGTATTCAGATTTTTGTGCAAAATGCCCAATTATGGTACATTTGCTCTAATTTGGTTCCAGGCCTACAATTGTCACTCAAAATTAAGTTTTTAGGGTCTCTACATCCATCTTACCACTGTGATCCAGATTTCACGTTTTGTGTAATTAATGTGGAAAAATGAACTTTTTAGAATTCCACCGAATGTATTTTTTCCGAGTTCCCCATACCCTGAAGCATATAAAAACGCAAACAATTTTCAAATTAAGCAACAGGAGCCCGAGAAAACATGTTTTGAAGTTAGGGCTAAATTGGGTAGTGTACGCTTCTTGCTAGACCAGACAAAGTCACAAAGTATCATGAATTTTCAAATTTCCGTTTCATCGCTTGTATGTTACCGATTTGAATGATCTTTTTTTTGTTTCGTAGATTGAACCTCGTAGAATATGACTTAAAGCAGTAGATCAAAGATTGTGGCTTAAGAATGCAGAAATTTTGTGAATTCATAATTGTAACCAACTATTGAAAACCAGGTCGTCTAAATTATCAAACCCGATTTCAACACTGAATACAAAAATCTATGTTTCAGAAAACTTTGAAAACCCATTTTAAAATGAACTCCAGCCTATTGCTGACACTCTTGCCAAAGCTCTAAGTAGAGGCTCCATGTAGAAAATTTTCGCGATTTTTTTATGAAGTCAGGTGAAGAGGGGTTTTTTTGACAAATTGTCGACAACTGTCATTTCAATGCTGGCAAGGATGGATGCTTGACAAGACAAGAGTTTCCATCATTTCAAAAACAAGAAGTAAGAAAGAAACACTGGTCATTCAGTGGATTTAATTTTTGCGTTTTCTGCGTAACCAATGCCACCCACCTGTTTTCATTCATTCATCAGAATAATGTGATGAGTGCCTTTTTGATTTTATGAAGGATAGTTTTAAATCCAAAGTTTGTGTATAATAGTAATGTGCAAAGTTTATTTCATCCAAAGTTCTTTTCAAATTCAATGTCACTTTAAAATGCCCATCAATATACATAAAATTAGACAGCTTCCCATGAGGAAGTTGTCCGTTTTCGGAAATCTCACCTAACATCTCATTTGAGACAGACTTTGATATTGAAGCAACAAAATCTGCTTACCTAAACATTCTCTGGTATGTCATGACCACTATAACGCTGTGACAGTGGCTCGAACAAGAACAAAATTTTTCAAAAAACCCATCTTCACTTGACTTCGTAAAAAATCGCGAAAAGTTTTTGCGTGGAGCCTCTAATTTGCGCTTTGGCAAGAGTGTCTGCAATAGGCTAAAGTCCATTTTAAAATAGGTTTTCAAAGTTTTCTGAAACATAGATTTTTTGTATTCAGTGTTGACATCGGGTTTGATAATTCAGGCGACCTGATTTCAATAATTGGTTACCATTATGAATTCGCAAAATTTGCACATTGTAAATCCAAAATCGTTGATCAACTGATTTAAGTCATCTTGTCCATCTTCTACGAGGTTCAATCTACGAAACAAAAAAAGATCATTCAAATCGGGCACATACAAGCGATGAAACGGAAATTTGAAAATTCATGATACTTTGTGACTTTGTCTGTTCTAGCAAGAAGCTTGCACTACCCAATTTACCCCTAACTTCAAAAATGTTTTCTCAGGCTCCTTGTGCTTGACTTGAAAATTGTTTGCGTTTTTATATGCTTCAGAATATGGAGAACAAGGAAAAAATACATTCGATGGAATTTTAAAAAGTTCATTTTTTCACATTAATTTCATGGTGTGGATCACAGTGCTTACAGTATCCTTCAAGCCATGTATATAGAAAATTAGTTTTATTTCCTTCTGCAAAATATCATGAAATTGCTAAAAATCAGCATTCTGGTCCCACTGTGAGGTAGACTTGCTAAAGGCATAGCAGTTAAGAAATTAGTTAAAATCAGTTTGAAATACAGTCATGGCCAAAACTTCAAGACCACATGTTTGTCAACAATGTTTCTTGGCATAACAATATTGAACCATACCACTCTGCCCATTTTATTCTCTTGAAGTTTGTTTGGGTCAACTTTCAATATAGCTTTCGAATTTCAATGTTGTTTGTTTAATTTCCTCGCCATTTTGATATGACATCACAATGAAATCTATAAAAAATTTTAGAAATTACGTAGTGGCTCTGCGGACAAGGTGTGTGATCCAAAACTTGTGTTATTCAGTGGGATTTTACATCAATCTATGCACAATTCATTTCTATGATTTGCTTGCAAAACATCAAAACACTACGAAGAATGTTGTTTCAGGGAAAAAAGTAGTGAAGAGCCCTCACTCCACAGCTAGGGCAAAAGTTCAGCAAGTATCAATGAAAACATTGCAGTTTTGTTCAGTAGCTTTGGTCAATGGTGAATCCACCTTTTCGACACAAAATCCACGTGCTACTGACTGTCACATGACCTCTAGAATGGCGCGCTATGATTGGCTGAGATCTCATCTTTGTAGACAGAGCGCCAAAAAACATGGACAAATTCGTTTTATGTGTTTAAGAAAGCTTTCGATAATTTTCAAACATGGATAGTTTCGGCGACGTCAGGTCAGTGAGGCCGCTAATAAATGAGATAGATAAGATGAACGTATACAACTTACGAAATTTCCTGCTATCGAGAGGAATCACTGTCTCCAAGTGCAAGAAAACAGACTTTAGTCAGGCTCACGAAGGCTGCAGTCAATTTAGGCCTTGAAGGTAATGTCGATTTTCATGAAGATTCTCTTGATCTGTCAGAAAGACTGAAAATCAAGGGATTGAATCTTCCAGACCATTTCTTTCTTTCTTTTCTCCAATAAAATGTCAAAAACAAATGAAATGTGTGTAGGTCAGCTTTTACAAACAAAGTGACTTGCGAGGCTTAACTGCGTGCCCTTATCCATCGCCTTGCTTTGGCTTCTTTTCTTAATTTCCAGGAAAATGAATAAACCTGAGATCTTCTCCACATTTGTTCTTCATTGTAGGAGCGTTTGGTCGCCTGAGTCGTTGTGACACCCCTAGTAATAGCAGTGTTTCACCATTTCGATTACGTACTGTTCATGCTGGAGAATCCTGTCATAGTTTTGGCGCTCTGTTTACAAAGACTAGACATCAGCCAATCATAGCGCGCTGTTTTACTGGTCACGTGACCATCAGTAACACGTAGATTTTGTGTCGAAAAGGTGGATTGACATCATTGTAAACTAAGGTTTATTTTGTATAACAAATTTATCCAGTTTCGACCGTTTGATCCACATGAGGAAGTAGTCAGAACATGAGAGGAAGAATTCATGCTTGAAAAGTGGCAATTCTGCTAACAAGCATGCAAAGGAGAATTAATCTCTTTGCAGATTTGTTCTGCAGCATGTAAATTAAATATTTAAGGGCTTGTGATGTGTTGTGATGATGACAATGAAAAGGGCTTAATATATGATGTCATCACACGTTGAAGGCATGTGAAATCAAGCACCTCTGAGCAACATATTGCAAACCTTCACTTTCCCTAGTCTCAATAAGGCATCTCTGAACAACACCTCTAAATTTCCAAAGTGCATATATATCTGGAATGTGTCTGATCAATACAAGGAATCATTTGTCTTAATAATGCAAGGGTCTGACAGGATATATGGTTGTTGGGTTAAGTTCTCATTTAAACTTTTGTATCCATTCCAAAACAACAAGGATAAATCATTTTTGACTCATGGAGTCTATGGTATAGGAGCGAATGATGTCCTGCGTCCGTGGTTTTGTTGTTTTGTCATGGCTCAAAGAGTCTTTTTGGAGCAGTGGGGCCATAAATAGGACAGTGATGTAGTCAACATGCAGACTGATGACATTTAATCAGCTATGACGTCAATTGCCACAATAGGCAATAGAAAAACAAACACATTCTTTCCAATATAAACGGGGGGAAGTTGGACTCTGCATCGACTAATTAGGTTAACTAAACAATGTGACGGTAAAAAGGATTAATTTCAATTACGATATCAGGATTTTGGACCCATGCGTTTGTGATCCATTTATCAGACTAGGACATAGGATACCTTTCATTTTGAGTTTGTATTTTGATTTCTGAAACCGACAATTTTCCCCTCCATTTTACTGAGACAGATATCACAAATAATAAGGCACGAGTAACAGAAAGCTTGGCGAGAGTTTCTATTACGATTGAAATTTCATTCTTTGCAGTTTGTCAATATTTAAGCGAAAGACATAAGACATAACTCATTGCACTGAATTTTCCACAGGTTTGGTCATTGGTCATAGGTGGCAAGCTTAACAAACAACACAGGCAAGGAAGTGTCTTAGGAGAAGCAGACTTTTCTGTTGCAGTCCTGGTTTGAAACTATTTTGTTCTAAACCATGAGCAGTAAGTCTTATTTTCCTGTTGCTGTTTGGAGTGTTTTGGCCTTATCATAATAAACGAAACAAGATAGAATGAAACCGAAACAATTTTACTGTTAAATCCTTAAAAATAGATTGAAATAGGATATTTTTTTCTTATCAATATGTTGGATGTAAACAAGTAATAGTGATCACTTTAGTATCAACAACCAACAATTTGGCTAAGTTTCACTCCCATGAGAACGAAACGCAGCGGTTTCGTTCCCTTAGGAATGAAAGTTACTGTTTTTCAGTCATGAAATAAAATATTACAGAGCTCATTTTCTGACATATTTCATGCCATGCAAAGTTGTGCCATGAATGCAAAAAGTAGAATGATAGCAAAACTTCCCAATGGTATGGTCACATGACTTGAAATGGGTAAAACAAACCTTAGCCGATTAGGTCTATTGTGGAGCATCATTGGGGTTATCAGGGAATCGAAAATACGGAATTTAATGAAAATTGACACGTTTCTGCTTTTCCCTACCGGGTCATATGTTCTCATGCTATTCATTGCTAATATTTTCCTTTGTTTGAAATCTTCTGTTGTATCGAGGAGTGAGCCGAGGTAACAACAGTTTTTGATTACAAGGTCCAACTTGTAATCAAATTGTAAAACGCTGCTGAGTACATTAGTATGGGGGCGCTATACAAATTTTGAATTATTATTATTATTAAAATTTGACGTCAGCTTATTTAATGTTTGACATATTTGACACCATAAGATTGACATATGGCTATGATGTTTTCACTGATAGAAAACAACGTTAGCCTGCATTAGCACCAACTCAACCTAATTAGCAACTTAATTACGCCTAAAGCACGTTGAAAATTGAGCGATCTCTCTCGTAAGTGTTCGTTAGCATGAGAGCTGAGAGCGTATGTGTCTCCATTTCGAACATTACATTAATTTATGCGTGGCTTCATTCTAAAACTATGAAGGGCACAGAAACTTTCTCTGGCCAGGATGCGAAAAATTGACATCATGGATCATTTGCGGCCTACAGGCTTCGATAAACAATTCTTATTCTTCACCCATGCAATTTAATGTGGCAGGCAAACTCGCAGAAAACGCAAAATTCCCGATTGCTCAATCATAGTCTGGTATTGCATTGCTCTATTGCCCATGCTGATAAACACATATAACTGCGTATTGAAGTGGAATGATTAGAGGTTGTTTCTGTATTTTCTAGATTTGCTTTTTGCTCAAACAGTAGATGTGGTCAAGTAATGCTCCTGGTTTTGGCTCTGCGAGATGTCCAGGTTCGTTGAAGCTATGGTCTTGGAGGGCTAGCTCATATTCCATGGCTTTTGCGAGGTAAAAGATGAATAGTACTGGGGATAAAGTGTCACCCTGAGGTATTCCGACATTTGTGGTGAAGGATGCTGAGCTCTACGTGCTCAATGAGCATCTTTATGATATGTAGCTCATCTGGGTTGAAAATTTTGCGCATATTTGCCAGGAGGGTTTTCTAATGACTGTATCAAAGGCTTTGGACATGTCCATCAGTAGGATAAAGACGTTGTATTGTAATCTGCTGAGGTGACTGCTTTCTCTGCCAATAGTTTGAGGGCAAAAACCTGTTCGGTTGCAGACCTTCCTTGTTGGTAAGCAGATTGACTTGGCGGAACACGTTTCATAATTTTATTCAATATTCTTTCCATCATGCACAGGGCAAGGATTTTTCTGATGGTGGCGAGCAGAATGATGGGCCCTAGATTGGCGGATGGTCCCCGCTTTTTTCCAGGCTTCTGAAGCAGTGTTAGAATACCCATTTTAATTTTCTTTGGGAAGTTTCCGGTCTGCTGATGTGTTAAAAAAATTTGCTATGGTTGATGTTACTATAGGTGGACTTCGTTTAACTTGTTCTGTCTGAATAATAGAACACATGTAGGAATCAAAGAATTCAAAGATGTAAATTGGCTCTCCACAAAAGAGAGATTTGTACAATGCACTGCTACAAATGTTTTCAAGTTTTTTGATAATTCAGCCCCTTCCTATATGATGGAGATGTTCTCACCAGTTGGCCAGGGTCGGATCACTTGAAGATCCAAAAACAAACTAAATCTACTGTTTAGAAAGACGGAGGCAAAATAGCCTCTCCTATACAAGACCCAAAATTTGGAACAGTCTACCGTCGGGCCTAAAATCTTCGGATAATGTCAACAGCTTCAAGCATAAGATCAAGGATAAATTCTTTAACGATCTTCAGAATCGAGAAAATAGCCCTTATCTATGTATATTATTAAATTTCTAAAAGCTTTAGCAGAAATTATCCATCAACAATATAAAAAATGCAGCATTACTGTCAACTTTTCAGCAATGAACAATTTTTTCTGAAAACTTTTCTTTCATGGACACCTCTGGGGGAACATTATGGAAACAAGGTTGTATTGACCTTTTAATGCCATCCCTGTCATTTTTAAACTGGGGGTGTTTTTAATCTATATCTTGCCTTTAAAATTCTTTTATAGTGTACATTTGTAATTAGATTCTTTTTTTCCTTTAATTCATTATGGTCTTTTAGTCCTTTTTTATTATTTTAATGGCAAATTTTTACTTACTTACTTACTCACTTACTTTCTGATGTCGTCTATGCCAGGGGCTTTGTTGTTTTTGAGCCTTTTAATGGCTGATTCTATTTCCTTATCTGAGAAAGGATTTTCCATTGGTGTCGCTGGGATGTTAAGAATTTCACTTGCTCCTACGTGGTTGAAAAATTGTTTCAAAGAAAGTGGTGACATGTTCAACTTGTCTATGTTCATTTGTTGTCACTACATTTTTACAATCAATGAAAAGTTTCTGTTTTGGTTTCATCTTTTGCAGAACTTTTATTGCTTTGAAAAATTTGTATTAGTCATCTTTACATTTCTCTATCTCTCTGACTTGCTGAATAAGTTGTTGATTTTGTTTCCCTTGCTTTGAGTTTGCGCAGGTCTGTTTTTATTTTGTTGCGGTCAGTTCTTTGCACTAAGAATGAATGAAGGTATTAAGAATGAAAAACTAATGCCTCCTCACAGTTGCCATTTTCTTGTTGCATGACAACATACAAGGATTTTGCCCCAGCGCGACCACCCGGACATAAGAATTTTGTAGAAGGTATTTAAAATCAGATCCTAATAATATATCATGGAAGGCTAGTGGCTCTATTGGAAACAGAAGAGTCACGTTCCCTCTATTGAGAATTTGTCAGTAAGGATTAATATGGATTGTGGTGAATTGAAGGAAACCAAAAATTGTCACTCAGTACGAGATTTCCGTACCTTCAATGATATGGGTATGGTTCTGCGTCTGCACTCTTTCGATGGAAAGTGATGCAGTGTAAATGCGTTCTTTCTGTTTTGAAAAATGAGGCCACTACCTCTTGAAAAAGAGGTATGAGACTCATTCCCTGAGTACCAGGCCCAGCCTTCAATGGTTGAACATGTTGTCAGTGTCTTTGGTATGCTGGAAAGCAGTGAAGATTGCCTGTACTTTCGCTGATTACCTGAAGCAGCAAAAATATATAGTCATCACTTTGCATGAAACTCTATTTAATCAAGGCAGTGGCCAGAACTTTCTAGGCAAAGGGGTGGAGGTTTGGAATTCTCATGTCCAACGTCCCCAAGAAATCTTCCATAGAAACTCTGCTAACTCCATGTATTCCTTTTAGACAGTCTCTCAAAATAGACCTAAATTTTTTTCGGTCTCTCTCAAAAAGAGCCATATGATTCAATCTAGCACAGGTTGACCATCAAATTGTCTGATGGAATGAATTTTACCTTATCTAAGTCTATGATGGCTCATGAAAATATTGGATGTGTGGAATTGTTCATTTTGATTCTTTTCTTAATAGTATTACATCGTTTTGTAGGCAATTGGATCTTGAAACTACAAGAGAAGATGTGACAACCATGCTTAGGTCAGCTCCTAGTTACTTTATGTTTCAGCTGCTGAATGATGACTAAAATACTTTCGTTCTACTGAGATTCTGTGGAAGATTCTTTGATCTCTGACAGCAGCTTTTCATTGTTCATATGATTTGACATTTTCTTGTTTACTGAACTGGTGACCAAAGAAGTTGATTTATGTTCACTTTGATTTCTGTTGAGACCAATGAGTCATCAAGTAATTGTCATTATGAAATGCTTTTTCCTTCATTGCAACCTCTTGAAATAGAGTCAGAATATTTATCTAGTTGTTTGAACCTACAGATTTGAAAAAATGGAAAACTGGCATCATGACTCTTTGTATATATCCATATTTGATGGCTATACCTCATTTTATACAGTTGATTTATATTTGAAAGATCACAATTTCATTCATTTGTTTTATAATACTTTTCAGCTGAGGACTGAGGCCAGTTTGTTCAAAGATTAGGAAGTAGCAAAGGAAGCAGAGCAGATCAAAGCTAAATATGCAGCAACTTGAATGGTCTTTAATTTTTTAGCAGTTTACCTGAAACAATGGAGAATATAGGAAGGTATGAAATACTTCTGATGCAAGAAACCCTGACATAGTGCCAATTGCTGCAACAACTGAAATAGTGATATTCATCTGTTAGAATGTTCTTTTTATATTCACAAGATAACTTGGTTTTGATGAATGACTTGTCAACGGTCTACTGCCTGTGAGACTGCCAACCTTTTCTTGTAGTAATAATGCTTCAGGAAGATCTGTCATGGCAATGAGGAAGTAATTGATTTCGTTGTCCTGATTTCATATATCATGATGAATTCTACATGATCTGAGCCATGAAAAGTAGCCATTTATAGATATTGATCCATCACCTTTGGAATTAGAAATGAGGATTGCAGACCTTGGAAAAATGGTTCTCTTTTCCCTGCAAAAGAGATTCCTTTTTAGCTCCTTAATTTATTGTGAAAGTAAAGTATTGTGGTCATCATTCATTATGTTTTTGCAATTATGTAATTGTACTGATAAACCTCATCTCATTCATCGTTCATTACACCTTACCGTAAAAGCTCTATCAACCCCCCCCCCCTGAGATGGGAAGTATTTTCTCTTTCTGGGAATGTAGGAAAGTGAAAAATTCCCCCTATACTAAATAAAAAGTAAAAACAACTGCTAATTAAAGGTGACCACTTCAGTGCTAAGCAGTAACAGTATGTTAAAGAGATGCCATATCATCAATGGGAAATAGCCCATGATATGAGAAATCAATCTATACATATGATGCACGTTTATTATACAATCAAAATATATATAAGTGAATGGTATAAGATCATCTAAAGTGTCAACATTCCACCATTCCAAGTGAAGGACCTTTTTTGTCAGAAAGTTGTGCATTAAAATGAACCTGTTTTTAGCAACATGATCTTGAACGATATAGACAAACTTCTTTTCTTTAGCAACTTTCATCGTCCAAAACGGCCTACATTCTAAAAAGGCCTTATTTGTCATTTTAAACCAATGCAGTGTGTACAGTAAGAACCAGCGTACAAGAACCTATAAGTCAGTCTGACTAGGTTCTTAAATAATGGGTATTTAACGGGAAATGGGGCTGTTCAAGTTCTTCAATTGGTTCTTATTTTATTCAGGGTTTTCAGGTATATCTTTTGTTCAGATTCTAACTTCAAGCCTATTACTTACTGTCAGTCCACAGAATTTGAGTCCATAAGGTCTTATTCACAATAGAAATTTCTGGAAGGATCGGAAATTTTATAGAATTCAATGCTGAGCCTTCAAAGCACTTTAAGAGTTCTTTGCAATATGTACATATGGTATTATCAGTTTTTATAGGTTTGATGACAAAGCAACTAGAGTTTTAATTTGATTTGATGATCTCTACAATTAAGAGCCTACTTCAAATTTTAGGCTGAATGGGTTCTTATGTAATGGGTATCTAATTTCAAAATTTCCAACAGTAGATTCTAAATCACTAGACGCCGGTTTTTACTGTATGGAACAAGTTTGCTGCAACAATTTATAAGATTCATTGTGCATAAGCAGTCGCAATCGCACGCACATGTCTCCACACATGCATGAAATCCACCTTTTCAAGATACGAGGTGCGAAAACGGAAATCTTTTGTTGTTTGAGATGTTGCTTTTTTGAGACTAAAATCTTGTTCTGTGTACAAAGTTTAGCATAGAAGCGAATTTTTACTTCCATATCTATCTTCGTTTGGAAATTACGGCGATTTTAAGAATTCAAAGTTTTGGACAACTTTTGTCCAAACTTTGATTTCACGGTCAAAGCCCTTATGATTTCTAATTCTTTATATCCCCGCAATTTCCAAATGAAGACAGACATGAATGTGAAAATTGGTTCATACACTAAACGTTGCATGCAGAACAAGATTTTGGCCTGAAAAATGCAAAATCTCAAACAACAAAAGACTTCCGTTTTCGCACCTCTTATCTTGAAAAGGTGGATTGTCGAAGACATGCAGAGCGCCTCATGAGCAAATCGTAAAATTTTTCAAAATTTCATGAAAATTTCAGTAATAAAACATTTTGCCGAAAATACTGTACTTGCATTCTAGAATTTGAATCGCCCCTTCATCTATTGCTAAATGTTCCTAAAAGTTTGCTGAATAGTGCTTCTACCCTTTAATGAAAGAAAACCCTAAAGTAAAGCCTATTTTACATCCAGTAGAATCTTTTGATAGAAGTGGACTATTCTGTCCAAACACTCACACAGGAGAATTTTTAAGATCTATTCTAGGGGAATGTTGCCATGGCAAAAAAGTAGAAACCATTTCAACATTTCTGTGACGAAAAATTCCGCTTCATGTTTTCATGGTAGTTTGGTAGTTTGATTTTGAGCTTCTCTTCTTCCATGTGTACTATGCGTAGCGATATCGTTTCGACATCATCACAAAATCTTTATTCTGCGTGGAACAAGCTTAAAGGGGAAGTTCGGTCAAAAGTCAAAGTTACCAATTTTGGTTGTCGTGGAGTTAAAACAATAATTTGAAAGCTAAACTAACATTTACCTTCGATTTTATGCCGCCGTTGTTCCACCGCTGTTTACTCCCAAATCTTGCTTCTTGACCACCGCCATCTTGCCCAACAAAAAGACTGGAGCTTTGCTGTTTGACGTCATCATGTGCAGGAAGCAATAGGAAACACACCATATGGTACGGAATCAAATCATAAAAATCGTGCAAGCTCGGCTATGGGCATGAAAATTGGTGGAGAGGGGCAGTTTGGCATGCTGAAAAAGATAGGGTATGAACCAAGCCCAAAAATGCCCCCTGAGGCTATTTTTAGACATTGGGGAAATGTCGGTGCAAGTGATTAAATCGGTTATTCCTATAACTTTGTCACCAATCGTAGTACCAACTTGTAACTTTTTTTCTAGGGAAAGTTGACCTAGTGAAAGGAGAGGATATGAAATCAGGTTTCAAAATGCCCCTTGTACTATTCTTAGACTGGGGTACTAGGCTCCAGGCCCCCTGAATTGTTCTTTTGAGCGGAATTTTTATTGCTATACCGTACTGTCTTTCAAGTTTTGGGAAAAGTCAAAGCAGTTAGGCCATCCAGTTTCCTGTTTTCCCGCTTGATAGAGTGTGAATCTCAGTTGAAATCAATTAAAGATTACTCAAACACTATTAGCAGATTAAAGAAGAGTTTTGGAGCTTAGAGTACATGCCCCTGAAGCAAAACAACCCAACCTTTTAAAGCTCATAGAAAAGTCTACGCAAGATCATAGTGGACCTTCTCTAGAGATGGACTGCAGAAAGTCCGGAGAAAGGTTTGCTCCCCGATCTTTGACGACCTCAGTTCAGCAAAGAAGTGAGGAAGATAGATGCTGGTCCATGAACAAACTTTTCTATTGCAGAATACAACGGTTTGTAAAGATTATTATAGACAAGTCCATACTCCATATCATACAGTTATGTTGAATCCATTCGCTGAAAATAAATTCATTTGGAATCCTTGCAAAATTTCGCAAAGAAATACGCCAATCAGCTTACCTTCAAAACAGTATCCTTCCCCCTTTGTAAAGAACTCGAAGTGCTATTCAGCAGCAAAATTGAAGGGACATCGAGAGATGCATGAAGGGGCCATTTCAAATTCTGTCACAGAAGTATTTCTTTGCAAAATTTTTTGCCATCGAAATGTTTACAAAATGTTGAAAATTTTCCGATTTAACAGTGTGTGGAGGCGTGTGTGGAGGCGTGCTCGTGCGATCGTACGCCTCATATTACCAAGACTGGTTTAGTGCATTATATACATTACACATAAATACATTCTGTCTTTTTCCTTCTGGGAGCCACAATATTTTCAGGGACCAAGGGTCCCGTGGTCCGATGTTTTTCCACCCCTGAACCTCCCTGTTTGTTAAGCCCCTTCTCTAATAAGCCCTATCTGCTGAGCCAGAATTATAAATAAGCCCTTCTCTCTATTAAGCCTACCACTTATCAAATTCCATAATTTTCCAAAGATTTTCCATTTAGCTAAACAAGTTTGCATGTTAACTTTGATATCGTTTGGAATAAAACTGTGTCGAATTTATGTGTTTGAGTCAGAAATTGTATGCTAAATCCACAAAATATGGGGTTAAAGATCTCAAAAGTTATTAAATATGTATTCTTGTCATCTTATTTTGTGAACAAGCCCCCTATCTAATATGCTTTCCTCTCTATTAAGCCCCCTCTGGAGTGTCTAATATTAAATATGCCCCAGCCGGCTCTATAGAGCTCTTACAGTATTTTGATTTTTGCTCTTAGGACAGCCAAATGATGAAAATTGAGGCTTCTTATCCATATTGAAATTCATCCTAATTTAAGGTATGTTTTGATAAAGCTTCTTTTTGTCAATGTCAGTTATATTACCAAATGACCAAACAGCACTGTTGATGCAAGTTTTTCTTTATTTACTCATAATAAAGATGGATTTTCGATGACATGAAGTCTTCAATGGGCAGAGCAGAAATGATGTCAAGAATCTGACTATCATGTGAATTGAGGGAAGGGGAGCTAAGCCGCACTGTTTCCATCAAATTTCTACTTACATGGATTTGTTTTGTCCATTGCTCTAACCATAGTGGTTTTCTTTCCCGCAGTGCTTGGCCTGTGATGTTTTCAATTTGCATAGTTTTCAGGAGCAACTCCTACCCAACAACAGCAGATAGAATGGTAGCGATTTGTAACAGGCCTCTGGCCTACGATACAGCATTTGTTATGTTTTTGTTGCATGTGTGCAAATTTGTGGTTCATGACAATGAAGAAATACATACGATTTCCGTTCTCCTGATACAAGAGCTGATGAATTCTACATGATCTGAGTCATGCAATCCTTTCTAGCATGTATATACTGCATCTACCACCAGTCATTGTGCAATTAGTGCATTCTGATTTATACTTCCAGATGAGTATCTCTTCATTGTCAAGATATGTGAAAAACATGTGGCTGCGAAAGAGATGGTAAGATTTATTATGTGATCATTTTTAGACTGCCAACTTAAAGTAAATGAATAGAGTTGTAGCACGATATCATCTTCAGTTTCTGTCATAGTTCTTTATGCAAACTGACGTGAATCGAGTCATGCCAAACCATTTATTTTGTATAAGCAAACAGTTGATGTAAATTGTACATTCTCTGGAGGAACTTTCAAACATAATGGAAATCAAAATGTGCTATCGATTTGCAAATTGCATTTGCTAATTGCATATATAGATCATTTGTTGCCAAGGACAAATCAAAACAATGAAAGAACCCGAATGTAAACTACCCTTTGTCCCAAAAAAACTTTCCCTATTTGAGCTATCATTTTAGTAAAAGTGTATTTTAGTTGATAAAGAGTTTAAAAGAAATCTGTTATGCAATGCTCAACTTAGATTTGAGTATTTGTTTCATTTCTGTATCTATGCGCATTGATTTTCTATGATTATTTTCCTGAAATTCAGAATACTTGTAATACGCAAAAAGAGCTAAAGACGGTTTATCGATAAAATCCCAAACCTTCATCTGAAAATACACGGAAATTCCTTTTTTGATTAAATTCCCCAACAGTAAGGAGCTTGAACACCGTAAAGGGACAAAAAAAAAATCATGTTTGTCTGTTTTGTCAGTAAAAAGCACGATTTTGCTTGATGTTGGAAGAAAAAGTATAGTACACGATTTTTTTTTTTTTTTTTTGCGACCTGTCATGGCGGAAGGATGACGTGTCTCACAAAGCTGTGAGAACCGTCGTTTCTCTGTGGGGCAGTGGCGCTTGAATAACTTCATAAAACATATAGGAATGTCATAGTGATGGTCCTTTCGTGATATTGGAAAGATTTATTGAAATATTAACGTGACAAGCTGTGAAAATGCCAAGGAAAGCGCAGTCAAAAGAGAAAGAACCAGGCCATGCCGAAGAGCGTGCAGGCCCTTCCGATGAGACAAAGGAACCAGTAGAGTATTCTCACAATGAAATGATTACGGCTATTTCAGAAATTCTCGACAGCAAATTGGCTAGTCTAGCAACCAAAGACGATATAAATGACTTAAAGAACGTTATTGAGCAACAGAGGTTGAAGATTGAGATGCTGGAGGCTAAAATTGTTTTGATGGAAAAGTACGAGCAGCGTATCGAGAGTCTGGAGAAAAGAGCAACTGAATATAACTTGGATATTGACGCAGTAAATGAAAGATTTGAGCAACTTGAGTTGAGATCTGATGATAACGAACAATATCACAGGCGGCTGTGTTTACGCATTAATGGTGTTGAGTTGAGCGAGGAAAGCGACGGAGAGTCAGGCCCAGAATGCTTCCAGAAGGTGCAAAGTATTTTGAAAGACGATCTCAAGCTGGATATCCCCGACATGTCCATAGACCGAGCGCACCGTATTGGCTCTGTGATAACTGACCCTGACACCGGTAAAAGATACCGTCAAATAATTGTTCGTTTCGCGACATGGCGTCACCGGACGCAAGTGTCCAAAGCAAGGAAAGCCTCCAAAAAGGTCAAAATACGACTTGACTTGACGCATAAAAGGGTTAAGCTGCTGCAGAAAGCAAATGGCTTGTTGGAAAATGATAATGGATGCTTTGCCTTTGCTGATATAAACTGCAGATTATGTTTGAAATTGAATGATGAGTATCGCTACTTCTCAACTGAGACAGAATTATTTGAGCATATTAAATATATTTAGACTCCCAGTTTAAGACTTAACCAACTTGTTTACCCAAGTCTCAAAAGTTGCTTGAAAATTTCGTGCAAAATTAAGTCACATCAGAAAATCTCTAGTGCAGGATATATTTCCCATTTTTATGAAAAAGGCAAGGTCTGAATTGAGGATGGGACTCATGTGCAGTGCATCGGGTTTTCCTGGTTTGTTTCGTCCTGGTGTTTCAGGGCGTCGGGTGGCGGTTTCGGTCCCTGCGTGTGGCAAATTGATGACGTTCAGTATGCTGCGCTTAGGGATCGGGGCTGTTGCTTGGGGTCTCGGTGTGTCGGGGGGATTCGGCTTGGGGGCTCGGTGTGTTGTGCGTGGGTTTTATTTTTGTTTCGGAGGTTTCCTATAGCCCATATGGTGTTGCTTTACAAATTCCCTATATTCACTGATTTGGGTAAACAGCCTTAGGTGTTTGCATGTGTTTAGGCGTTTTGTGTTAGCTAGCATGTATTTTCACTTGTTACGAATTCCCTCGATAGCTCCCGAAATAATGACAATAAGAAAAAGACCAATCTGGTGTCTGCAGACAATTCACTTTATGTTTTCAATTCGAGAAAACCCGAATCGATGTCTGCCAAGAAAACTTACCGTTTGAGATATATCTATCAATCTCTAGGGTTTTACCGTATAATTACACGCCTCTTGAGCATTCCAACTTTCTTTGAAAAATGCCACTTTGAAATCCCACTAGCAAACCCACCACAATGACCGGAGATACCGAACTTTCTTTCTTCGTATTATTGTTGTCTGGTTTTGTTTTTGATGTCGTGGAGATATTTTTCTTTGTTTCGTCTGTTGCACAAGTTCAGTTTTCTAAGTATTGTGTTAAAGCTAGTATTTACTTCAGTGATATTAGCAATAATGCGTATTTTTGTTTATTTTATATTTCGTCATTTTCATTTCCCCCGTTTTGGTATGGTGGTTGCATTGTGCCGCATTGTCCCTTAGGAACAGTGAGAGGATTTCAGCACGATGATGCCGGTTGAAATCAGTCAGTGGCGAGCAACAATTGGGTGTTTCCGTGTTTACATGCAAAAATCGTCCCAACTTAGGAAAAATGTCAAGCTTTTTTCAATTCTTCTCCAAATCCTCAAGTTATTTTGGTTTTGTTATTGTTTCATCGCAGTTTCAATCCTTGCTCTGCCCTTTACACTAACAATACAGTTTCTTACAGTACACTCTGTGACAACACAGTCAAGTTTCTTGCCTTTGTTCGCCCGCGTGCATCACTTTGCGAAGTCGGTTCTTTACACGACCCTCGAACTTGTCAAGCGAATCCCTATCGGTATCATTGCTCTTGTTCGGTATAAGCATGTAGCTGTGAGGCACTATCTTTTCCTGTACGCTTATTGTTACATTGGGTGTATAACATGCTTCACACTTCATACGCAATGGTTGGTCTTTAGGACACTTTTGCTGAGTGGTGATGTAGAAAGGAACCCAGGCCCTGAAACACTTGATTTTTGTACCTGGAATCTAAACAGTATTACAGCGCATGATTTTTTACGAGTCTCTCTCATAGAGGCTTACAACTCGGTGTATAATTATGACCTAATTGGCATTGTAGAAACCCACCTTGATAGCACCATTGATAAAGATAATCTGGCACTAAATGGCTATACTTTTATCAATGACAACCATCCTCAAAATTTGAAAAGGGGTGGTGTTGGGCTATACATCAAAGATTCCCTTCCATCAAAAAATCGTCCTGACCTAGCGACTCTTCCCGAATGTATTGTGTATGAAATTCAATTAAACAGGAAAAAGTACTTCTTTGCTGTAATTTACAGAAGTCCAAGTCAGAGCCCGGAGGAGTTCGATAACTTTACAATAAACTTTGAGTTGATGTTATCTAAAATGCATGCTGAAAACCCATTCTGCGTCATCATTACTGGTGATTTCAACTGTAGGCCAACTCAGTGGTGGGAAAATGATATCGAAAATAATGAAGGTAAACTATTTGAGCCACTAGTTTCTGACAATGGTCTTCATCAGTTGATATCAGAACCAACCCATTTGATAGGTGATTCCAAATCCTGTATTGATTTGATATTTACTGATCAACCTAACCTCATTACTGAGTCTGGTGTTCATTCGTCACTACATGAGCAGTGTCACCATCAAATTGTTTTCGGTAAACTATCTGTCTCCAACATAGCATTACCTCCATACACCCGTAAGATTTGGTACTACGATAAGGCCGACTTTGTAGCTATTAGGAAAAGCATTAAAATGTTTGCTTGGCACGAACATCTTGACAACATGACATGCCCTAATGAACAGGTAAAGCTGCTCAATGAAGTTCTTTTGAACATTTATTCTAATTTTATTCCTAATAAAGTTAAAACAATTAGACCTTGCCAAGCACCTTGGATAACGCAAGCCGTCAAAAACTTCCTTAGGAGAAAAAATCGTGCATATAAAAGTTTCGTGAGGAGTGGCCGGCCAGACGACAAGCTCGAAGGTATACAAAATATGATATCTGAAGGAGCAAGGCTGATTGAGGAAGCTAAGCGGAATTACTTCTTTAAGGCTGGGAAAACCTTGGCTAATCCTGGGACCAGTAGCAAAAGCTATTAGTCTTTAATAAACACTGTTTTAAACAAAGCTAAGATTCCCATGATACCACCTCTTCTAGAGAACGGGCTGTTTGTAACGGATTTTGCGGAAAAGGCACAGATCTTTAATGATTATTTCATACTTCAGTGCACGACCATTGACACAGGCAGTGAAATTCCACAAGATGCTCCAGTCACTACGAACTTGATAACTGATTTTGTTATCTCCGAGGAGAAGATACTGAATATCATACGATCACTCAATCCTAATAAGGCACATGGCTGGGATGAAATATCTGTGAGGATGATAAAGTTGAGTGATGATTCATTGGTTCTTCCACTTAAAACAATTTTCATAAATTGTTTGAGGCGTGGTATATTTCCTGAAATATGGAAATATGCAAATGTAGTGCCGGTTCATAAGAAAAATGAAAAAAATGTCAAGGCGAATTACCGTCCTATTTCTCTTTTACCAATTTTTGGGAAAATACTTGAAAAACTCATATACGATTCTCTTTACTCACATCTTGCAACACATGAACTACTCAACCCGAATCAATCAGGTTTTCGCCCAGGAGACTCAACAATCAACCAGTTACTCTCGATATCACACACTATTTTTAAAGCTTTCGACTGTAATCCTCCGCTTGATGTTCGCTCAGTGTACCTTGACATTTCGAAGGCATTTGATAGGGTTTGGCACGATGGTCTTGTTCACAAGTTAAAACAATGTGGTGTCTCAGGACAACTTCTTTTTTTAATTCAAAGCTTTCTCAAGGATCGAAAGCAGAGGACCGTACTGAATGGGCAGAGTTCTAATTGGGGAGATATTTCGGCAGGGGTGCCCCAGGGCTCTATTCTAGGACCCTTGTTTTTTCTTGTGTATATAAATGATCTAGCTGTAGGACTTAAGTGCAATGTTAAGCTATTTGCTGATGATACATCACTCTTCACAGTGGTAGAAGATTTAAATACAGCTGCCAGTGACATGAACCATGACTTGGATTTGATAAGTCATTGGGCTCACGCTTGGAGAATGTCATTTAATCCTGATCCGCAAAAGCAAGCCGTTGAATTGACATTTTCAAGGAAGAAAATTGAAGTTGATCATCCAGTGATCCTTTTTAACAACATACCTGTGAAAAAAGTAAATGAACATAAACATTTAGGAATTATCCTGGACTCAAAGCTATCTTTCTCAGCTGATATCAAATCAGCTATTTCTAAAACCAGAAAGGGCATTGGTTTGCTGAAATATCTCGCCCAATATCTGCCCAGGCACACCCTAAATGAATTGTATAAGCTTTATGTTCGACCACATCTTGACTATGGTGATGTTATTTATCATATTCCTGCTAAAATGTCAGACTTTAGTCAAAATATCGTTTTACCAAATCTAATGGAAAAGCTAGAGTCTGTTCAGTATTCTGCTGCTTTGGCTGTAACCGGAACATGGAGAGGAACATCTCGTGAGAAGTTGTACACTGAGCTTGGTTGGGAGTCATTAAGTTCCAGGAGGTGGAGTAGACGCCTTACCTTGTTCTACAAGTTTGTAAACAATCTTAGCCCTGAATATACAGTAGATCCAATCCCCCCTCTTCACCAGTCGCAGTACTGTCTTCGCAACCAGGATGTTATTGGGCGCTTGAATGCAAGGACAGAAAAATTCAAGTCAACCTTTTATCCTAATTGTTTATCCGAATGGAATAAGCTTGAGCCTGAACTGAGACTTGTACCTTCTATTGCTGTTTTTAAGAAAAAACTCTTGTCAATAATCCGCCCCCCTGCAAAATCTGTTTATGGAATTCATGATCCAAAAGGATTATCCCATCTTACTCAACTTAGGGTTGGTCTCAGCAAGTTAAATTTCCACAAATTCAAGCATAATTTTAAAGATACAATAAACCCCATGTGCCCAACAAACGATGGCATTGAGGACACGGAACACTTTTTGTTGTTCTGCCCTTCTTTTGATGTGCAACGACGAGATCTTCTCGCTGAAATTGTTGAATTACTGCGACCATTTGTGCAAGTCACCGATCTTTCAAATGATGCTTTGACACAGCTTTTATTATATGGTGATCAAGATCTATCTTATGAATTGAACAGAAATATACTCCAATTGACTTTACGGTTCATTCACGAAACTGGTCGTTTTGACTAAGATCTTGCAAACTCCAGTTATGTACAACGCAACCACCACATCCGTTAGAGTAAATGTTTCGTATGCCTTGTAAATTCCGCCTCACATTAGATGTCTGACATTTGATTTACATTAGACATTCCATCAAAATAAAACTCATTACATGTAATGAGTTGTCCTTGTTAGACTATTCCAACCCTGAACTTACATCTAATGTGGGACGGAATATAGTTTAGTTTAGTATAGTATCCATTAGACATTAAATCATTCATTGTATTGTTGTATTTTAGTTTAACATTGCATGTGCTTTTATATTGGCCATGGGGTAGTCATTGTATTTCGCTCCCCATGGTATCGTCCCTGTAGTATTGTATAGTAATTAGAAACGTATAGTTTAATGTAAGATTTATTGTAAAATTCTATATGAATAAAAAAAAAAAAAGTATAGTACACAAGACAAGGTCCTGTGGTCCGCCCTTTAGCGCATTGCCGACTTTGAATGATAATTTAAGAAATTGACAGCCTGTTGTATGCTTTCACACCTGTTATGTAAAACATGGAAGGAATGAAACATATCTCAATCGCTAGGTTTCCCACCTTTTCCAGGACTTTTCCAGCATACGATTTTCGAAAAATTCATTTTTGGAGGTCTGTTGTTGAGGAGAAAAAAATCGGAAAAAATTTTGGGGATCCAAGTGAGCCTTTAAGCAAGGGATTGCCATTTACATCGTTCAAAACGAGGGAATGATTGCTGTTGTGGAACTGTTCAAACAGGGAAAGTTTTTTGTAGGACACCGTGGTATGTAAGTTGTATGTATCTGTTGTATTTCTGGCGTTAAACACAGAATAAACTCATGAAACACGAAGAGTTAAGCCATGCCGTATAAATTCAATCAGCGCGTAAAAAACAGGAAGACTTTCAACCAACCGTCTGCCAAGCGAGACAGCTCTTCATAAAGAGGCTATTTGATAATCATCATACTACAGTATCAACCTGTCTAGGATTTAAACCTGTAGGGCAGTTAAACCAAAGCAATCCAGCTGCTTTGTCAGAATCTTTCCCACATCAAGTTTCTCCCATAGGGTGACCTTTATTCTCCATTATCATCCATAAAGCCGAAGTTGCCTTCTTCAGTAAAATATTCCGATTATTTAGGCAAATCTGGTCGATGTGTCGCCATTTTCTTGCATAAACTAGCATCTGAGTCGATGTGTCATCATTTTATTGAGTGAGCAAAGGTAAAGAGGCGAGCAAAAACTCTGAGGCAAGAAAACAACAGGGCAGCCTTATTTTTCATGAAAGTGAGACAAAGATGATTTGGGTGATATGACGTCACTTCAAGTGATTTCATAAGGAAAAGGCGAAAAATAGTGGAGAAAATACGATACAGAATTCATAGCGGTATCATCTTGTAACTTGTCTTCGATCAAACCAGCATTAGACTGTCTTAAAGGTTAATTTATTGCTTAAAGGTAATTCCTTCCTCCAATTTGAATCAATTCCGAAGTGATCCTATTTTGACCATTGATAGCTCAAAAACAAAACGTTGCGTTATTCAAAGGATTCTGACGAAAAATGGATGTGGGAAGTCGCTGTTTCCTTTTTTGAACAGTAACCTCAAGTGTGTACGCAATCGTTGTAGTTGAACTCTTCATCAGTAATCATTTTGCATAGAAATAGTTGTTTGATGAAGGATGATGAATTTTGCGTATCAAGAAGGTGTAAAGATGTAAAGAGGTGTAAAGAAGGCTTCAATGCACTTGACCATTTGCAATGATGGTAAAATGAATTTCTTCACCTGAATTTTTTTGAAGAAAAACGTATGACTGCTGAGCAAATGCTGTCATGCAGTACCTTCTAAGCACTAATCCCAAGGTCAGATTGACGACCAAGGGCTACCTTGCAAGGAAACTCCACCCTGCTATTGACAGACATAAGCAGATGAGACCATGCTGTCGAAATTTAGAATATAGATTTGTCTGGGAGTGCAGAGTATCCTTGTATCAAATTTCTAATCTGTTGTTCAATTTTCAGATTTTTATAAAATAACACGTTTTTCAACTCCTGTGAAATGCATGTTGCCTCAATCTTAAGTTATTCTTGAAGAAGGGAATCAACACTTTTAAGACACACGAGTTGAAAGTACAAGAGCTGATGCACACCCGATGTGCACCACTTTTAAAATTCAGTTCAGTTCATTGAGGTTAAATTCCACTACATACAATAACTCTTATACTGAATGACTTAAGACAATTTATATATCTACATGTTAAGTTAAAGAGACATCACTCTTGGAATGAAAGAATGATACATGACACTTGTATGAAAGGAAATTCTTTTGGAGGATTTCTCTCAGTAGCATTGAGGAGAGAGCACCCCCTTTTCAGATAATCACTTACGAAATAATGGGTAAATTGTGACTATCTATGATACACTTAAAGGTGATCTGAAGCGAAAATTTTTATGGATGCAATGAAGGGCCTAGACTTATGACGATGAGTCTCTTGTTTCCCTGTGCTCTTTGACTTGATGATGGCGCTTCGGTCAAGAGAGACTCATAGTATGACTATGAAAAACCTGACCCTATTTAGGCCCAAACTGAGCAATTTCTTCAGTACCAATCAGATTGCGAGATTTGGCCAAGAACAATGCTGTCGAATTTTCAATTCGAATGATGCACTTGACTAGAGTTTGAAGGAAGCTGCTGCGGCAGGTTGTTGCAGATAGTTCTTGTTTGTTTTGGTCTTAAAAACATGGAAAATGTAGCGTTGAAAGACTTATTTTGCACTCACCAGGTAAAGTGAACTTCCTTCTTCAGATTTATACCAAGTTTCTTTTATCAAACGTCTGCGTAACGTGGTTTTTATCGCATTTTCTTTCCGAGGAGTGACCGTTGAACAGAGCTACGGCAGTCGTTCGATCATGATTCGATCGATCGAATGCCTAAGATAGGGCCAAGTTTTTCACTGTTTCATGACGAGTCCCTCTTGAGCAAGGTTTACCGCAGGGATACCGCAGGGATACAAGGGACTCATCGTCATCAGTCTATGAAGGGCCCTGTCGATTGATAAGAAATCCTGTTGAATTTTTTTCGATATCTCATTTCGTTTTTTAAGTTATCCAATGATTTTAAGTATCAGTTGATGACGTCATTTTGTTTGCAAATTATTAGGATTCTATATGGAAGAAAGTTGCATCTGATCTTTCGAAGGTTACAGTTATAGGAGACATTTCAGCTGAGCAGAAAAAATGCAATAAACATTGTTTTATCAACTGATGTGACCTTTAGAAAAGCATTTCATTTGATGGAGAGGTAGTTAACTTTATTTCCCTTTGGAAACGTGGTCAACCTTGTATACTTTCTCGTACCTTTTGCAAACAAAATGACGGCATCAGCCAATCGTACAAATTAGTGGATAACTCGGACATGAAAAAAATTTCAAAATAACTTTAATGGCACTCTTCATCGTTCAACATACTATTGATTTGCATCAATAAAAATTTTCGCTTCAGATCACCTTTAAATCATGATCCCCAGAAAGTAGGTTTTGAGTTTCTCTGCCGGACAGTGAGATATCTAAACCGGCATATCTGGAGAGTAGATTTCTTCAAAGAAATTCGTGAAAAATTCAAGCAGTTTTTATCCTGGTTCTGTCTTATCAAGGTAGGGTAAGGTTTAGAAAAATCTTCCAAGGGAATTATTTTGTCTTCTTTGAATATTTGCCGTCTGATTGGTCCATGAAATGAGGCATTGGGGGTTTTGGCCATATGGCACAAGCAGAGGTTGGCTAAAAAAACATTTGATTCCTATCTTGACCTTTCGACAGGTCTGATATCTAGGGCTACTTTGTTGCTATGTGCTGTTTCATTGGGCTGATAGAAACAGCTGTGGCACAAGACCAATTTAACCTTGTCGATTCCCTTCAACCCTAGGATTGTGTTGAAATTTTACATAACGACTTTAATAAATACAAGTTAAAACACCCCTAATCATAGTGGTATGGCTAGCACTCAAAGGTCGATTTGATGTTATTTCCATAATAGTCCCCCTAGAGGTGGGCACAAAAAATTGTAAGCAAGATAATTTCATGTTTTCTGTCTACTTTCATGATGACTATTTCTCTATCCTAAAGCTGCTTCCAAGAAATCTTTGCAAGGAAGAAAGATTGTTACAGTACCTACCCTCTCTCAAGACAGACAGTACAGTACGTGTTATTTTGACATCAATATTGAGACAGACTATGATTACTTCAACAGATCCAAAGGAGAAATCAATTGTATTAAGGAGCAAATTCGTTGCTGCAATTATCATGATATTTCATATGGTAAGTGCGACAGTATTGATCAGCATATTGAGGGCAAGGAAACTGAGATATTTTGGGAATTTGATACGGCTAAAGGCCGGTTTCCACTTGTGCGGATGTGGTCGCGCGACCCGTGCGATCGCTCGAAGGCAGTCGCGCAAAACGATCGCGCGATTGCGCGACCAAGGGCCTGAGCATGCGTATTAAGTAATCACTGCAGAATCAGAGCAATTTGATTGGCTCTGCTCTTGCTGGTCGCAAAAAAAGTTGAAGTCAATCCAACTTCCAAAATCAGTCGCACGATCGCTGATGACTGGGGAATCTTCATCATTTGAAACAAACTACGCATGCCCAGACGACTGGTCGCACGATCGTGTGACCAAATTCGCACAAGTGGAAACCCATCTTAACGTATACAGAACATTGTTAGAGGGGTACATTGATAGAATGAGAGGCAGAGGTCGCCCCAGGATGAGTTGGTATAACAATATCAAATGGACAGGTATGCAATATGAACAGGCAACAAGAATAGCAATGGACAGAGAAAAGGTCGAAAGATAGGAACACGAAGAAGAACAAGTGCGACAGATTTCTAATTTGACTTCATTGTCATGCATGTAAGTTACGATTATTGTCCCCATCAAATTTATTCAAGCTGCTCTCGCACTTTCTTTGTTCCTTCACAAGTACGCGTAATTTTAAAACATTTAAAGGCCAGTTCAATGCAATTTAATTTGTCCCATCTACAGGGTATCTCAAAAACTTGTTCGACGTTTGATTAATACTAAAAAATACGTTACCCTGAATGGACACTTGGTCAAGTGACCCTTTTCCTGAGAAATTAATTTTTGACACAAGAATCTTGCAGATCCGCTAAAAATTCATAGAGTTACAAGCCTTTGAAGTTCAAGTTTGTGCGAAAACTGAAACCAGAGGCCTCGAAATGGCATTTTTGGTAAAAATCTCAAAGACCATCGTATCTGCTATTCCTCAATTGTTTCAGGGCGAACCAAATGAGATTTGAACAGGTTTTCGATAACCTAACTTTCAAGCATATGAAACAGATTCAGTCTCTTGTTGATTATGTTTTGAACCACCGTTTTTGGACATATGCAATGTTAAGCAAATTTTGGCAGTGATCACAAGGATTATATTAATTTGGAAGTCCTATTTAGTTAGCTCTGATATGCACAAGATGTATTAGACATTAGACAAGCTTCTTTTACCTCGGTCTTCGATGTTTTTTGCATGGCAAGTAATCTGGGGGTCTCTGGTTTCAGCGATCGCATATTTTTGATCTTTGAAAGCTCCCAACTCAGTGAATTTTCAACCGATTTGCAAGCTTCTGGCCTCTAAAATTATTTCGTAATCTTGGGACAGGGTTATGTTCCCATGAGTCTGTTCTAGTTATCGTTGTTTTCAATATTTAATCGAACATCGAACAATTTTTTGAGACACCCTGTAGGACATCCTTTTAAGTTTTGGTTTGTTCATCCAGAATACCTAAAATTCTATTGCATTTTTCTCGGAATTACGCAGCTTGGACAAAAGTTGGGCTTTTTGTGGATTTTTGTGTGTAAATTTGTTGATATTTTAATTGGTTTAAAAAATGATTGCATTTATCATATTTCAGGCTGTGTTGTCATCCAATTTCTAAATCTTAAACCAAGGGAGCAATAGATTTCTGCTTGCCGCCATATTGTAGACCTTGATAAACTATGGTTTCTTGAAGACTTCTAATGAGTCAGGATTTATGTACCGGGTATCCCAAAAAAAAGTCCCGGCGTTTGATTAAACGCAGAGAAAAGACTTCTGAATCTGGCAATTTCTAATCATGCTAGTTACATGCTACACATTTCTACTTACAATTTGGCATATCGTATGAAGACATTAGTAATCTAAAAATGGAGTTAGGAGCTCTAACATTTCATGTTCATGTTCAAGGCAAAACCAGAGAGATTGTATGCCTTTCTGCATCATCGCGATGAAGGGGGAATCTCCGGATGAGTAACACTGGGTTCACACTTTCGATCATTAAGCCGGATTCACACTAGGTTGTTTGGGTCGTTAAGGTCATGCAGAAAGACCAAAAAGACAAAGACTCAGAGTTTGAGTCCTTTGTCTTTTGGGTCTTTCTGCACGACTGTAACGACTCAAAAGACCTTGTGTGAACCAGGGTTTCCCTTGACGGCGAGCAAGAGTTCTGATTCAAAGCAAGGTCTGAAAATTTGAATCCAACGGGTCTCCGGGGAACATACTAAGTTTGCACTTTTTTACCATTCAATTTGAGCTTCACGAAGCCGAAAAATGCACTGCTGCATAATATGGCACATCGAACAAAGAATTGAAAACCATTTTTAGTAAAAGAAACGAAACCGTTAAACAGTAAAACACCCGTTTGAAATTTCCAGTCGGCACAATGCAACAATAACATCAGCAAATTGTTTATTCCGAGACAATCCACGAAATGTTTTTGAGCAGGCAGAATTCTGCACAATCAAACAACATAAATAGGTAAATTGCATTCAATTACAAAGCAACGTTTTGTCTTGTAAACTGAAAATCTTTGCACCCGTGGAAAATTTAACTGACTAGAAAATGGCCCTTATGCTCCGTGAGAAGAAACCTTGCAAGTTGTCAAGGTAATGAGCGCATCACCAATGCAGTGTTTGTGTTGGTCTTTAAAGGAGCACGCCGTACAAATCTCTGGTTTTGTCTTGAGCTTGAAAATGAAATGTTAGAGCTCATAATTCCATTTTCAGATTACTGATTTCTTCTTACCATATGCCAAAGTTAAAGTTGAAATGTCTAGCATCCAGCTAGCGTAAATAGAAATTGTTTGGCTCAAAAACTTTTTTTCAGTGTTCTATCAAACGTCGGAACTTTTATTTGGGACACCCGGTACTGTGATTTTAATTTTCCCTGAATTTCCTACAATGCTTTCACAATAATTATAATATAGCCATTTTAAACAAAAATCAAGATGTCAAAGAATTTCCATGACAGATTTACAATGAATTGCCATAAATGCCTTTCTAACCGTTCATTTCAAAGAAAAATGTAACAACCACTTTTTCAAAGATTTGAAAGATTTGAACCCTATGGTAATCATTTCATTGGTGCAATGATGAATTGATTTATATGATATTATGTGATTATCATAAACCGAGCTTTTTAAAACTGAGCACCAGTGAGACATTAAAAGAAGGTCGCAGTCTGCAAATTTTGTGTAGCTTGTGCGCATCTTGTGCTGTTTTGTCAGCTCCCATAGTTAGTCATGATGCCTTTTCTGGGCATGGGTCAGCATTTGTACCTGGTAAACAGAAAGTAACCACATAAGGTAACCATTGAAAGCAAGCTAATACTTCCGAGGGATTGGATACATTAAGTGCAAAATTTTTCGGCAGATAAAATTTCGGACAATAAACTTCGGCGAAAATACTTTCGGACATATTTTTGATATTTCGGACAAATCAATTTTCGGACAAAATTTTGACAAGCCTTTTCGAAAATAGAACAGCAAGTTTACTAGTTTCCTTGTCTGTATTCGTATGTCGTCAGTTTGAAAGAGGATGGTGATGATATAGTTGTTATTTTTCGACTAATAACAATAATGCTGGATTTGAAACATAAGTTCTTCTCAAAACCTTGCATGTTTACGGTAATCCTTCATGCCATGATTGACATTCGCTGTCATATTTCTTGTCTCCGTTCCTATTGTTGTCATTGAATTCACGCTACACATGCGCATATCGGTTAAAAAATTTTCGGCGTGACAAATTTTCGGACAGTACCATATTTCGTACAAATAAATTTTCGGACAAGGCTTTGTCCGAAAGTTTGTCACGCCGAAAATTTTTGCACTTAATGTAGGTTGTTTGCAAACAATGGATTGTCTAATGGTACTTTGAGGGATAGGGCATGTTTAGTTCTGCATACCAACTTATTTAATAAAGATATTTTGTAGTTGCGAGGGTGTTGCATGGCTGGGAAATTTCAGCCAATTTCCCAGACAATTAGATTTACGTTGTAGTATCAGGAGTTGGTTAACCCGATCAAGCCTGGGGGGGGGCTGAATCAGCCCCCTGTAGCGGTTTTTGTCTGCAGATTTTACCAAGTGTACTTACAATGCTGAAACTTTTTGACTTTTAGTTTTTATCCTTGTCACGATCAAAAATTAATTTCTTAAAAATCAGTTTCATTCCAGGGGGTAAACGTGATTAGTTTTCGAGAGATGTATGTGCAAAATTTTGTATAATTCCTAATAAAATCTACAGCTAATTTGATAAAATGATAAAAAGAAGGGAATGCATACTACTTTCGATGCTCTATCCAAGAAATTATCAATTGTTTAGTTTAGGCATATGGTTTTGCGGATTTTGGCACTACGCATGCGCACATTCTTTGCATTCCTGTGTGATGACATCACCACTTTTTATTAATTTTTTTTCACAGAGCGAAGAAACGAATTAAAAGAAGAGCAAATTCTATTTAGACGTAGAATACAATGAAATTGGACTGATGTCCTTAAAGGCTCTTATCCAGCCAGCATGCTTTGCTGGCGCCATCTCTTGGTTGGCCTTTATTCTCGCCATTTTCATGGCCCATGAAAATGGCGACAACAAAGGCCAGCCAAGAGGCGACACATGCAAGGTATGCTGGTTGAATAAGAGCCTTTAATGCTTCTCGTTTTCTTACAATCAACGATTGAAAATGTTTAGTACTGAACCCTATTGACTTTGAAAATTGGACAGTGTGACGTCATGGGAAGGTCACATCACATATCTAAAAATAGATTTCATGTTTTGGTTCACCAGATGATGGTCTATACACATGCAAAGTTCCAAGGCTCTAGGTTGTCCAGAACAGAAATATATTAGGGGGAGCTGAATATTAGGGGGTTAGTTTCACCTGATCTAGCTTGCAAGTGTGTGTGGCGCATAAGTAATCTAACGGACCATCTGCTAAGTTCATTAATCGGAATCGGAACCTTGTGATACCAGTGGCTCTTTGCTTTGTAATTCTACTGCATGGTATTTTAATGTCTGCTTCTTAAATTTTCAGAGATGTATTTGCATGTGCAGTGGACATGAAAACTGAATGCGTGGTAAGTTTTAGTTAATTTTCCTGGTAGAGTTGGGGGTACTTGTCAGTAGCTCAGAAAACATCGCATAATTCAGTACCCGGTGAATGAAATAGAATTGTACCTTTTCAGAATTATCAATTTATTTATCTATTTGTTTGGTCTTTCAAACAAACACAAAAAAATTTAGGATTGGCAGCATGAATTTAATTTTAATGATATTCTTAAAGGAACAAGTTTCTTTTTATTCACGTCGTACTTTGATATTGAGATCATGCATAGATGTAAAGGACTGCTGAAAGCAACTCTGATATGGAGAATTAAGTTAGTGTACTACAGAAAGTTTATTTCATTGTTCTCTTGTCTTTATTTCATTTAGTTTCATGTCCGATGATAGGTGGAGTTATTATTTTTATGTAACAATAAGTTGCTTTGCTGCCTCACCACAATAGTACATTACCCGCATATAGCTATGTACTTAAGTTTTTGGGAGCACTTTTTATTTTACATAACGGCAAGGCCAATGATGATACTCCATGCACCACTCATATCCTTGGAAATGAAGAGGATCACTTATTTCTGAGGCCTTACCGTGCAAAGTTTTGCTATCGGGTGCTCCAATAATATGTTCCATATGTTTGAAAAATTGGTGCCTAATGTTCTTGATGGTTTAGTATTCAATCACAATCTGATACAAGGTGTTCACAAGAGTTTTTGGTGGTAACTTTTAAGCCAAACTATAGGTGCTGCAGAACAATTTCATTTTCCTGAGCACAACGACTATTAGTTGATCCAGATCAGTCCAGTAATTAATACGTTATGAATTTTGAAATCTAAAATTTCCCCAAGTTCAGAATCAAATGGGCGAAAAATGCTATTCCTACAGCAGTTGAAATAGTACAGCACTGGAAACATGAAATTTTTTATTATTTTCTTTGCATTGTTCTGTAAGCATTGAATTTCAATACGTCTTGATGAATACCCACAAGCGAAATCAAGTTACATTCGATCAACTCACATTCGATTCCCAACATGCAAAATGGTTTTCTTCATATTTCACAAAGATTGATGTACACAAACATGTGTTTGGCTCTTACGAGCTCATGGCAACTAATATGGTGCATATTGATTACGTTTTGTGAGAGTAAGCTTTGTTGATCACAGTAGGAGCTTCCAGGATCGAGAACTTCCAGTAAAATGCAAGGTTTTGCCTTATATGGTTTTCGAACGGGAATTTCTTGCTGATGATTACTTAGATAGAAGCTTCTGGCGGTCCCCACATTTTTAACCCTATCAAGCCTAGGGGGGGCCGAATCAGCCCCCCCCTAGCTGTTTTTTGTCTGTAGATTTTTACCAAGTGCACTTACAACACTGAAACTTTCTGACTTTTAGTTTTTATCCTTGTTACGATGTAAAATTAATTTTTAAAAAAAATCAAATTCATTCCAGGGGTAAACGCGACCAGTTTTCAAGAGATGTATGTGTAAAATTTTGAATAATTCCTAATAAAATCTACAGCTAATGTGATAAAATGATGAAAAGATAGGAATACATACTACTTTTGATGCTCTATCCAACAAATCAGCTAATTTTTAATTTGAACGTATGGTTTTGCGGATTTTGGCACTACGCATGTGCGCATTCTTTGCATTCCTGTGTGATGACATCATCACTTTTTGTTAATTTTTCTTCACAGAGCAAATACTATTTAGACATAGAATACAGTGAAATTGGACTGATGTCCTTAATGCTTTTTGTTTTCTCACAATCAACGATTGAAAATTTTTAGTACTGAACCCTATTGACTTTGAAAATTGAATGATGTGACGTCATGGAAAGGTCACGTGACATATCTAAAAATAGCTTTCACTTTTGGGTTCATCATAAGTTGTTCTATACACATGCAAAGTTCAAGGCTCTAGGTTGTCCAGAACAGAAGTAAATTAGGGGGGCCGAATCAGCCCCCCCCCCTAGGCTTCCTAGAGCATCAAATACCCTAGGCCTGATAGGGTTAAGAAGGCTTTATCTAGTTTAGAATTTGCATTTGTCATATATCAAATGAGCCTGTAGGAAGGAGAGTGGGAAACCTATCGGACCTTTGGATCCCCTTTGGGTCATGGTGAAAAAACGAGGGTTGCAAGTATTTCAAATTGAAAGTTCTGCGATTACACGCAAGAGTTAATAGAATGTATTTACATGAGATATTTATAAATTTATGTTCAAGGTTATTTGCGCAAGTTTGAGGTGTAATTTTGACCAGAACTACAGATAAAGTAAATAATTGATAAATTTCAGCACGTTTTATGACGTTGCTTGAGTTCCTTACCTTATCTTCTTAGGGTGTTCAGTGCACAGTGTTGAGGCCTTTCATCACCAATTACACAATCAATGATGCTTTGTTTAACTGAATTTGGTTATATTCTTATTGCGATGATAACAAAGAAAGATTAGAAAGTAGTTTGGTTGTTTGACTGTAAATTAAATTTTATTTATTCCTATCCATGCAGTACACATTGTGCCATTAATTTTGATATATCTTAACTTTTTTCAGTGTACCTGTAACATTTACGCATTTCAGTCAGTTTCAAATTTCTTTACCGCCATAAATCAAATGCCAAAGCGTCTAAAAGTTATATACGATGAATTTTTCATAATCGAAACGTCTGTTTTTAACAATTTTGTTTTGTATTATCTCTTTCTATCATGTTTGGTGGCTTTTCATTTTGATTTTTCTAAACATTGTAAGAGATATCAATTTTAGAGGACACAAGTAGGCAAAGTTTTCTCCAATCTATAATACAAATACTACATGTACAAGGTTTTGGTTTTTGACGTACTTTTAGCTTAGATTTGACAATTAACAGCTTTTGCCATTACGTGAAATGTAACCTCTTGAATTATTCAAAGTTTTCTCCCTGACCAGTGTCTCCATAACTTTCCAGGAAAGGTCCATCTACAATGAATCCTTTGGCTGACTAAGGGTCAGCATTCCTGCAAACCATGTGTCTCCTTTATGGATTGGATTTTGGTAAGTTCTAGATGCATATTAAGAACCTTTTAACCCTTGTCAGAGTCTATTGAAATATTTTCAGAGTGTATTTCGATAGTCTCTGCTCTTGTTAAATGTAAATTAAGGTCTGTTTTGGAATTCCTTGAGCGTCTAGTCTGGGATGCCCTTCTCCTCAAGTAAAGACGTAGAAGGCATTTTGAAACTGATAGCAGCAGACAGGGGCAAGGTTTTGCCTTATATGGTTTTCGAACGGGAATTTCTTGCTGATGATTACTTAGATAGAAGCTTCTGGCGGTCCCCACATTGTTGCCACTCACAGCAGTGGGATTTAAAGTAGTTTGCAATGATGAGCTGCGCAATTCTCTACTGATCTTTTGATGAGAAAAATGTGCACAGGGGCCATCTGAGCAATTTCACAGTGTTTAATCATTCCAGGATCATAGGAATACGGTTGTCTTCGAAAATTTCCAGCTTTAGACCGCTTTACCTTTTACATTACTGGTGCTTACTTCAAAAGCAAAATCAAATTTGATATGTACTTTATCATAATGCATTTTTAAGACTGGTAATATTCGCAGGTCTAGGAAGGCTTTCTTTGCCTTAAGAGCGGTTCCGATTAAAGTGAGATTTGACAAGCTATTAGCTTAGTGTCTGATTAATTTAAAACATGTGACTTCGAATATGTGTGAAATTTGGTCACAGTTTGGTCTACTAGACAATAAAAAACTGATGTGTATCTCTTCTTTAACTTCAAGTGTTGCCAAATTGTGCCATGGTTAGGCCAACCATGATGCTCATCGGATAGCGAGTGCCGGTTTCCGAAGAAATTGATTGTGAAAGAAATGGAATGAAGGACGGTAGATCTCCTTCGGGCGTTGCAGCTTCCCATCCCTTCTTTGCTTTGCAATATAACATTTTGAGCTCTGGAAGTGACGAGATCACAAGAAAAAATAAACGTTCTATTATTATTTGGTTGGTATTATATACATTTTGTTTGAAGCACTACAACATTTTGCATCACATGGCCAAGATTGAAAAGTTTTGTGTGTTTACCCCGGATGGCTTCTAGTGGACCATCTTACAGGAAATCGAAAAGCTGCTATAAATATCCTGAAGAAGCGCCCACAAACCCATTGTTTCCATCAACCACACAATGACTCGATAGCCTCAAAGCAGTCAAATACCACAGAGAATACTTTTAACTTGGCGCTGACTGCTTTTAACTATGTTGATTCCCTTTAAGAGAATCCAGGCATACATCAGCGTTTGATAACAAAAAACCGTCCGTGCAGAGAAGAAAAATTCATTCTGTGAAAGGAAGAGCTTAGTAGGAACTAAGGGCTTGGTCTTTTGAAACTTTAGAAAACAATTAAAAGAAATGAACCTGAATGAAAAACGCTCAGAAACGTTTGCAATTTGCAGCTTTACTCAAAAAGATTTTGACACAAAACAGTAATTGCAACTGTTTTGCAATGTTTTGAGTGATAGATGTTATTACAAAACTAAATTAACTGTCGGCAATAGAAATAGATATAATAAACTGAATTCGTAGTTTGTAGTCGCAAGTGTCCTAAAAATGTATGAAATTGCATTCCAGTTCCGGGCCATAGTCCCTTATGAAAATAGTGTATCTGCCTCATGTTAGTTGAATTGTTCTAGATTTACTGCATTTCACACCAGCTTTTTGAAATTTTTCGAAAATAATTGAACCCTCGTATAATTGGTTCAAGGTATTCCTGCTACGATGTTTGGGCAACAGTCTGGGAAACCCAATTTCCTTTTGTGTTTACTTATCGCTACCTGTACATGACCAACAGGTTCTTGTGTGTTTCTTAATTTCTTGATTCTCCGAAGGTAGAATTTATTCTATCTCAAGGGCTTCACCAATTGAAGTCTCAAAATAAGTAAACGAACTCAAAGCGCCTCAAAAGGTTTAGCGTGATTTCGTGAAATGAAGCGTCAAACTTCAGAAGTTTGCTAGATTGCTAATCGAGCCTCGATATTCATACGAGACATTATTAATTTGGAAACATATGATTGATTTTGTAGTAAAAAGCAATGAAATGACATTTAGGGTAGGAAATGTAAATGTAGGTTTGTTTTCAATTTATTGGATGATTCATTATTGTAAATTTTGCAAACACCGATACTTTTTGACCGTCCTAATGACTAGTTCCTTTTAACTGCATATGTTAGCAGTGAGTAACTATCAGTTTTCTAAACTGACAGGGACAGTGAAACTGATCAATGATTTGGCAGTTTGGAGCTTCTCATTGCTGAAGAGGAGGAAATGGTATCCTATCCAATGACTTTCAATTCAATATTCTTAACGATCGATTTTCAAGTACCATGAAGAGAACTTTCTTTTTGCCCCATATGGTAACAGTTAGTATCACTTGTTCTTATCCATCATTCGTTCTTTCAACTTCAGTCATACTGCAACTGCTGCCGTTACTGTCATTGCCGTTTGCCGAATAACACGAGGTCTAAGTTTAACTTAAACGTCTTATTTGCTAAAAGTAGCACATGCCAATAATTTCAATCTTACCTTCAGTAGGTTAAAAAATATGGAACAGTCTAGCATCTGACTTAAAATCCACCAACAATATCGACACGTTGAAAACAGAAGGTCAAAGAAATTTTCTCAGACATAGAGAGTGGAAGATGACGTAGCTATGTTCGTAATTTCTTTTAGAAAAAACAGCTTGTAAGAAGCGGTAGGCCCATTTTTCTAAAGTTAAGAAACAATCCTATCTGAATCTAACAGCTAAGAAACTTTTATGTTTTGCAGTTTTAATTTTCCTAGGTTACTCAAAAGTGGTTTGACACTCTACAGGAATAGTAACTGTTTCGATATTATTTTGAGTGCAAATTGTGCTATTTGCTTGTTTTGAGATTATGCAAAGTTAGTTGGAATCCCGTTTTACAAAACTATGTGAGCGTTACACTTCCAGCATTCAGGATGTGCGGATGCTTTAGAATCTTTGGTAGAGCAGTGGCAAAAGAAGTTATGAAACTGGCCACCAGCCATGGATCTTAGTTCCTCATAAAAAATCGTGTATGTTTACTGACACATTTTATCATCTCTTACACTTAGGATTCCCCCTTCTAAAGTTATGTTTCATCAAAAAGGGCTTCAAAGCTTATATTTTTATTATTATTTTTATTGATTTTTCGTTCTTTCTGATAATATTACATCTTCAGTTTAAGCAACTACCTCTGACGAGACCATTACGGAAATAGGGTCAATTCGACCTCTTAATGAGTTTTTAAAGGTACTTATTTAATTCGTAATAAGATTGTAATGTTTCTATCTTTACTTTTAAAACAATGAAGATCTTAGTTATTTTAGGGTCTGTTCATATGGAGGCGAGCCAGCCCACTTACCTGGCTGGAGCTCTTTTGCCGAGATCTCACCTCAACCCTAATTCCAATACAAAATTCGAATTTTGTTCATATGAGCAGGCTGGCTAGCCCGCTTAAAGAGATCTCACTGGAGTACTGGCGAGATCTCGGTAGGTGGGATGAAAAATTTCCCATATGAAAAGTCCATCTCGGTTGCCGAGAGGAAAACGTCTATATCGCTCATGCGCTGCTTATCTAGACAATGGGCACGTGTCTCATTTTTGACACATGTCCAGTTTCTGTCTCGGTAAGCGGGCTAATATTTCTCCACATGAACTCAAGATGAAAACTGTCTCGGCTACCAGGCCAGCCCGGAAAGCAGGCTGGCTCGCCTTATGAACAGGCCCTTAGTGGCAAATTGATACATACATTCGTACATACGCAGGAAGTGTTTTATGATTTGAAAGGACAGAAGTTTGAGTTCAAAGTTTCTTTGCAGATTTTTCGCTAGATATATTTTCCTTCCTTTTGTAGAATAATAAACTAAACAAAGAAACGTGTGTGATCTTTGCAAGCATATTTCTAACAAGAGTTACCATCACTAGAATTTGGCTCAATAGAAATTGTAAGCGTAATGTTTTGGCAAAAGATTGAATGGCTAAGGTGCAGAAGGAACTACCACTAGAATTTGGCTCGATAGAAATTGTAAGCTTAATGTTTTGACAAAATAAACGATGTTTTGTAACAAACTTCCACTCGTTATGTAAATGTTTTTATGTCTTTTTTAAGAAACCAATAGCTTTGCCCGAGGCGCCGGATGTTGGGCAGTGACTTTCATTAGTACGTGCTAGGCCTTCAAGCAACACCTTTCAATCCGGCTCTAGAATTTTTCCTTTTAAGTAGCGCGAGCGAAGCGAGCGCTTTTACTTCCTTGTAATCTGTATATATAAGACCGGTAAACGATTATCCAATTAGCTTTGTTCTTTTGTTTTCAATTGTGAATTTAACAATCAACACAATAGGAAGACAAAGGGGGCATTCGATGTAATGACAAAGGGACCATTCGATGTATATCCTTGTTTATTCATCTTTTGATTGGTTCTAAAAACAATAGCTTTGGGGCTCACCACGGCTCACGATGTCATGCACGTCCACGCTATTGTTTCTTGCACTTGTTGTCAATAGCCACTCTAATTTGCATATTTCGACACTGAAGTAAATCGTGAATGCGCATGCGATGTGGATCCTTTTGGGGATTCCTTGAAGGTCATCAAAGGTCACAACTTTCCATGTCGTGTCTCAAGCAAATGAAGAGCAAGATGACGGGGCAAATGGCTGCCCAGTGCTACCCACAAGATCACTGCTACGTAGGCCTTTTTAGCAGGCCTAACTCAGATGAGAGCATTATCAGATCAGAAGAAATTCGTTAACATTCCAGATTAAAGGTAATGTGAGCAAACATTTTCATAGCTATACCCTACGCCTCTGAATCCTGAATGATTTGAGCCAACATTTTCATAGCTAAGCGCCTCTGAATCCTTGAATGATTTGAATCCTTATTTGCTTAGCTTAGGCCCCATGCTTATGTATCTTATTGCTTGGAGCCTCATTTGATTGACCTCATGACATGGTGGGGCCTCAAAGCAGTGGTCGCGCGAGGGGAGGCCTAAAGAGGGATCTACCCAGAGGGTGAATCTCTGTGCTGATCTGCGCCAAACATTTCAGAGCACAACAATTTTGTGCGCCAGTGCCTGTCAAAAAGAATAATTGGTATCTATTGTTTAATACAATCAGACGTTGAATTGACCATTGTTTCATGGCCCCTTTCTGCACCAAAATGTGCGCAGATGAGTTCTTTCTCTGCTCCAAAGATCTTCTGGAAATAGACACTCAGATTTACCCTGGGGATCTACAGCCCCCCTGTGGGAAGCCACTTACCCCCTGTTGGAGGAGATTTTTCGGTTTCTGTTCAAGGAAGTTTGGCAAAATGATGTATAAAAACTGCATTTTTTAGCCATTTCAGCCCCCCTGTCAGAACAGGTAAAAACATGCATTGCATATGCATGTTTTTACCAAAACATGCATAAGACGGTAAGAGTAACATAGATCCTCTGTTATTAGATGCAAGAACAAATTTAGGATTTTACTTTTTTTCATTTCCTTTAGGTTCCTGGAGACCAGATTGGAATGCATGCATGATTTGGCCTCAGTGTAGTGGTGAGTGGAAGAAAGTGAAAGATGCAAGTGCAAGTAAAGTTTAAAGGCTGCGAGGGTAAAAAAAGATCCTTATCAGATGCAGAACCTTTTTTGTAGCTGCAAAAGTAGTACACCTTATGAATGAAAGTTTTCTAACCTGGCCAGCAGATATGGCAAGCGGATGTCACCATAGTCAGAAAAACCCACTTTTTCTCAGATAAACTGGGTTTTTCTCCAGAAAAACCCACTTTTTCTGGAAAAACTCACTTTTTCTAGAGAAAAACCCACTTTATCTGATAAACCCACTTTTTCTGACAGATAAAGTGGGTTTATCTGAAAAACCCACTTTTTCTACTGATAAAGTGGGTTTTCTCAGATAAAGTGGGTTTATCCCAGATAAAGTGGGTTTATCCCAGATAAAGTGGGTTTTTCTCAGATAAAGTGGGTTTTTCTCAGATAAAGTGGGTTTATCCCAGAGAAAGTGGGTTTTCCCCAAATAAAGTGGATTTTTCTCAGATACAGTGGGTTTTTCCCAGTTTAAATGGGTGTTCGATGGCTGTTCTCTGAAGCACGGAAACAACTATTGCCACTGCTGCCCTCTCCACTCGGTTTGGACGGGGAGCAACAGCGAAATCTAGCATATGAGGCATATAAACGTAGTCTGGCCCAAGTTACAATTTCTTGGCTCGATGAATACAAAGAGATGAAAAGTAAAGTAATAGGCCTTTTAGAGATGGTTCTTCCAAAATGAGAAACTAACTTTATCTGAGAAAGATCCACTTTATCTGAGAAAAACCCACTTTATCTGGGATAAACCCACTTTATCTGAAAAAACCCACTTTATCAGTAGAAAAGTGGGTTTTTCAGATAAACCCACTTTATCTGTCAGAAAAAGTGGGTTTATCAGATAAAGTGGGTTTTTCTGGAGAAAAACCCAGTTTATCTGAGAAAAAGTGGGTTTTTCTGACTATGGTGACATCCGCTTGCCATAAGCAGAGCAGACTTTTACCAACTTGCCAAGGTTTCAGGGCAACCAATTTCTAGACTATTTGATATAGGAAACTTTAAGGAACATTGACTTTTATTTTTCAAAAGATTAACATTGGATCATTTGATGCAAAATAAAGTATTTTGTGGGGCTTCTTCCTATTGAATTAGCAGGATATTGATATTAAAAATTAGGTGAAGATGATAAACAAGCTATTATCACTGAGAAGGGGTGTTTCTTGGTCATATGATCATACTTGGGTGCAGATCTTGGCCATCTGATGGGAGTCCACAGCTGCACTGCATATTGATTGCAGTCATGAGTCAAAATCAATGCATTTTCCTTTGCTTCATTGGTAAAATTTATGTAACAGTCATTGCAGGATCAACCTGACAAAAAATATGCTGTAAAGAAGTGCTACTGATAATCTGAAACATGATACACATTCAAGAACTCACTGCATTTCTTCTATTGTTACCATTTATTATGAGGCAAATATATTCAGGTCAAGAATGAACAAATGTAATGTGAGGTGTAAGCTCATATTACCAGCCACAAGCACATTGATCAACTTGATTATCAAAAATTCTTTGAATTCTTAATAAGAATCCTTCACTTTCTGAAGGAATTTTTGAGTCAAATGAAGAGACATGCTGGAATTTTAACAGGAATTCACAGGAATTTAAGAATATCCATAAGAATTCTCTCAAGGCAAAAGAATCATGATACTGCGCACCTACCTACGGTCTTTCTTTTGTTACATTTGTATATATATAGATTTCAAGAACTGGACAGTTCTGTGCATCACAAAGAGGTTTGTTCTATGCCTGGCACAGTAAAATGAAATCAGTTAAAGTAATCTGTTAACAAAAACAAAACAAAGATGCCATGTAGCCTGATTTTGTTGTGATTCAATAAAATTTTCTAGCCAGCCAGTAATTAGCTGATACTACAATGGTTCATTTTGTCAAAATGCAAAAAATGGTTTACTTGGCCAAATGAGCAGTCTTTCTATTGTCTTGTTTTTTCAATGTACACAACAGAATGACTGCATGCAGGCTAGCGCAAGCCTGGCATTGCTGATGTTCATAGGCTGATAAGCAGTTGAGGTGAATCACAGCCATTTTTGGGAGTGAAATGTGACAAGTAAATATTTTTGCTTTGTGAATGAAATTGATTTTACTAACAAAAGGGGCTGTCACAATTTTTGCTTTGTGAATGACATTTATTTTACTAACAAAAGGGGCTGTCACAATCTTTTGGGAGTGAAATGTGACTAGAAAATATTTTTGCTTTGTGAATGAAATTTATTTTACTAACAAAAGGGGCTGTCACAATCTACCTGCTTAACAACAGACTGCACAAAACTTTTCACTTTAGCACTTTGATGGGTGCATAACTAGAAGTTTTTGCATTCTATCCACAATCACAACTACTTATCATGCTAGCGAACCTATACACACTATTGTGGTGGATACACCATACAGAGGCGGGGAATTATGCTAACGTGGTGGGATATTATGCTTGATGTGGTGGATACACCATACGGAGGCGGGGTATTTTGCTAACGTGATGGGGTATTATGCTTGATGTGGTGGATACGTTATACAGAGCTTACTTGTATTATGCTTACTTGGTGGGGAATTATGCTCCGCCTCTGTATGGCGTATCCACCACATCACGCATAATACCCCCACCACGTTACCATGATACCCTGCCTTCGGATGGCATATCCACCACAGCAAGCACACTACCCCACCACGTTACCATACCCTGTCTCCGTATGGCGTATCCACCAAATCAAGCGTAATACCCCACCTTTGTATGGCGATCCACCACAGCAGAGCATATAGGTTCGCTAGCGTGCTTATTGTACATTCAAGGTGGATCATCAGATATTCTTTGAAAGCTCTCCGCAGGAGCTAGGAATGTTGAAGCGCGAGCGAAGCGAGCGCTTAACTTCCTAGTAATAATAAATAATGCTAATAATAATAATAATAATATCATCTTTCGCAGTATATTCTTACCGTCTTGCTACGTTCTGTAGTATCCTTTTCGCCAATTCTCCCAAAGCTATCATTTAACAGGGCCGTAGGAAGCAGCTGCTGATTGGGGGGAGCAATTGTTCTCAAAACAATAGAGAACGATACATCTGATTAAAGCTAATGACGTAGAACCATTGTTTTCGAAATTATTGGGGGGGTTGAGCCCTACCGCCCTCCCCGCCTCCTACGGGCTTTTAACATTCCTAGCTCCTGCGGAGCGCTTTTTATAGTTATCGTACTCCTTCAGTGACCACCATGTCAATTCAGCATGAAATCAGGGTTGGTAGATCCCCGGACCGCCCCGAAGCCAAACCAGGGGTCGGAAAAAGGCCAGATAAAGCCAAACCTTTCAAAACAATGACTTATTGTTGTACCACCTACTGTTCTATTGTTATTGCAAGTAATTGACATTTGCATTCCATTATTTTCACATACTATATTGTGTAGCTGCGATGAAAACCCTAAATCTTTGATATTGCCTTGCATAGAAAAACGTCCTAGATGGTGATCGTCTGTACTCCAGTTTGAAGAGAATTGAATGAAAATTGACCAAAAATCTCAAAAGAAGCCAAAATTAAGCCAAACAGCCAAACGTAATGTTTGAAGCCAACAATAAGGGAAACGAGCCAAATTTCCAAAATTTGGCTGAAAAAAAGCCAAGTTACCAACCTTGCATGAAATCAGAGCAGTTATGGTCATTCATAAGAATTCAAATAACTAAGTAAGAGTGGTATGCTATAAGCCAGAAAATGAGAAAATCAGACGTGCCCTTTCTATGAATCCCTTTACTCCCAAATAAGCCTCACATAAACCTCAACAAAATTGTTACGTTTTCAGCGCATGAATCCAGTAGCAGATGCTTCAGAGTTCCCTAGCGTCTCTTAGTTTCAGAATGATCAATGAGACAATTTCGCCCTTCACTCCTGGCCACTGTTTGAAGTTCATTCAAATGCTAAAGTTGGTCCTCTCAATTTTTTTCTGAGTTCCTAAGGAGCCAATGTCACCTAGAGATTTTTGTGTACAGGCTGCATCTTCAGAAAGTCTGTAAATCAAATTTGGCTTAGTAAAAGATATGAGTCTCCACGGTAATAGTTGAACTGATGATGAAAATTTGACTTCAGATGACTTTTCCATCAGTTCATCTGCTGCAAAGTGAATACATATTTCCGCTTACGTAGGCCAAGTTTTATTTTCAAATAGTCTGACATTGCAACATGCCTGCAAAGGACCCTGGGTGACAATGGAATTTTAATCTCTGCCGACCATTGATGCTCTAAATCTACTATAGATAGATGATACATCTGTCTCTGAGCAAGCGACGCATCCAGGAATTCGAAAGGGGGGTCGGATGGTTGTTTCCCTTCATACAGTTTAGGTCAAACCTGGAGCCTATTGATAAAGACATGTCATGCATAGATTCGTTTCAAATATCTAAAATAAGTTGGCTCCCAGGGTAATTCTTTGAATGGTCAGATTTTGAGAAGAAAGCCTGCACTGTGATCCAGAGCATCGAATTTAACCAAAATTTGAAGTTTTAGATTCCTGCTTGATTTTGGGCTTGAGACATGCTCCATAACCTAGGGGTTCATGTGCTGCAAAAATTTTCGAGATCAATCAACCGAAAGCGAAGATATTGATTTCTGAAGTTGGGCCTAAATCAGATCTTTGTTTACATGACCGGCAGAGGCATGGAACTGTTTTGAAAGCAAATTACAATTCCTTGTATCTGGGCTCAAACTTCACCGATCTTTTTCATTTTAGTCTCATTCTGATCCTCTAAGTGTGTGCTTTGAGGCAGTGTAAAGCATGCCAAAATATTTTGCCTTTTTAAGACCTTCTTTAGACCATTTCGCAATGGTACTTTTCTAAAAAAAATTTGTTTCCAAAAATCAATTGAAAAATTAAAAGCTAAAGACAAAAAAATATGTTTCGCTCTACTCTTCCAAATAATTTCAACAAATAGAAACATCTTTCTAACAAGTTTCTATCAAAGGGCTGGTGCCAATTCGATCCCAAACATCTTTTGTGACTATTTTCATTTCACAAGTCTTTAATTTTATTTCTAAGATTTTTGCATATGATAATCATTAAACTTTAACAGACATCCAGTGAAAGGACCAAAGGTGACCAGGACGTATTTACATGTTAAAAAAAATATAATTACTAACATTTGACTCACTTTGGAAGGCTTTATTCGTTAGAATTCTTGCAAAATTTAAAAGTTGTGAATTTTTTTTGGGACGAATGGCGGCAAAGTACCATAGCCTTTGTTCACTTGATCAGAATTGCGAAGCAATAAATCGACTTCTTTGGAACAACACAAAGAAGGCCTGATCTATTAACCAGACCCTTGTCTGCCACGGCTAGGACTGTAGGACCACAGGACGAGGACCCATTCCCGTAAAAAATAGAGTTTTCTTGATGGAATTTTAAGGCAAATTTCTTTTTGGAACGAGGGTACCACAATGTCCCGAAACTTGTGAACACGTGAGGAAACCCTTTTCCCAGAAAGAACACGATTTCTAATAATTGTTTCCCGTATAACATCTCTTTCTCCTTCGCATTTGGTATAAATACCAATCCGCAGCACTTCCTGACTGCTGTTATTTCTAGTTTTACAATTGATTTTTGAAGACAAAAATTTTTTTGGAAAGTACCATTGCGATATGGTCAAAAATGGTTATAAAAAGGCAAAATATTTTAGCATGCGTTACATTGCCTCAAAGCACACATGTGGAGGATCAGAATGAGACTAAAATAAAAAAGATCGGTGAAGTCTGTCTGAGCCTAGATACAAGGAGTTGTAATTTGCTGTCAAACAGTGCCATGCCTCTTCCGGCCATGTAAACAATGATCTGATTTAGGCCCAACTTCAAAAATCAATATCTTCGCCTTCGGTTGATTGATCTCGAAAATTTTTGCAGTGCATGAACCCCTAGGTTATGGTTCATGTCACAAGTGTAAAATTTTATTAGGATTAGGAACTTTATTTTTTGGCATTAATTTGATAAAAAGGGCCTAATGGATCACAGTGGCCTGTCCCTTCCACGCTCCAACGTCGCTTGGAAATGTTGCTAACTTACCCGACCACTCTCTTCTCAATTTGAAAGAAATGAAAATGTAAATGAAAGCTGAACAATATGCTTTTGAACATGTCCTTTTTATTTGCTTTTTGCAAATAAGAGCTCTTCTTTTTCTCCACGGTGACTCGTCTTTTCATTGCAGTTTCGATCTTACCTAAGGATTTCTGACTTTTCAATAAAGTTTCCTAATCTTTTCGAATTTGACAAGTGGCATTTCACTCATTCGAAAAAGCGTGCAAGATTTTCTCAGAACAGAAGAATTTTTAGGGCTTTTGATGGAACATTCGTGGAAACAAAAGGACTTTTGCGGAAGATGTACAAGAAGTTTGAAATGCCCCTCGGAATTTGGGGGCAATGTCCCCAATCCCCACAATTTCTGCCGCTGTTACAGAAGCCTACCAATAGTTAAAATCGCTCTTGTGCCGTCGCAGTAATACAGGAAAGTGCGAAGGCAATACACCTTTTCAACTAAGCGACCTCGTTTTGGAATTTTTCAAAATTTCTTTAGCTTGCGTCATATAAAATTTCTGACCCCATATTCAGATTCAGCACCCTAAGTTTAGTCTAAATGCAAATTTTCATGATCTTAGTGTTAGCGAATTTGATTTTATAAGGATAATAAATTTGAAAATTTATAAGGGATTTGACCGTGAATAATGACTGAGGGTGTAAAGTTACACCCCAAACGATTTTCACGGTCAAATCACTTATAAAGTCTCAAATTTATTATCGCCATAAAATCAAAATCGCATACTCTAGGAATATGAAAATTTGCAATTAGACTAAAATTGGGGTGCTGAATCCAAATCCGTTGTCAAAAATGATGTATCAAGAAATTTTCGAAAATTTCCAAAACGAGGCCGTTAGTTGAAAAGGTGTATAGTAATACTGATTTCCTGTATAGTATGATACAGGAAATAAGTGAAAATAAGTAAATCTATGCCAATAGACCAGAGGCTGGAGGGGGAGCATTATCATCCGAGCAGGCAATTTACCAGACCAACTTTTCCTAACTCAACTTTTTGCGTAGAATACGAATCCGGATGTTGCTTGGGCGATTAGGGGGGCGTTTTCAAAATATAGGGGGTCGACATTAGCCTGTTTCTTACGTTTTCTGCAATATCACCTTTAAATGGGTGACTTGAGATGATACCTGATGAGGCTGAGAGCAATTTTGACATGCGCTGCTAGTCTCAAGTTTTGGGGGGGAAGTATAAATCGTAGGGGGTTCACTGGTCAAGAAAGCGAAGAGACTTCAATCGGGTGAAACTGAAAACTGAGTGTATTTTACGACTTGTTGCTCCAATAAGATGCTCTTTTAGCTTGTCCATTAATGCAAAACTTTATTTGAGATGCTTCATGATTCGATATAGGCATCATGCTCATTGCACAAATGAGTGGCATTAAGTTAAAACTAACTGAAAAGTGCTGCAAGCAGTTAGAGATTATGTTCCTTGCAACATACAATAATTGGAAGGCCTCATTCAGTTCAGTCTCTGATTTTAGCTGCTATTTAGCTACAAGCTAACGTTAAAAAGCAGTTTTGAATGGTTCGAGTACATCTACCACGTTCTTATATTCAAAGGTGCCAAAATATTATAATATCATGACTGAATTCATATTGTTTGGCTGATAAAACTGAATCATCTCAGTCTATGGAAAGAGTGTAAAGAGTACGCAGGGTACCTTTGGCACTTTGCATTTCTTTCCTTGATTTACTGAAAAGTTGTCAACGATGATAGTAAGCCTAAAACTTCTAAATTTAAGACTGTAATAGCAGAAACTTGACAGTAATACTTGAAACTCGCGTTGAGAAAGAAAACTAAACATGTTGTTTGGGAAATCACTCATCTATAGGACCCAAAAAGGTTTGAAACATGAATGTATAGGGGTAGGTCTGGGAATCAAAAAATTCGGGTTAAATCCTGGTCCATGATTTATTTGGCATTGAAATTGAAATTGAATGCAATTACCAACTTCAGAAATAGAATTATATTTTCAATAGCAAGTATACCATGGAATAAAATGGAAAGTGGAATTCTCGTTCCCACATATAGCTCTTTTTATCACAAGGATTTTTCTAAGTTTTGGGTCCTAAAGGTCAGTGATTTTTACCAACATCTAAGTCATCCTTTGACTGACAGATCAACATTTTAGATTTGATTATCGGTCACATACTCTCTATCCCAAGGCCCGTCAAATGCATCGACTTTGATTTACTCACCCGATAGATTTTTCAATTTGGGCAATCGCAGCAAATAACATCCCAATATTGTAAAACGGCAGACGTTTCGTACTTTTAGAGAAAACGAAAAGATTGTTCCTATCATTGTTTGCATTAATTTACTTTCCTAACAAATTTCACCGATGACAGAGTTACTTTTCCTAGATGTACCGATTTTTCGCGGCAACCCAAATGTGGTACCTCGTTTTCTGTAACGAATTTCTTCTGGATCACTGCTTGGATGTGCAACTTTATTCTGTCGCCATACTTTTGGCACACTTTACATATGTACCTCGCCTTACATTAGCATATGTTTTCCAAAATCAGCAGACTTTGATGTTTGATACTCGTGAAAATGTTTCAGATAGACGTTTATTTGATTCGAGTGTTGTTCATTCAATCATTTCATTCATTTTTATTTATTTAGGCACGGTAGCCCCACCAGTCCATGAGAACTGCTTCGATCTGAGATAAAAGATACCGACTGCTATAAAAATATACGATCTGCCTGGAGCCATATTTTGATTTGTAGTCTATCTCAAACTAGATGTCTCCTGCAAATGCCCACGAATAGCAACAAGAGAATTGCATTGCAAAGGAACTTTGCGTTATCACAAATCTCAGGTGACATCTAATTTGAGACGGACTTCAGTAAACAGAATTTTGAGGCATAGCTGCTTTCTCTTGATTGCATTTTCAGAATCTTGGAAACATTCAAATTTCCAAATCAAGTTTTGACTAGCAAGAAATCTATTGTCACTTTTCTAATGTCTGGCAAGTGCTGGGAGCTGTTTTCTTCTCAACATTAAATCTTGACTAAATTATTGGTCTTTTGATGTATTTTTGGCAATAAAGCAACGTTTTTTAACTATTACATCGAAAAATACAATTTGCCAGTAAACACGCATATGATATAACTTGTGCCGTTCAATACCCGTTCGACAGTGCAACAAGACTACATTTGCTGATTGTACTAGATTCGTTGAAACCAATTCAAATTTCTTAAATGAAAGAATATGATAGATGAAGATTTACTGCAACCTTTTAAATCTGTTTCTTGTTACGTTAGCTTGGCTGCAAAGACAAATGTTCATTTAGTGATAGTATAGCATTAAAATCCTCTTGAATCTTTGAATATACGAACATGGCAGATGTACTAGAACCATTCAAAACTGCTTTTTAAAGTTACTTGTAGCTAAATAGTAGCTAGATTCAGAGACTGAACTGAATGGGGCTTTTCAATTCTTGTATGTTGCAAGAAACATGATCTTTAACTGGTTGAAGCACTTTTCAATTAGCATCTATATTAATATTTTATGAAGCAAATTTTGTTGCACGTAAAACTCGAGCACCGTTGAACCAATCCTCGCGAAACTTTCCAGATATCTTATGGAAACTCTATCCACCTGCCCAGGCCTGAACACAGAGACTACAAGAAATATTTGAAGAGGACTGTATCTTTCTTAACTTTCCACTGGCGTAGAAGTACGCCCTACTTCCACTCGCTATGGAACGATCTCGAAAAACATTACTACGAGCTCAAACTTATGATTCGCGATGACACAGCAAGATGACCTCATGCTCATCAAGTCACACGACCTCTCGCTTTAAGTAAACAAGCCCAAATTTGGTTAATTAGTTACCCAAAGTTAGCTCTCGTTTACGCAATGTATTTTCCCCAAAATTGATACCACCAATGCGCTCCTCCACACACTCCCCCCTGCTTGACCCTAGGGTTCAAGCATCTGCCTAGTGTTCCAGCCCGAATCCACAGCCGCAGCTCTTTTACTTCTGACTGGAGCTTCTGAATACATATCTATTACTGGAGTGTTTGTTCTTCTACATTCTTGGAAACTTGACCATTGCGAGCAATTTGTGCCTTACCTTCTAAAGGATACAACTTCTGAATTGGTCTGTCTATATAAACTGGCTTACCCTTCGCAATAAGCTTTATTTTGGCACCGCGAACTCTACCATCTTTCCCAACCACTAACTTCTCAACAACTCCCATTTTCCAATTACATCTGCTCACTTTCTCTTTAACATAAAGCGGCCCTGCAAAGTCTATGCCTACATTTGCAAAAGCTGGTGCTTCTCTAACTCGAAATTCTGGTAAATCTGCAACTGGCTGAGGACTAAATGACTGTCCCTGAATCTTTCTACAAACCCAACAATCCTTGATAATATTCTTAACCTTCTGACTCCCCCTTGGGACCCAAAAACGTGACCTTAGCTCAGCTAAAGTTGATCTCAATCCGCTATGAAAAACACGATTATGACATTCGTTGATAATAAGTTTCGTTAAACAATGATCCCTTGGTAATATGATGGGTTGCTTTCCTTCTAGACTTAAATCTGAGTTGTTCAACCTGCCCCTGCACTGCAAGAGCCCATTATACTCTACTATTCTAAGCTCTTTCACAAGACCTGCATAATTACCTTGATTTTTCAACTTTGCCTGTGCTGCTATAATCCACAGTCTCTCTGCTCCGATCATTTCATCTCTACCAAGTTCTCCATTCTTTCTTTGTACTCCTTTCTGTTTTGCCCTAAGGTTATAGATGAACCTTTTCACATAAGCTGTAACTCTGTATAATCTGTTGAGACTAGAATACTTCTCTATTTCCATGATACATTCTACATTTGATGTTTCCTCAATACTCACTTTTAACACACATGATTTCTTCATTTCCAAACTACTTTCTTCAGTCTCAATTTCAATTGGAGGTGTGGGAAATCCCTCCCCTGGGCTCCTAAGCCACCTGGGTCCATTCCACCACAATTCTGTTTCCATCAACCCATGGGCACCCACCCCTCTAGAGCCTACATCAGCAGGATTTTCAGCACTTGGGCAATAACCCCAATCTTCTTTCTTGCTCCATTTCAATATTTCATTCACTCTATGTTTCACAAAGACCTTCCATTCATTCCTATTGGCTATCCAACACAATACAGTTTTACTGTCCGAAAAGTACTTCACCTGATCTATTTCTACTTCTCCTGCTAGTGCATTTCTAACTGTATCCATAAGCTGTGCTAATGTTCTCGCAGCCATTAGCTCTAGTCTAGGAATTGTCTGAGCATTCACTGGGGCAACTCTGGTTTTCGAAGTCAATAACGTTACGTTAACTTTTCCCATACTCTCAGACACAAAATAAATAACTGCACAATATGCACTCTGACTCGCATCTGCAAATCCAACTAAGCTACATTTCACTGCTTCTTTTCCTAAACCATAAACACATCTAGGAATCTTGATTTCTTTCACCTTTTCCAGTTCATTCATCCAACTTTTCCATTTTTTACACCTTTCACCAGTCAATTCTTCATCCCAGGGAACTTTGTCAACACAGAGCTCCTGAAACAAAACTTTCAAACTCACCACAATGGGGCTAATCACTCCCAAAGGGTCATACAAACTTGCAAGGATACTTAGAATGTTCCTTTTCGTTGGAATCAATTCTCTCATTCGCTCTACGATCTTACTGAAGGAATATATAAATTCGTCACTGTCACAATCCCACAGCATTCCTAAAACTTTTTCCTTTCCTCCAACCTCTTTAGGGCCTATCGTTTCCTTGACAAATGTCTGCTCTTCATTCTCCGCTTCTAAAGGTCCGTTTTCGTATTCAGCCTTTCTCATTTCAGATCGAACTTCAGGGTCATTTGTTAACCATTTTCGCAACCTAAAGCCTCCTTTCATCATACGTGACCTAGCCACATCAAAAAGCTTAATAGCTTCTTCAGGGTTACCCTGACCCCCCACCCAATCATCAACATATAGACTTTTCTTCATTGTCTGAACAAATTTTGGATCTTCGTCTGAAAATGTATCTAAATGATGTTGTACAGTAGCATTTAACAAGAACGGTGAGCAATTAACTCCTAAAACTGCGCGGCAGAATCTATATTCCACTGGGTTTACTACCTTGGCATTGACATCTTCGACCCAAAGAAACCTCAAGCTATCCCTGTCCTTTTCTGCCACTTCCACATTCAAAAACGCCTTCTCTATATCACCTACTACTGCAACTCTCTTCTCTCTAAATCTTATCAGCACATCATACAACATGGGTGTTAGAGCTGGGCCTACATGCAGACAATCATTCAATGAAACACCTTTACCCCCTGGTTTAGCTGAGGCATCATACACTACTCTCAATTTTGTAGTCTTCGCGTCTTTTCTTATAACTGGGTGATGTGGGAGATAATATAGTTTTCCCTCACTTTCTAGATCACATACTGGTTCTATGATACCCTTCTCCAACTGTTCTTTTATTACTCTATCGTACTCTACAAGGATTTCTGGTTCTTGTTGTAACCTTCGTACTTGTGCTTTCAACCTTTGTAAACTATTCCAATAATTACTTGACAATCTTTCATGTCCTTCCTTCCAAGGTAATTCGACAATATATCTTGTCCCATTGAATGAAATTCTCTCTTTCAAGGTATCATGCACATTCTCTTCCTCTCTAATCCCCACAGTCTCATAATCCCATAATTTCTGCACACTCTTCTCAAGCTCTTTCAAATCTTCATCTTGCCTAGCATCTTCCTTAGCAATCACTGGTGTGTGGCCTACAAAATTAACATTCACTTCGTTCACCTTCCTCTCACCTTTCATAGGTCCTGAGAGCACCCAGCCTAGTTTAGTTTCTACAGCCACAGGCTCATGGAGCTCCCCCCGTCTTGTACCCCCTACCTGGAAGCACCACAAGTAATCTGAACCAATCAAAATGTCTACTTCTAACTGCTCTTTACCTTTGCACACATCTGAAAACCATAGCCCTTTAAGATGACTAAATTCTGCCTTTCTGCGCTCGATATGCTCGTTTTTAATACTAGATATACTCTGTACTGCATATGCCTCCATCTTTACGCACCGTTTTCGATCTACTGATTCTATCTCTAACTCAAAAACCTCCTTTAACCCACGATCTTTTCCTTCTTGTCCAAACTTACTTATCTCTAACCATTCCTTACGCTTAGCAACTAAGCCTGCTGACTGAACTGTGCGCGTAGTTATAAACGAACGCTGACTACCTGAGTCAAACAATACTCTTACTTTGACTGGTTTGCTGTTACTATTAACTAATCCCTGTGCTGTCTGCAAAACTATACCTGTCTGCACTCCTACATGCAGTGTTGGACTCTGACTGGTTTCTATAACAGAAGCTTGATCCTCAGAATTCTTATCACAAATTGAAACATGATGTTTACCCTTACATACCGCGCATATCAAATTAGAATTACAAGCCCCCACCATGTGACCCTTACGCATGCAGACAAAACACCGGCCATACTTACGAATCAACTGTTTACGCTCGTTCACATCTGTAATTTCGGTACAATCTTCATGTAAATGATTTCCTTTACAATACGCACAAAATAATGATTTCACCGTTTTTGTTGTCAATGTGCTGGCAGATATTGGCCTAGCATCGTTCTGATTTCCCGAAATGTTCTTCACAATCTTTTTCTCGAATTTTTGTCCCGAAATACTGTAATGTTCTTCTCTTAATTCCACTTCAACACGCAAATAATCCAACAATTCGTCAACTGTCCAAGTATTAAAATCCTGTCCTCTTGTTAACTGCAATCGAATACCTTCAGGAAGTTTCTTAACTATTGCAGGCACAACAATACTTTGGTAAGTAACCGGATCAACTTCCAACGCTTGCAGTCCCCTATGATTGCACTCCACCAAATCATACAATTTGCGTAATCTTGCAGCGTCCCAATCATGAAACACAGGCTGCACATTCATTAAGGCATCAATGTGCGCTTGCTGAATAATTGACTTCTTTCCAAATCTCTGGTGTAATGCCTCCACAGCCAAATGATAATTAGCTGCGGTGGTACGAAATCCCGCAATACATGGCTTTGCCAAATCTGTCACATAACGTCGCAAATACGCGAATTTATCAATGTCCGCCACGTCTGGATTTTTATGAACCGAACTTTCAAAAGCGTCCCAGAACTCTTGCCACTGCTCAGGTTTCCCCGTGAACTTCGACATCTCCAATTTTGGTAACCTGGCATAAACTTTATGCTGCAAACTTTGCAAACCGCTCCCATTTTCACTGACTTCACCAAGACTCGAAGCCGTGTCTTGCAATTCTCTATCTTCTTTCATCACTCGATCTAAGGAACGCAAGGCTGTCTTAATTTCCGATCTAATTCCTCCTGCGTCACAAATCTCTTTCGCTAAGATGGCATCTCCATCTTCTTTTTCTCCAACTTCCCCAGTCAACAAATCCAGTATTTCTCCATCTAAGACTTGAACCAACTCCAACTGTTCAGTCAATTTTGACTTCAGCTGAAAGGGCAAGTCAATATTCTCTTTAAACTTTTCTTGATCGACACAATCTTTGGTAGCTTTCAACGTTTGCGTGATGAAAGCGCGATGTCCAGTCCTCTTCTTCAATTTCTTTTTCAGCTCTGCCATTCCTTTAGGCCGTCAGTTCTTCGATCTTCACACGTATCCGGCTCGAACGTACCACTATATGGAAACTCTATCCACCTGCCCAGGCCTGAACACAGAGACTACAAGAAATATTTGAAGAGGACTGTATCTTTCTTAACTTTCCACTGGCGTAGAAGTACGCCCTACTTCCACTCGCTATGGAACGATCTCGAAAAACATTACTACGAGCTCAAACTTATGATTCGCGATGACACAGCAAGATGACCTCATGCTCATCAAGTCACACGACCTCTCGCTTTAAGTAAACAAGCCCAAATTTGGTTAATTAGTTACCCAAAGTTAGCTCTCTTTTACGCAATGTATTTTCCGCAAAATTGATACCACCAATGCGCTCCTCCACATATCTTCGTCTTCACTATACCTAACGCAATAGAGATTTCGTTTTTTCAAATTCACCCTAAAAGCGGGGTAATGGGGCAAAGCGGCAAAGTCAAAGGATCGATGGACTCCCCTTACGAATTGGAGGCTACAGAACGCGAGGAATGTGAGGAACGGGATACAGGACCTGCTGGAATCAGTCAAAATAGTTGAAAATTTGAATACTGCAGAACTAATGCTCACCAAACTTCCTAAATATATCTTTGTCTTCCACCTAGATCTTTATATTTTCCCCATAAGGAGGGGGAAAGGGCCAGATAAGACAGGTGCCTCAACTACAAGGGATTTCCACTCCAGAGAGGGAGAAAAAATAAACTTTATTTCAATTGTTCTTTGCTTTGCTCTTTGATCTAAAGCATTTTGCTGCCGTGAATGGCCAGGAAACTGACTCATTCATTGCAAAGAATCAACGAAGAATCAACGATCTGTTTCGTCTCCCAATTGGATAAGGATTTGGCTGGTGGAAATCCCACAGTAATTTCTAATTTTCCAAATTAAAAGGCTCAATTTAACTTTTCCAAATTGATCAATTTCTTATAGAGTTCCCTTTACACACAGATGCGTTCATTTATTCAGTTGAATAAGGATTTGGCCTGTGTGAAGTCACAGAAGAGAGAAAAAGGTGGTGAAGTCCCACCATAAAGGTCTATTTTCTCTCTTCTGTGGTGAAGTCCCACCATAAAGGTCTATTTTTTATTTAAGTCTCAATTGCATTTTAAGTGGGCACTGAATGTTTCAGGGTAAATTCCTTATGAAGTTTTCTCCAATTTAACAAAAAGGCCTAGGCCTATGGGCTACAAGATTTTTTTTGTAAGAGAATGAGACTTTGAGCCCCCTTTGAGCCTCCACTGAAAGTTTCTTTAACTGATCAGATTTCCAAGATATATTTATATGAAATTCTAGCGCACTAGCTTGGCCTTCCATGACAATTATGATGGACTGACGTGGCTTCTGTGCCTAGGTAGGTTACTGAAAATGGAAGCAGGCTTCACAGCTACACCAGGGAGACGGGTTGGCAACCCGTTGGCAACTGCCAGGTTGGCAACTCTCCACATACATTAAGTCATAAAGTAGGCCCCCTTTAAGCCAATTTCGCTAAAATTTTGTGGTGAGGGGCTTATTCGAGGGAGAGGGGCCTATCTAGCAGCAGCCAAAACCATTACCAGCACCACATGTATCTTTTTTATGAGAAACTAAGGATCTGGGCCAATACTGAAAGCTTCTTAAAATTATCAGATTTTAGTACTCGAAGTTTCTTACGAGTTTCTTAACTGTTTTGTAGCAGTCTTCGTATTCACCTCCTGTTTCCTCATGAACATTTCAAAACAATGTTTTTGAAGCTTTTCCAGTGCTTAGATTCAATAATCAAGTACCTTGTGAGGAATATTGGTCAGGAAACAAGCGAAAGTAAAATAAACTGTGTTCTAGGAAACAAGCGACAGTAAAATAAACTGTGTTAGAATTCTTGAGTTATATTTTCACAATACTGGGGCTTCTCCATTTTTGGTGATCTGAGAATTGATTGAGTTTCTTATAAGTAGTTTCTTATCAAAAAGATTCATGTTCGCTTTCCCCTTACTCCAGGCGGGTCAGTATGCGCAAACAACAAGTATGATGAGATTTATTGTTTTCGAGGCAATACCCAAGCCTGAGTAAGTTGAAAAAAAAACAAGAATAAAGTCAGCTAAAGAAGAGAATCAAAGTATTCACTAAAATAAGAAACAATTTTAACAGACAGCAGCGTTCCCCACGGGGGCTTTCTGGCTGGGGGCATATTCAAGGACTTACGGTAGGTTTTGCATTACAAAACTTTTCGCATGTTCACTCTGGGAATCCCTGTGTAGGCTCGCTCATAACAATTTTTCTTTTCGTGTTGCAATTGTAATCAGTCAATCAGACATGTCTGTATGCTGAAATTCTTTGCTAGACTGCAATTACTGAATGTCTCTGAGCCACATCGACTTGCCTGTAAATCCTTTCGCTTCCTTTGTGATGCTGCCGACTTAGGTTTTGTAAACTGGGTATCAAGGGTCCGTGAATTGCAAGCAAGATATGATATTCTACCAAGTGACAACGTCTCTGCTATCAAGTCGAAAGTTAGGCGCTTCTTTGAAAATCACACCCTGTCTAATCTCAATGAACATCTAGTGCAGGATAAAAAGCTGTGTACTTATGCGCAGATAAAGTCAGTTTTCAAATTCGAAACATATTTGGATGTAATAAATGACTTTAAGAAGAGACAATGCTTCTCAAAGTTACGAATGAGTGCACATAACCTTGAAATAGAAGCTGGGCGGTTTGGTAAAAATAAAACCCAAGATCTGATAGACACTGTAAATACTGTCTGTCTCTTGGAACACAAGTTCTTGGTGATGAAGTTCACTTTGTCATGATGTGCCCACAGTTTCACGAGGACAGGAAACGTCTCGAAACCAGAATAGTAAATTTGTTCCCAAATGTAATCCAACTCAGTGTGTGGAATAAATTTATCTGGTTACTGAGCAAAGAGGACAAAAGCTGCCTGAATTTGGTTGCAAATTTCTTATTAAAATGTTTCAGACTGAAATCACAATCTTCCTTGCAATAAACGCACACCACTTAATCTTTGCTATCCATTATTTACACCATGTAGATCATCGTTATCTTTATCAGGACGATCGATATTTTCTTTGTTACTAATTTCACACTATTGTAACTTGGTTGATCTTGTAGTTATGTTCGTTGTTATTAGGTTAGAGGCCGTCTTGGCCTAGATACCTTCTAATAAAAAAAAAAGTAATCACAGACAGCCTCATGTTTCCGTACTAGACACATGAGCTAAAGTTAGAGTTGCGGAGCCTTGATCTCTGCGGGAATTTGTCATTATATTGATTAATGTGCTCCATTGTAAATTTTGAGAGCCCTGAGTCTCCTTGCTCTGATGTAGTGATTACCGGCTAAAAATGCCAACAGGCAGCAACTCCCTCCCCAAACAATTACTCGGTACAATGGCTGCGTCACACAGTTGAATAAGGATTTGACCAGGGTGAAATCCCACTCAGAAAGCAGGGCCACCGAGAGGCTTTTGACGCCTGGGAACAAAAATTCGGACTGAGGCCCCTGCAAGGGAAGCCAGCAGAAATGATTTGATCGCAAATCATATCAGATTAAATCAAATCATAATCATGCTTTAAAGTTATTGTGACAAACTAATTAATACCAACTATTTACAATGTAATCTACAAAGGATGTCTAAAAATTGATATTGCAAGCTACATAACATAATGGCCAGGCTATTTACAAATTCTACAATTACATTTTTCACCCATCCAGATTTGTTTTCAACCCTTTAGATTCGCCTTAAAGGCATTTCATAACATTTCCTGCAGTCAATATGTTAAAAATCTTTGATTATGAGAGCCCCTAGACCCTGAGGCCCAGGGGCAAATTGTCCCCTGTTCCCTCTCGGTGGCCCTGTCAAAAAGAACTATTTTTTATTTAAAACAGGATGGGGAGTGTTTCCACAGTATTTCCACCTTGAAGTGTCAATTGAAATTTTCTGGTCCAAAGGTTCTTATTTGTGTGGTCATTTAAGGGTTCATGGATTTCTTAGATGGTTGCTATACAAAGATATATATCCATTCATTCAATAAAGTCGATTATTGTCGGGTTTCAGGGTATCGTGTTCTCACAAAATTTTAGTATCACGTTGTTCTTAATTAAACCATTTGTCACCAAGGGGATACATTCATAGGAAAGTGTTATTTCAATGTTAGGAAATTGTTTCCGAATCTTTATAGAGTACCAAGGGCAAGACTATATTTTGGAGGAAAATCTGCAACTAGATAGAAAGGTTAGTGGGCATAGCCTGCTTCGTCAAAATGAGTGTCTATGAGAAGACTTCAGGAAAGGGTCATAGCATGTGTAGTACAGGAATTGTTGGAATGACATCCAAGAATGAAATTAAGGTGAAATTTGTCTTTGATTTACGCTGGTTCGTGGTGCGAAATATGGAAGACTGGGGAAAAAGTTACAAGAAATGGTCTTTAGAGGAGGCTTTGTTATTGGATCTCTATTCAATAAATAAACGAGGACACGAGAAGCATAGCAATAGAGAGATTAGGGTCTGTGATGCTAGAATTTAAGAGAGTAGATATTTACAGGCGAACTTAGGTAATTTCTTGATGTAAATAGTAGCATTCTTATGTACCTCAATAGATTGCTGCAAGTGTTAGGAGACGCAGGAGAAGCCACTAAATTCATGGAATAGTAAAAGCAACCAAGAGAAGAAAATAGCTGTGAAGTACATGGAAGTAAAGGGAGAAAGACGTCAGAAAAAAAAGCTAAATTACAGTTTATATCAATTGAAAGCAGCAATGCGGCCTATATGCAATTTGAATGGATCATGTGCTGGAATCGTTCCCATAATTGAAAGCATCAAACATGAATAACCCACTCGCCTTTTATAACGGAGTAGCGATCAATGACTACATACAAGTCAATTAATCAGATTTATGCGAATAATATTATAAAAGTGGTAGTCGAGCAATAGAGGGAGGGGCTGGAATCCGGAATAGTATCAAGTTATCTCGGAATAAGGCCTCTCCAAACGGTGGCTCTCATTAAACGAAAATGGAAGATACAGCAGAACGGGGCTCTAATTGACCGCAGTCAGAGCCATGGTTTAGATACTCGAAATTGAGTGTAGAGAGTCATTTCAAAAGTATAATAAGAGTAGGACAGAAGGAAATGTAAATGATTCAATGCACAGTCCATGCAGGATGAGAAGAATATTAACCCTATTAGTACTGGGCGATTTTTTACTTACTTTGTACTGGGGGGGGGGCGTTTTTCACCCCCCCCCCTCTTTTTCTCCGAAACCACTAGAGATATAACAATAAGACTTACTCCTATTGTTCTTTAGACAATTAGCTATTAAAACGCAACAATGACAATTAATTAGTGACGTGTTTCGTTGCTAGGCAACCAAAAAACAAAGGAAAATTGGCAATTTTTTACCTTTTTAACAAGAAAAATTCTATTTAATTTATCTGTAATCCAATTTTCTCCAAATTTGTCTCAACTTGTAGGAAACATGTTGCAGATTTAGAATACATACTTTTTAGATATTTTCAGTTTCAATTTTTAACACAATTAGCTTCTAATTGGCTTTTTGTTCCATGTACAGATTTTCTTTGCAGTTATTTCTAAGTCTTGTCCTTTTATCTACTAAATATGGACTCAGAAGCAATCCAATAAATAAGTTGAAGCAAAAAAGACAACAATTTTTCATATATTACATTTATTCATTAGAGCAATGACGTCATAAGTGTCAATGACGTCATAGATATTAAATTTTGCTGATGTCAGCAAATATGAAATATATATATATATATATATCAAATGAAACTACTCGTCAAATGCAATCGAATGGTGCATGTTTGAGATCAATCGGACAAACGAGACAAAATCTATTGAGGTTTTAAGAATTTTTTTGTTGACTACTCTCCAAATATGGTATTGTTGTGGTCACGTGATCATAGTTAGAACAATGAAATGTTAAAAATTTAATTGCCAATTAAATTTGACTAAAAGTCGCAAAGTTTGGTGGTTGAATTACGGGCCGTTTTCGTGCAATGTAGAAAAGTGTGTTAGGGGGGGGGGGGCGAAAACGCCCCCCCCCCAGTAGATAACAATTAGAATTCTGCTTCCCAGAGACCGCTTTCTGAGTTAGAGGAAGCAAAAGGAGAAAATAGGGGTTCATGAAAGTGGCATAGTAGAATATCTACAGGAAAAAAGCACACGACTATAGTGATTGTAACACAGTTTGCACACGAAATGTTGCAATTTGAAGGACAGCTAAAGTATGAAATATGACAAAGTAGTAATAAAATGAAGGAAAAAAAGAATAACAAAATATTGGCATAAATGATTTATTTTGAGCTTGAAAATGCAGCAAGCAGAACGGGAAAAGGCATGTAAATAGGGAAATGTTACAATGACTGCAATTGATCTTTACTTAGTATATGCTTTTAGATCCTACTTGAGTTTTCCCGTAACACTTTTCACCCATGGGTTGTAGTGCGTTCTTTTACAAAGATCCGACAAGTGTTCGAAACCTTTACTTGGCGAGCGGATGAATTTGGCATGCCAAAAAACTTGCTTGATGCATAACTTTAAATATCTTTGAATAAGAAAGTTCCAACCTTTCCCTTTCCTGTTAAAAGTATTTCTACATTGTAGTGCAATCCTTTAAAACACTGTTTTGTCAAGAACAGTTCATTACAGAAGCAAAGAAACAAAAGCAGATAATATAATGTCAAGACCCCATTAAGTCCTCTTCCCCTGGAGGCATATTTCATCTCTAAGGCTACAGAACGAGGCTTGAAATGGAGCGGAATTTCTATAGAAGGACCTCACCCATTGAATCAGTTGTCAATTCTAAGAATCATAGCATTTGTTTGTTTTTACTGTACCGTATAGCCTCCAGAATTAAAAACACTAATCGAGCGTGGTATGATTCTATGAACATCAAGATCGACAATTTTTTAGTTCAATAAATGTTACCCTAGGTACCAGACTCTATCTCCTAGGGGATCTGGTACCCAAGTTACAAACATGGGAAACATTTAGACGATGGTTGATAGCCTTTTGTGTTTCATATGAGTTGATTGAAGGAGTAAATAGAATGGACATATCTATAATTTTGCTTTGAAAGGAAGGTATTATTGGGCAAGGGACGTTATAGAGCGGGATTGAACAGAGTTTCTCTTTCCTTTCGTAATCGTAAAGAAATAAAAGTACGACGGCGGGCCGGCGCGGCGCCGCAGGCGACGCGCGGCAAGCCTAGTTAACTTAATATCTCTCGTTTATGCAACGAGAATGATGCCTTCAAAGAATCATAAAGCATCTCAAATAAAGTTTTGCATTAATGGACAAGCTAAAAGAGCATCTTATTGGAACAACAAGTTGTAAAATACAATCAGTTTTCAGTTTCACCCAATTGCAGTCTCTTCGCTTTCTTGACCCATGAACCCCCTACAATTTCTACTTCCCCCTTAATACTTGAGGCAAGCAGGGCATGTCAAAATAGCTCACAGCTGCATCAGGTATCATCACAAGTCACCCATTTAAAGGTATTATAGCAGAAAACGTGAGAAACAGTCTAATGTCATGTATTTTGACTTTCGACCCCCTATATTTTGAAAACGCCCCCCTAATCGCCCAAGCAACATCCGGATTCGTATTCTACGCAAAAAGTTGAGTTAGAAAAAGTTGGTCTGGTAAATTGCCAACTCGGGTGATAATGCTCCCCCTCCAGCCTCTGGTCTATAGGGGGGGGGCTGATTCGGCCCCCCTAATTTACTTCTGTTCTGGACAACCTAGAGCCGTGAAACTTTGCATGTGTATAGAACAACATATGATGAACCCAAAAATGAAATCTATTTTTAGATATGTCACGTGACCTTTCCATGACGTCACATTATTCAATTTTCAAAGTCAATAGGGTTCAGTACTAAAATTTTTCAATCGTTGATTGTAAGAAAACAAAAAGCATAAAGGACATCAGTCCAATTTCACTGTATTCTATGTCTAAATAGTATTTGCTCTGTGAAGAAAAATTAACAAAAAGTGATGACCATCACACAGGAATGCAAAGAATGCGCGCATGCGTAGTGCCAAAATCCGCAAAACAATACCTTCAAATTAAAAATTAGCTAGTTCGTTGGATAGAGCATCAAAAGTAGTGTGTATTCCCATCTTTTCATCATTTTATCACATTAGCTGTAGATTTTATTAGGAATTATTCAAAATTTTACACATACATCTCTTGAAAGCTGGTCGCGTTTACCCCCTGGAATGAATTTGATTTTTTCAAAAAATTAATTTGACATCGTAACAAGGATAAAAACTAAAAGTCAGAACGTTTCAGTGTTGTAAGTGCATTTGGTAAAAATCTACAGACAAAAAACCGCTAGGGGGGCTGATTCGGCCCCCCTAGGCTTGACAGGGTTAATGGAATGATCCACTAGGAGTTTGTAGGAATGAAATCGGCTACTCATGGGCTGGATGCCGAAAGCCTTTCAGCATCAATCCTCGAATTTATGGCAGTGTTTGGGATGAACATGAACAACTGTGTGGGACAAGGCTATGACGGAGCTTCAGTAATGAAAGGTCATGTCAGTGGTGTGAATGTTTTGGTACAGAGAGAAGCCCCATTGGCTAACTACGTGCACTGCTTCAACCACAGACTGAATTTAGTCGTCGTTGATGTCTTAAAGAACATCAAAAAGGCAGCTGATTTTTTCGTGATTCTCCAAAAGTTATATGTTTTTATCAGTGGAAGTGCAGTTCAAATGAAATGGATTCAGCTCCAAAACGACATGAACCTTAAACCACTACAGATGAAAAAGTTGTCAGACACACGATGGTCTTGTCAGTATGAGATGTGTAGCACAGTCTACAAGGGACTCGGAGTGGTGATAAAGCTTTTGCAGCAAATTGATTCGCATGATAAGGATAGAGATAGAGCTTTTGAAGCACGTTGTTTGCTCGGATTACTGAACGAGGATTTCTGCTTACTTTTGGTCGCAGTGAAGGAAATTTTGATGAATTGTAAGGCTGCGTCAGACTTTTTACAAAATTCGGAGAATTCTCTTGCTGACGCAGTGGATATTGTTGAAAATATGATTGAAGGAATTGCATCATTGAGAAAAGAAAGCTGTTATGCTGAACTGAAATCCAAGGCTGAAGAACTTTGTGAAGAGAATGAAATTCAGGCAAGAGTACCTAAGAGGGCATCACGGGTACCTGAAAGGTTTGAGAACGAAATAATAGATTCTACGATAGGTATGAGAGCACCGCCCACAGATTCTTTCAGGACGGCCATTTTCTATCCTTTGACTGACAGGGCTCTTTCAGAGTTAAATCGCCGATTTAGTGCTGAAAATAAAGAAATAATGAAAGGAATATCTGTGTTAACTCCAAAGTCGTCATTATTTTTGCAATGGGAAGTATTGCAGCCTTTTGCAAACATGTACAAATGCAATTTGGGCGACTTGGAGCTCGAGGTCCTCAATGTGAAGACAATGCTGACAAGGAGACCGACAGAAGAGAAGCCTAAAGGCCTTTTGGAATTTTCATCTTTGACTGAGCGATTACGTGATGCTTTTTTCGAGTTGGACAGACTATTGACTATTGCATGCGTAATTCCAGTGTCAACTGCTTCCTGCGAGAGGTCTTTCAGCACGTTAAGAGTTGTGAAGAATTACTTACGAAATAGGATGACAGATGCTAGACTAAATAGTTTGATGCTTTTGGGTATTCAGAGCAAAAGGGCAAACTCGTTGAATTTAGATACAGTTATTGACAACTTTAAATGCAGATTTCCGAACTGTAGAATTTCGCTTGTATAATTCACGTAGTATTTTGTTCAGATCCAAGCTTGATTGGTTGCTTCTCTGTTATGTAAGCGTTTTTTTTTCAACTTGGCAAAAAGTGTCCTTTTACTCAACAAATTTTTAGACGCAATTTGAGTGGCAAAGCAAGTACTTGCCATATAAAACCCAAAATCCATCATATTAAAGAAAGATTAAATATTCCATGCTTTTTTTCCCGATTCCAAAAGCAGTTTCTGATCGTAAGTTATGTAGGTTTGAAGTTAGGAGCCCCAAAGGATGGAAATATTCCACTGGTGGTATGATTGAAATATTCCATATGATATAACTTTTCATCATGTGGTGCTCCTTTCATGAAATTTTGTACACTTGTGTCAGAAGTAGTTGCCCACATCTTGACTCAAAAAAGTTTTAGATTGGAGCACATAAGGGAGACTTATTCCACTTAACGCATCATATTTAACTGTACCAAAAGCACCTAGCTCATGAGATTCATCTGTATTGGAAGTCACAAGAGTGGCAAATTTTGTTCTAGTAAGACGTATCAGAGCAGAAAATATTGATTTATACCCTTTGAGCCATCAAGGATGCCGTAATTCCAATAAAAAATAACACATAAGAAACGATCCTATGATTTGCCGTTTTCATCTAATTTCGTATTCCTTCGTTTGAATACCAAAATGAGCCTTTGAAAGAATTCAAAACAATAATAACATGAGTTGAGAACCAATTGCCAAAAGAATTAACTCTTCTGGAGCCTTAGAGGATGCGTTATTCCAGTTTTTCTTTTACAGCATTAACATGAAATTAGGAATTTCAAATCATACAAGGCTCGGGCTTTAATCAATTGACATTAGGAAACTAATGTAGATGGCTATAACTTGCTCGTAAAATCAAAATTTTGTTTAAAAACGGAGCTCCAAAGAAGTAAATATTCCGTTGAAATCAATTAATTCTAAAAGTTAGAAAATGTTGTCTTTCTCATCGAATTTGAAATCCGATCAATGGCAAAAGATAAGATTGAATCGTGGAAAAGCATTTTATCATCTTATATTTGCAACATAGTTCTCTTAAAAAGTTCTTTAACTATTCATGATAAGAATCAACAAAACTTTTGCAGAAATGAGCTGTTTATTTTATGGAATTCGCATCCTTACATGCTCCGGTAGCTTTCAATATATGCTTTTTGGACTTTTCACGGTATTACAACAATATAGTTAGTTTTCTAAATAATCCAAGGTCATATTTTAATGATAACCGACTGACTAAAATGTCTTTGTCTTTTATTGTGATTTCCAACGGAATCGTTCATCCTTTGGTGCTCCTCGGACCAGATTTTGAAAATTCAGGTATCTTAGATAGTATTTCAAAGATCAAAAATTATCAAAACAATTTTGAGAGGTCCAAAATTAAAATTTTGGAAACTAAGGTATTTTGGAATATAGAATCCAAATACGCTCCTCCCAATGACGTAATATTCTAAAGTGCCACAAAACCTGTCTTTGTCGAGAGATATAGTCCGTTAAAGTCAAAATTGATCTTTTTAGGACAAAAAAAATTGATTTTCAGATTTTTCGAATGGACACTTTTTGCCAAGTTGAAAAAAACACTAACTTATGTTTTTAATGAAGCGTGGTTCGTAAAAATTTTCTCGGTTCACTCACTGTTGGCACTCTGACATTACAGCCCCCCCCCAGCATTTCTTCCCTGGCGCCATCCCTGATCTGTGCTCATTTAGTCTACTGAATTGTAGTCGCAATTTTGATAAGTGTCTACACGGACAATATCATTTATACCATAAATTGAGTTCTTATTGGGTCTTATCATAGCAAGTAATTTACGTTTGAACACAGCAATTGATGTTGAGTTTCTTATGTCTTCAGCCAGCAGATTCCACTCAAAAGGAGAAAAGGAGCATTTTGAAAATAGGTGTTCGAGTATCGCGCTGTTCTTCCAACATTTTGGTCATAACTTCTGATATTCTGCAAATTGTAGTTTACGTTGTGCTCAGGGGGAATTTCAGCAAACAAATAATTTGGGGAGCGGGATTTTATCACATTATGAAAATGGCTCAGTCGTCTATACCATCTTCTGTGGCACAAGTACTCCCAACCAAGTTCCCTGTAAAGACGTTCCCTGCTTGTTCCTCTCCACACCAGTCACCGCAAGGGCAGCACAATACTGAGTCCGTTCAAGTCGCTGTGTACAATTTAGATGCATTTGGGGATCATATTTATGATAGACAGTATCTCCATAATCAAGATGCGGTCTAACATAAAGCTTATATATTTGATCTAAAACATCTCTTGAAACATAGTTGGATAAACTAAAACATCTCTTGAACGATTACTTTTCGTTAAGTGTGATTGTAAAGTGTGATTCCATTTGCGAAACGGGAGCGCTTTGTCCACAGGAAGCCCAGGCAGTTGATTTAACTGAACAATAATAAGGTTACAATCTTAAAATCTTAAGATCGTTAATTGTTTAATACCTTTGTGTGTTATTTGTTGCACCTCTCCACAGCTGTGTTGTGTTTCATTGACTTCAGCATTGCACTGTGTAATTGTTCGAATGCGAGAGTTCGATACGATGTAACTTGCTAGTATTCTAATAGGTAAAAATACGGCTTTTTGGTGGTCACAAATGAAATCAGGACCATCGAAAACCTTAGGATGCTTGAAGTTTCTATTCCTGTACAACACAATTATCAAAATAAAATTCAGATAGTGCCTGCCAAAAGTCTTGGAACACATCTGCTAATTTTGCCTTGTTTTGCGATTTCCCCGTCTCCCCCTAGAACGATGTTGTTTTGTGGGCAAAAAATCGGGATGACAGGACGATCCGCGACTCTGCTGGAATGCTGGGACAATAACCTTCGAAATCAACATTCTTTTGGGGGCGAGGGGGTATTTGAACCTGATGGCTATGGTTAGAAATGCGGATTATGAAGAAATGGTGTAAGTGTTCCGAGGACTTTGGCAGGCATTTTAGTACAGTATCCGTTAGTCTTTAATCGTTCGTAGTTTGTGATGTGTTAAGGTAGATTAACTTGCTTGTCTTTATACATTGGCCATGGGGTAGTCATTGTCTTTCGCTCCCCATAGTGTCGTCCCTGTAGTGTTGTAAAGTAATTAGGGGAGTTTTGTAGAATGTAAGATATGTTATAAAATTTTTACATGAATAAAAAGAAAGCTGAAGATTTCTTTGGTGAATTGTGACTGAGGCTGCCTTCATCAACAATTCTTCAAAATTTGATGATGTATCCTTGAAAGTACCCTGCGTACCAGCGCTTCCCAATTTTCCTTTCATTTAAATTTTGAGGTTCTGGTACCAAGGGTACCTTGAAAGCTATTCTTAATGCTCTTTCGTGGATTTTTGTTATTCTATTGTTCACGTTTCTATCGTGAAACATCCAAATTACAGGAAAATAGCTAAATTGAGAGAATATAAAAGTATCCAGAACACGCAAATCGCCCACATTCTGGAGGACTTTATTCTTACTCAGTGACCCTCCCAGTTTATTTCAGTACTAAAATAACAACTTTATTTTACTAAATGATGAATCTAATTTTACTAAAATAATAACTTTACTTTTCCTCAGGGACTCCCTCCGTTTGTTTTAGTACTACGATATCTCATTCACCCAAATTACCCAGATCGCCCACTTTCTGCAGCCATGGGAAATGCATTATTCCATGGTGACTTTCTCCGTGTGCTTCAGCACTAAAATGCGTCGTTTCCCCCAGATCGTCCAAATCACCCAAGTTCTGCAGCCAATCGAGAAATTTTTTTTTCCTCAGTGACTCTCCCCGTTTATTTCAGTACTTAAATGGAGTAAGGTAGGGTGGGAGTAATGTGGGTCTTGATTGAGCAAAATCTGAAAATAAGCACCTGGTAACACTTAGTGCACAAAGTAACACTTTCAAAATTTTCGGTTCATTGATATTCATAGCTTTTAGTTTGTTGCCAAAAAATCTCAGCTATCCTCCAACGAAAATGAAACTGCCGTCCTCATGCGGTAATGCACCATCCCTCCGTCTTGAAAGTCAGTGATCAAATTCGACGTTGACGATCAGGTAAAATGTTTGCAGTTTGTTTAATTCCATCTACTAGTCACAAAACAGCAACCATATAGCAGCCAAGCCTGTCTCACACTTTAGACATAAAACAAGGTGGCAGGATGAAGATAAGTATAAAAATTTTAAGCAATTCAACGCTTCGTTGAATTTGCGTGATGGCTGAATTTTCAGCAGGCCCACATTTTTTTTTTTTTTTTTTATACACAATCTAAAAATTTACAATTTAACAAAAACATGTTTACAAGAACGATACCATTGGGAGCATGATAGGCATGGCTACCCTAAATGATCTTTTAACAAAAAACCAATACAGATACTAAAGGCTATACCGAAGTTCTGGTCCCTTCATAGGAAGAAACAGATCGCAGAGATTAGATAACACTTTTGCCGGATCGGAGTATAAAGTTGACAGGTTTTGGTATAGTCTTTAGTAACATAGATATATTTACAGCAGGCCCACATCACCCCACGTGGTAAAAAATTAGCGTAAAAAGAACCGTCGCTTCAATGACTTATAACTAAGCGTTAGATGTTTACAAGACCATACCCTCACGTCATGTTCATTTAATGATCAAGGAAACCAAAATAACGGTGGCAGGACAAAGTTTTTCGAGTCCTTGAAATTAGAATGCAGCATATTATGCAGACATTACGATCAAAATGTCCAACCTTTGATTTGACGAGAAAGGACATTTTTTGCAAAAACCTCAGTAGACCTACTTTACCCCTTAGACCCACATTACCCCCACCCTACCCCAATGGCACGCGAAGTAGTACAGAAGGATCACTACAGGTATCGCTGTTGCCTAATCTTCTGGTCAATTGAAGCCTCCACATAGAAGACGCAAGTCGATGATAACACGATTATTCAAAGATTCCGAATGTCTCAGAAGCAAGCGTCCTACACTAGATTCCAGCCGCAAAGTCCCCGACTTTTATACAACTCAATTCCCTTGATAACATGGGTCAGAGTTCTGGACAGAGACAATATTAGTTATCAATATGTTTGGATTAGAAACCAAAACGATTTTCTTGTTGAAAGCGACGTGATGATATTGTTTAAGGAATCCAGTTCTGCTACAAATAGCAAGTTGATCATATCAAGCAGCTATCGAATTGCCGATACACCTCGTAACAGAATCCTTGTAGTCATTTGCAAAGCTCCTCGTCCTGAATAAACAAAGATGTCTTTGGACTGCTTTGAGTTAACAAAGTCACACGCAAAATCTTCGAGGATTCGTAGGATTCAATGTGAAAACGGATTATTTTTGGAAGTTCTTTGCGATGGATCTTTGAGTGGAGTAAAGGAAGGCACAACGGACTATGGTATGCTTACTTTGAAATGTTATGTTTGTGGGCTGCTGCTAGGGGGAAGGGGAATGGTCAAAGTCATTTTACGTCGTTCTGATTTATTCCATTCATTTTGCCTCTTTCGATTGTATTCAGATCGTATTCAGGGTTGCCTGTTTCTGAAGCTCAGCAAAGATGCTAAACTTTCCCCTTAATTCTGCCACTGAAACTAAGAGGTTAAAGGCTTGTTTGCCAATGGTTTCCAGGATAGTACTGGGAGTTTCTCTTTCCCTTGCGTGTTTCAAGAGTAACTACCTTTGTCAGCAAATTTCCTTGTGAGAAATGATTTGATTTGATACTATTTTATATTTTTTTACCCATGGTAGCCCCTCAGTTAGAATAACTGATTTACAGGGGGCCATGCTAAAACTTACAATAATTGATAATTTACAATAAAAACCAGAATGTCGAACTAAATTATAAGTTACAATTTGTCAAAAATCAACAAAAATAGAAACGAAAAGATTTTAGTGTTCATTTTTGCACTTCTCTGTTGAAGGCTCTCAGGGTTGAAGAGTTTTAGAGTTTTTAGCCTCAGTACCAAGACTGTTCCAAAGCTTAGCGCCTCGGTAAGAGAAGCATTTCTGCTTATGATAGGGAGATTTAACTACCGGGTGTCCAAAAAAAGGTAACAGATTTGATCAGGGCTAGCTCTAAGAATTTAACTCCAATCAATTGGAAATAACCTTTAAACTAATCCTCGATAGTTTACTTGAAGATAGACACCTTGTTTGTTGATATTGAAGCATTGAGAGTAAAAATTTTTATCATGAAAGTCCAGATTTGCCTTCACCTCCAAACCAGAGCTTTTAGGCTTTGGCCTAAACTACAAACGTGCTGTTGTGGGGAATCTCCTCAAGGATAGGCACAATGTAGAAAGTCCGAGGAAGGACCTTTGCTTTGTGCATGCACATTTGAGTACAAATGCAAAAAGTGAAAACTGAAAAAGTCACTAAGGAATATCTTTTACTCAGCCTAAATGAAAATGAATTTACCAAAAAGAAACAACTTAAACACGAGGGAGCGCCTTCAAGGATCTTACCCTCGTGGGATGTTTAATCCTTTAGGTATCAGCGACGACTTCTTGTTTCGTAATAATTTCAATGATCAAAAAATGCATTTTATTCGAACAAGGAAGATTTTTCCACGCGCAAGGTAATCATTTCCCTGCAGGGTAACTTTTATTTGCAGCGGTAATTCACAGCTTACGTAGAATGAACAGAGATATCCCTTTGGGAAAAAATTCTTGAGTTTGATTGTCAAGTTCGATTTGGATTTCTATCAAGAATTTTTCAGAAGCATGAGACTTCTTGTGTGTACCTTGGCTAGTCCTGGCTATGATTCAGGAGAATCCACAACAAGCGCGTTGACAGCTTAGGCCAAAACCCAACAGCTCTGGTTTGGAGATAGAGGCAAATCTAGACTTTCAAGACTAAAATTTCTACTCTCAATGCTCCAAGATCAACAAACAAGGTATCTATCTTCAATTTAACTATCGAGGATTAGTTTAAACGTTATTTCCGACTGATTCGAGCCAAATTCTTAGCACTAGTCCTGATCAAATCTATTACCTTTTTTCTGGGACACCCGGTACTTGCATGAAAATAGTATTGATAATTGCCAGAACAATACAGTTCAAAATTGAGTGGTATCAACAGTTTGTTTTGATCTGTCTATGTCGAATGTTATTCAGGTTTCACAAGCTGCCAAATTCAGCCTCATTTTTGAGTGATGTGGCCTACTCGTAGACCCATACGAGTGATACCAATGAATACATTGTAGTCTCGTTTTGGTGAATGACAACATGTGCTCATTGTAATCAGTCTAACTAATGCGTAGGTGTCGGCAAGATGTAAGGCTCCAATTGAGCTCAAGCTTTGCTACCTACGTAGAGTATGATTAAAGTATGCTGTGCAATGTTTTTCAGAATTCGAAATACAAATTTATCACAGTTACGGAGTGTCCTCTCTTATTTCAAAAAGGGTGACTTGGAAATAACCTCAATAACAGTTCAACAATTTACTCACCTTAGGGGCGAAGCTAGATAACAGTATTGAAGTGTACAGGCCCCGAATTTGCAAAAACGATTCCCACATTTGATGACAAAATAGGTATTGCTTGGATTCTGTTGCTGAATGAACATAATGCAAAATTATGCAGATGTCCGTAAATATTGATGATAGGCAAATTAATCTGCTGTAACGTCGATGACCATGTTGTGTTACCATGTCCGAAGTTATTGGTTATCGGTCTTAAGGATATTTTTCAACAGTTAGTAAATGACTTCATAGCTAGTTTCTGGCAGTATCATCTTTGTACTAACTTATTTCTGAAGTCTGTAAGAGAATTCAACACAAACAGGTTCCAAAAATGGACAAACTTCCTGCAGTCAAGATCATTTCTCAAGTCTTTTTCTTGTGCCATACGTGCAGCTGCTAGCTTGCTATTTCACAGCTTTGACTATCTGCCCCATCAAGTAATCTCTTCGCACGAAAAATGAGACGTTCTTTGGCCCTACGACTCTGCGACCCGGGACTCACGACCCAAGATCATACCACCATACGACCACGGACCCAATTTTCATGTATTTAGTTGACAAGACTTTGTTATGATGTATTAATACTTTATCATCATGAATTATTTGCTATGATACCCGTGTCTAGCGATTGAGCCAGATATCAAAATGATGCCGACATGCAAATGATGTCCGAAGCAACGCTCTTTTCAATGCATTGTTTTCATTGCCAACATAGCTGCTCCTACCGAGGATCTGGCTGAGAATAAAGAAATTCTTGCATTCAAGATATAATTTTCTTAATTCTTTTTAATTTTGCCAAACAAATGAGGAAAGGCTAGAAAAAAGAATGGAGCGACCCTAACGACCGAAATGCTTTATAGCCCCCTACTCTCCTTTGTTTCATGGCCTTCCACCTCAAACACGAATAAATTTGCTTTTTCTGACTTGAATCAAGCACAAGAAGCGCATATTTATGGATATTCAACATAGATAGTCATCGATTCTATTAGCATTCAGTTATAACAACTGGCTTTCAATTTTCTTGCTTGGTTCTTTGCTTAGTACGAATACACGGAATTCTATCGGGTGAAACTTGGGAACTTCATAGCACCAAGAGTACATCACAGATTTGAATGATTCAAATTTCAGTCAAAAGCCGAAAGATCGAAGTATTTTTGTGATTCTTCTCGCTGTCTTACCAGCACTGGAAGTCATAAGCGTAGGAGACCGGGGCTGGGGGGCTGTAGCCTTCCCAGTTTGAAAAATTTGCAAAATCAGCCATAATCGGGCAGAAAATCGGCCTAAAGTCGGGCAAAATGTTTGTAAACAATGGATCTTCTATTGGGCAGCCCCCTAAATTTTATTCCCCCCTACGCTTATGCTAGAAGAAAGGTTAAATTCAACTTTATAAAAATTCCATGGTTACAACAACATAGGAATCAAATGTTTTAGCCGAATTTTTCTCGTGGCCCATGGCCGGAAACCATCAAAATCAAGTTTTCACGGACCAATCAGACGGCGAATAAGTGAGGACGACAAAAGAAACGTGTGAAGATTTTTCTAAATTTTTCCTACCTTCATAAAACGCAACCAGGACAAAAAACTGCTTGAAGTTTCCCGAATTTTTTGAAGGAATCTGCTCTCCATACGTTTGGGTATACAAATTTGGATGCCGGTCAAAATACTTCCCGATTACAATCTACAATCTACAGTATTAAACTCCAAAAAAGGCTTAGCCCATGACGGAGATAGTCGATACTCACACTACAACACAGCTACTTTACCTAACTACATATAACTACACACGATATTGGTTAGAGGTTAGTAGTTTTGGTGCATGGGCACTTGGTAATTATGTTTTACTTTAGCTGCATGGCAATCCATACTACGGTTGAGTGGTAATAAGACAGGTATGATGGATTAATATTTACGGTAGTCTTGCATAGTTACAATTTCATTTTCAAGGAGAGGAATGCATAAACCTAAGCTTTTTATCGACCAAATCACCTTAGACCAAAAGAAAGCAAAATTATTTTTGTTAAAATTTCTCTACGTGTAGCTGGAAACGCCCACCCCCGCCCCCCCCCCACCGCGGTCCCCCCCAACCTGCAACAGTGCTCCAACCATCCAGAACACGGAGCACAAGACAGCGACAACCACAACAAGAGAGCAGGAACGGACGCCCCCAACCACACATACTTTGAGATAAAAATAAATGTGTTCATAAGTGTTTTAATTAATTAATACGAGAAGTCCCCAAGTGTTTGTGGCAGGGTTTTTGATCCATGACTGTGGAGCTATCCACTGTGTAATACCGATTTTGAAAGAATCTACTGAAGTTTTTATGATGACCTCATCTGGGATAACGTTCCATAGTCGAACTGTTCTGACAAAAAATTGATATTTGTAAGCTTCAGAATCCAACGACTGGATATAGTTGAAACGGTGAGCGTGTTTGGTAGATGCAGTTACAGTGCTTGGAAATGAGATATTCACGAGACTGTTCCGAATTTTGTAAAACAAGCATAAATCATTCATGGCTCTGCGGCGTTGTAATGGCAGTCATTTCAAAGTGTTTTGGATCTTTCCAATGAGATCAGAATTTGCACTGTAGTCATAGTAGTTGGGACAAAGCGTGATGCTCTTCTTTGTACTGCCTCTACTTTGTCAATGTTTAACTTTGTATGCGGGTTCCAACACCCTGAGAGATACTCAAGGTGTGGCCTAACGATCGAGTTATATGCCATAGTCTTTACTTCAGCAGAGCACATGTGGAGGTTTCTGCGACACAAATTTAATAATTTTGTAGCATTTTTCGTAATTTCATCCACATGCGCATTGAAGCTAAGTTTGGAGTCCAGTATTACGCCTAAATAACGACCTGATGTGATTTCTTCCAAGTCACATAATTCTGAGTTGGGCATGCTGATGCCTGTTGCTTGGGAAGCTATATGAAGAAAATCTTGACTGACTCGAAGTGTATCAATATATTTTCAGTCTTCTTTTTCGTGCGGTCTCCTGGTCCGTTAACTCTGCTTCTGTGTTATAATCCACAGGCTGATATCCAGGGAAAGCCCCGCCTCGAAGCTTTGATTTAGAAGGAACCAATCCAGATATTGAAAATCTAAGCGGTAAAATTTGAGAAAAGCTCCTCTTCTCTACGAAAAGGTTTTTAAACCGAAGAAATTGGCCAAAAAACGACTGCATCGCATACTTTGAAAGGATGGTGGTTTTGCCATTTTCCCACAGCTTTGTTTGTTTATTTGTGTAAAAAAACGCTGACACCCGCATATTCCATTGTCATTTCTAGCGATTTGATTGGCCGAAGCGGATCATAACAAATCCGCTGACTGGATAAAAACAAAATTCTCCTATTCTGGTGGGGGAGGGGGCTTGTTTGTTTGTTTTTAATTTGTTTTGAGTGGGCTTGTCAGGATTTCTAACTGTGCATGCCGCATCCACGCATGGGACTCATGGATTAACGTCCCTTCCGAAGGACGACGTGAGTTGTCACCCATCCGCAGTTTGACCTCACTCGACCGAGCTTGGCTTCAATCACCTGACGAAGACTGTATAAGCCACTCGACCGATCACCCCGCAAATTAAAGCTTGATGAATACTGAATGAGCCCCCCCCCCCATGACGTTGAATGAGTCCCCCCAGTCTGGATAGGGTTAAGCTCAAAAGCACATTTTTTCAGGTTTTATTTACACTTGCATTTCTTCAAATTTTAGAAGAAAGTGGTCGGGTAATTTCTGACTAATGTTAGAATGTGGTTGAGAGGGTTGTTCTACGGTCAAGATCTAACAATTCTAAGAAGCGCAGTCTTAGCTTTTGTATGAAGAAAAATACGTGCATTGAAATAGTGGAAATTGGCAAATTGTACCGGCTAAGAAAACAAAGCATGCATAAGTATCCTTTGCTATGTTTATAAAAAAGACGTACATTGGGAGCTGTGGCTCCCACCATTTCATCCTGGGTACATCGCTGCCTCCACGACAGATGTATTTATCTATAGTAAATTTAGAGCATCAGTAGTCAGCAATTAAAGAAGCATTGTCACTCAAGGTCCTTTTTTGCAGGCATGCTGCAATGCCAGACTATTTGAAAATCAAATTTAGCCTAAGTAAGCAGAAATATGAATCCACTCTGCTGTAGATGAACTGATGGAAAAGTCTTCTAAAGCCAAATTTTTATCATCAGTTCAACTATTTCAGTGGATTTCTATATTTTCACTACGCCAAATTTGATTTTTAGACTGTCCGAAGATGCAACTTGTATGCGAAGAACTCTGGCTGACAATGGCTCTTAATAGCCAGAGTTGCAAAAAGTCCCTGACCTTCCTCCAAACCTGGATTTCGAAGTCCGACCTTCCTCATTTCAAAGTTTTGTGAAAATGAAAAACACAGCCTTATATCAAGAAAGCTGTTGATTACGCTTTCCATGACATATCGCTGTCAGGATTGTTACATGTGGTAGAAAATATTGCCTACATTCTGGAAAGAAATTAAAAAATGGCTCGCACAACCAGTTAAATCTTTAAGTCGAACGATTTTTGAATGATTTCATCAATAATGTTAGTCAGTCGTACAGTGGCATAGCAAGGGTAAATATACTGGAGACACTGAAAGGGTCTTTGCCCTTGGGAAATTTTTGAGGACACGCCTTATCCCTTTCATTCCGAAATATTGAAAAATTTGTCAAAAAATTTTTTTCCTGTACTCTTTAGCATCTTAATCCATAAAATAGCCAATTTTCGAGAAAAAACAGCATGAATTTTTTGCATGTTTGTCCACCTTAACTATTTTCCAATACAAATTTCCTATTGATTTTATTCAAATTCCCATTGTTGCCAAATGGCAACACAAATATTTGTGACGAATTTTGCGGTGCTGAGCAATGCATACGAAAAATTTGATTTATGAGCTTCAACCGACAGGTTTCAGCTTGGGAATAAACCAATGACACATATTTTTCAATTTTAACTCGACGTTTTCTGGATCATTATCCAGCGACCATTTCCGTAAAATAGCAGCACAGAGATTCCTCTCGTTTTCAATGCTCAATATTTGTTATGAAAAGGCTGTCAAACATCAAACATTTGCCGCATTCTAAAATGTTGATAGCTCCTTTAGGGACATGGCAAAGTGTATTTTATAACATGGCCAGTGCAAAACGTAAAGGGGCAACTACTTTTTTTGAGCTTGTACACAACGTACACAACTGGGTCAACACAAATATGAACGGGCTTGAACGGGGCAATAACTTTTTACGAGCTCAAGATAAGATGAACTTTTAAATATGAAATGGCTCACCTTGAGGAAAAAATTGTGAATCCAGCAAGTTGAGAAATGCATGCAAAGATGTGTATAAATGACGCCAAATTTCCTCGTTAGTTCTTTGCATGAGGGATTCATCAGTCATTGAAAAAGACACTTATAGAGACGAACTGCCTTTCTTATGGTTTTTGGCCAATTAATGGGTGGTACGATAGTACAATACAATACGGGGCAGATACAATATGAATACGGGGCAGATACATTTTCTAAGGAAAAGGTGACTGGGCAGTTGTATTTTTTGCAATGATTTCATACGGGGCAAGCATATGTTTTTGCAACAATTTTTCTTCTCCACCGGCCATGTAAAATAGTAAATTTTGCACTGTCCCTTACAGTAATACAAGGAGCAAATTCCGGACCAAGGAAGCTAGGGAGTCGTGGAAGACCTCGAAATGTGTGTTGCCAAATGGCTACGGTGGGAATGAAAGGGTTATACTTTAACTTAGGACACTTCTCTTGATCTGATGTTTACCAGTGTTAAAGTGGAAACTTTGACAGAATGGTAATAGTTTTATGCAACCATCTTCAGGAAAAAATTTTATGTAAACACTCGTTTGTTTGGCTTGGAATGCCTCTCTTACTCCAATGTTTACCATTGCAAAAAAGGAACTTATTACAACTTTGTGATAGTTCTTCTTTAAATAAACTTTTGCAAGGAAATTTCTGAGGAAATCAACCTTTACATTGGCTTAGAACAACTCTCCCAGCCTTACAGATTCAATTTCCCCACATGAGGACATAGGATAACAATAGATTCTCATCTTTTCACATAACCTTCCTCAATTTTTTGCTCGAAACTTCCTCCAAACCAGGTTTGTAGGTGTGTAGTGTTTTTGCGTCTCTGTTCATAGCAAAGAGCGATTAAAGGATGTGTCTGATTTGAGAAACATTGCAGGTACCAACTTTAACATTTGTATGAATTTCAAAATGTGGCAAGGGGTGATGGGCAAAGTTGTTTCATTAATTGTTCTGAAGATAAGATACGCAAAGAAAATCTGAAACATTCGTTATTTGATTCATGTGTTGAGAACGTAATAGTTTTGTGAGGCTTATGTGCTTATCTGGTGGTTCAGGGAAGTTATAGAAGAGGAAATATCTGCTTTCCTCATTTTCTGGCCGAGAGCATACTACTCTTAGATATTTGACTTCTTATGAATGACCGTAGCTGCTCTGATTTCATTGCGAATCCAGTGATGGATAGTTTGTGCTATACGTTATATGTGCTGTATGTTGCTTATGAGATTGCTAAAGAGAAAACACCAACAGTGGTCACTGGAAGAGTCCAGCAACCATGCGGGGTACTATGTGGGGTACTATATGGAGCTAGAAATGTTAAGCGCCAGCGAAGCGATTTTGGTTTTTAAATTTGGTTTGAGTGGGCTTGTCAGGATTTCTAGCTACTGAAAGCTAATTCAGGCCCACTATACATGCCGCATCCAGGCATGGGACCCCTAGTTTAACGTCCCTTCCGAAGGACGACGAGGTGAGCTGTAGGGTCAGGCCTTCGAGGTCACACATCCAGAGTTTGACCTCACTCGACCGAGCTTGACGAACCTGACGAAGATTCACCTGACGAAGACTGTATAAGCCATTCGGCCACGGCCACTCACCCCGCGAGCGCTTTTACTTCCTACTTTCTTGATAATCAGCCAATGATATCGCCACATTCTAACCGCTTGAGACCAAATTGGTGGTTTGAAGTAAATTCTCTGGTACCTTCACTCTGAAATGGATGTTAAATTTCTTCAATTAATTGTAACTTTTCAAAAATGAAAGGAAAATTTGGGAAAGGAAAAGAGAGAAGGAAGAAAGGAGGCTCTGGTCAAATGATGACACAACCTCGTTTTGGTTTCAATCAGAATGATTATGAGTAATGTCAATCAGCCATTGTGTAATTATGGTGTAATCAATAAACACTGTCGTCAGTCACATAGTTACTTTTAGTCTGACCTTAAGTGTTTTTCTGAGCAAGTGATTATCATTTAATGCAATTCATGTTACCACCATTACTGATTTCAAACTTTCTCAAGCACTTTTATATATATACCCTATATCTAAATGGTGGCAAAGTCTGTTTCGTAGTGAGGCAAAAATATCCTCTCATAGAAAGTCTAATTGGCTCGGTCAAAGGTTTCAGACCTCATAATATTAGATCTGCTGAGAGATTGTAGGGAAAATACCAGAGTTGTCACTATGATTCAAAGCTATTTTTTTAGGTTTGATTGATGCATAAAACGTTCGAGGAAAGAGTTGAGGGCGTAAGTGAGTCATCATTCATCATAGTGAAATTTTGTTGGGGTCTTGCTTGTTACAGCTCTGTACTCCTGTAGATCCTGAAAACTCCTATCTTTTTTATCAGCAATATAGAAGACTAATTGGAACTGTGACCTCTTTGTGATTCTGAATGCAAATGTTACTGCTGACTTGCAAAGAAATGTACACAGACATTAAGAATTCCAGGAAACACATCAGGTCTGAAGATGTAACACCTACAGCTTCACATTCATTTTTAAACTATCAAACTTGACCCTTGCTGGAAATATGCATTCCATGCTATCAAATTTATATTTCATTTAACTCACATTTGACTCAAAATGTTACAAGATGTGCAAAAGATCTTTCTGTGGAGACTGCAGAGGATAAGTGTACAGATGTGCTGTAGATGAAGTAGATGCCACTTTATTTAATATATGTTTCTGGATTTCCTGCTTCAGGTTTAGCTTTAGCTTATTACATTTATTGCATATATGTTAAGATTCTTATTGGCTTTATGACCCAGCATAGTTTAGTGGACAACTACACTTAGGAATGATGACCAAAATTAATTTTTTTTATTGTGTTGTGTGTCATAAAAGAAGTCGGTTCTCAGGAGTGGCACTCCTTGATAGAGACTTTTGATGGATCTCTAAAATCAGTGATTCCAGAATAGCAGGGTACCAATGTCGTAAAGGCCAGTAGATGTCAATGAAAAAGGGATTAATCCTACTATCTTCATCAGTAAAAAGGAGGTATTTTTAGGAGGTAATGGACGTGGGTGGTGGGTGTATTCCATTGGTTCAACTGCACCCACAGGGCTTCTTTGTTAAACAGTTCATCTTCAGAGATATCAAAAATGTGCCAAATTATTTCTAAATGTATCTTTGATAAAGCCATAAATGTTTCTGCCTCTTTCCCGATTATTTTCCGGCATAGCAAAGGCAATAAGATACGTCATTAGTTAAGGGAGAGAAATTCTGCAGTGGCTGCGTTGACCCTTTATTATATCATTATTACTATTATAAATTTCTTCATTGTTGGATAACAATGAACAGATAGCTAAAACTAATTGGCTAATTTGAACACTAGGACCACGACGAACATCTTGAGGGTCATTGCATATAAAGACAAATCAGTATCGACAATTCCAGTTACTTAAGACATCAAGACAAATCCATTTGTGATTAATAAGGTATTCGACTAAGCCACGGTTATTTAGAACGTTTCGAAACAAGCTTGTCTCATCTTCAGCTAAATAAAAGTTACACGTGCCAGGTTTTTATAGTAATAATCATTCAGAGGAATGCATGATTAAGTTGACGATCATACTATATCTAAATAAGGAAAGTCCATTGAAATTAAGCCAAATAAGAAAGTCCAGTGAGATTAGAAAAGATACAACAGTATAGAAGAGTTCTGTTGATTGAGTGTCAGGCGGTCCCTCAAGATTAGAAGATTCTCGTGTATCAGCAAGTCAAAATTGTTGTTGGCTTTGTCCAAAATACAAAAATCATCAAAATACGCGGCATGACCAGTTTCATTGATATGGTCCCTAATTGGCTAATAAATCCCAAAGTTAAAACTTTAAAATGCTAATATTGCATTAGAAAAACTGTGAATAAAATATTTACAAATCATCAACAATATGCAGTATAGAAGAAGATATCTACAAATATTTATCACAAAAAGCCGAAATTCGGAACAAACACGAGACAGTTTAATGGAAACTTCTCTCTGCTCCAATTTAGTATCTTTGTTTTAAAATTATGAAAGGATTCTGGATTTCGTATCGCTGGCGATAACGCGTGCCACAGCTGTGGACCGTTGAATCAAATGCTTTCTGTCCCTTTGTTGACAGATCTCACTCTTGGTTGAATAAATTTGTCATTGTTACGCAAATTGTAATGATGTCTATTTTCATTTGTATGGAGATGATGCTATCACATTTCTGTTCTCTTCAGGCGTATTTCATCTGTATTCGGTGGGACCTAACTTAGTGGTCATCAGAAATATCATGACTGGACTATTTCTGTCAGCCGAGGAAACAGCATTAACAACAAAAGTAAGCTATTTTCGGTTCTCTTAGAATTCTGCCTGTTATCTCATGTCAATCTAGCAAACCATTGTTTTCAAGCCATAGCTCAACCCCACTTTAACCGGTGGGGGGATTTTTTTCCCCTGCCGAACTTTCTTTAATAGCTCCTAAGAGATGATAGCTATAGCAGTAAAATTTCTTGACCTTTATCAAAATTTAATTGGCAATCAGAAAATAAAAATTTCAATGCCTATTTTTAAACCACGTGACCACCAGATGCCCATATTTAGAGAGTGGTCACAAAGAAAATTGTTAGAATGGTTCTAATTTCTTTTTTGTGTTGAATCAAATCAATGTATAGATACCATTCGATTTGTCTCGATGAGTACTTTCATTTGATATATAATCTATCTATATTTGCTTACGTCAGCAATATATAATTTCTATATGTCATAAATCTTTATGACATCATATTGGTAATGAATTAGTAATTTTTGTATGAAAAATCATGTAACGATTTGAAATATTGATGAAAGTACTTGATTTCACCAAATGCATGGAAAAAAGACCTTTACACAAAATTGCAACAGTCTATTTAAATGGTGACTTGCCGGTTTCGCCTCACTTGGGAGTCACCCAACGGCGTTAAAGGTCAGATAAAGGCAAAATACATTTTCATTGATTTCTGCCATTTACGGCCTGGAGATTTCAAAATTTCAAACGAAATTTCGATATGAGTCCTAGAACCTATCGAAATCGCCAGTCGAATTCCGTTTTTCAGTCAAATTTTCCAAAATAACCGCGCAAGCAAAAGAGTCTGGAACTAGCAGAAGCGTGACATGGAATGAGTCGAATGAGTCATTGCAAAGCTGCGAGAGAATGGAGGGGTCTGTTTGCACACACTGACAGTCAAGTCACGAAAGCTAGAAACGACTACTTGTTTTAACTATCGCAACGCCGAGAAAGTGGGTAGTTTATGGTTGTGGCTAGTCAGCTTGTGCAGAGAAGAATGTGTGTGCACATTATTCCTAACTTTGGTGCGGGCAGACTTTTCGCAGCAGTGAGCTGTGGACTGACTTGGAGAGGGAAGCCGTAAGACTTGCAACAACGAAAACATTGGGGGTCTGCATAAAATATTTCCATCTTAACGACTTTGAATATTCATTGGCTGCTAAAAGTGCATTAGCTGGCTTCCAGAGCACCTTTCTGAGAACTCTTCGACGTGCTGAACACGAAATTGTAGTTGAAATTGAATGATACACTCACCCAGTCTTCGAAGGATCATGACGACCTCGCGAATTGCAATGTCAGGACTAGGCCAAGTAATGACACTCATGGACAGGTAAGGGCAATTCTTTCTCCACATTTATGTTTCGTCTTCTTCAATAACGCTCTAGATCTTTGCAAACTTTTTAGGGTGACCCGTGTATTGCCTCACACAATATAATATGTATTTACAGATCATTCGTGAAGCCATGCAAATGTGTCTTCGATAGGCGCTTGTCGGCCTAATGAGGAGAATGAATCCTGATAGTAACAATCAAACTCTGGGGAGATCAAGGCGTGTTTTTCTGTAGTCTTTGCAAATAACACAACAGTTAACTGTTTGATCAAGACCATGGCTTGATCCAGCCATTCACAGCTAAAGACAATCGATATGCAATTGCTAATTTGCATCAAAATAATTCAAATGATGTTTTTATGTTTTCATTACAGAGTCGGCCCGAGAGTCGGTCCCAGTTGAGGAGAGCAGAACACCGGAATCTTGGCCTGACTGTGTTCGATTCGTTCTTCTGCATCGAGGAAAAACCCTGAGGGTGTGTCGCTCAATACTCGATCTTTGGAAATATCAGAGAAGCTATTGGCCAACATCCGAAATTTACTTCGCTTACTGTTCGATCTGTTCTGCCACGCGGCGTGTGTTCTTCACGGTTACTTCTTCAAGTGCCTAGGGCCTCTCAATTGATGAATTTCTTATGACTCATTCCACGTCACGACTTAGCTAGTCCCAGGCCTCTATCATCACGCGGTTTTTTGAAGAAGTGTCCTTTTTCAAAACCCCCAAACCTACCCCACAAAGGTAAATAATATGATTGCCATCGGATTCCCCATAGTATAAATTATAAATATAGAAAAATCGCATTTGCCTTTATCTGACCTTTAACGACAACCCATGCAATTTGTTAGCAATATTTAGATTTGGGAACAGAGTGCTTTGTTTGCAGCAATGAAATTTACATCCTTTTGGAAATGCAGGCTTCACCTTGATTGAAACTTTACTTTGTATAACGGTCTATTGATGATGTTTAGTCATTATTAGTCAGCAAACAACTTTCTCTCGAATTGAAATGTCTTTATTTCATTAGCTAATTGATTAGAAACCACAAATATTCATATGATACTATTGAAATCTTAAACTAAGGCTATCAAGTAAGTATTTGGATAATTTTTAGCCTATTTCAGCCTGTTATTTAATAGAAATCCACCTTTTTTGCTAATAGCTCAACTTCGACAAGATTCACATATTAGTTGATGCTATTTTTGGACTCTCCTTTGTTCAATTATGATACAGTACAGGTTTCATTGTCATAACTATTATAGTTGCGAAGATACTAACGTCTCGTTCAATTCCTACCCTGACCATCCCTCCGGGACACCCCCGGGTATTTGCAGAAGCATGCTCCCTATAAATCAGTCCTTGTTTGCGGAATAAACCTCATGTGACAAAAAGTCTAAGGAAGGCAATGATGAAACGAACTTGACTTAAAACCATTGCTAATAGGACAGGAACTCATAGGGACATTAGGAATTACAAATTTCAAAGGAACCTCGTTGTTAAGATGAATAGACAGGCCAAAAGAGAATTCTATGCAAATCTTCATTCCACCGATATTGGAAACAGTAAAAAATTTTGGAAATCTTTCAAACCAATCTTCACCAAAGGTGGAGTAAATACCAACGAAAAAATTGTTTTGGTCGAGGATGGTCTCATCCTCCATGATTATAAAACGATAGGAGAGTGTTTTAACTCGTATTTTGTGAATATCACTCATACCCTGGATCTTCCCGAAGAAACGATCAGTGCTCACGAGGACGTGACTCGTGAAGATCCAGTGCTACAAGCGATAAATAAGTACCAGCACCATCCTAGCATTCAAATGATCAAACAAAATGTTGGCTATCTTACGGAGGAGGATAATTTTGAATTTTCCCACATCAACCCGATTTCGGTTTGGAATGAAATCAATCAGCTTAATAATACAAAAAGACCAGCGGCGAAGTGCCGATCAGCTCATTGAAAATGATCTCAGATCTTTGCTATCAGGAAATCATCCATCATATGAACAAATCAATTGAAAGCTGTGAATTTCCGGGCAGATTAAAGAAGGCTGATGTCTCGCCCGGTCTCGCCTATCTTTAAAAATGATGATGGAACTAACAAGAAGAACTACAGGCCAATAAGTGTACCTTCTACACTCTCAAAAGTATTCGAGAGACAAATCTCACAACAGATGACTCCTTTTGCAAAGACAAAGATTTCTAGGCTACTTTGTGGCTTCAGAGAGGGGCACAGTGCTCAACATGCCCTCTTTAGATTAACTGAAAATGTTGCAAATGCCTGGATGATGGGGGCGTCGTTGGTATGGTACTTATGGATCTGTCTAAGGCTTTTGATTGCCTACCTTATGATCTCCTGATAGCAAAGCTAGAGGCCTATGGCTTCGGCATGAATTGCCTCAGATTTATACATAGCTATCTCTCCGGTAGAAAACAACGAGTGAAAATTGGATCGACCCACACCGACTGGCTCGATATTGTATCAGGTGTGCCCCAAAGTTCTGTTCTGGGTCCTTTGCTATACAACATTTACGTCAATGATTTGATTTACTTTATCCAAAATACTGAGATTTGCAAATTTGCAGACGACAATACCATTTACTCTTGTGGCACTATTTTGGATGGAATTATTATTGACCTGGAAGAGAATCTATGTCAAGCGCTAGAATGGTCTGAATCAAACACGCTGGTGGCCAATCCATCTAAATTCCAGATGATGCTCCTCGGTACCAAACGTAATGATAAAATATGCATGGAGATAAATGGAGCTACTGTACGCCCATCAGCCATTGTAAAACTTCTAGGCATTACAATCGATGCTGGTCTTAAATTTGACCACCATGTCAAAACCCTGTGCCAAAAACACGGGGGGGGGGGGTTCTCGGCTAAATTTCGGGCAGGGGTGTGCCGCCCACAGTTTCAAAATGGCACCGTTGGCTAGACTAATTTCTACACCAAAAGTGCCATGAGTGGTATTTTCTGGAGAAAACTTGCCAAATTTTTGCGTTCTAAGGACCAAAATTTGAAAAAAAATGGGTTTCTTTACAGGAATTACCGAAGTTTGACATTTCTTTGACCAAAATTGCCAAAAAGCATACCCTTGCCCAGACTAAAATCGACTAACATTGCCAAAAACGATACCCTTGCCCAGACTAAATGGACGAAATTGGCAAAAAGTATACCCTTGGCTAGACCAGAAGGTTTGAAAAAGTATACCCTTGCGGGCGGCACATCCCCAGGTACCTTTACTTTGGAAGAACCCCCCCCCCCCCCCGTGGCCAAAAAGTGAACAAAAATGTGAAAACATTTTCTATGGTAGCTAAACTGCTAGATCTGGACTAGGCAAAATTGCTATACAATGCCTTTCTGCTGTCAAATTTCAACTACTGTCCTTTAATTTGGATTTTCTGTGGAAAGCAATGTAATAAGGAGATAAACCGAATGCATAAACGTGTACTACGTGCACTGCTTGGTGAGTATAAATCCACTTTTGAATGCCTCCTCACCAAGAACAATGAAATAGCAATCCACACGAAAAACTTACAGAAATTAATGACAGAGATATGTAAATCATGAAAGTCCATCATTTATCGGAGAATTTGTCGTGCAGAGGGAACTGACGCATGATCTACGAATCAAAACGCTATCTTTCGGCATAAACTCTTTAGCCTTCCGATGAAGCATCCTCTAGAGTGCCATGCCTGATACAATAAAGAGTGCTGAAAACGTATTCAGATTTAAGAAAGGCATAAAAGCCTGGATTGGAGACAAATGTAGCTGTAATGTATGTAAATAAGTAGATCTATACTGTATTGTAATTTTTCTCTTTTCTTGTATGTAAATAGTTGGTATTAATTAGTTTGTACATAATTATTTATGTATATAAACTATCTCCCTACCAACTGTAAATAAAGAGATTATTGTTATTATCATTATTACTATTATTATTAGTATTATTATTATTATTACCAATAATAATCCTTGGAGGGTTACTAGCTGGCCTCTCTTTTCCTATTCCCTTGGAATTAAGGATATTACTAAGGGGCGGTGGACACTCTCAATCCCATGTGGGTAATGAAACAAAAAAAAACCAAAAAGACAGGCTGTATTATTATTGTAACTCTAAGGTTTGGAAGGTGTCTAGAGTATTTTAGTTTTGTTTTTATCTTGGGGCCTGTTTCGCGCTGGGTCTTTTGGGTTTGCTGGGGTCGTGCGGGGGGACCCGAGAGACAAAGGACTCAAACTTCGGGTCTTTGTTTTTCGGGTCTTCTTGCGCTGTCCTGGCGGCCCCGGGGGACCCGGTGTGAATCAAAGTTTTCTGTTATGGTTGTTTACGTTGTAAAAGTTTGAGATGTATCAAGGGTGTTTTAATTTGGATTTTATGTAGATTTTATTATAATTTTAATTTTGTTTACAATATATAAAACCTGGCTGTCCTTGTTTGTAAAGTAAACTGAGGAAGATTTTAAATCGAAACGTCTTGCAAAATTACAGTTGTGTTTTCTTATTTTATTTTTCTGTTATTTTTAGATAGTGCTTTTAGTTTCTTTATCATTATTGTTATTATCTTTCGAGTTCACTCCTAAAGTTCATAGTCTGGAGGAATTGTTCATCAAATGTCAAGCTACAACAAGCAGCCTCAGACACTCAATACTTTTCTTAGTATCCCAGCTGTTCCAAGGAGTGCTGACTTCTGGAACTCTTCAAACGTTCTTTAACTTTTTGGGAATGGAGCCAAGGGCCCCAACCACTAATGGGATCACTTTTGCTTTAACATTCCATAATCTCATTACTTCCAGCTTTGGCTCACTGTATTTGCTGATCTTCTCCCATTCTTTGTCTGCAATGTTTTGGTCAGCAGGAATGGCTACATCAATAATGAAGCATTCTTTTTCTTCCCAATCTACGATGGCAATGTCCGGTCTTCGATGCTCTATGACTCGATCAGTTTGAATGGAGAAATCCCACAAGAGTTTGTATCTTTTGTTTTCCACAACAGGAGCCGGCTGATGCTGATACCATTTTTCTGTATGCTCCAGGTCATATTTCTTACATAAGAGCCAATGGATGAAGCACGCAACTTTGTCATGTCTACGCTTATACTCCTTTTGGGCAAGTTTTTTGCAGCCACTAACAATGTGTGTAACATTCTCGGACGCATCGCCACACAATCTACATTTACCATTTTCCTGCAAATGGTAAATTCTTGCCTTTACAGAATTTGTATTCAGCGTTTGTTCCTGAGCTGCCAGTATTAGAGATTCTGTTTCACGTTTTAAGTCCCCTTTGCACAGCCAATTGAATGACTCATTTGTTTTGATATCATCAGTATCTTTTGCAAACTGACCATGTAGTTTCTTTTCTTTCCAAGATGAGAGCTTTTCCTTCTCCTTTCTGTTCTTAAATTCTAATTTTGATTCGTTCTCTATTGGCAGCTTCAGCTCTTTCCTTGCAAACTTCAACAATTCTTCCTGGTTCTGCGACAAATACATGGCAATGCTTCACCTTTCTTCTTCAACAAATCTTCTATCGAACATATTCCTCGACCTCCTAGCTTCCTTGGCAGATAAATTCTATCGACATTGCTCTTCGGATGTAATCCACCATGCATTGTTTGTAATTTTCTTGTTTTACGATCAAACTTTCGCAGCTCCTCCTTTGTCCAGTCAACAATTGCGGCACTGTAACGTACAGATGCTACTGCCCAACAGTTAATTGCCTTGATCAAATTACCCGCGTTCAACTTGGATTTCAGCAACTTCTTCAATCTATCATAATATGAAGTAAGTATTCTCTCTTTCATTTCTCCATGCAACACTTGATTTATTTCCAGTACACCTAGGTACTTATATCCACCTTCATCAAGACACTCAATTTTATCACCAGACTGAAGCTCTATTCCATCACATGTTACCAATTTACCTCGCTTTAAATTCAAAACTGCACACTTAGCAATGCCAAACGCCATCCCAATACCTGAACAACACGTCTCAACTGTCTTAACTAATGAATCAATTTCATTCATTGATTTCCCGAACAATTTAAGGTCATCCATAAAGAGCATGTGGTTAATAGTTAAACTCTGTTTGTCAACTTTATAACCCATCTTGACATTCTTTAATACACGTGAAATTGGTATCAATTCTATTGCAAACAGAAGTGGCGACAATGAATCACCTTGAAATATTCCTCTTTTAATGGTGACAGTTCCAAGATATTCTTGGCCATGGTAGAGTTGTGTCTTCCACAAAGGCATACTATTTTGGAGCAGTTGTTTGATGTTATCAGCTATGCCAAACATTGATAAAGTCTCCAGTATCCACGAATGTGGGACCATGTCATATGCTTTCTTGAAATCAACCCATGCCATGGCAATATTGGTTTTCCTTCTTTTGCAATTTTTGAGTATAGCTTTATCTAGCATTAGATGGTCTTTTGTGCCTCTGGTTTTCTTTTTACACCCTTTTTGTTCTATCGGGAGGAGGTCATTATCTTCCAGGTGTTTGTACACTTTTTCTGCAAATATCCTTGATAGCATTTTCCATAGCAGATTTAGACAAGCAATATGCCTATAATTTGATGCTTCTGATCCCTTGGATGGATCTTTCAATAGGAGGGTCCTACGTCCTGCTATTAGCCAACTTGGAACATTTCCTGCCAGAATGCAACCGTTGAGATTAGATACTAGCCTTTCATGGAGGGTTGTAAGTCTTCTTAGCCAAAAACCTTGTATGCCGTCAGGCCCTGGTGATTTCCAGTTCGGAAAGGATGATATTGTTTGCTGCACGTCATTCATCGTGACACTAATTGGTTCTTGTTGTTGTGTTCCTTTCAACTCGTCCTTTACTTTCCTGACCCACTCTGCTTTATCATTATATTGTGCTCGTTCTCCCCAAATTCTTGACCAAAAATTTGTCACTTCAGTTGGATTTGGTTGATCGTTTGTGACTTCTTTCTCGCTCATTTCTCTGTAGAATTGCTTCTGGTTATTTTGAAACAGCTTATCATGTTGAAATTGTTTAATGCGATTTGCATATCTCTTGATTTTGTAGGCTTTTGCATTTATTCTTTGTTTTATCTCTTCCATGACTGCATGGATTCCTTTCCTCTTGATGTGATACCTATTCTCAAGATCCTTCTTCTTTCCCTCATTTTTCCTTTTCCAGTTTCCAATACTCCAAGTCTGTAATCTCCCAAGGTCACATCTTAACCGAACAATATCTCCCTCGATCCTTTTCTTCCACCACGGCTCTATTCCATTATTCCTGTTTGTCGGCTTCACTCCCACTAGTTCTCCCACCAGTACACTAGCAGCTGTGATAAGATTTCTTGTTTCTGTGATGTTACTAGTTGGGAAATACTTCAATATTTTGTTCACTTTTTCAGTTTCTTTCCTAACTTTCCAGAATTCAATCAAACGAAGGTTACTAGATGGTATTATCTCTTCCTTGTCAAGAATCTCTTTCAGTCTGTCTACTAGAGCAGCATCTTCCTCCTCCATGTTTTCAGCATCATTTCTAACATTCAATAACATGCTATTATCTGTATCTTCCACCTCCCTAAAAGGCGGTGAATTGGTATCTGCAAAGATATTCATCACTTCTTCAGCTGTACTTTCATCATCATTATTCTGACTTTCCTCATTCTCTACACCATCATCGACCCTCAGCTTCCGCTGGATTGATTCCCATTCAATATCTGTTATCCACTTATTCCGCTTTATTTGTCTTAATTGCCCTGTCAGATACTTCTCTGTTGTCAAAAACATTCCCTTGTCAGACCAGAGTTTTAACATTCGTTTACCATATCCCCTTACATCTGGGTTACTCTTCAAATAACATTCAACTACAATTTCATTATCAACAATTGTTATTATTATTATTATTATTATTATTATTATTATTATTATTATTATTATTATTATTATTATTATCATTATTATTATTATTATTATTATTATTATTATTATTATTGTTATTATTTGTTCTTTGCTTTTAATGCAGTACAGTTCTCGCCACTGTGCCGAGGTCAGTCCATATCCCTAAGGCAACAGCAGTGTTCACTTGATGGACAACGTTTTTCTCAGGATGTGGGCGCTTCCGAGAAGAGCAATCTTCTGCAATTCTTCAATCCGTATGTGGCCAGGAATTTGACTAACGTACTTCTCAAGGCCTCTCTTGATGAGTCCAAGTGCTCCCACTACAATTGGAACTGTCGATGTCTTAATTTCCCACATTTTTGTTACTTCGATTTCAAGATCTTTGTACTTGGACAGCTTCTCTACTTCCTTAATCGATACATTTCTTTCAGATGGTATACTCATGTCAATCATAATGCATTTCTTTTCTATCTTGTCTTTGAAAATTATGTCAGGTCTGTTAGCTTTTATCTCTTTGTCCGTATTTACAGGCATGTCCCATAATACAGTGTCACGAGTTAGACGCTACTTCAGTGGGAAGAGAGAAAATAATCCTTTTTATTAACTCCAAGCTTCAGTCTGTCTCTTCAAAATCAACTGAGTCCCACTATTGTCCCGTTATCTCCTTGAACGCCTACTGCGCAAACAAAGAGAAGAGTATAACAAAGGACTACATTACAAATCGTCACACCTCCCCCCTAGATTACATTTCATGCACTTAAGAAATCTGTAGTGCAAGAAATGCAATCTAAGGACAAGGATAAGATAGGTCTCACCGGAATTATCTGTTCTCTTACTGCAACCAAAGACATCAACTGCATCAATTCTTCCTCAATTGCTTTGCATCTGTGTCTGCAATTCTTTCTTCAACCCAGGCACCTTACACAAAGGTCCTTCTTTGAGGGTCACAAAATCTTTAGTGTTCCATATGACGATTTGGATGCGAACGATAGCAACAACTGATTGATTTTTGTAGAGCATAAGCGAGTTTTTTCTCAACAAACTTTGATTATACGAAAGGGAGTCTTTTCTCAACAAAATGCAGCTAACGAGTCTGTTTCTCAACGACAACTATATACAAACTCTAGGTCGATCAGGGAATGATTAATGATTGCAAAACGCAAATGTACTACGAAGATGGCGAATTAATTGTTTGCAGTAGCGATAAGTTCAGGTGTTAGAAAATCGTCAGCGATCCAAACTGTTTCCCCGTTCTTTAGTTCCACGAAATATTTACTCTCAAGGCGACCTTTCTCGTTTCTAGTCCTCATTTTATCAAGAATTCGGGTAACAGATTCGGTAATTCGCTTAAGATTGTCGGCCTCGTCTATCTTCAACCTGTTTACGTTTACGATGTCTCTTGGAATTGCCCATATTCAGCTTTACATTTTCCTCTGACAGTATTTCTTCTACGGTGAAAGGTCCCATCCAATGTTCTCGGTCCAAGCCACTTTTTTTCTCTCCGGCTTTTAGATAGACTGAGTCACCTACTGTGAATCTGGATGGTTCTGCTTTGTGTTTTTCATCATGAATCACTTTGTGCCTCTTCTTTTCCTTTCGATTCAAATCTCTTACAATTCTGTAAGCCTGACGAAGGTTGTTCATTCTTTCACTCAAGAAATCTTCAGAATAAAGACGTGATGGGGCTTGAAATTCGACACTTGGTGGTACTTTGAACTGTCTTCCAAACATTAAAAATGCAGGAGTTTCCTTCGTAACGGAATGAGGGGTAGTGCGGTACGCAGCAACCATATCATGTATAAACTCATCCCAATCATCCTTCCCTTTGTTGATAACTAACGAGAGCGACGTTTTCAGGGTGCTGTGAAAACGTTCACACAGGCCGTTTGCTTGGGGGTGGTATGCTGAAGTAGGCGAATGATTTATCTTTAATTTCTTGCAGGCCTTCTTAACCAGGTCAGACAAAAATGCAGACCCTCTGTCAGAGAGAACAGACCTTGGATAGCCAAAGTCTCGCGAGAAAGCTTGGATGCACTGAATTACTTCTTCTTCTCTTGCTTGAGGAAGAGAATAAGCCGCGGGCCATCTGGTAAAATGGTCTTGAAAAGTCATTACATATCTGTTGCCGCCTACTGTCAATGGCAAAGGGCCCACAAAATCAATACCGACTATCTCCAGTGGTTCACTTGCTACAATTGGTTTCAGTGGAACTGTTTTTGTTTTCTTAGGCGATTTCCGTTTTGCACAGTCTTTACAATTCTTCACATGTCTAGCAACGTCTTTCTTCATGGAAATCCAAAAGTAATCCTCCCTCAATCTACTGAAGGTTCTCAGAAACCCTGAGTGGTCCCTTTCTTCATGCTGATGATATAACAGTTTCCCTCTTTCCTTAGGGGGAACGACCAATTGCTTTCTGGTCCTAGTCGGGTAGCCCTTGTGTTTTGGTGTCCAAGTGTGATAGAGAACATCTCCTTCCAAGACATACTGAGGTGCATATTTCCTGATTTTGTCCCTCTGACTCACGTCCTCAGGCAAAATTTCATCTGAGAAAAAATCTTTCATTTCCTTCATTTCTTTGTCCTCGTCCTGACGACTACTAATGTCGACTGATTCCAGCGCAGCAATGTCCCATTGACTGTCACAATTTTCAAATTCACTGAGGTCAGATGAAATGGGGCATCTTGATAGTGCATCTGCATTTCCTTTTGTGGCGCCTGCTCGATGCTTTACATTAAACGAATAACCCTGAATTTCACAGATCCAACGTTGTATCATTTGGTTCTTAGTTTTCATGGTTTTGATCCATTGTAATGGACAATGGTCAGTAACAACGGTAAAGTGCGGTTGTCCAAATAGATAATGGTGGAAATACTTTATTGCCCATACGATGGCTAGACACTCTTTCTGTATAGTGGCATAATTTTCCTCGCTAGGTTTCAATTGTCTGCTGGCATAAGCGATTGCAACTTCCTCTCCATCCTGGACTTGCATGAGTACTGCACCTAGACCGTGATTACTAGCGTCAGTTTGCAAGACAAATGGCTTATTAAAGTCAGGACAACAAAGAATCGGCGATTGCACAAGAAGTTCTTTGAGGTGTTCAAAGGACGCGTTCTCTTCACTGGTCCACCGGAAAGCTTTGCCTTCTTTGGTTTACGTTACGTTGGTTAATGGTTTGGCAATCGCTGCAAAATTTGGAATGAAGCGCCGATAGTATGAGGCTAATCCCAAAAATGCCCTAACCTCAGTTCGGTTTTCTGGGACAGGAAAATCCTTGACAGCAAGTAGCTTACTTGGATCTGGCTAAATCCCCTCCCCATCGACGATGTGTCCAAGATACTTAACTTCTGTCTTAGCCCAATGACATTTTGACGGTTTCAGGGACAAACCTGCTGCATTTAAACGACTTAGTACAGTTCTAAGGTGTGCGAGATGTTCATTTAAGTCTCTCCCAAAAATGATTACGTCGTCCAAATAGACAAGACATTGGCTCCAATGAAGACCAGTGAGAACGTAGTCCATCAGACGCTGAAATGTCGCTGGGGCGTTTGTTAAACCGAAGGGCATAACATTAAATTCCCAGTGTCCTTTGCTGGTGGAAAATGCAGTAATTTCTTTTGAGCTGTCTTCAAGTGCTACTTGCCAATACCCACTTTGAAGGTCCAAAGTCGTGAAATACTTTGCCCCTCCAAGAGCATCTAGCGTGTCATCAACACGTGGTAAGGGATATGCGTCCTTTTTTGTAATATTGTTTACCTCACGATAATCAACACAAAACCGCGTACTTCCGTCTGGTTTAGCAACTAAAACGATAGGTGATGACCATGGGCTTACTGATGGGCTGATGACTTCTTTGACAAGCATTTTCTCGACCTCCTGGTCGATGATCTCCCTTTTTGCCATTGGTACACGGTAGGGGTGCTGTTTTATAGGCTTAGAATCCCCTACATAAATTCTATGCTTTATTTCATCGACTTTCCCTAGTGGAGGGTTTTTAATGATGTTCATTTCATTCAAAAGCTCTAATAATTGCACTTTTTGGGTCGGCTCCAAATGGTCTAAACCAAGATCATTGTGTGATAATAAGTCAGACTCTGGCAGCTCAGTGGACTTACTCACTGTAACTTCATATTCATTTGACATCTGCTGCTCTATGAAAGGTATTGCATCTGCTATTTCAGTATCCTTGGGTAAAAATACAGTGTCTTCGGTTAAGTTGGTGACTTGGACAGTGGTTTTACCCATTGGTCTAGCTTTGGTTAAAATCCGGGCAACAAAAAAGGCTTTGTCCTTCGAAAAACCTCCTTCGACAAGCAAGTCATTGTTTTGTATCGATTTGTGTTCCAACAATTTTGCTTGCATGACAACAGTAGTTTTTGGCAAAATTTGAACGTCCGCCACTGTGGTTAATGTCTGTTCTTGTTTTGGCCGTGTAAAATTCACTTCTAGACCGGGAAATTTTAAGATAAACTTGCCAAAATCAACGGAGGCTTTATTCCTTATCAAAAAGTCTTTTCCCAGCAGGAATTCATAGGAAAAACCTTCAATTACCAACACAGTGTGTACAAAAGTATGGTCATTCAATTTAATGTTAAATGCAGCTTGACCCAGAACAGTTAATGAAGTGCCATTTGCAGTATACAATTTGGAGTTACATTCCGACAACAAAGGTTTCTCTGCAATCTTATCAAATATTTCTTTGGAGATAAGAGTTATTTCGGCTCCTGTGTCTATCAACATTTTAATACCAATATCATTCACAAAGCCCTCAATGTATCCCTGTTTTTTGATCGCCCGCTTTTCAAAATTCAAAGCCAAAACACTTGGTTCCTTATTTTCATAATCTCTTTCGTCGACAGTTTTGTTTTTTATATTTAGTCACGCATTGTGTGTTCCCGGCCTGGGTTTAGGGGGTTCTTCGCATTTGTTTCGAAAATGTCCCATTTTCCCACAATTCCAGCATTCGATATCACTGCGGAAGTTGTGCGTTTGAAGCTTTTTCTGGCCTGCCCCTTGATTTTCAAATGGGGAAGAAACCGATTGTTGCAAATTTTGTCGTGTAAGGGCAATCAGGGTATTTTGATTTTCCATTATTGTTTTCATGCTATTGATCAAAACTTGCATTCGACTATCCGCAGCACCCTGAATAGCATTTACTTCCTTATTCTGGCATTTTTCCTCTTCTATGTCAACTGCTCTTACATCAAATTTACTCTTTTTCGAAGACAGATAGAGCTCTCTTGTGCGGGCTTTTTGGTAGGCTTCGTCTAAACTTTCTGGCTCATCTCCCCAAAAGATTTTTCTGATAGTAGGTTTCAGGCCTTTGACAAAATTTTCCAACGATTTTTCTTGTTGGAATTCGACTGATCGATTACTGAAACCCCTGTGTGATAATCTACAAACGTCCTCATAGAAATCGGCCACAGTCTCATTTGGTTTTTGAGACCTTTCTCCCAGAAGATTTTTGGCATGGAGACGCTGTGAGGGAGAGTTGAAATGACCCTCAAGCTCTCTTTTCAGGATCTCTACATTTTCTCTTACTTGAGGTTGCAAATGGCGATAATTCTGGCTTGCCCGTCCCTTTAGGTACAAAGGAAGCATTACCTTTTCTTCATTCGGGCCCCATGAATTGGCTATTGCTGCACGATTCCATGTTTCCAGCCATTCTACGATGTCATCACGATCGTCTCCTGTAAACTGCTGGATGTCTACGACTGACCGCTTTGGCCTCACTGCTGGTTGATTTGTTACTGGCTGACGAATTTGAAATCCTCCTGTGCTCGCTGGATATCTAAGATCTTGCCTTCTCTCCCCATATTCATGCCCGAATAATTGTGGTACGAGGCCTTGATCGTCTGGACGTCCTTCTGCTTCACCCCCTAAGTCAACAGCAACATGTGGTGAGTAGGCCATCCTTGAAGCGCGTTTTGTTCTTCTCAAACTTTGCCAAGTTCATTTTTTACGTGCTTCTTCGAGTTGCCGGTTGCTCCCTTTCCATGACCCACACTGGCCACCAAAATGTCACGAGTTAGACGCTACTTCAGTGGGAAGAGAGAAAATAATCCTTTTTATTAACTCCAAGCTTCAGTCTGTCTCTTCAAAATCAACTGAGTCCCGCTATTGTCCTGTTATCTCTCTGAACGCCTACTGCGCAAACAAAGAGAAGAGTATAACAAAGGACTGCATTACAAATCGTCACAACAGTGGCAGCTTCATTTTCAGTCACTTTCTCGGGTTTGTGCTCATACCACTTATCTGCAGTTGGAAAATGGTAATGTTTGCATATTCTCCAATGTAGGTATCCTGCTGCCTTGTCATGTCGCTGTATATATTCCGTGTTTGCGAGTACTGGACAGCCGGCTACAATATGGTCAATAGTCTCCTCGAATTCATTGCACATCCTACACTTAGGGTCAGTGCCGTCTTTGATGATCTTATTGTGGTATGATCTTGTTGCTAAGCTTTGATCCTGTGCAGCAATTATTAATCCCTCAGTTTCCCCTTTAAGTCCAGGACTCTTAAGCCATTTGTGAGTCTGTTCTACTTCAACATCTGACTTATTCACCCTAGTTGGATACTGGCCATGCATCGGCTTTCCTTCCCATATCTGCCTCATCTTCTCATGTGCCTTCTTCTTTGTCTCCTGCTTTACTCTCTTAGCAAATAAAGTGACTCTTTCTTGTTGTATTCTAGTTGTGTCAGGTACTTCGAACTCTCCTTTAAATTTTCTGGCATCTTTTGCAACAGAATAAAGCTTCTTGCTGTTTTCATGCCGGTGCACAAGTTTGAGAAGGGGATCTTCTGTTTGTTCCAGGTACGCGTTTAGCCCCACAGTGGTTGTTTTGAACACGAGTTCGAGCTGCGTGAGGCCCCGTTCACCACCTTCTCTTGGTAAGTACATTCTTTCCACATCAGATTTTGGGTGGTTCATCCTCTCCATAGTTAACAGCTTCCTTGTCTTTGTATCCAGCTTTCTTATTTCACTCATCTGCCAGTTTACGATGTTGACACTATATGTAAATACGGGTACAGCAAGTGTATTGATTGCTTCTATCTTGTTTGATCCGTTGAGTTCACTTTTTGTTACCAGTCTTACTCTCCTGTAGTATTCTTTTCTAATTTGTTCTTTCATGGTGGCATGCTGTATGCCATCACCCTCATTGATCCCTAGATGTTTGTAAGCACCTTCCTGTTCTAGCTCCTTTATTGTGGTATTAGTGTCTACTGTAATGTCTGTAGTTTGTGTGAGCTTGCCCCTTTTGAATGTGGCTTTGGCACATTTTGCAAGGCCGAACTGCATGCAGATATCGTCGCTGAAGGTCTTGATTGTCTTGAGCAGCCCTTCCTGTTGATTATCGTTTTTCACATAGGTCTTCAGATCGTCCATATAGAACAAATGGCTAATTTTCTTACCTCCTACTTCATACCCATATCCAGTGTTGTTGAGCAAAGTGCTGAGTGGTGCTAATGACAGGCAGAACAGAAGTGGTGATAACGACTCTCCTTGAAAGATACCACTTTTAATGCTTTTTGATCTGGTCTTAATTATACCTTGACTGTGACTTAGAGACAGTGTGGTCTTCCAGTTGCTCATACTCCCTGTCATGAATCTTATTAATACTGGGGACAACTTATACATTTCCATTGCTTTAATGATCCAAGAGTGAGGGACACTATCAAATGCCGGTGCTGAGGTTCTTTTTCTTGTTCTTACAATCTTCAAGTATCATTTTATTTATCAATAATTGATCTTTGCATCCATAGCTTCCTCTCTTACACCCCTTCTGTTCTTGTGGTAATAGGTTGTTCCCTTCAAGAAAGGTGTATGTTCTCTCGGTTATGATGGATGTAAGGACTTTGTAAGTTGTTGGCAAGCAGGCTATTGGCCTGTAGTTCTTCGGGTTCTTCGTTTCATTGTTTTTTGGAAGCAGATATGTCAAGCCTTGTGTCAGCCATTCTGGACTCTTGTCTGGGTTCCTTACAATATCATTGTATGCTGTTGTTAAGCGACCATGTAATTTCTCCAGGTTTTTTAACCAGAAGTTTGGTACTCTGTCAATGCCTGGTGACTTCCAGTTGCTGGTCTTTTTTAGTGCCAGGGTCACTTCACCATCCTCAATATCCTTCCACTCTTGAGTAAGCTGGTTTTTCATCTTTTCATCTTGCTGTCGTATCCATTCTGCCGTTTCATCATGATGTTTCTCAAGTTCCCAGATGTTACTCCAAAATGCCTCTATTTCCTCAACTGGAGGTGGCTCTTCAACATTTACCTGCTTTTTACCTAGTTCTCGATAAAGCCTCTTTGTATCTTCCTTGAAGAGTTATTATTATTGTTATTACTATTATTATTATTATTATTATTTTTGTATATATATTATTGTATATTACTGTATATTATTGTATATTATTGTATATTGTATTATTTGTATATATATTATTTGTATTATATATTATTATTTGGGGTTATGCAGAAAATAAGATGTGCCCACTGTGTCACAATCCTCAAACACTGGGCCACGTTGTCGCAGGCTGTAACATTGCTCTTACTCAAGGACGCTATACATGGAGACATAACTCTGTTCTGAAGATCATTGCAAATACGTTGTCAAGATCATGCAAGAGCTTATGTGTTGATCTGCCCTCCTTTGCATCTCCCTGCATAGTAACAGGGGATCAGGAAAGACCTGATATTGTTATTGTTCAAAACAAGACAGTCACACTTGTGGAGCTTACGGTTGGTTTCGAGACGAATATGGCGGGTAACAGCACAAGAAAGAGAGAAAAATACAAGCCACTTATGAACAATCTGAAATCATCATATGATAAGGTTGTGTACTGTAATGTCTCAATGGGGGCATGTGGCTTCATCGAAAAGGACAGTAAAAGATTCTTCGAACTGCTATCTAATCTACATGTCTCAGACAAAGAAATAAAATATCTAACTAAAAAGATGATAAACATCTGTATTCGCGCATCCTACTTCATTTTTTGCTGCAGAAACAAGGAATGGACAAATCCCGAACTCTTAGATTTTTAGGTTTCTGATTTCTACATTTTTCGTCACCTGTGTGAGTATGTCATTAATGCCCCTTGTTGGCGAGTTAATGCCATAGATTTTGGTTTTAGTTTTGTATTGTATGTATTAGGATATATTGAATGAAAGCTTCCATTATTATCTTTCGAGTTCACTCCTAAAGTTCATAGTCTGGAGGAATTTTTCATCAAATGTCAAGCTACAACAAGCAGCCTCAGACACTCAATACTTTTCTTAGTATCCCAGCTGTTCCAAGGAGGGCTGACTTCTGGATGCAGTGAATATCATCTGGTAATCCCAAACTCTTCAAATGTTCTTTTAACTTTTTGGGAATGGAGCCAAGGGCCCCAACCACTAATGGAATCACTTTTGCTTTAACATTCCATAATCTCATTACTTCCAGCTTTAGCTCACTGTATTTGCTGATCTTCTCCCATTCTTTGTCTGCAATGTTTTGGTCAGCAGGAATGGCTACATCAATAATAAGGCATTCTTTTTCTTCCCAATCTACGATGACAATGTCCGGTCTTGGATGCTCTATGACTCGATCAGTTTGAATGGAGAAATCCTACAAGAGTTTGTATCTTTTGTTTTCTACAACAGGAGCCGGCTGATGCTGATACCATTTTTCTGTATGCTCCAGGTCATATTTCTTACATAAGAGCCAATGGATGAAGCACGCAACTTTGTCATGTCTACGCTTATACTCCTTTTGGGCAAGTTTTTTGCAGCCACTAACAATGTGTGTAACATTCTCGGACGCATCGCCACACAATCTACATTTATCATTTTCTTGCAAATTGTAAATTTTTGCCTTTACAGAATTTGTATTCAGCGCTTGTTCCTGAGCTGCCAGTATTAGAGATTCTGTTTCACGTTTTAATTCCCCTTTGCACAGCCAATTGAATGACTCATTTGTTTTGATATCATCAGTATCTTTTGCAAACTGACCATGTAGTTTCTTTTCTTTCCAAGATGAGAGCTTTTCCTTCTCCTTTCTGTTCTTAAATTCTAATTTTGCTTCGTTCTCTATTGGCAGCTTCAGCTCTTTCCTTGCAAACTTCAACAATTCTCCCTGGTTCTGCGACAAATACATGGCAATGCTTCGCCTTTCTTCTTCAACACAATCTTCTATCGAACATATTCCTCGACCTCCTAGCTTCCTTGGCAGATAAATTCTATCGACATTGCTCTTCGGATGTAATCCACCATGCATGGTTAGTAATTTTCTTGTTTTACGATCAAACTGTCGCAGCTCCTCCTTTGTCCAGTCAACAATTGCGGCACTGTAACGTACAGATGCTACTGCCCAACAGTTAATTGCCTTGATCAAATTACCCGCGTTCAACTTGGATTTCAGCAACTTCTTCAATCTATCATAATATGAAGTAAGTATTCTCTCTTTCATTTCTCCATGCAACACTTGGTCTATTTCCAGTAAACCTAGGTACTTATATCCACCTTCATCAGGACACTCAATTTTATCACCAGACTGAAGCTCTATTCCATCACATGTTACCATTTTACCTCGCTTTAAATTCAAAACTGCACACTTAGTAATGCCAAACGCCATCCCAATATCTGAACAACACGTCTCAACTGTCTTAACTAATGAATCAATTTCATCCATTGATTTCCCGAACAATTTAAGGTCATCCATAAAGAGCATGTGGTTAATAGTTAAACTCTGCTTATCAACTTTATAACCCATCTTGACATTCTTTAATACACGTGAAATTGGTATCAATGCTATTACAAACAGAAGTGGCGACAATGAATCACCTTGAAATATTCCTCTTTTAATGTTGACAGTTCCAAGATTTTCTTGGCCATGGTATAGTTGTGTCTTCCACAAAGGCATACTATTTTGGAGCAGTTGTTTGATGTTATCAGCTATGCCAAACATTGATTATTATTATTATTATTATTATTATTATTATTATTATTATTATTATTATTATTATTATTATTATTATTATCATTATTATTATTATTATTATTATTATTATTATTATTATCATTATTATTATTATTATTATTGAAATTACGCACAATATACAGTTCCTATATTGGAGTCACTCTTGAATGTCAAGTTACAACAAGTATCCTCAGACTTCAAGAACCTTCCTCAAAATTCTTGCTGTTCCCAATAACACTGATTTCTGGATTTGCGATGTCTTTACAGGAATTCCAATTTCCTTCAAGTTGTCTTTTAACCGAGTTGGTATCGTTCCCAACACTCCAATTACGACTGGAATGATTTTCACTTCCATATTCCATATCTTACGGAGTTCTCTGGCTAAGTCCTGATATTTAGCGATTTTTTCATCTTCCTTTTCTTTCACTCTTTTATCTCCAGGGCACGCTACGTCAATGAGAAGGCAGGTTTTATCGTTCTTATTCACTACTACGATGTCTGGTCTCCTTGCTGTTATGTAATGATCCGTTTGGATTGTTAAGTCCCATAATATCTTACATTTACCGTTTTCAACTACGCTTTGTGGATTGTGTTCGTACCAATTCTTTTCATGTTGTAAGTCGTTTTTCCTACAAAGTTCCCAATGCAAAGCTTGGGCAACCTTGTCATGCCTTGCCTTGTACTCCAGCTGCGCTAGTTTACTGCATTGACTAGCAATATGAGTCACAGTTTCATCTGCCTCCTTACACAGCCTACACAAGCTGCAGTCACTGGTCTTATCTATCTTCGCCTTGATGATATTCGTTCGCAATGCTTGGTCTTGGGCTGCTGTTAATAAACTCTCTGTTTGTTTTTTCAATGTGCCCTCTCTTAGCCATAGCCACGTGTCAATACTTTTTACGTCTTCTGTTTCTCGAAGATATTGTCCATGTAGTGGTTTTTCTTTCCACTCGGACATCCTTGCTTCTACCATTTTCCTCTTCATTGTTTCAGTACTCTCTTGTTCTATTATTTCACTTCCCCTGGCTCCTTCTATCAATTTATCTTGACTTTCGTTGACATAGTTTTTCAATCCCAAAATGGCAAGCTCCACACAGTCTTCTACTCCAATCAGTCCTCTGCCTCCCTGTTTCCTTGGTAGATATAAACGACAAACGCTGTCTCTTGGATGCAATGCTCCGTTCATTATTATTATTATTATTATTATTATTATTATTATTATTATTATTATTATTATTATTATTATTATTATTATTATCATCATTATTATTATTATTATTATTATTATTATTATTATGGTGACCAACAGGATGGACGTGTCGTGAGACGCTCCTTCTTCTTGTGATTCATTTAATGGTAATCCGTCGTAGCTGCCGCCGAAAATGCTGCCTTGTATATCACCAGAATTTTAGCATCAAATGCAATTGATACAGAAACTGAAGAATTACGCGAAAGATGCCATCAAAGCCGGGAAAGTCATTCGTCGTGAGTGTGAAAACACTGCATGGATTAGGCCACTCGATGAATTTGCCTACAACCTAAATGACCATGAGTGGATGGAATTTGAAAAACAAGAAAGGGCCTTTCGTCAGTCTTTGAGCAGTAGGGGAGTATTTTATGATAAATTTATCTGCAAGGGAGATTTTAGCAAATGGAAAAGGGTCTTGAAAGTCATCACTGGAATATTCATGAAAGGTGGGGAATTTCAACAACAAAGTTTCAATGGCAAGCCATGGAACTTGAATCTTTGCAAATATTGTTTACGTATTTTGAAATCGTTACCAAGGGAACCGTCCCTTGGTGATTACAGAGATGAATCAATATTGTTCCAGTTAGAAAAGCAGTTGTCTTATGTTAATAAAACAATACAGCCATTCTTTTCACTCAGACAAGGCGTGTTCACGGATGACACAGTTTCCCGAAGTAAATTAACAGATCTTTGGCTACACAAAAGAAAAAAGGCAATTCAGATTATAAAGAACGATTGTAAATGGCCAAACAAAACACAAGTAGAAATTGATCAAGCGCGAACAGAAGCGTTCTATCGAAATGAAAAATTTTTTCTTTTAGAAAGTGATACAAGAAACGAGGAAGAAATATCCCTTGCTGACGACAACGAAAATGGTATCGAAGAAGTTAGGCCATTTAATGAAAAAGAAATTGAGGATGTTGTGAAAATATTACCCAATGGAAAATCAGCGGGGCTGGATGGAGTTGTGTATGAGGACATAAAGAGAGAGTTTAGTTCAATCAAAACTGATATTGTGGGCATATTTAATACAAGTTTAAAGAATAGGAAAGTACCCTCCGAATGGAAACATGATATTGTGCAAAGAATTCCGAAAAAGAATTATAACCCCGAAGACCTAACGACACTTCGTGATATATCTTTATCGTCTGTCATTTACAAGTTATTTTCGCGTTGCATCATAAACAGAATTTTGCCCTTCATCGAGCCGCAAATTGAATTTTGGCAAAGGGCTTTTCTTAAAGGAAGAAACAGGCAAGATTTAATTTTTAGCCTGAAAACAGTGTTGGATGACTTTAGACACATAAGCACAAAACTCCATATTCTATTTATCGACTTTGCAGATGCGTTTGGCAGTATCAAGCATAAAGAAATCACAACTACATTGTGTGAATACAACATTCCGACTGTGTACTGTAAGATTATTGAGTACATATATGATCGCTCCAGCTTTCAAGTTATTTGTGGAAACAGTTTGACTCAGAAAATTTACATCACAAGGGGCACAAAAACAGGTGACCCTTTAAGCGTTATGATTTTTCTAGTTATAGTGGATAAAGTACTAAAACCAGCGTTCAATCATGCCCTTGTTAGTATGAATATAGAAAATGAAAGAAAAATTAGGCCAATTCCAATTCAAGCATATGCAGACGACATTGCAATGGTAACTTATGACTTAGAACTGCTTAAAGAGATGATAATGAAATGTGAGCCACTCTTTGATCAGGCTGGTTTGAAAGTAAAGGCATCTAAGTGTGCGTTATTTTATGAACGAAGGTCTGGTAACAATTGGTATAAGGGAAAAGGTGACAAAAAGCCAGCCATTAAAGTTCAAGGAGAATCAATAGAAACGTACAAGAGATCCAAATCGTATAAATATCTAGGCAAATCGTTTACCATAGCAGGGGAAGACGAAAAACAAGTCAAGGACTTTATCAAAGAATTCAAAGGTATAATTGATAAAATCAAGGAATGTACGCTCCCTATTCCTTTAAAACTCAGTGCTTTCAATAACATGGCTTTAGCAAAGATTTCACACCACTTTGAAAACACAAAGATAGAAGAAAAACAGCTCGAGGAACTGGATACAAAGATTACGAAAACTGTTAAAGAAATGTTTGATTTATATCCCAAGAGCAGTGACAAGATATTTTTCGTCAACAGACTACTGTGGGGGCTTGGGATAAAAAGACCATCAAATGTATATAGGGCAACACGTTTATCTAATTTGATAAAAATGCTGAATCACGATGAGGAGAGAATACGGTATCTGGCAAGAGAATCTTTGGAATTAGACATGAAATCACGTGGGGTTAGGCAGACAGACAGCGAAATCAATTTTCTAGGTTATGCATTAGATGCTAACCGGAGACTAGCCAAGACAAAAACATATGGAGGCAACTCTGATTGGCCAGATCTACTTTTTCATGCTAACAAGTTTAATGGATCAATTATGTACAAGGATGGTTTTGCTGTGGTTGTCGTTAATGGCAAGGAGCTGAATAGGAAAGATTTAAAAAGAGAAATCGAGGGAGAATTAGAGCAACAGGATATCATTAAGAGCTGTGAGCTCCAAATGCAAGGAAACTTTATAGGAATGGAGAATATAGACAAAAAGATTTCGCATCAAATTTATTACGGATGGAAGCTGTCTGACAGCCTAGTCAAGTTTATTCTACGTGCACGTATGAATCAAATCCCTTGTAACCAGCTAATTCATATGTGGAATAAAGATCACGATAAAAGATGCTCGATGTGTAATGAAAGGACTGAATCGATTGCACACTTAATGAATTCCTGCAGAAACTACAAAGATTTATATTCACGAAGGCACGATCGGGTCGTAGAATTCCTTGGCCAAAAGATCCAAAAAAAGAATTCAACATCAACGTTATTTGTTAACAAAATGGTAGAAACAGCTTTCCCACATATCAAAAACGCATTGCAACAGCTAAACCAAAGGAAGCCTGATATATTAGAGATAAAAGTGAACAAGAGAGAATGTGAAATTGTTGAAGTCACTGTCTGCTTTGATTTGTATATGGATACATCTTACCAAGAAAAAGGAAATAAGTATCAACCATTGATAAATTTACTGAATCAACATGGAATTGCAACAAATATCAGTGTTATGTGCTTTGGATCGCTTGGGACCGTACATAAGAATGTGAGAGGAAACTTGAAAAGGCTAGGACTGTCAGGGGAAGAGGCAAAAGAGGCAATGAAGTGGTGCAGTGTATCAAACATGATTTGTGGTAGCATCATATGGCGAAATAGGTGCAAAAAGGTGCATGGACAGTAGGACTGCTGATTTCTGGTGATGTGCAAGGAACATATTTGGCTATAAGACATTTATTACAGTTTGTTCTTAATTTGTCAAATCATATCCGATATTGTTATTATTATTATTATTATTATTATTATTATTATTATTATTATTATTATTATTATTATTATTATTATTATTATTATTATGAATTGAATTTTTAGCGTTGATTTCAGGTAATGTTTAGTTACTAGCCGAGTCACTACCAGAGACTTAAGGCTAGCAACTATGTCATGACAGTCCTTCTGGAAAGTTGACCAAGTGTTATTATTATTATTATTATTATTATTATTATTATTATTATTATTATTATTATTATTATTATTATTATCATTATGTCTCAAGTTATCACAGCATGTGATGTTTTGCTGGTTGAATCTATTGATTACCGAGCCATATCCCACGGCCTTAGGTATCCAGAACCTTTCTAATGACTCTTGCTGATCCCAATAAACAAGCTTTCTGTAATGTGCTGAAATTCACCATGATGTCTAACTTCCTTAACCAGTGTTCGAAGTTTTTGCTTACTGTGCCTAGCGTTTCTATGATGATTGGAATTGTGACTATTTCTTGACTTTGCCAAATTCTCTTCAATTCCCGCTTTAAATCTTGGTATTTTTCAACCTTTTCCCTCTCCTTATCTTGTACCCTCGTATCAAATGGGCAAGCGACGTCCACAATGTAACATTTCCTGCTTTTATTACATCGGATGACTATGTCAGGTCTACAGTGTTCAATCTCTTTGTCTGTCTGGATTTTCATATCCCACATGACTGTGACTTCCTCGTTTTCCATAACAATTTCAATGCGGTGATCATACCATTTCTCACTTGCTGGTAGCCCATACTTCTTACAAATTTCCCAATGTAGAGCCTGTGCCACTTTATCATGTCTCCAGTTCATATACTGACACTGTGCCAACATCTTGCACTCTGCTAAAATATGAGCCACAGTTTCATCCCGCTCACCACACATCCTGCACTTTGGATCAATGTCCTCTTTGTCTATGACTTTCCTGATGTACTTCGTTCTGATCGCCTGTTCTTGCGCTGCCATTAACAAACCTTCAGTCTCTTTCTTTATGCCGCTTTTCCTCAACCATTCCCATGTTTTCTCATCCCTAACGTCATCTGTAGCTTTAAAAAATCTGCCATGTAAGCTTTTATTTCTATATCTTTCCTGCCTTTCTAATTGAATCGTTGCCTTTTCTTTACCCTCCCCTAGTAATTGTTCATTCTTCACTGCAACCAACAGATATTCATCACTTTCTGCTACATGTTTCCTCAAACTATTGATCTCTGTATTCACGCAATCTTCCACGCTAATCAATCCTCTACCACGGGGGGGGGGGGGGGGGGGGTACCATACATACTTTGGGTACGGGGACGTGCCATCGGGAAGGGTATCGATTTTCACGATTTTGGTATAAGGAACGGTATAAATTTTCACGATTTTGGTATAAGGAACGGTATCGATTTTCGCAATTTTCACAATTGGTATAAGGGGCGACAAACATATCGATTTTCTCCCCAACAACGTCGTTTGGACGTTTTCGTTTAGACCCCCCCCTACCCCCCCACAAAACGTCCATGACCTAAATATCGATGTAAGCGAAATTTGTGCATGTTATAGGCCTGGATTTTGCAGTGCTTAGTGTGGAGACTGACCCTGCGCTCATATAAAATTTCATTGCTAAGAACAATTCTAACAACAGCAAAATAAACTACAAAAAGTGAGAAATACACTTACTCGCAACCATTCTGTATTTAAATTTCTGCATATCAAAGAATAACAGCATCCAGGATTGTCATAAAAAGTAACTGAAAAGTTTTCTTACAAGCCTTTGACATTTCTTGCGAAACTACATAGATAGATGTAATTCCTATAGAGCCTAATTTGAGGGATGTTCCCTGCATACTATTGAAGGGAAGTCCTTTTTACATAATTGTGAAAGTCATAAATGTCGACGTTGCCGTACCTTAGCCACCAGGATAAGGATTCAGCTGATATCGTACTATTGCTGAGTTCAACTACAAGTTGATTTCATATCATTGTTGAGTTGAATTTAAAAAGATCTTTATGTTATGGTCTGAGTGTCTTTTTTGTAGGCCAACTTTTAAAATGAAAGAGTTTAAGATCCGAGCATATTAGAAGGCTTATTTTGACAATGAGAGACAGTCAATAAAGACAACGTTCAGATTTTACAGGTTGTGATTTTTTTTATCAGACGTTTTTTTCGATATAACGTCTCAATTTGAAAACGTCTTGAGCAAAACCCCTCCCCCCAAAACGTCCAAACGACGTTGTTGGGGAAAAAATCGATATGTTTGCGGCCCCTAAGGTCGGGTAGGCATTTTCAGAAAATTGGTATAAAGTCGGGTATATATTTTTGAAAAATTGGTATAAAGTCGGGTATACATTTTTGGAAAAATTGGTATAAGGAACGGGTATGTTTTTGAAACCTCGATGGCACGTCCCCGTCCAAAATCTGGTCAAGTACCCCCCCCCGGATCCTCTACCACCTTTGCTTCTCTTAACATATGGTCTGTCGACATCTCCTCGGCAATGGAAAGCTCGGTGGATCGTTAACAATTTACGCGTCTTTCTGTCCAACTTTTCAAGCTCTTCCTTTGTCCACTTTATAATGCCAGCCCCATATCTCACGACAGAGACTGCCCTGGAGTTATGGCTGAGATACTATTCATTCCATTTAGCTTGGACTTTAATATCTTTCTCACACGTCTTACATACTCTTTCTCGATCTTTTCCTTCATATCTTTATCTTTGATTACATCAGCCTCTAGTACTCCCAAGTTATTATTATTATTATTATTATTATTATTTTTTTTTCCGTCACACTACACATGTAGGAATTGACTTTTGTCACGATATCTGGCTCTTACCCAGAGCCTGAAATACCGAGAGTTCTCCTCAGAATACTTGCTGTGCCCAAAAGGGCGGATTTCTGAAGACACGGGATGACGTTTGGAATTCCTAATTCCTTCAAATTCTTCTTCAAGTTTGCTGTCAGCGTCCCCAAAGCTCCAACTACAACTGGAATTGTAATTATTATTATTATTATTATTATTATTATTATTATTATTTTTACCGACCGACGATTGTCGACGATTATTATTATTATTACTACAACTGGAATCATTATTATTATTATTATTATTATTATTATTATTATTATTATTATTATTATTATTATTATTATTATTATTATGAAAATTCAACGCTCTTCCATTGACGGATTTAATGTTCTGAACATCTAGTGACAACAAGTCTCCTTAGATTTCCAGGACCTTTCGTAGTATTCTTGCAGTGTTCAGTAATACGGTGGTCTGCATTTGGTTGATGGCAATACTTGATTCAATCTGTTCCAATTGTTTCTGCAGTGTTTTAGGAATCGTCCCAAGAGCACCAATAACGATGGGTATAATCTTGGCTTTCATGTTCCAAAGCTTTTGCACTTCTCGTTTAAGATCTTGGTACTTCTCGATCTTCTCTCTTTCCTTTATTTCAATGCGATGATCAGAAGGTACAGCGAAGTCAACAATTAAACATAATTTTTTCTCCTTGTCGATAATCATCATATCTGGTCTCCTTGCCTCAACGATATGATCAGTTTGTACAGTGAAGTCCCAAAGGATCTTGAACTTCTCGTTTTCAGTAACTGGCTGGGGTTCATGTTCGTACCACTTATCAGTGGTTGCAAAACCTTTCTTTCGACAAAGATCCCAATGGATCGCCTTACCCATCCAGTCATGCCTTCTTTTATATTCCTTTTGGGCTAGTTTAGGGCATTCGCTTATGATGTGGGTGATTGTTTCATCTTTTGCGTTGCACATACGGCACATGCTGTCATCTCGAGTCTTGTCGATTTTGGCCTTGATAGCATTCGTTCGGATGGCTTGATCCTGCGCTGCTATAATAAGAGATTCGGTTTCCCTCTTTAGATGACCATTTTTCATCCAGTTCCATGTTTTTTCATCGGCAACTTCCTCTATATCTCTAAGAAACTGACCATGTAGTTTTTTCTCCTTTAATTCCGCCTTTCTGTTTCTTTTAATTCGCTGTTTAACATTGTTAACACTTTCAGTTGATTCTTTGTCTTCCCCTCGTGCTGCGATTATGAGTCTTTCTGTGCTATTTTGAACGTAGTTTTCTAATCCTACTGTTGCAATTTCAACGCAATTCTCTATGCTAATAAGGCCACGCCCACCCTATTATCATTATTATTATTATTATTATTATTATTATTATTATTATTATTATTATTATTATTATTATTATTATTATTGTTATTATTATTGTACTCATTCACAGTGTTGTTGTAATTTACTGGTTTGCGTCCTACCAGCAGGCTACTTCCCGTAGCTTTAGCAGGTAGGCTTCTACTGTTCAACTAATCTTTTCTTGATGTTATCTCCTGTTCTTCTACTTTGTGTCCAAAACTTTCCTCAGTATTCTTGCTGATCCCAGAAGGCAGGTTCTTTGCACTACTTCCAAGTGAACATCGCACTTCAGCTGCTCTAGGTAACTTTTGAATCTTTTGGTCACTGAGCCTAACGCTCCGATGATAATTGGAATGATAAAAACTTTGTTGACTTCACCTTTATATACTTTGAATATCTCGTACTTCAGATCACCGTAAGCATCTTTCTTTTCCATTTCTTTTTTCTCAATTCTGGTATCGAAGGGACATGCCACGTCTATTATATAACATGTTTTTGACTTTTTCTCAATGACAACTATATCTGGCCTGTTATGTTCGATTTTAGACTCAGTCTGCATGGAGAAATCCCATAGAAGTTTAACTGCTTCATTTTCTAGTACAGCAATTGTGTTATCTACAAAGTGTTCATAGTTCTTTGATCCGCAAGAAAATCCAAACTTGTGACACAGATGCCAATGTATCACGGCAGCCACCTTATCATGACGCCATTTCTTGTACTCATTTTGTGCCAGCTTTTTACACTCCGAGAGAATGTGGCTTATAGTTTCATCCCTCTCCCCGCACAGCCGACACATTGCAGATCCTTGTCTTTTATCTATCATAACCGATACCCAGTTTGTTCTGAGTGCTTGATCTTGGGCTGCCATGAGCATTCCTTCTGTTTCCTTTTTTAGGTATCCATTGGCCAGCCACTCCCAACTTTCTTTTTCATCTTTAACGTCTTTTGTCTCTTTGAAGTAAGCAGAATGCAACGGTTTTTCCCTAAACCTTTCTTTTCTATTCTCAATGATCATTCTTTTCTTTTCCTTAGGGCTTTGTCTCTCTTTGATGATATTTTCCTTGCAAACTTCTTTCAGTAGTTGATCTTGTTTCGTGTTTATATAATATCCAAGACTATTTTCTTCAATAGTGATACAATCCTCTATACCAATTAGGCCCCGACCCCCTTCTTTCCTCTTCCAATACAATCTATCGACATCTGCTTGCGGATGCATGCACCGATACACAGTCAGCAGCTTTCGTGTTTTCCTGTCCATTTCTCGTAAGTCTTCCTTTGTCCAGCTGACAATTCCTGCACTATATCGCACTGTTGCAACTGCCCATGAATTTATTGACTCGATTGTATTCTTTCCATTAAGACTTGCCTTTAAGACCTTTCTCACCCTTCTGAAGTATTCTTTTTTTGTCGTTTGCTTCATTTCCTTATTCTTGGTATCATCACTTTGAAGAATGCCGAGATATTTATATTCCTCACTCTGCTCCAAAGATCTAATCTCTGCTCCATTTGGTAAAGCTATGCCTGAACTTTCCACAATTTGGCCTCTTATCAATTTAACCATTGCGCACTTTTGGATGCCAAATTCCATTCCGATGTCTTCACTAAAGATTCTCACCGTCTGTACAAGTGTGTCAAGCTCCTTTTCATTTTTTGCGTATAGCTTCAGATCATCCATAAAAAGAAGGTGGTTTATCTTGCCACGGTCTTTTCCAAGCTTATATCCATCACCCATTCCATTCAACAATGCAGATAGCGGTATCAAACATAGAACAAACAAGATTGGAGATAAACTGTCTCCCTGAAAAATCCCTCTCCTGATATTCACCATCCCTAATCCATCTGTGCCTGATGTCAACTCTACCTTCCAGGATTTCATAGAATTTGCTAACAGAATTTACATTATTATTATTATTATTATTATTATTATTATTATTATTATTATTATTATTATTATTATTATTATTATTATTATTATTATTATTATTATTATTATTATTATTATTATTATTATTATTATTCTTATTATTATTGGAAAGGATTAGCCTTACGGCCAAGAAAGACTTGTGTCTGTCAAATGACAGACATACGTCCAAGAGTTGCCAATATTTGCCAACCCTATAAATTAATGTCCATTTAACACAAACTAAAATACAGATAATTAGTGCTTCTCTGGTCTGGCTGAATAATTCCAGATATATCTTTTCGTAGAATCGTCTCGCTTTCACATAACACTGTTCTAATCATTTCACTGGCAATAAAGTTCACTTTCTCATCATCTTCGATCACCTTCCTTATCTGCTTGATCAGCTCCTTTCCACCTCTAGCCGTACAGCCTACTATCACTGGCACTATGTTCACACTATATCCATGTCTTTTTTCCCTTGTTTCGAAAGCTAACTGTTCATACTTCCTGAGTTTTTCCGTGAATTTCTCCACAACGTTTTCGTCCATAGGACATGCCATGTCGACGATCCAAATGCATTTACTGTCTGCATCTTCAAGTACCAAATCTGGCCTTCTTGCCGTTGTTTCTCGTCTCATTTTGAATTCGAAGTCCCATATCAGTTTTTTACCTCCTCTTTCAAGAACCGTTCCACTCATCCATGATGTATTGTACCATTTCTCTTCTTCATTTAAGATCTTCTCCTTCTTCACCCATTCCACGGCCAATATCATTAATGCATTATTATGCCTCCTTAGGTATTCTTTCCCCGCTAACACTTTGCATCCAGCAAGCAGATGATTTACAGTCTCATCAAATTTTCCACACAGCCTACATTTAGCTGATTCTACTTGCAGTCCTCTCGCTTTCTTCCACGCTCGTGTTTCCACCATCTGTTCTTGCATATTTATAATCGCTGCTGTTTTACATGGATCAATGTTGTGTTTTAACCAAATATGAATTTCTGCTTCCAGTGCCTTCCAGACCTGTCCTTGCTGTCGCTTGCTTTTCAGACTTTCACATCTCGCTGCCTCTCTTTTCTTTTTCCAGGTATTTTTTTAACTTTGACCATACTTTTTTCGCATCTCCTTCGATATTTTCCCCATTTATCTTCACCGAGGTACTCCGGAATTCTATTTTTATCCCTAGCTCATCAAATTCCTTTTCGACATACCTTGCTATTGACCAGTGTTCTTTAGCTTGTTCCCTCTGCCAAGCAACTTTCATCCATTTGCTTTCACTTTTTGCCATGTAGCATGCAATCCAAATCTTAGTTTCCATGTACATATCTCTCAGACACTTAAGGCCACGTCCGCCTAAATTTCTTGACAAATACAACCTTTCGTCGCTGCTTTGCCTGCCATGCATATTTTTTCCTCTCAGTGCTCTTTTCACGACCGTGTCCAGTTCATTTAATTCCGCTTCGCTCATATTACACACATTCATTGGATACATTGCTACAGGTAGAACGCGTGTATTTATGGCTTTTATTAGGTTCCTATCATATAACTCCATATCCAACAGTGTATTGAGTCTTGTCACCATACTCTCCTGAACACTTCCTAACACTTTCACCTTGTCGATGCCTTCACTTTGCTCGCAGCCGAGGAACTTATATGTTTCACAATTTTCAGGATCAAGTGCCTTCATTCTTTCCTGCAAGATTTGTAGTCCCTCTCCCTTGACCATCTTTCCCTTTTTAAAAACAATTTCTGCACATTTCTTTACCCCGTAGCATGCTCCAGTATCAAAGCTTGCTTTCACAATCGTCTCATTTACTGCTACTAACGATTGATGGTTTTCACCGTAAACTTTCAAGTCATCAACAAACAGGCTGTGCGTTCTTTTGATTTCTCTTTGCCCAGGTAGTCCCATCCTGTATCCTTTCGACTTAGAAATTAGCATGCCTACTGGTACTTCCGTAAGACAGTAGCCTATTGGAGAATAACTGTCCCCCTGTAGAAATCCTCTTGCAATACGTATTAGTCTGCTTGTTGTCTCTCACTTCCCTTTACGTTGATCTCTAATCTTGTCTTCCACATACTCATCAATGTTTCTAATAGCTTACACACCTTTTCTGGTATTCCCATCCATCTGTAAACCATGATCATAAAGTCGTGATGTACCATGTCGTACGCTTTTTTATAGTCATAAAACGCTACTGCTAGGTCTCGGTGGTTTTCTTTAACCTCACTCATGATACATTCATCGATTAGTAACTGGTCAATTGTTCCCAAGACACCGTCTCTCGCCCCCATTTGCCCTTCATCCCAAATACCGTTGTCCATTGCATGTTATTTCATGTAAGCGGCAATTAAGCCAGTATAGATCTTATAAGCTGTATTTAAGCAAGTAATGGGTCTATAATCTGGTACGACATCTAACTTAGTTGTTTTTGGTATCATTAATGTTCTGCCCGTTGCTAACCAAGTTGGTATTAATTCCGGATCATTATTCATGTTCTGCAATGCTTTTAGCAAAGGTCTCCATGCACCTGTAAGTCTTTTCCACCAATAATTTTGGATTCCATCCCCACCAGGTGCTGTCCAGTTCTTTCTTTTTCTAATAATTCCCTTTAAACTCCTCTCGTCCACTTTAAAATCTTTGATACTCTTCACTTTTGATCGAATTTCCTGCATAATTTCATCCATCCAAGGCTGATGGGGTGTCTTGGGTTCATGTTCCCATATTTCGGCCCAAAAGGTAACAAATTCCTCAACATGCGGTATTCTCCCTGTAAAGTTATCTCTATTCTCCATGCTTTTATAGAATCTTCCTTCGTCCTCTTGAAAGATGGCAATGTTTCTTATTCTGTTTTTCCTTTTTTCCGCCTTTTCCATCTTTACTTTCACGTGTCTTAATTCATCCAACAATTTTTCTTTCATTCTTAGTATCACACTTGATGTTAAGGTTTTGGTCCCGATTCTCTCCTTCAGCTCTTTAGCGATCTTTTTCTCTTTAACCGTTGCTCTTCTCCTCGTCTTTCTTCGATAGATCTCATTTCCTGCTTGTGCTATCCACTGCCTGAGTTCTTTCATTTTATTAGTTATTTTTCGCTCTCTTCTGTTCCCATTTTTCTTCCCTTGACCAGGAGCTTTTCTCTTCACTCCCATACTTCTAATTAAAGCTAGGCCCATTGCATATACAGCATCCACAATTTGGCCCACATCCGCAATCTGCCGCAGTTTCCAGAACAAAATCCTGTTTACACTCTGCTCCTCCTCACATGTGATTTTCACTTTCAATAGCCTTTCTCTTGGCTCATCCGTTATGTCACGTATTGGTTTTAGCTTGGACAGTTCTTCTTCGAACATCTGCTCAAGTTGTCTGTCCTTCTCTAGTGGTTCATGCACCTCTTCATCTATCTCTGTCGTCTGATTTACGTCACCTTGCTGTTGATTTTCATTCACATTGTCTCTCCCCTCCGTTACAACACTACCTTCATTAAATACATGTACATCTGCGCCTCCTGTCTCATCTCCCTCGGTATATCGTCTCTTTACTAACACAGCATTCATTATTTCCGGATCTTTCTGAAATCTGGCTGCATTATCTCTAAGGCTTTGTTTACTCAGGAAGGTAAGCTCCGGAAATTCACTATACCATATGTCTTTTACCCTTTGCATAAATCCTCTTCCTCTACTCTTCTCCTGTTCGTTTATCTGTACCAATCTCACTTTTTCTGTTGTTTTCCATGAATAGCCCCTTTGTCCTATCAATTGTACTTCTTCCATCCCCTCATTTTCACCATTTTGCGAGTTGTCTTGGGTAGTGACTTGTATTCTAGCTATTACTTCACCTTCTTTTCGAAACCTGGCAGCATTGTCTCTAAGAGACTGTTTACTAAGTGTCATTGATCATCAGTGTCATTACTAAGTGGGATGTTCATTATCCCACCTGGTCTTGACTCGATTCATGAAACCTTTGCCTTTTGTCCTTTCTTCGTTATCTATCTCCACAAGTCTCACTTTATCTGCCAGCGTCCACTCTACTTTGTCCTTTAGTTTGCGTCTGGAGTTATTTCCAAGAGGCCTTCTATTTTCAGCTCCCGATATAGAAGCCACTGGTTGATTGAGACCATCTTGGTGTTGTATTGAATGATAATTTTGATCGATTTCAATAAAATTGTTCTCCATATACATTTTAATTCAGATGGTCGGGAAAATAAATGGTCCATCCTCTGTTGCCCGCCTCAGAGGATAAAGCTATTTACTGCCTAGGGGCGCTAAATCTAGACAGAAACCGTAAGAAACTGACTATCCCACAGCTATCCATCCATCTGCACGGTAAACACAATATCTTGGATTTGGATAATTTATCTAACTCTAGGTAGATTTTTTTTCGGGGTTTTCTCCCCTAGATCCGCCGTGTTCTGCTTGTAACGGGGTCACCTCGAGTAGGATGTGGCTCTTCACCACGCACGGGCGGTCTTCACCATGGAGTGGCTTTGCGTTGCGCTTCACACGGTGCTGAGTGTGTGGAGACCAGTCTAGGACGCCATTAAGGCCATCTAGGAAAGGGACTACTCCTCCATTGACCCTTGACCCTTTATCATTATTATCATTATTTGCAATTTCACAGTTCATAAAACTCAACTGGGTTCATCTTGCTATCAGGCCACCTCCCGCAGCTTTAGATAGCAAGTCATTTGTCTCTTTAGCTTCCAAAGTCCAACACTTTTCTGATAATTCTAGCTGTTCCCAGTAGACAAGCTTTCTGCAATGGCTCCACTCCTTTGACAAAATTGATCATTTCTAAGTTCTTTCTAAGCTGTTTTGTGACTGATCCTAGTGCTCCAATGATGATTGGTACTATGAAGACTTTCTGCACTTCCGTCCGCCATATTTTCAGAACTTCATATTTCAGCTCTGTATACGCTTCTATCTTTTCATTTTCTTTCTTGTCTATTCTTGTGTCAAATGGACATGCGACATCAATTAGCCAACACACTTTGTTTCTCTTGTCAATCATTGTGATATCTGGCCTGTTATGATCCAATTTCTTGTCGGTTTGAATTGGAAAATCCCACAAAACCTTAACATCTTCATTCTCCAAAACCTTTTTCTCACTATCTACGACGTGTTCATAACTTTTATCATCACATTCGAATCCATTTTTCTTGCAAATATCCCAATGTAGTATAGCAGCAACCTTATCATGTCTACTAACTTTATATTCTTTCTGGGCTAATTGTTTACATTCAGAGACAATGTGGCTGATGGTTTCTTCTTTGTCTCCGCACATCCTACAAGTTTCAGTGATATCCATCCTATCGATATTTTTCTGAACCCATCTTGTTCTAATTGCCTGATCCTGGGCCGCCATTATCATCCCTTCTGTCTCCTTTTTTAAGTATCCTTTCTTCAACCAAGTCCAACTCTCCACACTGTCCTTTATTATTATTATTATTATTATTATTATTATTATTATTATTATTATTATTATTATTATTATTATTATTATTATTATTATTATTATTATTATTATTATTATGAATATGACATAACCGTGCAAGTCCAGCCTAATGATGTTTTAGACTACCAATGTTTGTTAGTCTACTTGATAAGAGTCATATCTACAAGGTCATAGATTCATGATTGTTGAATAATCCCGCTTAAAAATTTCTTCGTGATAGTCTCACTTTCCATGAGAACAGCCTTTTGCATATTTTGACATAGTCCTTCCACGTCCTTTTTATCCTTCATTATCTTTGCAACTTGTTCCTGCAACCTTTTCATTCCACCACCCAGACAACCAATTATCATTGGCAAGATTTCTAAATTATACCCCGGTCTTTTCTCTCTAGTGGTAAATATCAGCTGTTGGTATTTGTTCAGTTTTTCTCTGTATTTATCATTTGTATTATGCTCTTGTGGGCAAGCCATATCAACTATCCAAATCATTTTATTTGCACCGTCTTCAAGTGTCAAGTCTGGTCTCCTTGCTCTTTCCGTTACCCTCAGCTTGTATTCAAAGTCCCACAGCATCTTGCTCTCATTACCTTCGACAATATGGCCTTTCCCCCAGTTTACTTTGTACCATAGCACATCATCGCTCAAGATTCGCTGTTGTTTGCACCATGCCACCGCCAGTACTCTCAGGGCGTTGTCATGCCTTCGCAAGTACTCTGTGCCAGCAATAACCCTACACCCAGCGAGTTCATGTTCAACTGTTTCACTGTACTCTCCGCAAAGTCTGCAATTCTCATCCTTAACCTCAAGTCCTCTAATGGCTGTCCATTTTCGCGTTTCGACCATTTGTTCTTGTAGGTTAATTATCGAAGCTGTTTTCCTAGGATCCATGTTGCAGTTTAACCAAGCACTGCATTCAGGTTCCTGATTTGTGAACATCCAACTTTGCGTTTGCTTCTCTGCGTAATCTGCTTTCCTTTTGGTCTCAATTCCAGTTTTTATCCTCTCCTTTACTGTTTTCCAACTTTCTTTCCATGTTTTTGTCATTTCTTTTCCGTCTAGTACTACTTTATCCTTGTAAAGCTGCATATTTATTCCTAGCTCTTTCAATGAATCCTCAGCTTCTCGTTCAATTGAACAGTATTCACTTCTGCATTCTCTCTTCCAAGCTTCACTAATCCATGCACTTGATGACATTGCCATATAAGTTGCAACACGGACCTTGGTTTTTGTATACACGTCTCTTAAACTTATCAGCCCTCTACCTCCTAACTTTCTATTCATGTACAGTCTTTCGTTACTTGACAGCCTACCAAGCATTTTCTTGTTTCTGAGCTCTCTTTTCACTATCATATCAAACTCATTCAGTTCTTCCTTTGAAAATCCGACCACATCCATGGTGTATGCACCAATCGGAATTACCCTACAATTTATTGCTCTTATTAAATTCTTGTCATATAGCTCAAGCTCAGTCAGACTTTTTAGCCTTTTTTCCATTTCTGTTGTGACTCTTTCGAAGACTTTCTCTTTATCTATCTTCTTTCCCTGCTCAATTCCAAGAAATTTGTATGTTTCATTCTGGTCCGGGTCTAAACTTCTCATTTCTTCTTGCAAAACTGCCAACCCTTCTGCTAACATCATCCCCCCCTTTATTATCATTATTATTATTATCATCATTATTATTATTATTATTATTATTATTATTATTATTATTATTATTATTATTATTATTATTATTATGTTGCTTTCTTCACAGTGGTTATTGATGATATGTTCACTGGAGACCGATAACAATATCTTTACATTTTCCTTCTCCACAACTCCTTCAGGCTGGTGCTCATACCATTTTTGTGCAGTTTGTATGTCATACATTCGACATAAAGTCCCAGTGCAGTGCACTTGCCACACAGTCATGTCGTCTTTTGTACTCTTTCTGAGCAAACTTTGAACACCCACTGACAATATGATCTATTGTCTCTTCTGCCTGTTTACAGATTCTACACGTGGCATCGGAAGTGCTTTTGTCAATCTTTGCTTTCACTGCATTTGTTCTTAATGATTGGGTTTGTGCAGCCATGATAAGGCCTTCTGTCTCCTTCTTGAGTTCCCCTTCTCTTAACCATCTCCACGATTCAGTATCACTAAATTCCTTTGTTTGTCGAAAGTGCTGCCCATGCAATGCCTTGGCCTCTAATTCCGGCCACTATGGCCTCTAATTATTATTATTATTATTATCTTATGCTCCTGCTTTAAGCACTGGCAGTTCTAATAACCGAATTTACATCCCAAGGAAGCGGGTCAATACCCTTGACCAAGGGTCCCTTGGGGTCATTGTCCTTTAGTACTCAAGTACTTTTCTTAATATCCTGGCTGTTCCTAATAATGTCGTCTTCTGTAAGAGTGCTGTATTCACTGTGATATCCAGTTTTTCTAACCATTCATCCAGTTTCTTCGTTATACTTCCGAGTGCACCAATAATCACAGGTACAACTATCACATTTCTCATGTTCCAAATCCTCTTAATTTCTCTTTTCAAATCTTGATATTTCTCCACTTTCTCTTTTTCTTTGTCATTAGTCCTACTATCACCTGGCACCGCAATGTCAATGATGATGCATTTTCTCTCACCTTTAATCACAACAACTAGGTCCGGTCTTCTAGCTTCAATTAAATGATCACACTGAATATTCACATCCCAAAGTAGCTTTACCTCGGCATTTTCCACTACACCCTCAGGAGAATGCTCATACCATTTTTCCGTCCTTTCAATATTGTATTTCTTGCATAAATGCCAATGCACAATCCTCGCAACGTTGTCGTGCCTTCGTTTGTATTCTTTCTGTGCCATCTTCTTGCACTCACTGACAATGTGATGTACAGTTTCGCCCTTCTCTTCACACATCCTACAAAGTGGTGACTCTGCTGATTTGTCAATATGGTGTTTAACATAATTTGTTCGGATAGCCTGTTCTTGCGCTGCACACAAAAGTGACTCTGTATGTATCTTAAGATCAGCTTTTCTCAGCCATTCCCATGTCTTGTTTTCATCTGTTGATTGCGGCATCTCTCTAACAAACTGCCCGTACATTCTTTTTTCCTTCCATCTTTGTTTTTTTTCATTTATCCATCCCCTTTTGAACTCATCCTTACTTACAACATCATCAGTGTCCACCACTTTAGCAAACCTAACACCTCGAATCAATGATTCCACGGAATTCCGGACATACCATCCCAAATTGTTCTCCTCACTTCGAACACAACCCTCGCAGCTAATCAGTCTACGCCCTCCTTTCTCTCTGGTCACATATAACCTGTCTACATCGCTCTTAGGATGAAATGCACCGTGCATTGTCATAATCTTCCTCGATTTCCTATCCATGCTCTTTAGTTCATTTGTTGTCCATTTCAAGATCCCTGCCCCATATCTCAAAACTGATACAGCCCATGTGTTAATTGCTAATATCTTATTCTTACCATTCAATTTTGATTTCAACACCAACTTTAACCTTCGTTTGTATTCGCTTGCAAACTTGTCTTTCATTTCTGTTTCTTTGATCTTATCCATTTCTACAATGCCCAGGTATTTGTATCCGCTTTCATCGACTTCTTTCATCATTTGCCCATTCGGAAGCGTAATACCATTTTGCTTCACAATTTTTCCTCTCTTCAATACCAACACTCCACACTTGTTTAATCCGAACTGCATTCCAATGTCCTCGCTGAAGAGATGAACAGTTTGTACCAGTGAATCTATTTGGTCCTGATTCTTGGCAAATAATTTGAGATCGTCCATGAATAATAGATGATTAATTCTGAATTCCTTGTTACCCCATTCATAAGAAGCTGCTACTTTCCTCAAGGTCAACGTCAGTGGAATCATACATAACACAAACAGTAGTGGAGATAGACTGTCTCCCTGGAAAATCCCTCTCTGAATATCAACATCTCCCAAGCTTTCACCAGAAGATGTTAATTCTAGCTTCCATGATCGCATACTATCACTCATGAATTTTATAACATTCTCAGCTATCCCAAACAACTCTAGGCACTCAATAATCCAGCTATGAGGCACCATATCGTACGCCTTTTTGTAATCAATCCACGCCATAGCTAGATTTGTCTTTCTCTTCTTACAATCTTTAAGCACTGTTTTGTCGATCAACAGTTGGTCCTTTGTTCCCCGACTCCCCCTCCGACAACCCTTCTGTTCATCTGGTAATACTTTCTCCCTTTCCAAGAAGCCATACATCTCTTCTGCAATCATGCCTGTTAGTAACTTCCACATTAAGGGTAGGCAAGATATGGGTCGAAAATTATCAACTGCTCTGCCCTTAGCCGGATCCTTCTGACATAGCACAGTTCTCCCATATACCATCCACTCAGGCAACATGTTTGCACCACTTATAATTTCATTCAACTGATTTGCGATTCTCGCGTGCATTGACGACAGTTTCTTGATCCAATAGCCTTGGACACCGTCTCTTCCTGGAGCCTTCCAATTGGGGATCTTTCTACTCTGTTTTTTAACCATCTCTTCTGTGATCTCCATATCCTCCATATTTACGTTACTTTGTTCTCTTTTCAGATCCTGCAACCATTCTGCTTGTCTATTATGTTCTTTTTCTATGCTCCAGATCTCACTCCAAAACTTCTTACTCTCTTCAGCATCCGGTATTACACTCTTGCCATTAGCTCCCCCATTCAGTTCTTTATACACTTTTTTCTGCTCCACTGCAAACATTCGATTCTGTCTGTATTGTGTTATTCTATCTCCATATCTCTTTATCTTTGCCGCTTTTGCTAATAACCTTTGCTTCAGTTCTTCTATGACAGTTGTGAGACCTTTCCTTTTAATTCCATACTTATCACCTAAATTCTTAACCTTCCTTTTCCCTCTCATACCAGTCTCACCTCTTTTTTCTCTTTCAAGTATACTGATATCTTTCTTCAAATTCTTTATGTCGCCTTCTATACGTCGCTTCCACCATGGGTCCTGTTTCTTCCCCTTCTTGACTGCTTTCAATCCTAGCTGTTTGGCAACCAAAGGCTAGCTGCTTTAATGAGGTTATTAGTCTGGGTGATATCTGCTGTCACAAGGTGTTTAATGGCTCCATTCACTTTTAGTGTTTCTTCACTTAATCTCTTCTGATCAACTTTCTTAAACATTATGTTATCATTTGTTTCTCTTTGTGCCATCAATCCATTTACTTCATCAATGATCAATTGCTCCTCAGGTGTTATTTCCGAAGCCTCACTAACTTCAACTGCAATTTCAGCCTCATTAACCTCATTCACCTCACCCTCAATATTCAGTCTTGATGATATATCTTCCCCGTCATTGATGTCATTGACTTCTTGCTGTTCGTCTTCACTCTGTTTTGCCAATCTTCTCCTTATCGCCTCTAATTCCAACTCTGACAACCAACCATTCTTTCTGATAGCTCTGGCCTGGTCACACAGTCTTTGTTCACTGGTGTTAAACATTCCCCTTTCTCGCCATTCTCTATACATCCGCTGCTGATATCCTCTTACTGGCACACCATTCTCATCAAATGGATTAGCACTATAGAAACATTCCATGACAACAATATTCATTTCTTTCGTCCACTTCATTCTGGCAGTCGCTTGGTTACGACCGGGTCTGCGCTGCTCATCCACAGAACACCTGCCGGACGAGGCACCTTCACTTGCAGTTCCAGTGCCATTCACGTCGTTATTTACATTTCTGTTTTGGTTCATTTTCACTCATGACGAGGTTTGTGGTGATAGGTGTCACAACCACCGGTGTTTTTATCGAGACACCATCTCTAGGAGGGCTGTCAACCAAGACTAAAGAGTCCCCCCTACCCATGAGACAGACTAGCCCCCGCCGGACGCCAACCCGGTATTTCAAGGCCTCGGGGAGAGCTGACAGGTACTACACCTTGCTCAAGGGTGACCTGGAGGTAGTTGTGGCAAAGGGTAACCTCATTCTCCCACGTCGAAACTCCACAACCGGATGTAGTTTAGTGTCATGCCCAGGACATTATTATTATTATTATTATTATTATTATTATTATTATTATTATTATTATTATTATTATTATTATTATTATTATTATTATTATTATTATTATTATTATTATTATTATTATTATTATTATTATTGGAGCTTATGATTGTAGCGATTGATTGGAGCGATTGAGCGATGTAGCGATTGAGTGTATGATTTATTATTGATTGGAGCCTATGATTGTAGCGAGCAGACGTGACATGCTAGGCTTACGGTTTTACCCTTAATTTACCTCTTTCAACAATCAACTTCTTGATAAGCTTGTGATAGTCAAATCTACAACCAAGTATGAGTCCTTTGTCTATATTAAGCTTAATTTCGGTGCTCGTTATTTGCAACTACTGCCATGAAGATTTCAAGGTTCTTGGACGCCATAGCTGGAGATGTAAAGCAAGGGCGCAGCAAGGAAGGACCACAATAGAAGTCAATCGACAACCTGCTGAAATAATACCAGACAATGACCCTGTTGTTTCATCAACAATAACTTGCTGTTGTGGGAAGAAATGTAAAGGACACAGGGGACTAAAGAAACATAAAAGAAGCTGTAGAACGATTAAAGGTCTCCAGGGCATAACCACAAATGATATAAATCACGAGGTAACGGCGAGCAGCGAAGCTGATGGCAACGAAGTGGACATTGATTCCCTCCTGGGAGATACAGCTAACAATCCAATGCTAAAGAAAGGAGTGAAGTTACCAAAGGGTGATCAACAATGGAACAATGCAAATAACTTTTTCAAATCAGTGCTGTTTATCGATGAAATAAAGGAATCAACGCTGAACCATTGTTGTCAAAAGATGTCAAACACAATGTACGATTATTTTGCTGAAAGATTTGGCTGTGTAGAAAATAATCGCACTCTGGATCTTGAATTCAAAGAGAAATACGAAGGCCTCAACAAGAATCTATTGAAAAAGGCGCTAAAGAAATTAAAAAGCGATTCATCGGCTGCTATGCATGAGAACACATTAAAGTAAATCAACGGGGTTAAAAGCAAACTTAGCTAAGGGGACTGGGTAATCTAAATATAACCTATTGTATTTGATGTTCTCGATCTATGAAAACAATAAGAAGATTAGTGGCGCCTGTCGTTCTTTTGTGCTATGTTTAGATTATGTCGGTTTATCTCCGTTCATTTGCTTTAAGAGAAATAGACGGAATCGGCTAAGGTTTGTTTACACCCATTTCAAGTCATGTGATCAATCTCTTGATAAAATATCTTTTGATTTCTCCTACATATTTCGCGCCATGCAAAGTTGTGCCATGTGTACAAAAAGTAAGACAATATTTAAACTTCCCAAGGGTATGGTCACATGAGTTGAAATGGGTAAAACAAACCTTAGCCGATTCGGTCTATTAAATACGTTTCCAAGTTGCTGCGCTCCAAAGTTGACCACGGTATTGCAAGTGATAACCCTAGAATCGATACAGTTGACCACGATTCGCTCATTAAGAAATCCTTCTGGAAATATGCCAAGGAATTTATCGAAAAACCAAGAGAAAAACTTCCCTCCTTTAACATGCATAGATGCTTCTCGCATTTCTATCAAACGTTCAAAGCATTATGCCCAAATAGAATCTTTCTAATTCCAGATTGGATACCCAGGCTTGCTACACCAACAATTCAATTCAACACAAGCCCTCCAACATACCGTGAAATTACGAACATTATACGGAAAATGAAAACATCCGGGTCTCCATGCCCCCTGGATCAAATCTCGATTATTGCCCTTAAACGTTCACCTTACCTAAGGACATACCTGACAGAGATAGTATCACAGGCGTGGAAGGCGGAAACAATTCCAGACACATGGAAAAAAGCTGTCACCATTTTGATCCATAAAAAAGATAAAACGGACAATCCGTCTCATTTTCGCCCAATTTCCCTCCAATGTACAGCTTTGAAGGTCATGACGTCATTCATAAGAAATAGGATCTTTGAATTCTTGTCACAAAACGGATATGCGGAAAACAACATTCAAAAAGGTTTTACCCCAAAAGTAGCGGGTACGATTGAGCATACAGCTCACATGGGACACCTCATAAGGCATGCTAAGAAACACCAAAGGGCACTTGTAATCACCTTGATTGATCTGAAAAATGCTTTTGGAGAAGTTCATCACAACTTGATAAATTGTATCCTTGAATACCATCACATCCCAGCAGAGATGAAAAGCATAATTTTGGACCTCTATACTGGTTTCCAAACCTCCATGACAACATCTTCGTACTCAACGCCGTTCATTCCAATAGAAAGAGGTGTATTACAAGGAGACTGCCTCAGCCCATTGTTGTTCAATATGATATTTAATACCTTCATTAATTCCATTAAATCAAAAGAATTCGAGCAACTGGGATATCGATATTCGCAGCATCTCAGCCCGAGACACTGGTACCAATTTGCTGACGATGCAGCCATCATAACCGGTCAGCAGTACGAAAACCAGATTTTACTAAATGCCTTTACAAGATGGACGAAATGGGCTAACATGATCATCCGAGTAGATAAGTGCAAGACCTTTGGGATACAAAAAGTAAACACTGCAACAGTTCAATACTCCCCTAAACTAGTCACCAATGATGCAATAATACCACTTGTGGGTATGAATAAGGGGTTCACGTATCTAGGAAGGGTCTTTGATTTCAATATGGATGACGAGGCTCATAAAACATCACTAGTCGAAAAGTGCAAGAGGATACTGGAAGACATAGACAGGTTACCCCTCCACCCAAAACATAAAATAGAACTATACTCGAAGTTTCTGATGTCAAAAATAAGCTGGGATTTTACGATATCTGATATAAACATCACTTGGGTAAAGCAAACTCTGGATTCGGTCAGCTCATCATTCGTGAGAAAATGGCTAGAAATTCCAATGAATGGCACACTTGACATAGTGACACTCTCTAAGGAAAAATTTGGTCTAAACATCATCAAGATTTCAACAAAGTATCTGCAGTGTCAAACAACCAAGCGTAACTGTCTGAAGAAATCTCCGAATCCCGATATAAATTATTTACATCAAGCTACCGCACAAGAAAGCATCCAGGTTGATCAATATAAAGATACAAGTTACGTGACAAAATCTGTGAGAAGCAAACAAATCGAAAAGATTTCAAATGATCTACAGTATCAAGGGTACATCGTGAAACAGATGTGGACTCTCAGTAATGAGGATCTCAAAAAGCTATGGATAAATGTACGAGACATTCTCCCATCGAATATCTACAACTTTACGAACAGATACATGAATAATACCTTAGCTACATTAAAGAATATGGTCATGTGGGGAAAAGCAACCATGGACACATGCCTTGCATGCAAGGAAAATAGTCAATCCCTTTTGCACGTTGTTTCGGGTTGTAAAGTTCACCTTCAACAAGGCAGATACACGTGGCGGCACAACTCCATCCTTGCGACTCTTTTGATTAAGGTTGATGGTCTGAGGGACTTGAAAGTATTTGCTGATATCCCAGGCTACCCATGCCCCACAGTTGTCACCGGAACACTAAAGCGACCAGATGTCATCATAGTCTATCAAGAGAAGATCGTTATCGTTCTAGAGTTAACCTGTGGTTTTGTTACCAACGTGAAAGAAAATTGTGCAAGGAAGGTTGGAAAATACAACTCTACCATCGTTGATCTCAAGAAAAAGTACGAGAAAGTAACATTTGTGAATCTCAGTATGAGCGCCCTAGGATTGATATGCAGGGATGATGATGGAAATGGCATACTGCAAGCATTAAAGAGCATCGGACTTTCGGAACTTCTATCAAAAAACATTATTAGAAACATCATAAACATCTGTATAAGGACGACGTATTATATATTTTGTAGGAAAGACGAAGAATGGACTAATCCAGAACTTTTAACATTTTAAAGAAGTAAGATTGTTGAAGGCAGTAAGGCTTGACTAACATGCCCTTTTATGGAGAGTGGTAGTCACGAATAAATTCTTTATACTGTAAGTTTTACATTTTGAATATTTATCTTGTTGTAAGTTTTATTTATGAGAATGAAAGTTTCCATTATTATTATTATTATTATTATTATCATTATTATTATTATTATTATTATTATTATTATTATTATTATTATTATTGTTGTTGTATTATTATTGCACAGAAAAAATTCCCGGCCCCCGGGCTTTTGACAGTCATTTTTTTGAGTGTCGATCTTCTATGTTGTTGGAATCAGCTATATTTTAGAAGTGTTAAAGGTATCAGAGATCCTTCGTGTTCCTCCAGAATACCAAATATTGAAACAATTAACAACATCGCTGACTATAACTTTTAAATTTCAATGGCAAGGTCTTTTCAAGGATGTTGGAAAAGATAGTTCACGATCAGCTTATTGAATATCTCGTAACTAACAAATTATTGACGCCAAATCAATCTGCTTTTCGAAAATTGTATTCGACCGTAACATCCCTGATAAAAGGTACTGACTACTGGTATGACAACATGGATAAAAAGCAACTCAACTTAGCCATATTTCTTGATCTGAAGAAGGCATTTGATACCGTGGATCATAGAATATTGATAGAAAAATTACTTGCATTTCGTTTCTGGGGAATCTCGGGAGCATGGTTCTCAACTTTTTTAAGTAATAGAAAACAATTTTGTTCTGTTAATGGACAAAAGTCAGGGGCTAGACTGGTAACATGTGGCATACCGCAAGGGTCGTGCTTGGGACCACTCCTATTTATCATCTATCTAAATGACTTCGAAAAATGTTTAGAGTTCTCTAGGGCTAGTATGTATGCAGATGACACGCATGCCACTTTAACATCTAACAACGTTGACGATTTGATTACAAATGCCCACAGAGAATTAAGAAACGTCTCGGAATGGATGAGAGTAAACAAGTGTTAGACGCACACCACGACTGAAACTCAACTATCTGTAACTCAGACGAACTCGAAGGAAAAACACAACTTTTTCCAAAACACTCGACAAATCAACAACTCTTACATCCAAAACAACAACTTCTTAGTCTCTTAGCGTCCTTCTTCTTCTCTCGTGTCTGTCTTCTCTCTCCCTCTCTCTCTCAGTCCGGGGGGTCAAAGCCCTTGTTAATGTAAAAAGTTTTGGGGGCCTCCGCAGAGGGCCTCACACTCTCCCCCTACAAAATTAAATGTCAGCCTTGACATTTTCGTCATGCGACTCGATGTTCACTTTAAGAAGTGTTCCTTGTACGTGCGAAACAGTTACAAACTTCACAACTGCCAATGATCAAAATATGAAATTTTACGGCGCCGGTGTAAATCTCGTACATAATCATTGTTCTTCATTGTTACTTTCGTTCTCTCTGTTCTCGAATATTGCTGCGCAGCGATTCTCGTTTGTCTCTGTAACTGTTACTTCAATCTTGAAAGATTCGATGGAGGACATTACATCCTATGACGTCGGTGTTTGGAATGCTATTTGATATTTCAGAGGTCCCAGCCTAACAAAATTCTTCAGTAAAAGTTAATGACTATAGATTACAGGTCCTGGCCTGACAAAATATGGCGGGTATTGTACAAAGCGTCCACAAAATGATCCATTTGGATTGTGAAATGAAGGTAGTCCTGCTCTCCCTGGAAACATCGTCTGTCCAGGAACACGTGTGTAAGTAGGGAACGGTGCCGGCTGTACATGGACAGTATTAACTGCTTGTTGATTGTCAAAAGGCCTTCCGAAATCATAATAAGCAAGTCTTGTCGGTTGACGTCGTTCTCGTTGTGGGCGTTCCAATCTCTCAGCAAAACCATCTCCCGAATGTGTGTCATCAATATCAACTGTAGCGTGTCCAGACATGTCATGATCACTCCCTTGCAAATCCTGCTGTGACTCATTAAGTTCATTTCCTTCCACGTCAGGTGAATGTGGTTGCTCAATCACCTCGGCTGGTCTTGTCATAGGTTCAGCGTGAACCGGTGGCATGAAATATTGCTCTGCCTGCTCAAGTTGTTCTGGTGAAAACGAAGGCAGTTCGTCTTGATCTTCTGTGCTAAATAAATCCTCTGCTTGGTTGGCGTCAGGTTCCCTGATGTGATGATCCTTCTTGTGCAAAGCTTTCTTCGATTTGGTAGCATCTGGTTTTTCCTCGTATGGTAGAAAAGGACATGGCAGTAGCAAATTCCGGTGGAGAGTTCTTGTTCTTCCCGGTTGCGATTCTGGGCGTACCTCATAGACAGCATTCAACGGATCTTTTCGATTCATGACGATGTATACCTTGTCTTCCCAGAAGGAGCGAAGTTTTCCTGGTCCACCTTTTTCCAACACGTTCTTTACAAGTACTCGGTCACCTGGTTTGAGGTCAGAAGTACGTACTTTCTTATTGTACTCGTCTCTTCCTGCGGCTGTACTAATGGCTGCCTTCTCTGCTGCAATCTTATAAGCTTCTTTCATGGCATCCTTGAAATGCTTTACGTACTCCGGATATGATTTGGTTGTAGATAAATCTGTGTGTCCAAAGATTATGTCAATCGGTAAACGAGGTTTCCGGCCAAATAACAATTCAAACGGTGAGAAACCAGTACTGTCGTTCCGAGTGCAGTTATATGCAAAACACATCTTGTTCACATGCTCTTTCCATCGAGATTTCTGACTTTCAGCCATGGCTCTTAACATCGACAGCAAGGTTTGATTAAATCTTTCACATTGGGCATTGCCAATTGGATGGTATGGCGTGGTACGACTTCGCCTTATTCCTGTCAGTTGCTCCAGATGATGAAAAAGTTGATTTTCGAATTCTGGGCCCTGATCATGGTGGATCCGAGCAGGGAAGCCAAACCTCAGAATAAAATCGTTGAAGATCTTTTCCGCTGCTGTGCGTGCTGATTTGTTTGTTGTGGGGTATGCTTGTGCATATCTCGTAAAGTGGTCAATCACGGTTAGAATGTACTCGTATCCACCCACACTCCTTTCAAGGTGAACGAAATCGATTGAGATTAGTTCAAATGGTTGGCTAGTTTCGATGCTCTGGGCAGGAGCTCTTGGTGGCAAATGTGGTTTCTTCCGCTTCACACAGCAGCATACCTTTGTCACATAATGCTCAATGTCGCTGGCCATGTGAGGCCAATAAAAACGCTCTCTTGCAAGTTCAATGACACGCTCCGCACCGAGATGTCCCATATCTTCATGTAAGTGTTTGTAGACTAACCTCTGATACCTCGCTGGAAGAACAAGTTGAAGCCTCGTGTTAGTTTTCCTGTAAAGTGCCTGATCTTTTCCAATGACAAGTTTATTCCATTCATGCATGAGTAACTTAGTCATATTTGATTCTCCTGCACGTTCGCTAGCAAATGGGCGTTCTCCAGTCAACTTGGCTTTCAAAACAGGTGCAATTATTGGGTCATCTGCTTGTGCTTTTGTAATATTTTCCAAAGGCATAGGGGTGTATTTACCCATTGATGGTGCATCCATGAGTCGTATGGCATCAGCATTTGTTGATACAGCAGTTACCCAACCAACATCACTCTTCTCATATGTGCTAATGGCATTCACAGTTGACTGAATATCACTTTCGGTGGTTTCCTCTGTACACTCGTTGATCAGATTTTCTATGTCAGTAGGCATTCGTGAAAGGAAATCAGCATCCACGTTGGCATGGCCTGGCCGATACTTTAAGGTGAAATTGAAATCAGCCAATGCTGCAACCCATCGATAACCTGTCGCATTAAGTTTCGCTGTTGTAAGTACATATGTTAAGGGATTATTGTCAGTGTAGACAGTAAAGTGCTTGGCATAGAACAAGTAATCTCTAAACTGCTCAGTGACTGCCCATTTCAAGGCTAAGAATTCCAATTTCCCGGAGTGGAAGTGATACTTGCTGGAGTTAGTGTTCTTGAAGCAAAGCCAATAACTCTCATTTTTCCTGATTGTCTCTGATACAGAACGGCTCCTAGCCCACTCTGTGAAGCATCGGTATGTAAAACGAATGGCTGGGAATAATCAGGATATGCCATCACTGGTGGATTTGTCAACTGGCTAATTAGCGATTGCAGTGCTTCCTTATGTTGATCTTGCCACACAACTGGACTCTTAGAACTGACTTGGTTTGTGTTCTTCTTCTGTTTGCGTGATCTTGCTGTGTTGTCTGGTAATTTCTTTGTGCCAGAAATGCTCTTTAGTAAGTCATAGATTGGCTTAGCGATACGCGAGAAATTTTCGATGTAGCGTCTGTAGTAGCCCAATAAACCTGTCAGTTGCCTGACTTCTCCCACTGTCTTGGGCATGGCATCTTTGAGTTTCAAAATTGGCTGAATGTTTTCAGGATCAATGCGATATCCTTCCTCTGACACGATACGACCTAAGTAAACGACTTCCTTCTTAAAAAGATGACACTTTTCAGCCTTGAGCTTGATTCCATTTTCCTTTAGTCTCCTTAGAACAAGGCGTACATGTTCTGCATGATCCTGGAATGATGCTGAGTACACAATCACGTCGTCAAGATACGGGGCACAGAATTGATCTCGGTAGTCGTCTAAAACGTTCTCCATGAATCGTTGGAACTCCGCAGGAGCATTTTTTAATCCCATGGGAATACAGACCCACTCATAGAGCCCCCATGGTGTCACAAATGCGGTCAAGGGGCGACTGTCAGGGTCCATGAATCCCTGATGGTATGCTTTTCCCTGGTCGATTGTGGAGAACCATTTCTGTCCTGCAAGGCTGTCCAATGTATCTTGAATCCTTGGAATGGGATGTGAATCTGCATGTGTCTTGTTGTTCAGATCTCGATAGTCAACGCAAAGTCTCATGGATCCATCCTTCTTTCTTACGATAACGCAGCAACTACTGTAAGGTGATCTTGACTTTTCTATGAACCCTCGGTTCAGGAGGTCTTCGATGTATTGTTTTAGTTCTGTGTATAATGGTCGTGGTACAGCTACATAATGCTTCGCGACAGGTGTTTCATCTGCTAAATTGATCTTTAGCTTCAATCCTTCCGCACATCCAATGTCGTCTTTGCTCACACAAAAGATGTCTCTCTCTTCATACAACATACGTTTGACTATAATCTCCTGTTCTTCTGAGAGTTCTCCTAGTGAGACTTTAGGAACAAGCTCTTCAGCAAAGTCTGCACTATCATTTTGCTCCTGACCACTTGTTGCTGTTTCAATTTGTCGAACTTCTTGCTGTACTGGGGTTTCTTTGCGTTGCACCTCAGCTGGCGTAATTGATCGTACAAGTTGCAATGTACCCAAGACAGTGCGTCCCTTTAAAGCAATATCATGGGCCGTATTGTTGATAACTTGCACGTACACCTTACTACAATTTTCTCTCTTCAGCATCTCGAGTGATTGGCAAATCTCTATTCCTGGCGGTACATGTGCATCCAAATCAGGCTCAAAGAGGACGGGTATCTGCCTTTCTACCAAGCCAATGTCACAACGACATGGAATCCTCTTAGTTTCACCTTTCCGTACAACAACATCTCTCTTGAACATTTTAACGATACTGGTGTTTTCTTCTATGGATGAATTAATGACGTTTACCAGTGTCATAAGGTCTTTGCGTGACTTCTCATGGAAGCTTCCTAATAATATTGATACAATCCCTTCCAGGTCTGTGGTCAGTCCTTTCTCTCTTATGACCTCTTCGATCACGTTGTATCCAATGATTGGTTGTTCAAGTTTATAGTCAGTTACCAACATTGGCACTTCAATAGAACCTCCATCTGATTGTGAAAGTTGGAAATCTATTTTCACCCATCCTTTATAGGGAAGTTTCGAACCATTTGCAGTCATCAGTTCAAGATCTTTACCTTCAGAAAGTAAATTCTTCACATCTTGAATCTCAGTGTCTGGGAAATAGTCTGCAAGTTGCTGCGCACTTATGATTGATACTTGAGCACCAGTGTCAAATAGTGCTTCGACTTTAACTTTGTTCATAAATGCAGTTACAATACACTTTGTCCCCACTAACTTCGACACTTTTTCTCTTTCTTTGGGTGTGATGTGGCTAATGTAAACTCCTTGGTCATTACTGTCACCTAGGCCCAAGCTTCCAGTACTATACAATTGCTTGTGTTGCTGCATCGCCTCGCAGAGGGGTCTATGGTAGTTCCAGTCTTTCTTCTGACAATCTTTACTGCAATAGCTGATATTTAAACATCCACCACAAGTAAATATCGCTTCTTTCTTCACACCACAACTGTTACAAATTTGGGACTTCCGTGTTGTATCTCCAGCTACTGGTTGTCCCGCTGCAGTAGCTGAGGGTAGTTTCCCTGACCCTGTGAGCATTGATATGAGAAGTGATTTGCATCCCCACATTTCCAGCAGTGGGTGCATGTTTCACCTTGCCCATTCTTGAAACACTGTTTGCATCCTCTTCGGTTTTGCCTTGGTCCACGGTTTCTTCCCTGGGGCTGTTGGGGTTCTTCCCTCCTTGCTCCCTGCTGATTTCCAACTGAGTTTCGATTCATTTCTTGTCTCAGTGACGTCATGTCTGCCTTCAGTGCCTTAATTTCGGAGAGCACTTGTTCGTGAAAAGGAACAGCTGGTTCTTTAGCTTTAAGGGGGGCTGATGTCTTACTTTTGGGGGCCGATCGATTTTCCGTTGGTGATGATTCTTCAGCCTCCCCTCCCTGTATCTTGGAGACTTTGGCATTTCCCTTGTATCCTATCCCCAACTTTGCATTTCTTTCCGACTCTTCTGCTTCTGCCAGGTTGAGTTGTGCAATGAGTTCTGCGTCCGTTATGTCCGGTTGTTGAATAAATACCCTCATTCTCGACCTCAGGTTGTTACTGATGAGCCCTGTTTCTAATGCATGCAAAAACATTGATTGGCATTGAGCAACATCATACTTCAATTTACTGCCTTCTTGTTTTGATGCGAAAAGAATTTTCTCTCTGAGGTTCAAAGCTCGGAGCAGGAGATTTTGTGGCTCTTCATTTGGTGTTTGCACTAGGCTAGAAAGGCTAGCATAGAGTTCACTGGCATTTTTTTCTTGGTAATGTGCTCTGATGATCTTTATTACGGTGGGGAGACCAGTTTCCCTCATTGCTTCGAGATAATCTTTTAGGGGTAGCCCTGGGGCAATGGATTTTATTATAGCATCAATTATCTCCCTATCCGAATAGCCCTTTTCTTTGCCACTTTCGATTTGTCGGCTCAGGCTGATGAATGATAACTGATCCCTTGTTCCCTGGGACCCGATTGTCCCTAAAATACGAAAATCTCTCTTCAAAATTGATCGTAAACTGCCCAGGTTTGCTTCCGGGTTTTCTTGCTCAACCCCCGTCTGACCTGTCATTGTGGCAAACCGCGCTTGAATGGCTTCGAGATCTCTCTTTTGTTTCTCTTTCTGTAAATAAACCTCCCTGTCCATTTCCTGTCGTACTTCCTCGTCTACACCGGATGTTTCAGCTGGGGCTTCCGTATCCCTCGTTTTTGGATTTATCATTTCCAAAGTTTGTTTCAAAAATGCCACCTTTTCTTCGTCTTTCAGTTTATCTAATAGTTTCTCGATTCCTTTGGTTAAAATTCTTACGGTGGCGAAACGGGATTTCCCCTCGAAGTCTGACTTTTCGATTTTAAGTTTTTCACAAACACTGTACAGTTCCTCCTTATCTAAACAAGACGCAAAACCCTGAATTTCGAGCTGTAGGTCCTCAATTTCCTCAGCCATGTTTACTCACGAATGTCCCGACCAAAACCGAAATCGAATCGAAATAAAAAATGTTCAACGTTGGTCTCTCAAAATGTAAACAAACGCCGCGTAGTCATGCAGTCACGCACGCGAAGAAAGAAACAAGAAACACACTCAAATATCCACAAACAAAGCAAAACACAAAATCAATTCAAAACAGCAGTTCAGGTATTAAATCCTCTATACAAAATTTACAACACAATTTCTTCTGGAATCTTTCCAAAATCTTAAATCCGAGCGAGATATTTACAACAAACACAAATATTCTGCCAAAATCAAGACAAAATGAAACCCTTGCGAACGGGCCTTCGGTCTTCTTTTCACTCGTTCCTTCAGAAATTTCTTCTTGAAATATCGACGCAAAAATAAACAAATAGATCGTACTTACAGATCTGCAGTTGGTTCAGTTTAACAGTCACGTCGAGGTCACCAGAATTGTTAGACGCACACCACGACTGAAACTCAACTATCTGTAACTCAGACGAACTAGAAGGAAAAACACAACTTTTTCCAAAACACTCGACAAATCAACAACTCTTACATCCAAAACAACAACTTCTCAGTCTCTTAGCGTCCTTCTTCTTCTCTCGTGTCTGTCTTCTCTCTCCCTCTCTCTCTCAGTCCGGGGGGTCAAAGCCCTTGTTAATGTAAAAAGTTTTGGGGGCCTCCGCAGAGGGCCTCACACAAGCTAAGTGCCAACCCAAAAAAAAACCGAATGCATGATTATTGGTCATCCACGGAGAATCAATGACGGTATGACGTTGAAGTCTCGGAACTACTGAATCTTAATGATTCAGAAATAAAGCGTGTCGCAAAGACAAAATCACTAGGGGTTGTTGTGGATGAAGGATTAAATTGGGATAACCAACTCAGCAAAGTGAAGGGGAAGATGAGGGTGGTCTAAGGTCACTAAGAAAACTGAAAAACCTTATTCCACAATTTCAGCTTGACCATGTATACTGCGTCCTTGTTGAAAGTCATCTGTGATATGCTAATGTTATTTGGGGGAGTCTTCCAAAATCAAAATTAAATACCCTCCAACGTCTGCAGGATAGAGCGCGTTCTATCATTGATAACGCCAGACAAAAGGATGGCTGGTCTCATAACTGGTTGACCGTTGAACAACTGATAAGATTCGATCGATCAGTTATGACATACAAAATAATCAACAGGCAATGTCCCGAAAGCCTTTGGGATAAATACCATCAAAGGATCCAGCTATCCAACCACATAACAAGGAATTGCAGGGACCTTCAAATCCCAAGAAACAATCTTGAATACGTCAAGAAAGGCTTTCATTATTCTGCACTGCAAGCTTGGAACGAAATTCCTATTGACATCAGAGAGCTCCCTACTCTTAGTAGATTCAAAAATCAACTAAAATGTTATTTCAAGAGCTGAAAGAAAATAAAAACGCGACTCCCTGGCAGAGCAGCTGCGTCTAAATAGGTTTTCGATAGATACACTGTAAATATGTATATATTATAATGTATTATTGTAATTAGGTTCTTTTTTCTTTTGTTGAAGGGATTTTGTGTTAGAATAATTTAAAATGAAAATGCAAAATCCCCGGCCCCCGGGGATTCGTCAGAAAATTTTCCCCGGCCCCCGAGCATTTGTGCGCAAAAATTTTGTTGACCCCTGGGATGCCCGGAGGGATGGTCAGGGTAAGAGTTGAAAGAGGCATAAGGAAGCCCAAACGACCCCCGGTAGGACATTACTTCTTTCGCCCGGTTGAGATGGGGCTTATGGTGGTCGTTTACCCGTTGTTTCCATTGCCTAGCAACGGACCACGTGGCCAACGAACGCCCATGGTCGCACCTTGAACAAAGAGCAATTGGGATAAGTGTAATTGTCATATGTACAAGCTGTAATTAGCAACTGTACAAGCGATGTATAAAAGCCTTATTGAGCCGCACTTCCGATACTGCTGTCCCGTCTGGGGAGCTGCAGGTATTACAGCTCTACAGAAGCTACAGAAATTACAAAACCGGGCAGCGAGGCTAGTTACAAACAGTCCTTATGACGCCCATTCCCAACCTTTAATACAAAAACTTGGGTGGCCTACTGTTAAGGAGCTAATTGAGTCAGAAACTGCAAAGGTTGTATACAAGGCTCTCCACAATGAGCATCCCGATTACTTAAAAGGGCTATTTCATAGGCTCTCTGATACTCAAAGTAGGATGCTACGCAACTCCAATACTGATCTACGCATTCATTTGTTCAAAACGTCTTCAGGACAGAAAAGCTTCGAATTTAGAGGAGCACGTATTTGGAACAACCTTAGCAAATGAGGCAAAACGAACAAGCACATTTTTGGCTTTCAAGCACAAATTATGAAAATCAGTTCTTTTTATGACGCCACTATGGCAGCATGTAACCGTTTCCGTTCAAATCTTAATTTTCTTTTTTCATTAGCGTGGCTTTAGGGTCCATTTATTTATTTATTTGTTCATGTAACTATTTTAATTAGGTTTTTAACAGGGCAGTTTGTAAATCAATTGTTATTGTAGACTTTACCCTGTATAAAGAATTTAAAATGAAATGAAATGAAATATCTGTTGTACTTTCGAGAAAAAAGAGGGCGAAGAGCGCACCCGATGGAAGGAGCAAAAATTTGCGCCAATGCCCAAATAGCATAAGACAGGAATCGAATGTTTTAGCCGAATTTCTCTCGTGGCCCATGGCCAGAAACCATCAAAACCTCGTTTTTACGGACCAATCAGACGGCGAATAAGTGAGGAAGACAAAAGAAACGTGTGAAGGTTTTTCTAAATTTACCTACCTTCATGAAACGCAACCAGGACAAAAAACTGCTGGAAATTTCCCGATTACTTTTGAAGAAGTCTACTCTCCATGCGTCTGGGCATTCAAATTTGGATGCCGGTCAAAATATCTCCCGATTCCAAGGAGTTATGGCGCCTCAAACTCGCGGCCTTTCTTTGTTTTCAGCATTTCTGAGCTTCTAGCATTCTCAGTACTCAATTCATTCCTAAAAGTCTTCTAAAACGTACCTGAAACGTCACTAATTCCCATAAAGAATGGGGTCGAGAACCTTTCCTTGCTTTGCAGATGAGCAAATTCGACACCCTTTCTATGGTGTCTGAAATATGGCCTAGCTCTAAAACGTGCTAAATTGTATTTTGAGTAAGGAATTTTAAGGGTACCTACCTCTTTTCGTTTGTTTAAGGCATCCTGTAGTCCTGTGTATCTACCAGAATGTGCTTGGTCTCCATTTGACGATTTTCTTCCACAAATAATGCAGTAAGTCGCAAGATAAATATCAATTGCTGTGTTCCTTCGCCCAAACACTCATCCGTGTCATCACGAATCACAAAATGTGATCACGTGGTACGTGATTATTTGACATCTTCTCACCTCTTCCCCATGCCTCGCAGAACATGACATGGATGAGTGTTTGGGCGAAAAAACACAGCAATTGATGTTTATCTTGCGACTTACTGCATTATTTGTGGAAGAAAATCGTCAAATGGAGACCAAGCGCATTCTGGTAGATACACAGAACTACAGGATGCCTCAAACAAACAAAAAGAGGTGGATACCCTTAACATTTCTTACTCAAAAAATACAATTAGCACATTTTAGAGTCAGGCCATATTTCAAACACCATAGAAAGCGTGTCGAATTTGCTCATCTGCAAAGCAAGAAAAGGTCCCCCAACCCCACTGTATCGACTTTATGGGAATTAGTGATGTTTCAGGTAAGTTTTAGAACACTGTTTAGGAATGAATTGAGTACTAAGAATGCTAGAAGCTCAGAAATGCTGAAAACGAACAAAGGTCGCGAGTTTGAGGCGCCATAACTCCTTGGAATCGGGAGGTATTTTGACCGGCATCCAAACTTGAATTCCCAAACGTATGGAGAGTAGATTCCTTCAAAAAAAAATCGAGGAATTTCAAGCAGTTTTTTGTCCTGGTTGCGTTTTATGAAGGTAGGTAAAATTTAGAAAAATCTTCACTCGTTTCTTCTGTCTTCCTCTCTTATTCGCCGTGTGATTGGTCCGTAAAAACGAGATGTTGGTGGTTTCCGGCCATGGGTCACAAGCAAAATTCGGCCAAAACATTTGATTCCTATCTTTAATAGCATACAAGTCAATCTTTCAATTTGGCACAGGGAAACCCATAAATCTTCCAATTTCACGCTTATCAGCCAATGGCGTTGCCGTATTTCCTTCACATCACTGAAGTATATATAAGCTCTGTGAGAAGAATTTTTGAGTATCCTTACGAAAATCAAAATGGACATTCGAGTAATAAAGAAAATTATCAGGAAAAAACATAGAGCTGGTATGGCCATGAGTCGACTTGACAGGCCTTACTCCATATTTTACATTTTGTATTTGCATAAAGTCTCGTCAGGGATCAGCACTTCATCGAATTTCATCCCTCCAAAAATAGGAATGCGTTCACATATCATTTGGGAACACAACAGATAAGATGTAGCTTCAAAGTTTTCTCACGTTACGTTGATTATGGCAAGGAATGAGATACCTTTTCAGTTTAGCGTCCCACATGCTAGTCACATGGGAGGGGTATGGGAACGTCAAATACGAACAGTACGAGAAGCCATTCAAACAACTTTGATGAAAGCAGGAGAGCAGTTAGACGACGAGGCATTCAGGACATTCATCACAGAAGCTGAGAATATCGTTAATTCTCGGCCATTATCTGTTAGTAATCTTTGTTCACCAGATGCTCCTGAACCACTGACACCAAATCATTTACTCACCATGAAATCAAAGATCGTGCTGCCTCCGCCTGGAAACTTTCAACGGGTAGATTTATACTGTCGGAAACAGTGGAGGAGAGTTCAATTCTTAACAAATGAGTTCTGGTCAAGATGGAGACAGGAGTTCTTGCAAAATCTCCAAGCACGACAGAAGTGGACCCATCCAAAGAGAAATTTAAAGATCAACGACATAGTAATTTCTAAAGAAGATAGTGGATGTCGAAATCAATGGCCACTAGCTAGAGTCTCTGAGGTATACCCGAGTGAAGATGGACAAGTCAGAAAATGTAAAATTCTGATGAGTGATAAATCATTAGATAATCAAGGAAGACGTCAGTCAAAGCCAGTTTATTTGCAACGGCCAGTTCACAAGTTGGTACTTCTGTTAGCGGTCGAGGACCAAGAGGAACAGAAACTAAAAGAATGACCAGGGATTCCCTGTCGAAGAGCCAAAAAGACACTTGTTTTTAAGTAACTATAATGAATATAGTTAGAGGAGCCATGTAGCTGCTGCGAAGGCGCAGTGGTTGCTGTTGTAGTTGTTGTTTTGCGAATTTTGAAACTTTGAATGAACAAATAGCGTGACAAGAAACGGAGCCAGAGGGGGCGTGTCAATGAAGAAAATCAAGTCGTAAAGCCACAAAAAATGGGACTTCGAGCAAGAAACAGGCCAAACTGGTACGATATTTGTATACTAACATTGTAGTTTTCATCGTTTGGTTTATGCAACTGGATTAGGCCAGACAGTTATGTAATTTGTTTGTTTTTGTTTTTCGTAGATTGTTATCTTACTCATTTATCAGCTAATGTTGAGTTGATGGTTGATGCTTGTATGAATAACAAAATGGCCAAGTTGTCTTATTGCTCGTCTCGCTGCTGAATAAAGATTCCACAGCGTTACAATGTTTCTTTGCTTAAATTTCCAAAGCCCTTGACGATTTAAAGCTGTTTGCTACGAAGAAAGCAATTAGGCCTACCTTCATCCACTGCAGCATGCCATTATTCCGTTTCAAATCGCCATTTATGCTGTAGCAAGGTAGCACAGCTATTCACCAACAGCATAACATCAATTTCCACTATTCCCCGCCGAAAAATCCTCATCAACTTTGGTAAAACGCGATAAACTTTCAATATCTCTTCGCCACACCATCTATTCATATCAAAACGAAGGCCAAGTTCTCGTAGATGATGATACGAGACCTACCTCTTGACCGTGACATCAAAAGCGCTCGACAATAACAGAAATTTTTCCACGTGAGCACACCGTTTCAAAACTTGGAATAGATGGTGTGGCGAAGAGCTGTTGATAGTTCATCGCGTTTTATCAAAGTTGATGGGGATTTTTCCGTAGAAAATAGTGGCAGTTGGCGTTTGTTGTTGGTGAATAGCTGTGCTACCTTGCTACAGCAAAGAAGGTGATTTGAAAGGGAATGATGGCATTTTGCAGTGGATGAAGGTAGGCCCAATAGCTTTCTTCGTAGCAAAACGCTGTAACTCGTCAAGGGTTTGGGAAGCTTACAACAAGAAACATCTTTAGTTTATTCCTTGCTATAATTCACGTTAAGTGTGAAATTTTGGAAGCTATATCTTATTTGTAGCGTTCCCAAATGATATTTAGATATAGACCTATTTCTGAGGGATGAAGTTCGATGTAATGCTGATCCCTGATGAAATTTTATGCAAATGCAAAGTGTAAAATATGGAGTAGGCCCTGTAGAATCGACTCGTGGCAAACCAGCTCGGTATCTTTATTATTCGAATGTCCATTTTGATTTTCGTAAGGGTACTCGAAAATTCGTCTCAAAGAGCTTATTTTCGGTGATGTGACGGAATACGGCAACGCCATTGGCTGATAAGCGTGAAGTTGGAAGATTTATGGGTTTCCCTGTGCCCTATTGAAAGATGTGCAATTTCATTTAGGGCAAAGTAGCTGTGGGTGATTTTTGCTACTATGCATTCAGTAACTCGGAGTTTCTTCTTCACGTTCACCACCTTTTTTTTTCCCACGCGTCGTCGTCAACTTCACACGTGTAAAATTCCTGGCTTCTAATAATTCGAAATTACTGCAAATTCAAATCAAAATGGCAGCAGAAATGGAAATAAAAACAACAGAAGACCTTGTATTCAGAGCTATTAGCGAAATTAGGAAGAGCAGCAAGCGACCAGACAAGGAAAGTATCGTTTTGCACCTCACGACCAACAAGGGCATTGGCCTAGTCACAGAATTAGTCTTGAACACAGTGGACAAATTGATCGCAAACCAAAACATCATCATTAAGAAACACAAAGGAAATGACTCGTTTTACGTATCCAAAGATATGTTAGATCATGGACAGGCAGAGGATAGCGACGCAGTTGAAGAACTTACCTCTTCGAAACTGAAATCCCAAGATTGCGATCACAAACAAAATGGCAATGATGCGAGGGTCACCTCCAAAGCAAAACTGGGCTGGCTGGCTCGCTGGGAAAGATGGCTGATGCTATCAATAATCTAAATAGTCTTCTGGAAAATGAAAGGCTCAAATCCAGTAATTTATTAATGGAAAACTTTTCTCTCGTAAACAAAAATCGAGATTTGAAGTTGAAAATTGAAAACATGGTATTGTCACAGAATAGTCCAGAACAAAAAGATTCAATAAGAACAATAGCCATAAGATCTGAATTGGTTAACGCAGCAGAACGTCACAACAATGATAACAATATGACGGCATTGTCAAAAGAACAACCGACATCAGATAATGAAAGAAAGGCCGGGGCAAAAGACAAAGCCACTGCTACAATGGCTGACACAATGAATAAAAGGAAGGACGGCAATGTGAACAAACCAGCGCAGAATAAAAACAATGCCAAAGATACAGACAAGACGAAACTGCAAGCAAAAAAATCGAGAAATGCTGAAACTGGAGGAGCAAGAAAAAGGGAGGAAAGCTCTACTGGAAAAAAGCTCAAAGTATTAGTGGTAGGAGACTCCCAACTTAGACATGTGAATGGAGAAAAATTAGAGAATGATCACAGAGATGTCGAAGTCCGTTTCAAACCAGGGATGAAAATCGAAGAAGCGAAGAAAAAGGCAGATACCAGCGACGAATTTGATGTCATCATAGTACATGCGGGGACAAACAACCTACGGGACAACTCACCCTCAGATTTAGCGGAAGTCATTGTTAATACCATGGAGACAGTTCAGAAAAAGAATCCATCAGCACGCGTGGCATACTCTTCTATCTTTAAAAGAAAGGATGACCAGACTCTGAATGCGAAAGCAAGAAAAGTAAACGAACTCCTTAGTGAAGAGTTGAGCATTAGAGGTATGGACATTATGAATAACGATAACATCATATGCAGCAATTTATGGAAAGATGGTTTACACCTTAATGACGGTGGGGTACGTAAATTCTCCGGTAATCTCAGTAAGTTTATCAAATATTGCTAGGGGTGTATCAGCCCTAGGAACAATGTAATCAACAGAAGTAGCTTTCGTCCAAGGAAGAGAAATGGTCTTAAAATTGCTTTCCTGAATATAGTTTCCCTTCGAAAACATAAACCTGAACTTGAAATCATCCTGCATGATAATGATATTGATATCATTGGCCTTAGCGAGACACGTCTTGACAGTAATGTAACAGACTCTGAAGTCTCCATAGGAGGGTATAGGATATATCGAAACGATAGAAATAGCAATGGGGGAGGAGTAGCTGTGTATATAAAGGAAAATCTCCCAGAACCCATTATAAAGCTAAACAGTGATAAACTCGAGCTCATTTCTCTTGAAGTTTCTCAAAATATCCATGCAAGGTCCTTTCATCTTGTTTGTTGGTATCGGCCCCCAACTGCCGGTGTCGATGAACTTGCATTTGAGAACCTAAGGGGAATTTTAAAAGAACTAGATAGGGAAGAGAAGGAAATTATTTTGATCGGGGACACCAACTGTGATTTCAAATGTAGCAAAAATGCAAATGCTAAACAGCTCAAGTTGGTTTACTCCGAGTATCAACTCGAACAGTTGATAAAAAGCTATACGCGGGTTGCTATGACAACAACAGAATCTGGAGAGCAACGAACAAGCAAAACACTCATTGACCATTTCTCTTCCTCCAATTCCAAATACATAATAGAAGCAGATGTGGTTAAGACTGGCATGGTGGACCACTACCTGGTGTATGGAATTCGGAAAATCAATGCTTGGCGAAGATTTAAGAAAAAGAAACCAAACGTAATGGAATCTCGCAGTATGACAAAATACAACAAAGCACTTTTCCGAAACGACATTGAGCAGGTAGATTGGGAAGCTATTCTAACTCCGTTTAGTGATAATCCCGCAGGTATGGCGGCCACGTTTCAGGAGGTATTCGAATCTATTTTGGATCTTCATGCACCACTACGAAGAAAAAGGGCTCGCAGTGAATTTGCTCCATGGCTTACCCCTTCTTTGAGAAATTTAATGCTTGAAAGAGACAGACTGAAGGTGCAAGCGGAGAAATCTACTGAAATGTGGTCCGCCTACAAGAGGAAGCGTAATCAAGTAACAAATGAGATGCGCATTTCTATCAGGGATTATTACCATGGGTTAATCGAAGAAAATATAGGAGACCCTAAGAAAATGTGGCGGACAATAAATAAAGTCCTAGACAAAAATGTTAATACAGTTTCACTCTCTAGTTTAGAAATAGATGGTAAATATCTAACACGAGAACGTGATGTAGTGGAGGCAATGAACCATCACTTTGTTTCGGTGGGTCCAAAACTGGCGGAGAAGATTATTTCTAAGCCAGGTGATGACTGCCTCCGCTACATCAATCCAGAGTCAAATGAAATGGTATTTAAATCTGTAGATGAAACTTATATGGCGAATGCTATTAGAAAGTTGAAGAATGGAAAAGCAGCAGGTCCAGATAAGGTCTCCACTACTATCATTAAAGATGTAGGGGATCTGGTATCAAAACCTCTGACAATGATTTTTAATTCGTCGCTTATGGGTGGAGTCTTCCCAGATATTTGGAAAACTGCCAGAGTTACTCCCATTTTTAAGTCAGGCGCTAGGAAAGATGTTAATAATTATAGGCCTATATCAGTCATTTCGGTTTTCTCGAGGATCTTGGAGAGAATAGTTCATGACCAGCTTTTTGATTTCCTGGCGGCAAAGAAAGTGATCACAAGAAGCCAATCGGCATTTCAAAAACTATACTCCACTGTGACATCCTTAATTTGTAGCACCGATTCTTGGTATGAAAACATCGACTGCAAAAAACTGAATCTGACGATTTTTCTGGACCTTAAGAAAGCATTCGATACGGTCGATCACACAATCATGGTTGAAAAACTGAGAGCATACGGGATCAAAGGGATCCCTGGAAACTGGTTCAAATCGTACCTTGATAATAGACAGCAATACTGTTCCCTAAACGGTAAAAAATCTAAGGCGAGAGAAATTCAATGCGGCATACCCCAAGGTTCTTGCTTAGGCCCCCTTCTCTTCATAATATATCTTAATGATTTTGAACGTAGCCTAGAATTTTCGAAGGCAAATATCTATGCTGATGATACTAATGTGACAATAGCATCAAATGACATCGAGAAATTAGTAGCGGATGCGCAAGAGGAGTTACTTAACATTTCTGAATGGCTGAGAGTAAATAAGCTTAGTCCTAACCCCTCAAAAACAGAGTACTTGATTATAGGCCACCCTCGGAAAACAAAAGATGTAAATATACCGAATGGGTTAAAGTTGAATGACTCTGAAATCAAACGAGTTTCCAAAACCAAATCGTTAGGAGTAATGGTTGATGAAAATCTGAAATGGGACGAGCAATTTAAAACTGTCAAGAACAAGATTTGTGGGGGACTTGCTTCACTGAAGAAACTGAAAAATATCCTCCCTCAGTCGAAGCTATGTAGTGTATATTACGCTATTGTTGAAAGTCACCTACGCTACGCAGATGTAATCTGGGGCAGTCTTCCAACGAGAAAACTCGAAACTCTCCAACGATTACAAAATAGAGCCCAGTCGATAATCGAAAATGCCAGATTAAAAGACAACTGGTCCTGTGATTGGCTGAACGTCAATAATCTTATTTCCTTTGATCGGTCAGTTATGACCTATAAGATTATGAATAAACTAAGCCCTGAAAGCCTTTGGGACAAATTTGAGCAAAGATCAATGCACTCAAGCTATGTAACAAGAAACTGCCATGATCTTCAGATCCCAAGGCTAAATACAGAACATGCAAAAAAGGGCTTTAAATATTCGGCTCTAAAAATGTGGAATGACACGCCTGTTGATATACGAGAGGCCCCAACTCTCGGTTGCTTTAAAAAACAATTGAAAGCACACCTACTGGCTGATCAAAAACCTTAACTTCAAAACACGACCCCCTGGAAGAACAGCAATATTAACATTTGGAAATTTTTCGTTAGTTTTAAGATTGTATATAAGTATTATTAGATGCTGAAGGGTTTAATTTTCGTGTATAAATATTTATTCATATCATATCATATCATAACTGGCCCTTCGGTAAAGTGAAAAGACAACGCGTTTTACAGAAATGCAATTTCTGTTGTTTTTCAGGAATTCTTTGGTGATGATTGCGTTTTCCAAGAAGTTCTCACTGAAAGATTTTATGTTTACTATCAATCAAATAGTCAAGGTATCGAGTCACATCTGGTATTATGCATGGAGACAAATGGCGTTTCGGTCATGAAGAATCTTGACCATAACGTAATCAATTGCCTACCACATGGCACTCTCTTCAAGACATTAACAATCCCTGAAAAGCAATATCGACATTTTTTCTCTGTTGCAAGATCGCTAGAAGGGTGAAGAAAGATGGCAACTGCGATTCTCTCCAGAGCATTACATCTGTCTCTGGTGGAAGCCATAAAATTGCTTACGCAACTTTTTCTGACTATCGGACTCCCTCTTCCTAACATACAGCTTTGATCAGAAAAAATGCAATGTTATTTTAAAAGTAATGTCAAAGGCAATATAAAAGACAGTGGCCTGATGAATCAAGTGAAAGTTGAAACGCTTCAAGGCCTTTGCTACCTGTTCATCAAACTGCTTAGAGCTGGTTACCTTGATGTGGGCGATATCTAACTGATAAGATGATACAAGATTAGCTGATTCAAACATGGGCGCTAGGAAACAATTGAATTTTAGTTTGAAAATATTGCGGTTGCAGGTTGCTGTTTTCAAGATTGAAAATAGCCGCGGTGTCTTTATCGAAGCTTTGTTGTTTTACTAGCTCCTTGACCGCTCACCAGGTAGACACCAATTTGCTAATCGACTAATCTTGCATGGGTAGGAAGCCAAGGGACTGAGGACAATAAAAGCTATTGTTTTTCGGCGCGCAACCTTTCTCCCACGGCTCATAACATTCCATTGCAAATTCACAGTGATTAAAAATAAAAATTCTAGCCAAAAAACGGGATTGCCAATAACCATGAACTCAGTCTTATCAGGGTTTACACTTAGTTCTCATCCAATCAGAAATATTGTCTAGCTCTGTCTGAAAACTTCGAATGAGATCTCCGCTATGAGAAGATGAGATGGTTGTTGTTGTTGTTGCACATTTATTTTATATCGATCGAATAAACTTGTCTGCTATATCCAATTAACCGTACAAAAAAACTAATCAAAATCAATGAATATATGTAATTCATCAAAATAAGCAAAGCAAGTTATCAATTTTTTCTTTATACAATATTTACAATAAATCGACAGGCATTGCAGTTGCACGTGGGACCATCCCATTGAGTTATCAATCTTTTAAAAATGTTAAGGTTATCCGCCGATTTTAGCTCATCTGGTAAGCAGTTCCAAATCTGCGGTCCTAAGATCCTGAGACTGTTTGTGCCGAAGGTAACCTGATTTGGCCTATAATGAGTAGGGTTATTAGGATTTTGCGATGAATAGTTACAGGTTCTAATTTGAAAAATATCTTTCATGAAGGATGGATTCAAATTTTTAAAAATTTCCATAGAAAGAGATCTAAGTCGGGAAACATGCATCGTACATCGTTGCGACTTCAGTAGCAAATCATTATATGAACTGACATGATCATTACGAATAAATCTAAGTGCACGTTCTCGTATCTTTTCGATCTTATTCGTGGATTTTGCAGAACAAAAATGCCACACTAAAGGACAGTAATTGAAATTTGAATAAACAAAGCTCCGAACAAGGACTTTTCTCTCTTCGAAACCAATATAAGATCGAAGCCTCTTTTGAACATTAAGTTGAGTTGCATCTTCTCTACAAAGCTCAAAATTTAGTTTATAGTCTGCTGAATTCCGAGAAGCTTCACTGAATTTTCAGACTCAATAGTCTTTCCTTGGATGCTTATTTTCATGCCACTGTTATTCGTCTGGTCTTTTTTAATTAGCAGTGCATGAAACTTTGATGGATTCTAAATCATTTCGTTTTCTTTCAACCAATCTAGTGCAACACCTGCTTCTTCCTCTAGGGCTTTCACCAGATTTGGTAGAGTCCTAGAGAAACAAGCAAGCGTGTTATCATCAGCATAATTATATAATGCTTCCTGTTTAACAAACAAAAAAGATCATTAATACATATATTAAAAAGAATAGAGCCTAGTGCCGAACCTTGGTGGACACCAGGTAAGATTGTTTGAAAGGAACTGTATGTATTGTTTATTCTCACGGATTGCTTACGCCGTTTAACATACGAATAGATTAGTACCAAGGCATTTCATCGATACCATACACATTTAATTTCGCAATCATCAGATCGTGTGGGATGCCATGAAAAACTTTTGACAAGTCCATTAATACAGCACCTACAATATAATTGTTGTCTCAGTTTTGAGATCTAAGTTTGGTCTTCCAATCTTTAAAGAGTCTTGTCAAAACATGTTGCGTACCGTATTCTTTTCTATACGCACCTATAAAAACCGAGAGCGTAGCATCAAGATGGACGACTAATTGCTGTTTCATAATCATTTGATATATTTTAGAGAATACATTTAAAACACTGACTGGGTGGGGATTTTTCTCGACTTTGCGATGTGCCTCACCCTTGTCCAAAGGGCAAACTGCTGCACGCTTTCCTCTATCTGGAAACCTATGGTCTTGTAAGCAGCTATTTATGGCAAAGGTTAGGGGAGCGGTAAGCTCATCTGCAGCCAAATGTACTAGTTTTGGCAGAATTTGATCTTCACCAGTAGATTTTTTTCCGTCCAAGGATCTAAGTAGAGCCCAGACCTCATGATGTTACACCTCATGAAATGAGAAAGAATATGAGATGTCACTACTTTCCCTTATGGCATGAACACTAAGGTGATCTTTATACTTGTCGAGAATAAGTCTAAAGATTTGTCGCTCGTCGTCAGTTTCAACCTGTGTCAGCAATATTACAAGGTTTCTGTCCACTTCTTTTTTCGACTGTATTAATGAAATGATTATTGAAAATATCGGTCAGCTCATAGTCCTCTGTTACAATTTGGTTGTTTTGGACCAAGGAAATATCATCACTAACCTCCTTTATTAGAGAGAGAAGGATTAACCAGATTCCTAAAGTCTTGATTAGAACTTAAACTGCCTGCAGTCGCTTCTTTGAATGTTGTATTATTGCCTTCTTTCGTAGGGAAACGCATTTGTTACGCTGCTTTTTATGGTTTTTTCGTTTTGATTTGGTGGATATTTGTTTAGTCTATTTTTAACCTCGCTCTGGTATAAATTGCCTATTTTAGTTCACGAGTCATGAAAGTTGCACTATTTCCTCGCGCAAGTTTGGTCTTTAGAGGGGCATGTTTGTCTACTACGGTTCGGAAACTGGTGGTAAGATTATCATAACAATCATCGGAGTCCTCCAAGGCATCAAAATTAGTTCTACGTACATCAGCAAGAAACTTAACTGAGTCGAAATTCTTATAATTACGATATTTTATCACCTTTGGTTTAAGACGGGGGATACGACGATTGTTTTCAGACAGTTGTTTCTGTGTCGTCTGCATATAAGTTCGCTTTCAAGAATTGTAAACACGACTCGAAATCATTAAGGTAGATAATGAATGAAAGGGGGCCGAGACATAGACCCTGTGGTATAGATCTTGCCCGAAGCAATGACCCGAACGCCTTCCCTTCAATTACGTCTCAAAATCGCAGATGATTTTCAGTGATTTCTGCCCAAAACTGTTATCTTGGCCTAAACTTCTTACCGACTAAAACTCATTCGCTGACCCTAAAGGGTCTTAGTTTGTATTCTTAAGCTAAGTGATTTACCAGTGACTCAAGCAGCGTTAGAAGCAGCAATTTGACTTCATCCAAATGTCTCCAAATGTTTGTTTTAAAACATCCAGTCTTGAGCAATTTCCTGCAAACTCGTTTCGTTCCATATTCTCCCTGCAAGTAATGGTATTCTCTCCTGAAACGTCGCACCTATGGGCTTTGTGCTACAGATAATGTTATTCAATACAGTTTATGCACCCTTGAATAAATAAGGTATGCCTGGTTTTGCTCAGTCAAAGATATGGCAGGAACAAAATTTGTGTCAATACCCTACGATGAAACAAAAGGGAAAAACGGTAAACTTTCAGCGCAACAAAGGTTTAGTTACCGTTTTCAGAAGATTCGCAGACTTCAGATGCCCAAAAGAATATTCCCCTAATGTTAGCGACCCAAGACTAGATTTGCAGAATTACTGTTACTTGACGTAGCTGTTGAACCATGACTCAATTCAACGTCCCTTGCTGGAAGCAAAGCAAAAAACAAGGAAAAACTTGAAGCACTAATGAATGCATCATTTTGCCTAACACAGCAGCTTCTTGAATTTTCCTTCACAATTTAGAACATTTGATTCTTTATCCACCTCCTGCCGGTGGCTATGTTTCTACTGTTTGTTTATGGTAAAGCTTCAGAAGTACAGGCCCTCGTTATGACATCTTCTGTCACTTATGAAATTTGTCCACCGTAGAATAGTGCATGGTCAACAAAACGAAGAAGATAAAAAGGAACCTCCTCATATTGGCAGTGAAATTAGACGTGAAATAGAATAACAATCTTACACGTACCATAATGTGTGAAAACCCCCGTCTTCTTCTCGCATCGCAATGAATGTGAGCCAACCTCTCTCCTCCAAAACCGAGGTCAGAACAAAGCAGAGCTCTGTCAAGCATGTTGTTGTTGTTTTTGTTGTTTGGTTTTGCATCAAATAGTCCTACCAAACACAGTCGCCCCATCAATTGCGAATAAATAGCTGGTACACATGCGTAGGAGCAGTAAGGTTATGTATCATAGTTATTCTTTATATCACCATACGCTACAATCTGTGATTGCGGTATATCAGAGGGTTCATTTCTTTTCCACTTCTCGACGATCTCCCAATGTTTCCCAATGTCTCTTTCTTACTGCAATGTGGCAATGAAATGATCTTATAATAACTCACTTATAGTCTGCCATTAGATGTCATAAGGCAAAGGTGATGGTTGTAGCTTATCGATCAAACCAATAAAAAATTGCTGAAAAAAACAGTAGAGATACCATCATTTATTATTGTTGGCACTGAAGCTGACATCCAACCATGACATCCATTTTCAATCCAAATCGAGGAGTCCAACTTGACGATAGCCTTACTTGGGATCAGCGCGAAATCAATCTGTAGTAGTAGTAAGATATTTGATATATTCGTACCAGTGGCGGAAATTCAGCTTTTTGGGTGGAGGGGCAAGGGCCACCAATTTTCCGAGTCGGGAGAAATGCTTTTGTTTGATGTATTTTGCTGGAAGACCTGACGTAAATAGGGTCCTTAATGTGCTAAGAGAATAGGTATATCAGATTTCACAACATCCGCATTCAGCAAAAGCTGATAGAAAAAGACAAAAACATACTATAAGGGCAAGTCGAACAGCTTTCAGGAATCTGGGGGCAAATCCCCCAGGAAAATTTTTGAGGACACACCCTCTACTTTTGCCTAGAATGCATCTCACGACCCAATGTTTACTGGTATTGAACTTGGATTTTGACAACTTTGTAACAATTTTTTGCAGAGTAGCAGCCTAATGATATTCTTGGAGCATGAGCAAACACAATTTACTTTCGCTTAGAATACCTCTTGGATCCATATCTGCCAGTAACAAATTTGAATATTTGACGAGTACTGGTAACTACTTCTCAAACACATTTTGCGTAAAGAACCTCTACTTTGTCTCAGAACGCTTCTCGCTATCCAATTGTTGCCTGCCTCAAACATAGACATGGAAACTTTGACAATTCTTGGATCGTTCGTTTGTAGTTAGCGTCCCAAGGAAAATTTTGAAAACTCTAGCCTTTACATTGGCTTAGAACGCCTCTCCCAATCACCAGAAATATCGATACTGTACCCAAACTATAACCTACCACTTTCTTCTCCTTTTTGAAAGGAATGTTAGTGCATAAAAACTTAAAAATATGCTGCAGATAGAGCGTGAGCATTTGGTTTGCTCATTCAAAATAGAAGCTCTTTGTTTCTCAACGGCGACTTGTTTCTTCATTGCAGTTTCGATCTCACCTTCGAAATTTCCGACTTCTATGGAAAATTTCCGAGTCTCGTTGAATTGGGGGGGGGGGGCAGTTGCCCCCCCAACCCCCCATAATTTCCGCCACTGATTCGTACCTATGAGGACACTTTGATTAGAATGTAGTAGAATGTAGAATGTGTATTCGATTAGAGTACTACATTCAGTGCAAGAAAAATATGAAGGAAAACCAGCTGCTTCTATGAGAAATGGAATAAATACGTAGATATTTCAACTATAACATTATTCAGTTCCTACCGGGTGACCCAAAAAAAACTTCACGAGCTAGATCGCACATAGTTTCATGAAAGCAAATGTTATGAAGACAAACTAGGTATCAACATGTAGCTGACAGGCGTCGTTATCTTTTGAAATGTTGCTTGGCCAGTTTAAGATATGCGTACTGTCCGAAAAAACAGTTTCAAAGATATGGAAATTCATTCATTTCTTGGAAAATTCCCTCGCTTTCCGGTCAATTTTTTGGAAAGTGTGAAAAAAGCTGAACTCGAAATTTGTTTTGGAGCGTGAAATTTGAATAAGGAACAGAGGTAAATCATTTTGCAAACAAAATTTCCCCAGACGACTTCTAATCCATCGCTATGTCGAGTTTTTACAAAATGTTGACTTAAAGATGATGGCGATTATTTCACTCAAAATGAGGAATCCTGGATTCGAAATTTTCATTGAATCTGGTTTTTCGGATGGTTATCACTGCTTGAAATGATCATGCAGCATCTCAAAAGATAGCTAAGCCTTTCAATTAAACTGTGATAGAAAGCATTTGGCAATAGCTTTTGATTTCAGGAAACTACAATCGTGGCCAAAAGTTATTGGACGATTGATCAAAACCTCGATATTCACTAGTAAAAGGCCCCCCCTTCCCCCATGTCAATGTTGTTGCAAGAGATTGAACGTGAAAACAGTTCATAAACCATCTGGTCATGGAAAACTACAACATTGACACCGGGGGGAGGGGTTTGGAAAGCAACAGAGGGCTAAAACTGTAAAGAGGTTGTATTTATTTCCTCTTCAGTAGCTGTCCAGTAACCTTTTGGCCACGATTGTAGTTATGATCTAGCTCGTAAAGTCTTTTTTGGGGCCCAACACCCGGTAGTCAAAATAAGTTAACTATTTACAGCTACAATACACGATAGTCGATATGCTAAATTGAAGTAAGGGAAGTATTGTATTCCTATTTTGACCTCAAATGCAAAGGGGTCTAAAACTCGCCAAATTCATCTGAGTTAATTCTATGGGTAGCACAGGGTCGGGCACCATGATTTTTTCACGATCTGTATGATTTAACTTATGTGGACAAAAAATGGAAAAACTTGATGAGTACTCCTTAAGTATGAACTTGTTGAAGAAACGTTCCTCGTGGTTTTTGGATAGAAGCACACGGTTTCGAGAGATTTACTGAAACTTACAGGAAAATTTGTTGATCACGATCCTACAAAAGAAGCCGATGAAGTGCCTATTTCTAGGAAAATCATTACAGTGAATCATTCATCAGTTCCATTCAAAAACATTGATACGCATGAGAAAAGTTGCAGGTTATACCCAGTTCACACTTAAATCTTTGTTCTCGACGAATTCCAGAAATAAACAAAGCATGGCAATGAGACAAACGTAGGATTGATTCAACTTTTGACGCAACTGCAGCATCGCATTTAGCAACGAAAGTCGCACACATCTATTTGAGGGAACATCATTATCCCCTGGATACCCCCCAGGCAAGAAGATGTCCGGCAGATGTCATCATAGTGAGAAAAGCCTACTTTGCGGATAATCCAATTCTTCTGGGAAAACCAACCTCTTCTGGAGAAAATTCACTTAGCCTGATCAACCCAATTTTCTGGCAGATTGTAAGGGTTTATTTGAAAAACGCACTTTTTCTTCTGACATAGCTAGTGAGGTTTTTGTCAGATGAAGTGGGTTTTTCTCAGAAAAAGTCAGTTTTTCTTGATAAAGTGGGCCTTAGAGGAATCCTCCACACGATTTTTTCTTGGATTTCTGAAGATGTATTCGATATTTTTCGCCTCCTCATTTTAGGTACGAACAGTTATCTACAAAATTTGACAAGGTTCAGGTGTAAAAAACATATGGAACTAAGGGAGAGAGAGCTTTAAAATTCTTTGATGAGCATTGCAGCAACTGTTTGCCTCCGTGAAGAATCAACAATATTGCTATTTGGAGGAGCGTACTGACTTGATATCTTATTATTTGCGAAAACCTCTAATTGGTAGCATGTGTTTTATGATTGGGGCTAATTGGTAGCAATTTCCCACGATCCTCCAACCAACTAGACCCCCGGGGTTATCAAGTGCATTTACCTTACCCTAAATTGTGTGATTCTTCAAACAAAGGAACTACGACAACGGCTAACTTCTAAGAATTTTCGTCCCTTCTCATTTGTTTTATTCCCAAGCGGTGATGCACGAGAGTCAATGAAATCTTCATAGATTCCCGAGTCCCTTTTTGCAATGTCAGGATCAGTATTTGCCTTTTGGTGACGACAAGTTTTTGGTGAATAATTTGCGAAGTCTCCTGGCAATGACCTGGTTTCAGCAAAAGAATCGTCATTTGCAGCGTAACTCACTTGCACCGTTATCATTGTATGGCTTTTATTTCTCGGTACGCCGACATTGTGAATTCGCTTGGTCATCGGAGTTGGGGCAGTATAGCTTCGTTGTTTCTCGTTGGCTCTTACTTTAAAATCTAACAGAGCAAGCTCTTTGAAAATCTTCGTCTCCTCGGCATCCCTCGCTTCCTTCTCGTCAGTTTTTGATTTGAGCAAGTCTGTTATCTGCGAGTCCAAAGTCAGATCGATAGGTTTACAGCCCATATCATCTTTTGCAATTACATTTGAAGCACAAGTGTTGATCAGATACGACACAAGTTCGTAACAGCCTGCTAAAGCACTTGCATGTAACGCAGTCCATCCTACAGAGCTTCGTCCTTCTATATCTCCACCACATTCAACAAGAGTTTTCGCTACACTGAATTTGCCGAGAAGACATGCTTGGTGCAATAGCATCAAACCGTCGTTATTTCGATGGCTTAGGTAGCATCGACGATCGCGTTCTCGTTGTAAAAAGAATTTCAATCCAGCAGCATCGTCTTGTTTCACAAAATCGACCAAAAGATGGTAAACGGAGTCTCTAACGAACATTCTTGCATTCACTGAAGTGGTTTCTGTATGCTCGTGCTCCTTCTTTTCTGTAATCAAAATCTGAGAGTTGACCTAACGACTTCCGCTTTCTAAAGCCTTCAGCAACAAGTCTTCTTGGAATGTTTATGACGTGGCTCTTTCCTTGTTGCGATTTCCCTGACTCTGAAAAGTGAAAGAAATATTGGTCAAGAAGAACGTATCCGTCTTCAAGCGCAGAGTATCCTCAATTGAGCATGCATTCATTTCGTTATAAGGAACTTATAAGAGAGAAGTCAATTCGAAGTTCAGGAACTCTTTCGATTTTTGCTGTCAGTATTGTTTATTCAGAAAAGGAAGTCATCCTTTTTTTAATAATCCTGCAAAATAAACTCAAAAATTTACTGCTACTGTGCCTGTCATATGGCGGGAATAGACACTAGGTCATCGGAGCTCTCACCATGACAGACACTCACAATTCAAAAATGTACAATTTTCTAAAAAAACTACAATGAAAAATATTGATGTCTGTCTCACATTTGATGTCAGGCATCGACCCTTGCAAAGATTTCAGTGTGTAACGAGTGCAAAAGAGTAAAGGGCTCCAATGCGCAAGCAAAGCAGCCACCACCCCCACAACCCGCGCCACCCCAACTGGGATAGCAAACGAGAAGACAAAGGGCAGCAGCCATCCAGCCACACAGCAGGAATCCCACCCACCCATTACCCCGAACCTACATCGTATGATACATTTTTGGAGTTTTAATCGCTTAACATCAAATGAGATACAGAATTAACAATTGCTACTTCTACTACTGCTACTACTACTACTAAAAAAACAGAAATATTGGGGTTGCTGGTTGCTGCTTTGTTTATTTTTTGAGATGTGCTTCATTCGAATCTCTTCGTTGCCTCGATGTAACTAACTGTTGCTTCCATAATCATTCAATTTGCAATTTGGGTCATATCTGGATTTCTAAATAGAATTAAATGGCATAAAGGTTGTGTGCCCAGTTAAGTTATGTTTAATCCAGGAATATCTGATAATCTGTCGAGGAGATCTCTCCGTGCTTCTTCAAAAACAGTGGCAGTGCAGGTGGAAATGCTAGACTATCTTCTTCAGCTCTGCCACACAGGCAGACAGGATCTAGGCAATCGAAGTCATGCCTGAATCTGTGCTCATTTAGGACACTCATCAACGTAAGTGTAATTTCGACAAATGTCGAACGCCAACAACATAATTTATACCGTAAATTGAATTCTTATTGGGTTTTATCATAGCAAGCAATTTACGCTGAAACACAGCAATTGATGTTGAGTTTCTTGTGTATTCATCAAGCAGATTCCACTCAAAAGGAACATTTTGAAGTAGGTGTTCGAGTATCGCGCTGTTCTTCCAACATTTTGGTCATAACTTCTGATATTCCGCAAATTGTAGCTTACGTTGTGCTCAGGGGGAATTTCAGCAAACAAATAATTTGGGGAACGGGATTTTATCACATTATAAAAGTGGCACAGTCGTCTATACCATCTTCTGTCGCACAAGTCCTCCCAGCCAAGTTCCCCGCATAGACGTTCCCTGGTTGTTCCTCTTCATGCAGCAGCCACCGCAAGAGCAGAACAATACTGAGTCTGTTCAAGTCGCTGTGTAAAGTTTAGACGCATTTCGGGATCATATTTGTGATAGATGATATCCCATAGTCTAGATGCGGTCTAACATAAATCTTTGTTCTAGACTTATCATCTAAAATAAGTCTTTGTTCTAAAATATATTTGATCTAAAATATCTCTCGAAACATATTTGGAAATCATCCCAATACTGCGCCTCTCTTTTTGTGTTGCAGCTTTAATGTGACTTTGAAAGTCTGGCTTCGAATCAAGAATCATACCAAGATGCTTATGCTCGTTCTTTCTTACCACGTCATCATTGCCAAAAAACAAGGGGGATGGAATGGTTTAATCCTCTTGGCAGAGGAAATGACTTCTTCTGTCTGCTCAGTATTCAATTTCATTTCCCATTGCGACTATGGAGTCGCATTTTCTCTAAATCTCCAACTAGTTCTTCTGCAGTTTTAGACACATCATATGCAGCTGAAAAAAGCGATGTATCATCAGCGAAGAGCTTGATATCACATCTCTTATTCCCAACAAGGTCATTAACTTATGTAAGGAAAAGAAAAGGTCCCAAAACTGATCCATGGGGAACTCCCGCCGATATGTCCTTCCATTCAGAATTTTTACCATTCAACAAGATCCTTTGCTTACGATTAGAAATGAAATTTTGGATTAGATGTAGAAGATTCCCAGCTATTCCGTTACATTCAAGTTTATATGGTAATCTCTCGTGCCATACCTTGTCAAATGCCTGAGAGAAATCTAAGAAAACAGCATGTGTTTCCCTGCTAGGAGTTTCTTCAAAACCAGCGTAAATCTTATGAGATATGGATAATAATAACTGATTTATTGTTGAGTCACCAGGACGAAAACACGACTGATGGGCAGTCAGTAGAACATTGGCACAAAGGTGATTGTATATCGAATCAGACAATAATTTTGCCAACAATTTTCCAAAAACAGGAAGCAAAGAAATTGGGCGATAATTGTTTTACATTGCCTTCTGCTCTTCTTATGAACGGAGATGATTTTGGCCTTTTTCCAAATTGAAGGGTACTGACCTTCATTCTATCAACCTAAATGTTCACGGTTTGATTCTTTCTTGTAAAGCTTGGCTCCAAGATTCACAATGAATTTTGATACTGTTTGAAATTCAATCACATGGACAATCAAATAGCAATGCAAAGAAATCTTACGATAAGAAATCTGCCAAGGAACTCTGCCAATCTGAGCAAACTGTGTTCAAAAAGAGTGGGAGGGGTGTATATCACTCTTCCGAGAAGGCCTATGACTTTCTTTAACTTGGTAGGAGTTTTAGGGATTCTTTACAGAGTTTTCTTGAGGGGATTTTTGCCCAATATGTGCAAGATTTTTACAGAGTGATACACCTATCGAATGAGTGTACTTCTTGATAGAGTAACAGGGATCTCACTAACACATTCTATTATTGTAAAGTTCTTAAATTCAAGTTCAGGATTTGCACCAGAAGTTTCCCGAAGTTCAGCAGCTACATATGTAATTAATTCAAATCTAAAAGACATACATAAATGAACTTATCTTTAAAAAAGAGAAGTCAAATAATGTAAAAAGTCTTTTTGCGAATGAGTTTCACAGGAGATTCTTTTGACCACTTGCATCAGTAGGAGGTCTCTTGTACTTCCCTACTTTTACGACACTGTGTTAGCCATTAATTGCGTAATAAATGAAGTACAAAGAATAAAATCAGAGACGGAAAAACAAGCAATAATCCGCGCAAGACCCTCTTAGGCCAAGATTGATAGGCCTACACTCCTCCGTTTATCGATTTGTCATGTGATAAGAGGATTTGGTTTCTTATGAATGATCGTTTCTATGATAATACGTGTGCTTGACTGAGAGACACGATGGGGGGTGCTCCAAATAGGCTTGGATTTTTAGGGAATCAAATGGCTGCCCTTAGATGGTGGATTCAAGTAGATCTTTGACAGTTTAGATGATCCAAAATCCAGTTGCTTCGCTATTCTGCACATAAACCAGACAAGCCACGAAGCAAAAGTGCACCTGAATCCAACGGTTTGATGTCATTTTCCAATGGAACTCATCCAGCAAACCTGTTCCATAAAGTTTTCAAAATCATTTTCAAAACATGTGCCTTGACAAGCTCTGTGAGGCAGTTCGCTTCTGCTCGACCATGCAAAATAGGGTCTGATACTTGCGACGTGCGCAAACCTTTGCCCTCACCCTGCTTTCACTGTGTGGACTATATGGTACTTTTGAAAATGGAATTTGTCAGGCTGTTTTTGTAGAGCAGAGAAAAGACCCCCTTTGGAAGCCCAGACAAGGTTTAAGTGAAACCTTCGACGGCTTTCTCTGCAGAAAATTAGGATTTTTGTTAGATTGCTAATTTTTTACAACAAAATATTCTATCATATCACAACTTCGCAAAACTACAAGGCTGAGCCAAAACTGGCGACTTGGCTATCTTTCAGCAACTTTCTCCGCTAACCGTAGTGCAGGGGGGAGGGGCTTTGTGGGTATCAGAACTTGCAAAACTCAGAGCTGCACAACACTAGCAGAGTCCAATTGGTTAGAGGCAAGTAAAGACCTGAAGCTGCGCTTTTGAAAAAAAAAGGATTTTTTCTGGCTTTATTTTTAACATTTCCAACGGTTTTGCTTTCTGCGACACTGACTTATAAAGTAAATACCCGCGTATAAAAACCTAGCAATTAAGAACCTACAGGCTGAAATTCTGAAATTAGACCCTCATTAGACCCATTCAGCCTGAAATTTGAAATAGGTTCTTATTCCTAGAGATCATCAAATTAGATCAAAACTCCAGTTGCTTCGCCACCGAACCTAAACAGACTGACACTGCTATTGCACATTGCAAAGTTGTGAGTAAGGCCTCATGATTTCAGGTGCCTCTGCACTGACAATAAATAATGAGCTTGAAGTTTCATTTAAAAAAAAAATCATTTCATTTTGAAATTTCATTTTCATTTTCATCTTCATTTTCATTTTCATTTTCATTTCATTTCATTTCATTTCATTTCATTCTTGATTTTAAAATCATTTACCCAGGGTACAATTCAGTCAAAATACTGTTTTACCATTGGCCCTGCAAAAACTACTTACAAAATTAAAAAGTTATATACTACAAAATTTACAATGAAAATCAAAGATGTATAAGATTATTTTTCCTTGAGTTTGGACTTGAAGGCATTGATTGAGGGAGCCATCTTTGTATCCAAATCAAGACTGTTCCAGAGACTGGCCCTGCGATACGCAAAAGATTTCTGGCCATTGCCAGTTCTCAATATGGGTATTGCAAGGTTTGTTTTAGAGTTTCTTAACTCTCTTGGATGTACCCCGGATAATCTAACGAAAAGATCACTGAGATATTGAGGTGCAAGAGAGTTAAGAGATTTGTAAACCATACAACCTGTTTCTTTATTTATCAGCTTTTGTACGGATGGCCAACCAAGTCTCTGGAGCAAAGGAGCTGCAGATGCATCAAAAGGGCTTTTTGTTACTATTCTGGCAGCTTTATTCTGTAATTTTTGAAGCACGTCTAGCTTTGAAGCACCACAAGAGAACCCCAGACGGAGCAACAATAGCTGAAATGTGGCTCTATGATGCTTCTACATAAGTTTATCAAAGTGCCAGTTTGAACAAAATTTCGCGCATATTTCAATAGACCAATTGCTCTGGAGATCTTCTTCTGAACCGCACTAATGTGACATTCCCAGGTAAGGCAATTATCAATCACGACTCCATGGTTTTTTTCATTTATTAGGTCGATTTCCTCGCCCCCTACCCTGAAAGAAGGAAGAGTGCTATGATTATTCTTTAGTTTTTAATTTTTGGCATAGAGCCAATTATCATAGCTTGGGTTTTGACAACATTAAGGGAAAGCTTATTGCCATGTAGCCACCTTTCAATGCATGAAAGCTCCTCGTTGATTTCTAGGTCCAGTTCGTCACTTTTATCAGAAGAATACGAGAAAATTGTGTCGTCGGCATACATAGTAGCCTTAGCCTTCTTTGGAGCAAATGGCAAGTCATTTATGTATAAAGGAAATAGAAGAGGCCCTAGGCACGATCCCTGGGGCACTCCGATATCAATGTTTTCGATGCTAGAAGTTGTGCCATTGACTCTACAGTACTGCTTGCGATTATCAAGATACAAGCTGAACCAGTTGTGTTTTTTTTATAAATATAACATTAAAAAAAACTACAATACCATAATCTGAGCCAATCATAGCGGGAAAAGACACATGGTCATCTTGTGTCTATGAATGGCTCTCACAATTAATTTTAACAATAATCAATTAAGAACAACAACAAAAGAACAACTAAAAATAACACAACGTAACACTACACCACTCTTTACCAATAACATTACGCTACATTAAAGCTTTATTATTGCACCATTTGTGTGCACGTCCAGTAATTCCATAAAATTGCATTTTATCTAAGAGTATTTAATCTATGAAGATCATCGCAGTATACCTTCCATTCTCTATGTCCAATCACTAGTTCCTTTTAGCAGACACGTCACAACAGAATACAGAGAACGAAATCCTGACTGGTGAGACACTAGATACTTGCGCTTATCTAGGTACTGGTATAAGTGATCATATATAAGCTTTTCGAAGAGCCTTGACACGACCGGTAGAACAGAAATAGGCCTGTAATTTGATCAGTCATCAGGTTTCCCTCCTTTGAAAATAGGGGCCACGCGGGCTATTTTCCAACTATCTTGGAAGGACGCTGAGAATATGGAAAAGTTGAAAATATCACAGATGGAATTACAAATCACGGGAAAATTTTAAGGAAGTTACTCGCAATGCCATCAAATCCAAACCCGAGAGATTTTTTCATTTTACCCAGAGCTCTATTAATAGTAGTTACATCTACTGGATGAAATTGAAATTCAGTTGGTTGCTCAGAGGATTCATTTATTTTGTACTCTCCAGACAAAAATGGGTTGAGTTGCTGTGGTATCTTAACACTAAGATTTCTTCCCACACTGCAGAAAAACTCGTTCATAGACCTAGCGACATCTGAATTCTCAGTAATGACCTCCCCGTCAACATCAAGAGACTCAACATTGGTTGTTTTTGATCTTTTATTTAGCAAAAGATTGAACGTTTTCCAACTTTCTTTAAGATTTCCCTTTTCAAGGGCAATCTTGTTGGAAAAGTATTCCCGTTTCCAATTTTTGTGGAGATTATTGACTCGGTTACGAATGTGTCGGTAAGAGGCCATTGAAATTGAAAAATTATTCTTGATGGCCATGTTCTTAAGTTTAAGGGCTTTAAGCTCCTTAGTCAACCATGGGGAGTACTTGTCAGAAACTTTAGGTTTCAATCTGAACAAAAGAAATACCTGAAAACCCTGAATGGACTAAGAACCAATTTAAGAACCTGAACAGCCTAATTTCCCACTAAATACTCAATATCTAAATACCTAATCAGGCTGACTTGCAAAATTGTAGGTTCTTATACGCGGGTTTTTACTGTAACTTGAACCGTCCGAAAATCGGTTATTCAATAGCGAGATACTTTATTACAGTATCCTGAACAGTCATTGTCATTAATACAGGTTAATGCATTTCTTTCAGAAGATATTGAAAAACATCTTATGGACTCTGTGGCCATGGACCAACTGTTAGAAATAAGCTGATGTGGACACCCATCTTCTCGTAGATCATCTGATTATAGTTGGAAGGATAAATCTGAAATGCGGATATGTTGATTTTTAAACTTGTTCTTTGACAAGAGATGCAAAACGTCAAATTCTGATCCCAAGAAATATTTTCAACCCGGGGGGTAACTTCAACAGGCGGGTGACGGGGGTGTGCCATTGCACCCTAAAATTTATAAATTTTCGCGAAAACGATACCCCAAAATTTACAGGCCATTGAAAATGTATGCCCTAAAATTGTAACAGCCATCCAAAATTTTAAACAGGTAAGTGAAATTTGATCAAAATCAATACCCTAAAGAGTTATGTTTCTAAAATAACACTCCAAAATTTATGACTACTTTTGATTTTACCAAAAATGATACCCCAGAATTTAGTTTCTGGTCGAAAAAAGGCACCCCAAAAAATGGCACATCCGGTACCTTCATATATGGTAGTTACCCCCCCCCCCGGATGTTTAAGTGGGATGATCTGGCCCTCAGGAGTGAAGGGTGACATTCATCATTTACAGGAAAATTTGCCATGAAATGATAGACTAACTGAAATGGTAGTGAAATAGCATCTAGAAATTTCAAATTCAGGAATGACCCTTACTTGATCAATTTAGCACCAGATCCTCTTTGATTTCTTACTCTCCTCTCCTTGCACTTATATTTGCTTACTGCAGTTCTTTTTGCTGTTTGCTACCTGACAAATGCAAACAAACTTATTCAAACATTGTAGGACTGAGCTTCCTTATCTCCTTTGAGAAGGATCACCCTTTTAGTAGGTAAACTGTGATAACAAAAGGATAAGATATCAATGCTGAAGAAGAAAATATTACCTACCTTTGGTCTTTCCTTGCAGTTTCAGTTGTTCCAGTTTCACTTCTGATATTTTCTCACGCAATGGTTGGTTTAGGTCCAACTTTCCTTGCTGTTTAATTCCTACAGATTGAAAAACAGTTTTCAAATTCGAGCACAGTACAGTTCGAGCACAGTAATGTTGTGTTGTTTGAAACAATACGAACTAGGCCTTCAACAGGGCGAAGCTTCTTAATTCATATCTGATTATCTTCTTTTCAAAAAGGTTGCTGAGTAACGAAAGTAACAATAATGAAACTACCCACTCGTCAGCTGCAGTCCAAAACATATCACGCTATCCAAACCAAACCGTTTTTTGTTACCAAAGGATTGATCAACTGACAAGAGTTGCTAGACAGAATACAAGTTCTTGGTGGTCATGGTGGTTTTCTGTCCTTGAGAGAGTGCTGTCAAAATGCCGGACTGAAGTTCTCGGACCTCATGTTGGAATGTTGTAGAAAGAACGTCGTGGGATCGGAGATCGATAGAAGCTAAAATAGAAGCTCCTTTCCGGCAAAACATATCTACCTCCACTGTGACGTAGCAGCGTGATAATGCACATCTACATCCACACTCAACAGTAAAAATAAGAGTTTTAGACGAGAACATGAGACAGCCAGAGGTAAACCGAACTGCTCTGCTTGTCACAAGATGGTGACTGTCGAAGTCAAATTAGCAAGACGATGCGGAGGATCGTGGACGGGCAGAGTAAACAAGAGTGTGTATGTGGGCACACTATTCAGAACTTTTGTAAAAGGTTCTGAATAAATAAGCCCCAGAATTACTTGGAATAAGTGAAACTATTTCGTTTTGTGAATTCTTCTATACAAATGTTTCCGATACCACTATTTCAGTTTCGAAATTAACAGCTACTTTATACTCCATCCTTTTCATGTACTAGCAACAGCGTCGTTATGAAGTCTGGTGTTGATAACTGATTTCACTTTACTGAGTAGGGCCTGCTGGAGATGAAATGAGTATGGAGAATAGAATATTTCAAGAATCGTGATTCGCAGAAGATAGTTGTGCGTTTTGAACTCCCCCCCCTCCATTGAATGCTGATTTAGCAGGTCATGATCGTGATCTGCTATCTTTACATTTTCCTGTCATCAGCATCCCAATTTTACCCCCAGCAGCCTTTCTTTGTGAATTTTCAAGCAAGAGCCTGAATAGTATCCCAGAGCAGAAAATCGAACATAAGGCTCAAAACTGTTGGATGCAGAGCTTGTATCTATATTGCTTGTTTATCCAAAGCTCCACTGTTCTGCATTTTACAATCTGACTCTCTTTCAGCACAACTCTTTCAGCGCCAAAACCGTTCCTACTTTTGTTTACGTCAACTTGCACACTTCTTATCTGCAGGCATTGCATATTTCTTTCGATTGAAGCTAAATTTGGTCCATTACACTGTTGATAAGCGTCAACTGCTCCCCAGTCACTGCAGAAAACTGGAGAATCTTGTCGTGATCCTTGCCGTGTTTCATTAATTTTTTATTTTAAGAGTTTGTTGTTCGGTAAAAGATGAGCTAAGAGTAAGAACAATGAAAGAACGTGAAAGAACATGAAGTGACGTGTTATTGGCGCAATGGCTCCGCAGTTGGCTTCCACACTTAGTCTTGCAATTTCACTTCATGTTTACGATAGAAGGGTTCATTACCACATTGTAACTACAAGCCCCAAAAGACATGATTTAGTTCTGTTTCTTTTGATAGCGATATGCTTTTGTGTGGATGGGGTCTTGATTGAAAAGAAGGTTTATTTTTGTGTGAATGGAACCTAGACGTATTACACGAGTCCTTGTTTTCGCTCCATTCTCTCAACGATGCCTCACAATCTGAATTCCATTTTTCGCCGAATGACTATACCAATAGATAACGATTCAATTCAATGAAGCAAAACTTGGATGAATGTCATCAGTCTATCACGAACCTTTACCCTGGGCACCAGGGAAAGTGGGTTTGTTTTGTTTTCTCCTGATCCTCCCATGCAGGGCCGAAGCCAATGGGGGGGGGGGCGGGGGGTGGAGCGCCCCCAGGAGACCATTTGTCGGAAAACTATGCTCTCTTGTCGGAATTTTTGTGATTATGACCAGGGAGGTAACTTCAATAGGTGGTTGGCGGGGGTGTGCCATTTGACGTCTGAAATCGCACCCTAACATTTATAAATTTTCGCGAAAACGATACCCCAAAATTTACATGCCATTGAAAATGTATACCCTAAAATTGTGACAGCCATCCAAAAATTTAACCAAGAAGTGAAATTTGATCAAAATCAATACCGTAAAGAGCTATTTTCTAAAATGACACCCCAAAATTTATGACAACTTGTGTTTTTACCAAAAAATGATACCCCAAAATTTATGTTCTGCTCGAAAAAAGGCACCCCAAAAATGGCACATCCCGTACCTGCATATATGGCAGTTACCCCCCCCCCCCCCCGGGATTATGACCAATTTTGGAGGACTTTGAAGAGAAATAATGGATAAAAACATGAATTCGTTACTGTTAAAACATAAATTCCAGCAGAAATTATTGAATTTATGGCTTTTTTTTAATTGATATTCACTAATTGTGTTGATTTCAAGGTTGGATTGCGAAATGTGGCCAAATTTTAGTTACTGAGGAGTTAGAGATCGGTCATATAATGTATAAATTTAACGTAATATGTTCCTACAACTGTTGTTGTTGTTGTTGTTGCTGTTGTTGTTGTTGTTGTTGTTGTTAACGGTATTGTGGGAAAAGTTTGGTTTTCGCCCCCCCCCCCCTAGGCAGTCATGGCTGTGATTTCTCACTAATTTTCTCAAAATGGAAGTGTTATTTTGAAGATGGACTCTTCATCGTAGAAAAGCAAACAAAATACTCATATGTTGTACGATTGCAGAGATATTCGTGGATTGTTAGAAGTAACGTTAGTGTGGATTCACCCCATGCACCAAATTCTGTGCAGAACACAATGGCCACATGTGGGCAACAACATTCTAGAGATAACAGGTTTGTTTACGGTTAAGTGACCCTACCCCTTTAATATTTCTCAGACAAAGTAATAGATTGCTTCTAGTTTCTTATCATGATATTATCCATCGTTTTGGTAATTTGAAAATAGTAGTTATTGGTATATTCGAAAGATTAAAATCGGTCTGTAATTCATAACAGTAAAGTAGTTTCCATGTTTCCCAGGATCGTATTAAAGGCTTTGATTGACAAACTGCATTCTTTTCGAGTTGCTTTGTTATTTTAACCCTTCTTTGTTGCATTAATAATTTCCTGACGGGAAATACTAATATGAAGAATATCGTTACAAAATCTACCAGCAATCAACACCAATTCGACGATTTGAAACATAACGAAAGTGAAAAAGAAATGATTATATTTTCATGATTATCTTTCGCTTGCTGTTTTAGCCTAGGCCCTACACAGTCAAGCCTCGAGAGAGTCCATAAGAGACTATACGTTGTTGTTAGGAAAATAAAGGGTAACAATAATAGCATTACCTCAAAGATTTCTCTTACTTTTCCTTCGATCTTTCACAGTTCGTCGTAAAAGTGAAGTTATTTCTGATTGATAATAAAACAGGATTTGTGGTTATGAGTTTGTTTGTGGTTTCTTATTGTTCTTGACACCTTTATTGTAATAACTCGCTCCAAATTGTTTCTTTACAACAGGAATAAGGAAGTCCAAACGACAGACTCCTCATAAAACTGCAAGACGATACAATGACGTCAGGTCAGGCAACACAAAACAATAAGAATACACGTCAGCAATGACTCAATAAATTTGTTGAATTCCAGAAACAAAATTGGTCAGCATACAAGGACTAGTTCGTTAACCTTAAGAGCTCTTTTAAGCCCCTTCAATATTTAGCCGGTGTTCTTTGATAAGCGCCTCCCCGCTGAGCTAGAATTTCGAATAAGCCCCCTCTCTATTAACCCTGTCCTGGCATTAAAGCAAAGTTGAGTCTCACTTCGTTTTTGGTTGTATGAGAGAAATTTCTTAAAGGAACGTTAACTTTGGTGCCATAGACAATCTTATAAATAGTTAACTGCAGGGGCGTCGCGGCACCTGCCTATCAGGGGGTCCAAGGCCCCGAAATTTCCTAAAAATAATATTTTTCATTTTCGCCCTTTTTCCTTTTACAAGACGCTCGCAATGAGCAATAAAACTGTAGGATTTATTGGTGATATGTTCGGATTGGGTCCATATTAACCACCATGAAAAGGCCATTTTGCCTGGGATGAGGCTCAGTGGTCAGGCCAGTCCGGAGGAAGTTCATATTCGGAGTGCTGATACCAAATGCGAGGGAAGCGAGCAAAAATGGGGTCCCGGGGCTCGCCCCCGGAAAAAATTTTGCGACCACACCCTTCAGATCGTTGGAAAGTGCTCCCTTTTTGTAAAGAAGTCGCCATTGAAAGAAGCGGTAGAACTTGACTAACGGAAGGCTTTCCTGGGAAATATTGAAGAAGAACTTAAAAATTACTTAGAAGGAGATTGGTTTTAACTGTAGCTGAGTGACATATAAGCAAGATAGCTTGATACCTCTGATAACTTTATGATATCTTCATGTCTTTTCTATAGGCTTGATGACTTAGAGACTTTTTCAGTGATAAAGGAGCGAATTTGCTGCTGAAGCGAAAACATCCTATGCAAAATGCATAACCTATGGTTTCTATTTTTGATGGAAATGAGTTATATAACTATCAGTCGTGAAAAACTCTCCATGTTTCAAAGGCACCGTGAAACATGAAACATGAAAAACTCTCCATGTTTCAAATGTACCGTAGTATTTTATCAACTTAACTTTTTAGTGCTATCTCCAATTAGACCTCCCTGTTTAAATCAGCAATGTCTCCTGAAGCAATGAGCTTTTATCGTACAAGATCTTCGTAATTTTTCGAGGCACTGGTACATAGTGTATAAACGCTGCTAAGAACAGAACTGATATCTGGAAAATGTCTATGAAACAGCAACGAAGAAGAGCAAATGTTACGAGAAGAACTGAAAGCGATGCAAAAAATCTAATCAAAGTACTTAGCGCAAGCCCAAAGTCAGTGATTTTCCGACGAAACCTTAAAATTTTCGAAAATGCCGACGATCTGAACTCTAGGGTGGGCCATGGCCCCCCTGCCCCCCCCGGCCACGACGCCCCTGGTTAACAGTGATCTTTCTATCCTGGGTGCTACAGACCCCTGGATATGATCATACTATGATGGAATATTCGGTTCCATCATGATGATCTTTCCAGAGTCTCTGATCTTTCCTCGTCGATGGCACCTTGTCATCACTTTCATCGAAGGTTCCTCATACATGACAGTGGCGATCGTTTGCAGAATCACCATTACACTGATTATTGCAAATGAACGGCCATTGCGATCATTGATAAGCTATGCTACCAAGTTACCACATCCTCTGAGAAGCACTGCATCAATTTTGATTGTCCCTAATGACCCGATATCAATGAGCCATCATTGTTCATGAGGCTTCTTAAAGTCACGCAGAGTTCAAAGTTGCTGAGCACGTCTTAAATAAAATACAAAAACAACAATAATACAAAATTTGTATAGCGCCCCCATACTAATGTACTGAGCAGTGCTTTACAATTTACGATTCCTAACAATGTCCGTTTGAGAGACTAAAACCTAAATCTAAAATCTAATATCTAAAAACAAAATGTTAAACGTTCATATAAAATTTCATCAAAATGCTATTTAACGAGAATAAAAGAAAGAAAAGTAAAACAATCCAAACTGTTATTTTCCAAAATGCTAGCTTGAAATAGTGTGACTTGAGGAGCTTTTTGAAGGATGCAACATTGTTACTTTTCTTTACATGTTCTGGTAGTGCGTTCCATACTGTTGGTGCCGCATACGCAAACGCTCTGCTTCCAAAGGTTTTTGTCTTTGTTTTTGGTACTTACAACAAAGATTTGTTGGAGGACCTCAGTTGCCTAGAACTGTTATATGGTACCAGGATATGATATATGATATGATATGAATAAATATTTATACACGAAAATTAAACCCTTCAGCATCTAATAATACTTATATACAATCTTAAAACTAACGAAAAATTTCCAAATGTTAATATTGCTGTTCTTCCAGGGGGTTGTGTTTTGAAGTTAAGGTTTTTGATCAGCCAGTAGGTGTGCTTTCAATTGTTTTTTAAAGCAACCGAGAGTTGGGGCCTCTCGTATATCAACAGGCGTGTCATTCCACATTTTTAGAGCCGAATATTTAAAGCCCTTTTTTGCATGTTCTGTATTTAGCCTTGGGATCTGAAGATCATGGCAGTTTCTTGTTACATAGCTTGAGTGCATTGATCTTTGCTCAAATTTGTCCCAAAGGCTTTCAGGGCTTAGTTTATTCATAATCTTATAGGTCATAACTGACCGATCAAAGGAAATAAGATTATTGACGTTCAGCCAATCACAGGACCAGTTGTCTTTTAATCTGGCATTTTCGATTATCGACTGGGCTCTATTTTGTAATCGTTGGAGAGTTTCGAGTTTTCTCGTTGGAAGACTGCCCCAGATTACATCTGCGTAGCGTAGGTGACTTTCAACAATAGCGTAATATACACTACATAGCTTCGACTGAGGGAGGATATTTTTCAGTTTCTTCAGTGAAGCAAGTCCCCCACAAATCTTGTTCTTAACAGTTTTAAATTGCTCGTCCCATTTCAGATTTTCATCAACCATTACTCCTAACGATTTGGTTTTGGAAACTCGTTTGATTTCAGAGTCATTCAACTTTAACCCATTCGGTATATTTACATCTTTTGTTTTCCGAGGGTGGCCTATAATCAAGTACTCTGTTTTTGAGGGGTTAGGACTAAGCTTATTTACTCTCAGCCATTCAGAAATGTTAAGTAACTCCTCTTGCGCATCCGCTACTAATTTCTCGATGTCATTTGATGCTATTGTCACATTAGTATCATCAGCATAGATATTTGCCTTCGAAAATTCTAGGCTACGTTCAAAATCATTTAGATATATTATGAAGAGAAGGGGGCCTAAGCAAGAACCTTGGGGTATGCCGCATTGAATTTCTCTCGCCTTAGATTTTTTACCGTTTAGGGAACAGTATTGCTGTCTATTATCAAGGTACGATTTGAACCAGTTTCCAGGGATCCCTTTGATCCCGTATGCTCTCAGTTTTTCAACCATGATTGTGTGATCGACCGTAACGAATGCTTTCTTAAGGTCCAGAAAAATCGTCAGATTCAGTTTTTTGCAGTCGATGTTTTCATACCAAGAATCGGTGCTACAAATTAAGGATGTCACAGTGGAGTATAGTTTTTGAAATGCCGATTGGTTTCTTGTGATCACTTTCTTTGCCGCCAGGAAATCAAAAAGCTGGTCATGAACTATTCTCTCCAAGATCCTCGAGAAAACCGAAATGACTGATATAGGCCTATAATTATTAACATCTTTCCTAGCGCCTGACTTAAAAATGGGAGTAACTCTGGCAATTTTCCAAATATCTGGGAAGACTCCACCCATAAGCGACGAATTAAAAATCATTGTCAGAGGTTTTGATACCAGATCCCCTACATCTTTAATGATAGTAGTGGAGACCTTATCTGGACCTGCTGCTTTTCCATTCTTCAACTTTCTAATAGCATTCGCCATATAAGTTTCATCTACAGATTTAAATACCATTTCATTTGACTCTGGATTGATGTAGCGGAGGCAGTCATCACCTGGCTTAGAAATAATCTTCTCCGCCAGTTTTGGACCCACCGAAACAAAGTGATGGTTCATTGCCTCCACTACATCACGTTCTCGTGTTAGATATTTACCATCTATTTCTAAACTAGAGAGTGAAACTGTATTAACATTTTTGTCTAGGACTTTATTTATTGTCCGCCACATTTTCTTAGGGTCTCCTATATTTTCTTCGATTAACCCATGGTAATAATCCCTGATAGAAATGCGCATCTCATTTGTTACTTGATTACGCTTCCTCTTGTAGGCGGACCACATTTCAGTAGATTTCTCCGCTTGCACCTTCAGTCTGTCTCTTTCAAGCATTAAATTTCTCAAAGAAGGGGTAAGCCATGGAGCAAATTCACTGCGAGCCCTTTTTCTTCGTAGTGGTGCATGAAGATCCAAAATAGATTCGAATACCTCCTGAAACGTGGCCGCCATACCTGCGGGATTATCACTAAACGGAGTTAGAATAGCTTCCCAATCTACCTGCTCAATGTCGTTTCGGAAAAGTGCTTTGTTGTATTTTGTCATACTGCGAGATTCGATTACGTTTGGTTTCTTTTTCTTAAATCTTCGCCAAGCATTGATTTTCCGAATCCATACACCAGGTAGTGGTCCACCATGCCAGTCTTAACTACATCTGCTTCTATGATGTATTTGGAATTGGAGGAAGAGAAATGGTCAATGAGTGTTTTGCTTGTTCGTTGCTCTCCAGATTCTGTTGTTGTCATAGCAACCCGCGTATAGCTTTTTATTAACTGTTCGAGTTGATACTCGGAGTAAACCAACTTGAGCTGTTTAGCATTTGCATTTTTGCTACATTTGAAATCACAGTTGGTGTCCCCGATCAAAATAATTTCCTTCTCTTCCCTATCTAGTTCTTTTAAAATTCCCCTTAGGTTCTCAAATGCAAGTTCATCGACACCGGCAGTTGGGGGCCGATACCAACAAACAAGATGAAAGGATCTTGCATGGATATTTTGAGAAACTTCAAGAGAAATGAGCTCGAGTTTATCACTGTTTAGCTTTATAATGGGTTCTGGGAGATTTTCCTTTATATACACAGCTACTCCTCCCCCATTGCTATTTCTATCGTTTCGATATATCCTATACCCTCCTATGGAGACTTCAGAGTCTGTTACATTACTGTCAAGACGTGTCTCGCTAAGGCCAATGATATCAATATCATTATCATGCAGGATGATTTCAAGTTCAGGTTTATGTTTTCGAAGGGAAACTATATTCAGGAAAGCAATTTTAAGACCATTTCTCTTCCTTGGACGAAAGCTACTTCTGTTGATTACATTGTTCCTAGGGCTGATACACCCCTAGCAATATTTGATAAACTTACTGAGATTACCGGAGAATTTACGTACCCCACCGTCATTAAGGTGTAAACCATCTTTCCATAAATTGCTGTATATGATGTTATCGTTATTCATAATGTCCATACCTCTAATGCTCAACTCTTCACTAAGGAGTTCGTTTACTTTTCTTGCTTTCGCATTCAGAGTCTGGTCATCCTTTCTTTTAAAGATAGAAGAGTATGCCACGCGTGCTGATGGATTCTTTTTCTGAACTGTCTCCATGGTATTAACAATGACTTCCGCTAAATCTGAGGGTGAGTTGTCCCGTAGGTTGTTTGTCCCCGCATGTACTATGATGACATCAAATTCGTCGCTGGTATCTGCCTTTTTCTTCGCTTCTTCGATTTTCATCCCTGGTTTGAAACGGACTTCGACATCTCTGTGATCATTCTCTAATTTTTCTCCATTCACATGTCTAAGTTGGGAGTCTCCTACCACTAATACTTTGAGCTTTTTTCCAGTAGAGCTTTCCTCCCTTTTTCTTGCTCCTCCAGTTTCAGCATTTCTCGATTTTTTTGCTTGCAGTTTCGTCTTGTCTGTATCTTTGGCATTGTTTTTATTCTGCGCTGGTTTGTTTACATTGCCGTCCTTCCTTTTATTCATTGTGTCAGCCATTGTAGCAGTGGCTTTGTCTTTTGCCCCGGCCTTTCTTTCATTATCTGATGTCGGTTGTTCTTTTGACAATGCCGTCATATTGTTATCATTGTTGTGACGTTCTGCTGCGTTAACCAATTCAGATCTTATGGCTATTGTTCTTATTGAATCTTTTTGTTCTGGACTATTCTGTGACAATACCATGTTTTCAATTTTCAACTTCAAATCTCGATTTTTGTTTACGAGAGAAAAGTTTTCCATTAATAAATTACTGGATTTGAGCCTTTCATTTTCCAGAAGACTATTTAGATTATTGATAGCATCAGCCATCTTTCCCAGCGAGCCAGCCAGCCCAGTTTTGCTTTGGAGGTGACCCTCGCATCATTGCCATTTTGTTTGTGATCGCAATCTTGGGATTTCAGTTTGGAAGAGGTAAGTTCTTCAACTGCGTCGCTATCCTCTGCCTGTCCATGATCTAACATATCTTTGGATACATAAAACGAGTCATTTCCTTTGTGTTTCTTAATGATGATGTTTTGGTTTGCGATCAATTTGTCCACTGTGTTCAAGACTAATTCTGTGACTAGGCCAATGCCCTTGTTGGTCGTGAGGTGCAAAACGATACTTTCCTTGTCTGGTCGCTTGCTGCTCTTCCTAATTTCGCTAATAGCTCTGAATACAAGGTCTTCTGTTGTTTTTATTTCCATTTCTGCTGCCATTTTGATTTGAATTTGCAGTAATTTCGAATTATTAGAAGCCAGGAATTTTACACGTGTGAAGTTGACGACGACGCAAGGATAACATCCGCTATATACTGTGAAGCTAGTCCATTCAAACATTTGTAAGTAAGAAGGACAATCTTGAACTCTATTTATGATGAGACAAGGAGCCAATGTAACAATTCAAGAATAGGTTTTACATGATCAAACTTTTTGGCTCCTGTTACGACACGTGGAGCACAGTTTTGTATCTTTTGTAAAGAAAGGCGACATTTGTCAGAGCATGCGCGAAGCTAGCAAATATCTTTGGGGATGTCTGAGGGCAACTTTGCTAAGTGGCTTGGGATCGGCAAGATGAGGGAATATTGCATTTGCCATGCGCGAATCAGCACAGGGAGTCCAGGATATAACAACTATGCGGCATCCTCAATTTTCATACGCCATATTGTTGATTAATTTTTCTTTTACAATTCTCAGTTTATGGTCTGACGAGAGACATTGGCATACAAAGGTGTTACTTTATGCCACTTTCATTCAAACATTTAAGGGTCTTTAGGAAAGTTTTGTGATACACAGTGCTCCCTTGTGACTAAAAGACAGCTCAGACAAAACAGAGGGAGCTACACGAGACGAGTGCAGTGTCCACTGGAACTACAAGAAGAGTGCAGTGTACCCTTGCCCAGTACCCTGAGATTCGGTCGACATGAAACACGAGGAAGAAATTAGCGCTGTGCTGTGGAAACGATATTACGATGTTCAGGGTTCAAGAGTTGTCATGACAGGGTACTCCCCTTGCGGATGGCAGACTGCGCTCAGTGAATGCAGATCAATTTTGTACCCAACAAAATATTATTAGAAACTAACGGATTTGACCAGTATCTACCTTGATTATGCCTCAAAGCTCCCTGCAAATCTCATGCTGTTACACGGTGTAGTTATTTTCTATCATTTTTCGCGATAAAGAAGTTTCTTACCGAGTGGCTTTGATTAGGGCGCTTCCACAAAGGATGGCAGATTGCGTTCAGTGATAACAGCTCAATTTTCTACCCCATGAAATATTTTTAGAAACTAACAAATACAACCAGTATCTACCTTAGCTTTGTCTCAAAGTTCCCTAAAAATCTCATGCTGTTACATGGCGTAGTTATTTTTCTATCATTTTTTGCGATAAAGAAGTTCCTTGCAGAGTGGCTTTGATTAGGGCGCTTCCACAACGGATGGCAGATTGCGTTCAGTGATTACAGCTCAATTTTCTACCCCATATAATATTTTTAGAAACTAACAGATTTGACACGTATCTACCTTGGTATGTCTCAACACTTCCTGAAAATCTCATACTGTTACATGGTGCAGTTATTTTTGTAAGATTTTTTACAATAAAGACATTTCTTACAGATTGGATTTAATTAGGGCACTCCCCCTACGGATGGCAGATCGCGCTCAGCAAGTACAGCTAAATTTTCTACCCCATGAAATATTTTTAGAAACTAACAAATTCAACCAGTATCTACCTTAGCTATGCTTCAAAGCTCCCTAAAAATCTCATGCTATTACATGGTGTAGTTATTTTTCTAGAATTTTTTGCAATCAAGACATTTCTTATGGAGTGGCTTGATTGGGGCGCTTTCGATTTGGAAGACTGGTTGCGTTCTGTGAATGCAGATAAATTTCCCACCCAACAAAATATTTTTAGCAACTAACGGATTTTACTAGCATCTACCTTAGTTATGTCTCGAAGCACCCTTAAAATCTCATACTGTTACCTGGTGTAGTTATTTTTCTGGAATTTTTTGCAACATGGATAGCGTTTGCGATTTCAACTCCTTACTGTGGCCTTGTCGATACCAAAGGCTTTCAATCGCTGTAATTCAAAATCATTTTAGTCAGTGTTAAAAACAGAATTTAAAGTAAATTCTCTGCTGAAATTCAATGCCTATTTCTTTGAAGAAGCTACGTATTTGGGGATAGCAAAATGAATGCATGAAAAGAAGCTTCGATTTTTTCTGGTTTTCGCCACGGGGCACTTTGGTCAGCGGTATACAATATTCCCTCATCTTGGGATCGGCAATGGTTTGGCATTAGGGCCTAATTTAGGTCGAGATGCAAATGCTGTGTTTTCATCGTGGTTTACGAAGAACGGTAAATGGTAAGAAAGCTCAAAGGCAAAGCTAAGATACAGCCATTCCAATTAATTTGGCGAATATTTTCTCTGAGATGATATCTTATCCAAACTAGGCCTTTTCTGGAATTGTCGTGATTTGATTTTAGGCCGATCGATGGATGTTATTCGCAGACGGAAAGGCTGAAAATATCGAACTATAAGATAGTGAAAGGTACCTAGAAATAAACTGTCTTCATGGATATAATATAGGGTCTACTGGGATAAATGTGTAGCCTGCTGCTGGGGGTAAAGTGGAGTGGGTAGTGTTGATTGCTGCAAAACGGTAGAAGGCCTGCTACTGATAAATCAACACTCACTTACGTCAAGGAGGGGAGTTCCTGGAAGTTCAAGCGGCTGTAGCTAGAGGAAGACTCGGAGCAGAGAATTGGGCAGAATTTATCGTAATATTTCAGTCTATCCATTTTACCCCATCCAAACTTATCCATTTTACCCTAATAGACACTAGTTTCTTTGGATTTTTATTCTATCTCGTTTAGCCAAGGTTATGCAATTGACATTTATTTCGGCCCAGGCAACTGTATACCTGCTGTTTTGGCAGTTTTGGTCCAGCGATGGCCTGTGTCAAAAAATAACAATATTGCCGGTTTTGCCACAAAGAAGGCCAAAATTGTGGCAAGCTTTGTCCAGAAAAGTCTAGCCAAAGGCAGTCATGTCCACAAAATTTGGGCTAGCAACCAGTGCAGTACTATGCCATTATTGAAAAGTTTGACAGATAATACCCTGCCCTAGACATTTTGCTCACTGCCAGAAGGATTTTCTGACTACTTTGAGACTCCATGAGGACAACACATGCAACATACACAAGCAAAAAAATGGACAGAAATAAGAAGTGCTGCTATCAAAATATTGGTTTAAAACCAGATTACATTGATCATGTCTAAAAATGGTACAAACTTTCTTCTCATCTATGGTAAAAGGGCCAACATATTGCACTCATTTTAATCTAAGATATGAGGCATATCATTCAAATTTGAAGCCAAGGTTCAGCTTCCAGAACTGATTGTTGCAACAGATTGTTGCAAGTAATGCAAATTACTGCAGGGAATATCTCAAACAACTTCAAAGACCTTGGGCTGAATCAAATATATTTATAACTTTACAAACATAGAACTTGCATACTGCATCAGTGTTAGGCAGCCACAGAGTGCCCTTTGACATGTCTTCACAAAATTTAGTCTTTTGAAGGGTGATATTTTTTGTGTAAATAAAGTAACAGAGAAAAATTAGTACAAATCACTGTAGTAATTTGTATTTACTCCAAAAACTGAATTCTATGATTACATTTCAGATAAACTGAAACTTCTTTGTTCAAAGAGAGAAGTTGCAAACTAAGGCAGGTTTGCTGGATCAGCTATGTTAAGCTAAATGGATGGCAATTCTCAGTAGACTGAAAATTAAAAGGGAATGAGTGCTCAGCTTCACACTTGTTTGCTAAACATTTATGAAACTATCATTAATTAAACAAATATATACTGGGTGAGCCAGAAAAAATTTCCCATTTTTAAAAATTCATAGCAAAAGAGTTGAATGATTCAAATTCTAGTTAAAAGCCAAGAGATCAAAGTATTTTTATGATTTCTAACCTTCTTATAAGCACTGGAAATCTACTAGCTAAATTCAATTTTACAGTGCAGAAAACTTCATGGCTGCAAAATGAGTGAAAAGGGCCTAAAACATTGATCAAACAGTAAAAGACTTTCTTTTCATCTGCTCAAGAGTTTATTTATAGCACCTCAAGAGTTTATAACACATAGATTTTCAAACAAATACTTAAGATGTTCAATCCAATGGCAATAAATGTGCACTGGACATCCCTCACCCATAGTCTGTAACTATGTCTCATCCATATTAGCATTTTCTTCATTGTTCTATGCGAGAAGTCTTTTATTATTTGATTAGGGATTTTGAGCCTTTCCAGTCATGTTCCTGCCAAAAAATTTGTAAAGTTAAATTTACTTACTAATTCCAGTGCTCCTAAGAAGGTGAGAAAAATCACAAAAATGCCTTGACATCTTGCCTGTCAAGCAAATATTGATTCATTCCTAGGACTCCCAGGACTCTTGGTGAAAAGAACTTTCAAAAGTGAAACTTTTTCTGGCTCACCCAGTATGAACCACACATAATTTAGATCATTTTCCCAACCTGAAGAAATCAGAGCAGATTTTGCACCAAAGCAGTTTGCAACAATTTGTTTCAAGGTTTTTGTTGATGTACAGGTTAGCAAAAATTAAAAGCCAGATTTGTACAAATTCAAAGCCAGCATGCAAAATCCAAAAGAACAATGGAGCAACTCAGAGCAACATTGCAAAGTTAGTATAAATTGAATTTTTCACTGAAGGCAGAATTCAAGATACATGTCAATCTATGAAGAGTAGGGAGCTGGGTTGGACCTTCAGCTGATGCATCTACTTCAACTTCCAAACATGGCTTCCTATAAAAGACAACAGAAAACATAACATAACACAGGGCGGAACACACACTGTAACTTTGGGCTATTCCATTTATCATGGGAGGGTATTGGGGACAATTGCCCCCCACATTTTCATCAAAGGGTGGTCCCTGAGATGCCTTTAATACCAAGGAAAAAGTGCTGGGGTATAGGGGGTAAGAATTTGTCTCAGAAATGCTGGAAGGAAGTTACTTACTGTAACTGAATTGTGTTGTCACAGCTTCAATTTAGAATTAGTATAGAATGAAATCCAAAGGACACCATGCAATTTTTTTTAACATATCATTACACCATCAATTTCAACTCCTTGTGTTAACTTATTCAGAAATGTTAGTCCAGATTTTCTCATCTTGAAGTATCACAACTGAGATTTAAAAACTATGGACCACCTTTAGAGGGGGCCGATGTAACAAATTCTTACCCCCGTAGGCCTTCGTACAAAAAGGACCCCCAGAAAAACATTTCTTGAGTGCACAATGCACGATAAATTTTCAAATTTTTTGTTCAAACTTATTCCTTTGTGTCAGAAGATGTCAGCATTTTCATATTGTGAAGTAGCACCAGGCCGATAAGAAAATATTGGACCATCTTTGGAGGGGGCCGTTGCAACAAATTCTTACCCCCGTAGGCCTTCGTACAAAAAGGACCCCCAGAAAAACGTTTCTTGAGTGCACAATGCACGATAAATTTTCAAATTTTTTGTTCAAACTTCTTCATTTATGTCAGATGATGTCAACATTTTCATATCGTGAAGTAGCACAAGGCCGATTGGAAAATATTGGACCATCTTTAGAGGGGGCCGATGTAACAAATTCTCAGGCCCGTAGGCCTTCGTACAAAAAGGACCCTTGGAAAAAACATTTCTTGAGTGCACAATGCACGATAAATTTTCAAATTTTTGTTCAAACTTCTTCATTTATGTCAGATGATGTCAACATTTTCATATCGTGAAGTAGCACAAGGCCGATTGGAAAATATTGGACCATCTTTAGAGGGGGCCGATGTAACAAATTCTCAGGCCCGTAGGCCTTCGTACAAAAAGGACCCTTGGAAAAAACATTTCTTGAGTGCACAATGCACGATAAATTTTCAAATTTTTGTTCAAACTTCTTCATTTATGTCAGATGATGTCAACATTTTCATATCGTGAAGTAGCACAAGGCCGATTGGAAAATATTGGACCATCTTTAGAGGGGGCCGATGTAACAAATTCTCAGGCCCGTAGGCCTTCGTACAAAAAGGACCCTTGGAAAAAACATTTCTTGAGTGCACAATGCACGATAAATTTTTAAATTTTTTGTTCAAACTTCTTCATTTATGTCAGATGATGTCAACATTTTCATATCGTGAAGTAGCACCAGGCCGATTGCAAAATATTGGACCATCTTTAGAGGGGGCCGATGTAACAAATTCTCAGGCCCGTAGGCCTTGCTACAAAAAGGACCCCGGAAAAAAACATTTCTTGAGTGCACAATGCACGATAAATTTTTAAATTTTTTGTTGAAACTTATTCATTTGTGTCAGAAGATGTCAACTTATTAATATCGTGAAGTAGCACAAGGCCAATTAGAAAATATTGGACCATCGGTGGAGGGGGCCGATGTAACAAATTCTCTGGCCCGTAGGCCTTCATACAAAAATGACCCCCGGAAAAAAACATTTCCTGAGTGCACAATGCACGATAAATTTTTAAATTTTTTGTTCAAACTTATTCATTTGTGTCAGAAGATGTCAACATTTTGATATTGTGAAGTAGCACAAGGCCGATAAGAAAATATTGGACCATCTTTGGAGGGGGCCGTTGTAACAAATTCTAAGGCCCGTAGGCCTTCGTACAAGAAGGACCCTTGGAAAAACATTTCTTGAGTGCACAATGCACGATAAATTTTTAAATTTTTTGTTCAAACTTATTCATTTATGTCAGATGATGTCAACATTTTCATATCGTGAAGTAGCACAAGGCCGATTGGAAAATATTGGACCATCTTTAGAGGGGGCCGATGTAACAAATTCTCAGGCCCGTAGGCCTTCGTACAAAAATGACCCCCGGAAAAAACAGTCCCTGAGTGCACAATGCACGATAAATTTTTAAATTTTTTGTTGAAACTTATTTATTTGTGTCAGAAGATGTCAACTTATTAATATTGTGAAGTAGCACAAGGCCGATTAGAAAATATTGGACCATCTTTGGAGGGGGCCGATCTAACAAATTCTAAGGCCCGTAGGCATATTCGTACAAAAATGACCCCCGGAAAAACACTCCCTGAGTGCACAATGCACGATAAATTTTTAAATTTTTTGTTCAAACTTATTCATTTATGTCAGAAGATCCCAACATTTTCATATCGTGAAGTAGCACAAGGCCGATTGGAAAATATTGGACCATCTTTGGAGGGGGCCGATGTAACAAATTCTAAGGCCCGTAGGCATTCGTACGAAAATGACCCCCGGAAAAAACATTTCTTGAGTGCACAATGCACGATAAATTTTTAAATTTTTTGTTGAAACTTATTCATTTGTGTCAGAAGATGTCAACTTATTAATATCGTGAAGTAGCACAAGGCCAATTAGAAAATATTGGACCATCTTTGGAGGGGGCCGATGTAACAAATTCTCTGGCCCGTAGGCCTTCATACAAAAATGACCCCCGGAAAAAAACATTTCCTGAGTGCACAATGCACGAAAAATTTTTAAATTTTTTGTTCAAACTTATTCATTTGTGTCAGAAGATGTCAACTTATTAATATTGTGAAGTAGCACAAGGCCGATAAGAAAATATTGGACCATCTTTGGAGGGGACCGATGTAACAAATTCTAAGGCCCGTAGGCCTTCGTACAAAAAGGACCCCTGGAAAAAACATTTCTTGAGTGCACAATGCACGATAAATTTTCAAATTTTTTGTTGAAACTTATTCATTTGTGTCAGAAGATCTCAACTTATTAATATTGTTAAGTAGCACAAGGCCGATTAGAAAATATTGGATCATCTTTGGAGGGGGCCGATCTAACAAATTGTAAGGCCCGTAGGCATTCGTACAAAAAGGACCCCGGAAAAAAAACATTTCCTGAGTGCACAATGCACGATAAATTTTCAAATTTTTTGTTGAAACTTATTCATTTGTGTCAGAAGATCTCAACTTATTAATATTGTTAAGTAGCACAAGGCCGATTAGAAAATATTGGATCATCTTTGGAGGGGGCCGATCTAACAAATTGTAAGGCCCGTAGGCATTCGTACAAAAAGGACCCCGGAAAAAAAACATTTCCTGAGTGCACAATGCACGATAAATTTTCAAATTTTTTGTTCAAACTTATTCATTTGTGTCAGAAGATCTCAACTTATTAATATTGTGAAGTAGCACAAGGCCAATTAGAAAATATTGGACCATCTTTGGAGGGGGCCGATCTAACAAATTGTAAGGCCCGTAGGCATTCGTACAAAAATGACCCCCGGAAAAAACACCCCCTGAGTGCACAATGCACGATAAATTTTTAAATTTTTTGTTCAAATTTATTCATTTATGTCAGAAGATGTCAACATTTTCATATCGTGAAGTAGCACAAAGCCGATGCCAATGAATTTGAGCCTGCTTTGGAAACGCGGTCGGTGGTAGTGGAGTTTGCTTAGGCCTTGTCTATATCATATATCAATCAGGAATGATCAGAAGTAAATTATATGCTATGTATCACTTACCTTTGCTTCAACTGTCTGCGTTATTGTAGCTCAGGCTCTGTTGACTGAAGAAGCCCCTGATCCTCATTTTCTTGCTCCAAAAATTGCTTATTTATGGGACGCAGAGCTCAATCACACAACATCAAACCATGAAGCGAGGGATGTTGTTGTTGATTCCACGATCCCAAAGTGCTTTGGTCAGCGGTAAAACGAATGTCGCCTTTCTTATCTTTTGTATCTTGTTTAGCAAATTCCTTGTACATCCATACATCAATGAATTGCAGAAATCAATAGTAGACGACACAAAGGAATGAACTAGTTGCTCTTCAGCTTCTTGTGACAAATAGTGTCTTATTTGCCTTATACGCTTCAGCTCGAGAAATGCTCTTTTGTTGATGTTGTTTACTTGTTTTTCCAAAGTCATGTTACTGTCAAAAATAACTCCTAAATTCCGGGAATTATCAGATTCATTGACATCTGCAAATCCAACCTTAACTGACAACTCTGGTACTTTAGTTAGTTGTTGCTTGCTTCCTATCAATAATAGCTCAGTTTTATCATCATTTAGTTTCAATTTATGGCTGAGCTTCCATGCCCGAATATCTTGGATACAGTCTTCTTTCTCTGACTGCCTTATTCTCTGCCTCCGGGTCAGATGGGTTGAAACTAAGATACAGGTGTGCATCATCTGTGTATCCTGCAATGCTTGGTGCATGTCTTTCGATAATTTCATATAGAGAACTTAAATAACCCAGGAAAACAACTGGACCTGCACAGCTGCCTTGAGGCACCCCATATTTTAACCTATAGATCTCTGATAAGGTATCCTTTGTAATAACTCTCTGTTCTCTGTCTCTCAGATAAGAAAAAGCCATGATAGAACTGTCCCTGAGATATTATTAAATCTCTGTTGAAAAATCACGGACAATATTTCCAGGTCAACTGTGTCGAATGCCACACTAAGATCAAGTGAAACCAGTATAGTGACTTGCTGCCGGTCCATGCTGTTCATATTATCCGAGTAAGCTTTAACTAACAATGTCTCAGTACTGTGGTATTCTTTGTAAGCTGAGTTTTGAGTGGAATACAGGCCATTTTGTTACAGATGTTGCACAAACTGAGGTAATGCTGACTTCTCTATTATTTTTTGCAACAAATGGAAGATTACTGACTGGACGATAATTCTTGGAGATCAAATCTAAGCCTAGCTTTTTTAACAGGGGAATGACTAGTGCACACTTCCATCAATCTGGAAAGCTCCCAGTTGACAATGACTTGTTTACAATAGCAGTAATTGGTTTGATTAGGATTCAATGCACGTTTTCAGTTATTCAGTTGGGACTGGATCCAGACAACAGGATTTGTTTGGTGACTTCATTATTATGTCCATGATATCTTGCTGCGAAAGCTCTTTGAACTTGTCGAATGCAGGTACATTGTGCAAAAATTCATATTGAGCCATATTTTCTATGCCATCCTGGCTTACAGTGATTTCTATCTGTGATCTTATGCTCTCAATATTGTTTATGAAAATGTCCCCTGAGTTGTGCACAATGTCTCTTTGGTCTCATCTGGATATTCACGGTTACCTCTAGTTGTGAGTCTAGAAACAAAACTGCAAAGTTGTTTTTGGTTATCTGCACAGGCTTCAATCTTACTGGAGTAGTATGCTCTGTTGGCATCACTGCAAGTTCTGATATAATGATTCCTTTCATTCCTAAATTGTCAATATCAGCCTTGGTATTCTTCCACTTTCTTTCTGCTACTATTTTCTCTCTTTTCAGTTTTCTAACCTCATTGTTGAAACAAGGTGACAGTTTTAATTTTCAAAACTTTAGAAATGATTGGTGCATGCCTATCCAAAAATATTTTTCACATTTGAATCATATAAATTAGCTAAGTCAATGATGTCTCATTGTAATCAACCCTGATCAAATCAGTTGATGCAATGTCATTTTTCAAATTACCCAAATTGATCTGTCCTAACTTTCTAAATCTTATTGCTTTTGTCTGAACTTCTGGTTTATCCATGGTTGTCACAACTTTCACAAAACAGTGATCTGAAATGTAATTTCTTGTCTGTGTACTTTGTACAGCAATTTCATCATTAGTGATGATTAGGTCAAGTGTGTGGCCAGAAACATGTGTTGGCACATTTTTCATATTGATGTGTCTTTAGATTGCCTTTCTTTTGAATAGACCTCTATGTTCTTCAAGGAACTGGTTCTCTTTTTCCTTTGCCGTTTTTAATGACTTTATTTGCAGCTGTTGATATTTTTTATGGAAGCTTGTTTTATAGATGCCTAGATGCCCAGGCGAAGCTGTATCCTATCCATTGAGCAAAGATTTTTGCACAGCTCTTTGTCACTTTCCAAGTGCAAAAACAATTTATATTTTTGTTGCATATATATGAAGGTTAGCGGGCTCTCAGCCATTCACACATAGTCTGTGCCACTATCAGCAATGAAATTTCCAATTGCCCTCAGGTGCGCAAGGACAACATGGAGTTCTCTAAGCCGCCAAATGAACCTACGTCTCCTTTAAATGTCCCAGCATTAGATTTCTTGCATAAGAGTTAAAGTGAAATGACTGTCTTCGAAGAAGATCCCATTGTACTGATGCTAACTTAATGAGCTTGTTTCAGATTTTATAGTTAGAACTCATTTCGAAAACGAGGTCACGCATCGTAAATAGCAGCAGACATTTGGTGGGGAGATACTTTGCTCCATTCACTGACTCAGGAAATATTTTCAACATAGATTAACTTGTGGGGACAAAAATCTATACTTGCAACGGATTTATAAGAAACATCGCTTATGATGTCATCATGACATCATCAAAACTGAATGACATGATAGAACAGAGACATTTGACTAGCTAGAGACATCGATTATCTCCTTCAGCAGATATTTCCACCCTAGATTGGCTATTAGAGCCAACACTAGCATGAAACGAGGACGTATTTGCAGGAAACAATGTGTTATGACGTCATCGTGACGTCATCAAAAACGGCAACTCAAATACGCTGGAGACATCGATTTTCAAGAACAGCTGATAATTCTATCGCAGATTAGCTGTTAAGAATGCAATTAACATGCAGTGAGAACGGATTTACAAAAGGACCCATACTATATGGATTTTCTCGAATCATGTTGTCCGCGAACAACGCAGCCATATAACACTTGAATTATTTTGTCTGCGAACATAAGAAACGTAGCCATCTAATGCTCTAGCAATCTGACTTTTAGCAATGCGAGAGCTGAGTTTCTATCAAGGACATCGAATAAGATGGTAACTGAAGATGATTCCGTTAATGGCAAACTAGCATACACAGATATTCGCATATGTCACGTATATATAATGCATCTTTTCAAGGGTTTCTTGGATGATTTTCTTCACAGGGACCACGTTAAGTCCTGTTAGATCTTAAGATAGGCCGTGCTTTCAGAATGCAGTGCATCTTGGAATTCAGATCTTGTAGTGTTTTGAAAGTCTTTGGTTAAAGTTGGCTTCCATAGTTGGTTTTTGTGACTGTGATCGAAAGGTGAAGCTTTTCATTTTTCTATTTAATAGCTCACTAACTACCGAGTGAGTAAAAAAAAAACAATATGGCGACGTATTAATAGCAAAACGATCGATAATACTTATCAAAATATACTTTAACACCATAGAATAAAAGACCAATAGTATTATTTGTTCTTTTATTCTTTGGCGTTAAAGTAGATTTTGATAAGTATTATCGATCGTCTCGAGTCAAGAACGCCCGTTGTTTGAAAGGCTACTGCTCCCTGAGTATACAAGCAATGATATTTTACAATACCTGATAAAATAGCTAACATTCTCAATAATTTTCGAATTTTTCTGGCTAAAATCGGTCACTCCGATCAGATTCTGTAGGCGATTTTCTAACATAATCCCTTTGAGAAACCTTAAAAATGTGCTAAAATTACAAGCAAGAATCCATAATGTGTTTACCTCACAGCGATGACTTTCAGCTCGCTTTAGCACTTGCTTTCCTCTTGGCGGGTTGAAAAGTCTTCCCCCTAGTGTGAATAACTTATTCTGGGAGATCCCATTCTCCCATGAGGACAAAGTACATGAGCACATCCAAGAGTCATTCTTGCTAGGAAGGAGAACAAAGGGAAATCTTGCTTGCTGTTTTCATTCGTATTTTTTTGCAGGTTTTCGAAAGGAGCTTACTGCAGAAAATCTCCTTTTTCGACAGGAAGAAATGACCGATTAAAGCCGGGTAAATTTCTGAACCTAATTTGACATATCGGGAGATAAAACAAGACAATTTTCAATATCATTGCTTTGATAGTCAGGGAGCAGGTTTTTTCAGACGCCGGGTGTTTTTATTGACTCACCCGGTAGAATAAGAATTTTTGTATTTTTGTATTTCTTTGTTGCAAAGTTGACCATGTCTTTAAGGTCAGTAAGAAGTAGAAATCACTGGCTTCGCTAGAAAGTCGATATTTTCAGCTTATGTTTGAGGACATTTGACTTTAATCATACAAGATAAGACTCAGGCCATTGAAGCTCATCTTAGCCTTGTGAGAGGCCTGATGCAAATATTTAGTGGTTTGTTCATTTTTCTGAAAAGATCTTATAGCACCCGATTCGACACCAAAATGCTTTTTGAAATAGGCTAAACAGCACACCAAATTTTGCTTTATGTAGGAAATTGGAACAGCTGGTTTTCTTGCTTAAGTTAGTGGACGCTCTGATTTCAGTATCATTAGACAATAAATAGCACTTCATCATGCCTTAGATCAGTATCAATGTAAACAAAATAAAAGGATGAATCATTAACAGTTTATTGATGACCTAGAGTTCAACTTGTGAAGACACCGCCAATGATTTTAGTGATTCACTGGTACTTCTTTAAAAGGTTGGCGCTGCGGTGACAAGGATAAACTCGCCAGCAATATTGATGATAGCCTCCTTTGCAGCACTGATGACGATTTGGACTATTTCACCAATCTTCTTTCTGATCAAAGGCAGCGCCTTCGCGATGGCTGCTTTCACTGCTGCTGTCACGACTTGAATAGCTGCATTCAATTTAGCCTTGATGTATGACAAAACTACAAAGGAAACAAGAAAAAACTTAAGGCTAAACAGTAAAGTTTAATAAATGCGATAACGCTTGCAAGTTTTCAAACGAAAAGAATGGTGTCCTTACCTTGGGGTGACATTTTAATCTCTCATTTTGAAGTTGGACTGCCTTATCGTTGCAAAAAAAGCTCCTCATAAGCTGATTAAAATCAAATGATAAGTTCGTATCATCTTCAACTTTGCATGTCAAGTCTAGGATGAAGCTTGTCGCAAGAATGTGGTCTCTTTTCTTTGGCATCTCCTTCTATGACATTCTCTCTAAATTGAATTTCGAATCTCGAAATGAAAGTAAAGGTTCCGTTGTCATTAATGAACTTCGTCATGACTGATTGCATACTGAACTACAACGGGCAAATGTAGACTTCCTCTGGCGTTTTATCCAATTCAGAGGCCCAATAGAGAACATAGAAGTTCTCGAAAATCCTAGTTTGAAATCAGCTTCTGAGTCAGATCAATACAATTTCTGAGGCATATGCTGCAATAAATCATTCTGCTTGGAATTTCATTCGACTGTGATTGCGAATAACTTTTCGATGGCTTGTCAATCAAAGTAACTCATGCCTAAGGGTAACCATGCCAAAGTATCATGCTATCAAAGTATAAAAGTATAAAAGTATCAAAGTATCAAAGTATCAAAGTATCAAAGTATCAAAGTATCAAAGTATCAAAGTAAGAGTAATCGTGCTAGCCGTAGTCACTGCCCTAGTTTACTGCTACTCACCATCATTCATGTTGAATCGTTTTGAAACTGCAGTGTCAGATTCAGCCATCAGTTCAAAAGCCTCGTTAGCAACAGCATCAAAATCGGCCTCGATTGCAGCTTCAGTCTCGTCAGCAAGCTTAGCATTTTCAGCTTGGCTAAGTGCGTCAACGAATGATTGGAGGCTCTGGGCTAAAAAGAAGGAGAATGAAGTCACTTTTTACATTCTTCTTATTTTTGACAAGAAGATGACCCAGTAATAACAGTCTCTTAAAGTTTTCCCTACTCGAGAATTAAAAATAATTCAAGACAGTCCCTCGAATTATAGTTGCTTTTATCAGCAGGGAATCTTCTATATACATTTTGAAAAATGTTGAGCAGATTCAAATATCTTAATTTTTGGTAATCTGAGAGTTAAGTTGTAAGAGGTTTCTTATATCCAACTTATTGCACTGATTCTGAGCCGCCACCTTTCAGATACAGTTCCTATTATGAGCGATATGGTAGGAACTTAAAACCGTTATTTGCCATCAGAAGATTCTTCAGTTCATAGTGTTTGCTACAACACTTCGCCAACTTAATCTTCCCACTTTTTGAAGTACAGCAACATCTCTAGAGAGCAACGGTAAAAATCGGCCTGAATGATTTATATCGCCCTGATTCACCATCCCTCATTTTTCTGCAATCAGCAATCCCAAGAGAAAGTTACACTATGCTGTCACAAGAGCTATTTGCTAGGGTCACATCCCCTATGTAATTAAGATTCATTGGATTTGATCGGATGAAAAAAACTAAGGCATTTCGTTCTTCCCCTGATTTATCCTCTCATTCGTTCATCATCATCATCATTATCATCATCATCATCATCATCATCTTCATCATCATCATCATCATCATCATCATCATCATCATCATCATCATCATCATCATCATCATCATCATCATCATCATCATCATCATCATCATCATCATCATCATCATCATCATCATCATCATCATCATCATCATCATCATCATCATCATCATCATCATCATCATCATCATCATCATCATCATCATCATCATCATCATCATCATCATCATTAATTTATTTCAAGTAGGCTATGAAAACTAAAAAAACAAATAGCTAAATTACAGCTGATTTAGGCCTACTTTATACAATTTTTACAATGTCTAAAAAGATTAAGAAACAAGAAATTTACCATGTATATAAATAAATATGAATGACAACATAAAAACGACTATCCTGTTACGAACCCAACTTGCGAAATATATGTTTTACAATGTCTGCAGTTGCATTCACCACTTTTCCAACATTTAATTCGTTATTTGAAGATAGGAAGGGTGTTTGATTGTTTTATTTCTTGCGGCAATAGTTGCCACAATCTGCTACCAAGATAGGCTATGGTCTCAATCCCAAAGGACGTGGTTCGCACCTTTGGCACTTGAGCATCATTGCCATGTCTTAGATTGTAGTTCATATTTCGTTCCTGAAAATTTTCTTCATGAAAGGTGGATTTAGGTTGGACTTCGTTTCAAAGATTTCCGTCATTAGCAACCGCAGGTTCCGTACATGGATGGGCACCGAATTGCTCTGCTCCAGGAGATAACCAAAATCATCTCTGTGATTACGCAATGCGCAATGCCCTTTCATGAACATGATTTATTCTATTATTCATGGTTCTATCATACAACATCCACACAAGTGGGCAGTAGCTAAAATGAGATATAACAAACGCTCTCATTAAATGCTGCAATTTTACAGTGTCCCTGTAGCAGGAGACACGGGCAAGAGCATACAGTTTTTGGTCAGCTTTTCTACACTGGGTCTTGACATGTTCTTTGAAAGAAAGTGATTGATCGAAAGTGATACCGAAAGTGATACGTTCTACCAGCATTACGTTATTCTAAAGATGCACCTCTCCCAATTACATAAAGGTTCAAAAATGTCAGAAATGTATTCCTAGAGCCAAAATATCATTTGCCACACGTTTATATTCACAAAGTTGTTCAACGGAAGAATGGGAGGTCGCTATTCATAACGCAAGACCGTTTCACGCACTATGGCGGTTCAATGCGATTATTAGCCAATCGAATCCCTTTGGAGATAAAGCCACCTGAACAAAGAGGAAAATTTGCAACTCGAAGGAATTTTCAAATATTTCATTTAAAGAGGTTGAAAAATGCTGGAGGCAAGTTATTTGACCTTTGCCAGCACTTCACGATGTAAATGAATCAAAACAAAAAACGCTGCTGGATAAAATAAATCGAGAAATGAACGAACACTTAACATAAAATTTTAAGTTGGACGGAAAAGCTCCTCCCAGCATAAGAAGAAATTACGGGAAACAAGCTGATGCAAATTTAAGGCAAGAATAATACCTCCGCAATCCATGTTCGCATTTTGTTTTCATTTATTTGTCGGGGACCTGATTATTTCTGTAGGTTCATGAACGGGCCTAAAACTTGGAAAATGCCCTAGGATAACAGTTCAGGGCGACAGTACTCTAGCTGTTTCAAAGTCTTTGAGGGTTTCCAAGGTTCCCTGAAACTGTTTGAATGCATTTGTACACAGGGACGATTGATTTTCATCTAATGTCCATATAAGAATAATTGGCTCCAATGAACCTGTTACGGTTCCCACTTTTAATCGTTGAAGGTAAGTTATTTTTCAAAAATAAACAAAATAACAAACTTTTGGTTTTGCAACATTTTTATAGATTGTTGAAAATCACCATTTATTTTAAAATGATCATGTCAACCCTTGAACGAGAGTTAATTCGAACTGCCATAACCTTTCGTAGATATGAATATATGTTCGTTTTGTGGAATATATTATAATGATTTCTGATAGTTTATTAAACCCTCACCAGTTAGAGACTGTCATGTGGTGAAGGACAACAGTGTATAAAAAGGTTTATATTGCTTCGTTGACAGTCAATCTGAGCAATTTTTTGTATGTAACTTGCTTGTTGACATTTACGGAAAAGGAAATGCTTGCAGTACTCAGCTGCTATGACGATTAATGTCAAACAAATGTGTCGCTTAAAACTATATGTTGAAAGCTAAGCTCCTAATTCCAAAGTACTTCAAAAAACAATCGGCTGTCCAGAAAAAAGTATGTCAATCTTCCTCTGCGTCTGCTGAGCTTGGAAATTCTACCTGACACTTTGAAGCAAAAGACGAACACAGATACGCTCAAATTTTCTATGAGTAACAGGTCGGAAGAGGCAGTAGGCTCAATTCTTCGAAAGTGATGAAGCTGAAGGGACCTAGAAAGCATCTCAAACATGGGGGGACACAACGCTTCGAGGGCGCTTTTTCCTTAAGAAAAACTGGGCATTTGCTAAGGATAGAAAGGGCTCTTCTTTGTTTACTGCAAAATTTTGGGGGGGACACGTGCCCCCACTGCACCCCGGTTCTTAAGTCTATGTGATTATGTATTATGTAGATTATAAAAGCAAAGAAAATTTTGCAATATGCAGCTTTGATTTTCTGTTTTGATCCCAAAACTAATTGATTCAGTACAGCTGTAGGAAACTTTTTACTCTGTTTTGTGTCTGTGAACTATTCTATTACCTTTCACTAACAGAGCTTCTAAATTCTTGAGGGTCTGAGAACTTGGGCGTTTCTTCCCATTAGAAAATCGTTATGGAAACCTTTGGTTAACTTTTAGGTATGTTCAAAATAACTCCCAAGAGAAATAAGCTGTAACTAATAATCGCATGAAAGATTTTAAGTAAAACATATTTCTGCGTCCAAATCACGCTTCTGCTATAAAGTTTTTCAAATAACAGTGCACCGTGTGGCGACGCATTAATAGCAAAACGATCGATAATACTTATCAAAGTATACGTTAACACCATAGAAAAAAGGAACTTAACGTATCGGGCCGTGCCCCTCGTCAGTAGACAAAGTGACTAATGATGAAGGGCACGGCCAGATACGTTTACTTCTTTTATTCTATGGCATTAAAGTAAATTTTGATAAGTATTATCGATCGTTCTGCCAAAAATGATTGATGATCCATTCAGACCGGTTCGTATTTTATGAACGTACCAAGTAAGTTAGAAAAAGGATACCTTGAGTACCAGTCTTGTTCCAAGGGTAGAAAAAGGAAAATACACTGGCCTAATTTTCATCGACTTGAAGAAGGCCTTCGACACGGTCGATCATGAAATCCTGTTAGAAAAACTGAAACTGTATGGAGTGACTGGCCTGGAACATGACTGGTTTACATCGTACTTGGATAATCGTAAACAATTTTGCAGGATAAATGGCTCTTCTTCTGATGTGAAGGGAATAAATTGTGGAGCTCCTCAAGGCTCTTGTCTTGGTCCACTGTTGTTCCTGATCTACATCAATGACCTGCCCTTTTCCCTGCAAAAAAGTCTCATCTCAGCATGTATGCAGATGATACGACTATTTTGCTCTCTTCAAAAAGCATTGGTGGCCTACGAAATGACTTAAATTAGATCTTCTGAAGCTACAGGATTGGCTGCATGCAAACAAACATTCGTTGAACGTTGTGAAAACGCAGTCGCTTATCATAGGTTCTGGACCAAACATGCGTAAGATAGAAAGCCAGCCTGATGCTCAACCATGTTTTTCAATAGGTGATCAGGAAATTGAAATGATTGCCAATACAAAATACTCAGGTGTTCAAGTAGATAGTCAACTAAACTGGGACAAACATGTCGATACTATCAATACCAAGGCTAATCGAGCCCTTGGACTTATTAAGCATTCTAAGAAATATCTTCCATCTGATGTGCTCAACAAAATTTACAGAGGAATTGTCGAGCCCCAGTTGAGTTACTGTTGCTCTGTTTGGGGCTGCTGTAGTAATTCAAAGATTAACGTTTTGCAAAAAATTCAAAATAGAGCTGCTAGAATCGTAACAAATAGCCCATACGATGCTTCACCTGCTCCACTAATTCAGAATCATCGGTAATCTTATAAGAAAAGAGACCGCCACGCGAAAGTCTTTGAATTCGCTTGCCCCAGTCTACATGAGAAGCTATATACAAAATATTCAGATGATAGAGAACGGTCTTTGCGCTCATCAGAGACTGATCTCAGGTTACCGCTACTAAAGACTGTCAATGGCCAAAAGGCTTTTTCATATCGCGGTGCAATACTTTGGAACAGTTTAGAAAGAGAAGCAAAATTGGCACCTTCCCTGAAAAAGGAGCGACTATAGAGCGCGGTATAACTTTAACTTATATTAATTTCTATTATATTTCATTTTAAATTAGGTATTATAGCATTGTATATTGTAAGTTAGGTCTATAGATTTCCTTTGTTCCTAGTTTAGTCTATGTTCCTTTATTACATATTATTTTCTAATAGGTCAGTTTGAAAATCATGTATATTTATATGAAACTTATACCTGTATAAATATTTTAAAATAAAATGAAAAATGTTTGAAAGATTGCTGTTCTCTGAATATAAAAGCAAAGATATCATCATGTTGTTGGTTTACTGAATATCATTTACGGCTTACGCTCAAGTAGTTTTGGAATTTACTTGCTGAAATTGGTCACTACGTGCTGATCTTAAAGTCCCAATGATGATAATGATAATGATGATGATGATGATGATGATGATGATGATGATGATGATGATGATGGTGATGATGATGATGATCATCATCATCATGATCATGATGATGATGATCATGATGATGATGATGATGATCATGATCATGATCATGATGATGATGATGATGATGATGATGATGATGATGATGATGATCATCATCATCATGATGATGATGATGATGATCATGATCATGATGACGATCATGATCATGATGACGATCATGATGATGATGATCATGATGATGATGATCATGATGATGATGATCATGATGATGATGATGATGATCATGATGATCATGATGATGATGATCATGATGATGATGATGATGATGATGATGATGATGATGATGATGATGATGATGATGATGATGATGATGATGATGATGATGATGATGATGATGGTGATTATCATGATGATCATGATGATCATGATTACCATGATTACCATGATTACCATGATGGTGATTATCATGATGATTATGGTATGATCTCATGTTTTCTCATGAATGCATCCCAAAAGACATCTTTCTTACCTTGGGAGAGTCCAAGTTTCTTGAGTAAACGTACGACGTATTTTTCGACTTTGGCATTTCCCTTATGAACTTGGCTGATGGCTTTAAATGCAGCCTCCCTGACTTTTAAATGCGCACTTTTTACTGCTTTCTTTAGTTTCGCTTGAAATTTCTCCATATCTGTGTAGAAAATAAAATTGGACACTTAAGGTTATGATAGCTATTGGTGAGAAGCGAAAGGATAACGCTCTGCTAAAAGTTACATACTACAAGTTTTCCTTTGTTGTTTATTTGCAGTACAGCACCATTAGCCTTTTTCAAATCTTGAAAAATGCTAACATTATCCTTGCAGCCTTTTTGCAAGCTTTACTTTTCAAGCTGTTCTGATCAACATTTGAGGCAAATCAATGATTTAGCTGGGGATGTATTTCTTACCTGAGCGATCTTCGTCGGCAGCGGCAGCTATAAGTTTTTCCATCAAACTTGCAACTCGGAGAGATGCCTCTTCAATTGATTTCAATGCAGCTGTTGATGCTTGGTCACGTGCAGCTTCAACTTTATCGAACGTTTGTTCCATATCTAAAAACGAAAGGTGTATAAGCTACACAGCTTACGGAAACATATTGGATAGGCCTAAATGTCTTCATGGTTGAGTTATTTAAATTGGAATTAGTTATTGGTTTATGCCCAGGAACTTGTATAGGCCCATAATTGCGAAGGAACTTCTTATAAACTCCGTAAGAGAAAATTCCAGAAGATCTTACCTTCAGACGAAGTCAGAAAAACTTCGTACGTTCGTCCAGCATCAATTATCCTAAAATTCCATTTGATGTTTGTTTGGTACACGCAAGCTTGATCAGCAAATAAAGGTTAAAGAGGAATTTTCAGATATTTCAATGAAAATATCTCATATCACAATCTTTTAAAAAGACCCACGGCCCATGAAAATACAGTCTAAAACTTGAGCTCCACAGTATTATAAAAGTCACAGACAGAGACTAAGAGTGCATGATTGCCTAAACAACTTTTAATGTAGATGAAGAACTGGTTCCATGACTTGAAGAGTTTTAAGCTGTTCTTAAAGACCTATGCACCTACTTTTCGTAATCCAGAAGCTGGTATGTTTGTTGTACGCTGTTTTTGATAATTGATAGTAAGTAGAGACATAGAGAGGAGATGGCAGAGATACCAGAGATCGTGAGTTGCAGATGTTGAATTTCACGAGAATTGGACAGTTTTATGCAATGAGGAGGGCAAGAAGTGTTTAAAATTCTTTATGGAGGATAGCTTTATGCAATGTGGCCCTTATTGATCGTACCTTGTAACAAAGCAGCTAATTCACTTGCATTCATGGGACGCTTGGAAGAAGTTGAGTTTCTGAGGAGTTGGACGGTTTTTGCAAAGAGGAGAGCATTTTTCTTGGCTGCATTTTCTACTGCTGCTGTGATCAAAGTGCTTGCTTTGTGAACACAATGGCCTAGACGTCTCTCCACTCTCTTTAGGTGATCACAAACCTGCAAAGTATGAAATAAATTCGTTACTGGATGATTTCAAAGGAAATTTCGTTCACCGTACTGTTAGATCTTGATAGGATCAAGAGATTCAGCAAACCAATATTCATTTCGACGTAGAGAGAAAACGTAACCTAAGGAATGAAAGTATTTTACTCAAATGGATGGCAAAGTTATGTGTGATTTTGCTAGGAAAGATTATGAGAAGTTTGAAAAGGACTGAGACCATGTTTACACTGCACCGATATGATTTTAATCTGATACAGAGTTGTTTTGGTTTAAGAGTGCTTACGATATTTTGGGAAAAAATTTTCTGTAGTTTGCAGAAAGTGCTTCAGATTAGCAGGAATGGTGACAATGTGAAGCCGATCCAATACACTTTTTGTTACGGTGTGTCAGATTTTCTGAAACGTGGTGCTAATCTCTAAGTTAACCCTAATCCTACCGGGCTTTTTTTGATCTAACATAGCCGGGGGGGGGGGGGGGTGTTTTCCACCCCCCTGTTGAAAAGTGCCTTCCCGAACAGCTATCACTGCAAGACTTGGCAGAGGCATTAAACAATGCTTTGTTAACAATTATGGTGATTTGGGTGTTTCCAACACCCATTGTGACGTCACAATGACGTCATAACAAAGACACACACTAGAAAAATTACACTCTTCTCATTTTTTTAGATTAAAATCCATCAGAAGCAAGCACAAAGCGTTGTTTTAATGCAAATGGTCTCAAAATACATTGAATATGATTCTCCATTAATTTCGATCACATAAAGATACCAATAATTACACAGAGTATCAAAAAATGGTCAGAATTTTTCAAAAATCAAAACCAATGCTAACTTTTCGTTAAACCAAGAACTTCAGAAACGCAGAAAAGCATGTTTAAAGCTTGTTAAAGATACAAAAATATCAGAAAACGATCAAGTTTTGAATGGAGAATTCAAAAAAAATATTTTTGAAAATATCTGATGACATCATCAGTAATGACGTCATCAATGACGTCACACAAAATAGAGGATACTGACGTCATCAAATTATAAAAATAACTACAAATTTCGGATTTAATTAATAAATTCCATTAGCTCACAAAGAATTAACCCATTTTCGTTAGTTTTACTGATAGAAATGACTAAGTAAACCTAACTTCCATCTACCACTCTCCAAATATGGTGTTGTCACGTGACATTTGGCTACCATTTTGAAACTTTTTTCCAAAAATATGTGGCAAACATATAAAAACTAGAAATCAGTGAGTTTGGGGATAATTTTTCATAAAACAAAGAAATAGCGATAAAAAAAGCCATGAGGGGGGGGTGGAAAACACCCCCCCCCCCGGTAGGATTAGGGTTAAAGTCTTTTCTGTTAATGATTCTGAAAAACAGGAAACTGGATTCATGGCTTCTTTACAGTAGCCGTTCAAGTATGGCAAACATGTTTTTAGGACATCCAGTACAAAGTAGAAAATAGATGCTTTTAATCAGAGATATAATTTACATGTGCATCCATCTGCAGTCCAGTCTTTGATCATCTTTTTATAAAACGACAGTGTTGTTTCTTTGTTTGATACTGTCATCAAGAAGATGCAATAGAAAACTCCCTCGAAAAGACAGTGAATCGAGTCCAAAGCCATTTCTTGTCCAAAGACATTTGTCTTAAGTATATGGTAAATATTTGTAACTTGAGATATTGTTTTCCCTCCCTGAAAGCAAAGCTACTACTAGTATAGTTAAACAATACATCAAACAATACGTCATTCAATGCACGAGAATGTGGGGATTCTAACGATACCAAAATAATTGGCAAATATTGTAAAATGATATTTTGCAGGCAAATCTATTGCTTAAAAGAGTGTAGCACCTTCAAAAGCTCTTTTGTACCCTTCTGTTCGAGATAACTGAATCTGACTTGCATCAGCAGGGAGTGCAGATCCTGAGCTTCAAATTCCTTCTCCCTTTGAAACTACATGCTGTCAAAAATTGGCAGATTATTTTTCTGCCCTCCCACAGCTATGTTTGGCTATAAAAGACGAACTATGGCAAATACGAAGATAAGCTCCAAGTCTGCCCTGGCCATGTGCAAATTTTCGAGCCATTCGATTGGCTCCAAGGGTACAAAGTAGCATTTTGTTTCGTACCAGTACCTAGTGGAGTTTTCAATCTTTGCAAAAGGGACTTTTAATGATAGCAATTGTATGTAAACATCGAAACGAAAGCAGCCACAAGGATAATCAGGATCAAGCAATTAGGGCTCAAAGAGCAAATTACACATCTAAATAAAGGAATTGATATGCATGGTATCATATTTGTTTTCAAGCTCACGAACAGCTTAATAGGTCAAAAAACTAGGGTTGGCATTTTGAACCACAACGAAAAACTTTGTTGAAAAATTGTGGTTCCTCTCATTTAATCAACATTTCTCCCAGTTTAACATTTCTGTTATTTCCAAAGAAGGTATCTTTGTGTTTCTCAAAGTTGGGCTGCTGAGATATGCGAAAATAAAAAATTGACATGTTTGGCCGACAAATGCTTACCGTCATCTTAATGGACGATTTCAATAAAGATGGTGGCGAGGAATTATTTACCAAGATGCACTGCGTTCGAATTACGAGTCTTTAGCCATTCTATAGGAATTCGATTAAAAGCGCAATACATCTGGGGAAAAAATTTATCGCCGCCATCCTTGTCGCCAACCTGCAAGAAGTTTTGTATTCTTACATTGTACCTTATGGGTTTGATCTCCCATGAAACTGTCACACAGTGAAAGAGTTCAGGTGATTCATCGACTTGTAAATTTCTGTCATCTGTTTTTGTAAATTTCTAATATGTATACTGTTGGTGTCACTTCGAGTAAGCAATTTCAAATGATGATTCATAGTCTCTTCAGAGGACTGAAGTGCACGTTTATGCGTGTGGTCAATGTCTGTATTTGCATCTTTATTGTTTAACAGCCACATCAGTGGAACAAGGGCAGATTTTGTAATACAATAGCATCAGTCGCTTTGGTTCACACCTCAATTCAAAACGATTAGCGAATGCATACAATAGAAATTCTCTCAAGCAGAAATTCTAAACAAACGAAGCTGCGAAGAAACGAAGAAACGAAGACCCTGAAACCAGTACGGCAAACTCTCGTTTGGTGCGGGCAAAGGTAGGTTTTTAAGAGAAATTATGTGCTTCGGCCGATACAAAAAGGGTAAATCTAAAGTTCTGTCTCGCAGATTTTGTTTATTTGATTCAGGAGCTGAGGATTGACTGCGTACATCTGAGCAATAAATATGCTAAATTGTAATGCCCTCAAAATTCGCGAGACAGAACTTTAGATTTACCCTTTTTCTTTCGTTATAAGCACATACCTTCTCTTAAAACCTCCCTTCGCCCGCACCAAACGAGAGTTCGCCGCACTGGTTTCAGGGCAACTTTGCGGCTTCGTTTGTTTTGAGTTTCTGCTTGAGAGAATTTCTTTTGTCTGCATTCGCTAATCACTTTGAATTGAGGTGTGAACCAGCGCGACTGGTGCCTCTGTATTACAAAATCTACCCTTGTTCATCAGAGGCAATAATTTAAGTTTGACAAAAATACCCCATTGCAATCTTTTAATGCATGCTCTCTAGAGATATTCAGATTAGCAAAAGCACTGACCTTTTTATTGACCTTGGAATATAATGTTTCAATGTGGAGATTGGAACATCATTTGGAAAACGCAGCTTGATGACGAATCTAAAGCCGGTTTTCCACTGGACGGATTTTTCCGTGCGCAGGAGCGGCTGTTGTTTCTAAAACAATGCATTTCTATTTCTATTTCTAATTCTTTATACACCGAGACCCTTCAGCAACAAAATAACTTTAGCTAAAAAACATAAATCTAATTACAATCATTGTTAAAACAAAAAAAGAAAACTACTGCTGATCTTCCAGGGGGCCGTGTTTGCATTGGTTTCAGCTCATCAAATGACTTTTTAACTGTTTTTTATATTGATACAAGGTGGGGAGCTCCCTAATATTCATAGGAATCTCGTTCCAAGCCTTCAGAGCTGTGTAAGAAAATCTCTTTTTAGAATATTCCAGATTATACTTTGGGATTTGAAGGTTCTCACAAAATCTAGTATTATAGTTAGAGTAATGAGATCTCCGTTGAAATTTATTCCAAAGGTTTTCTGGACATAGCCTGTTCATGATCTTATATGTCATGACTGATCGATCAAACGTAATGAGTTGTTTAACTTGTAAAAAATTCTTCGACCAGTCATCCTTTATCCTGGCAGTGTCAATTATCGAAATGGCCCTGTCTTGAAAACGCTGTAATGATTCCATTTTGGAGTTGGATACACTACCCCATATGACATCAGCGTATCTTATATGACTCTCTACGAGCGCACGATAGACATTGCTTAATTGAGATTGCGAAACAATGTTTTTTAGGGTTTTTAAAGAAGCAAGGCCCCCGCGTACTTTCGCTTTGATAGCTTTAAATTGGTCCTCCCAATTGAGTCCTTGATCGATAATTACCCCCAATGATTTTGTTTTCTTCACTCGTTTTATTTCTGAGCCATTTAATTTTAGTTTTTCTTGTTCGGTTATCTTATTAGTTCTATTTGGGTGGCCAATAAACATATATTCTGTTTTTTGTGGATTAGCACTTAATTTATTCAGTCGCATCCACTCAGAGATATTACTTAATTCATCTTGGGCTTTGCGAACCAACTCATCGACACTTGAAGATGCCAACGATACTTGAGTATCATCAGCATACATGCCAGCCTTAGATGCTTTCAAACATTTTTCAAAGTCATTTAGATACACTATGAACAGAAGAGGACCCAAACAGGATCCTTGGGGAATCCCGCAAGTGACAGTCTTAGCCTTAGACTCATAGCAGTTAAGCTTGCAGTATTGTTGTCTGCCTTCCAGATATGATCTGAACCAGTTACCGGCTAATTCTCGGATTCCATACGCTTCTAATTTTTCAAGCAAGATCTCATGGTCAACGGTGTCGAACGCTTTTTTCAGATCAAGGAATATTGCCAAATTAACCTTTCTGTGATCAACATTTTCATACCAAAACTCCGTACTGTCAATTAAAGATGTTACCGTTGAGCAGAGTTTCTGAAAAGCGGATTGGCTAATCGTCAAGATGCCACGTGATCTTAGGTAATCATACATCTGGTCATGCACGATTCTTTCCAGAATTCTCGAAAAAACGGAGATGACTGAGATAGGTCTATAATTATTTGCATCACTTCTCGAGCCCGATTTGAAGATGGGAGTGACTCTCGCCAATTTCCAGATATCAGGAAAGATGCCATGCCGTAAAGAGGAGTTAAAAATCATCGCTAACGGTTCACATATAACCTCTGCAGCATCCTTTATTAGCATAGTCGGAATCTTGTCGGGTCCTGGTGCCTTCCCATTTTTTAACTGCTTGATGGAGTTAAGTATGAAGATGTCGCTAACAAGATTAAACTTCATGACACTAGATTGCTTAACTACGTATTTTAGGGGATCATCATTCGTCCATTGTTCGATTTTACCTGCAAGTTTTGGGCCAACTGTGACAAAATGATGATTTAGTGCCTCTGCTATGTCTGCTTCTTTCGTAATTCTATTGCCCTCAACGTCTAAACATGAGGTTGTTATTGATTGTGAAGATTTATCTAACACTTTGTTAATGGTCTTCCACATCTTCTTTGGGTTATCCTTATTTTCTTCTATTAACCCGCGATAATGTGTTTCTATAGCAACTTTTATCTCTTTTGTTACCTTGTTTCTAAGCTGCTTGTATACTGACCACTTCTCAGGAGATTTTTGGGCAATTCTCTTTGCCAAATCCCTTTCCTTCATCAAGTTTCTTATGGACTGATTGAGCCAGGGTGCATTTTCACTACGGACCCTTCTTTTTTTCAATGGAGCATGTATGTCTAAGATTGACTCAAAAATCCCCTGAAAAGTGGATGCCATTAAATTAGGATTTTCTGCGAGAGGAGAAAGGATGGCTGACCAATTTGCAGGATGGCTGACCAATGCATGCGTACTAACAAAGATGTTCAATTTCCAAGAAATTCAATGAGCAAGAATTTTTAAAAATATTTTCAGAGCTGTCTTTCGTCAATCGCCGTGGCTGTCCCCCTCTCGTGTAATACTGAAGTCATGTGTCAGAGCCTTCGAGCGATTTCATTGGTTGGCGCCATAGGACGCGGCGGAAAAGTTGAAGTCAATCCGACTTTCAAATACGCGCGTAGCGGAGCGACCAGAAGTGACCATTGTTAGAAATAATCAATGCAATTACAACAGCCGCTCCGCTGCGCACGGAAAAATCCGTCTAGTGGAAAACCGGCTTAAGGGCGAGTACGACGACAAAAACATCACTGTTCCATCAATGATCTGACTCCCACTTACCTTACAGAAATGTTCTCAAGACTCTCGGATACATGTAAGAGAGAATTACGCAATACTAGATCTGATTTAGAAATTCCCATGCGAAAATCTGCAAATGGCCAAAGATGCTTCTCATATAAAGGTGCGACAATGTGGAATCGGCTCAGCCTAGAATCAAAATTGTCCCCAACATTGAAAACTTTCAAAAAAAGCATAGTAAACCATGCATTTAGCTAATTCTCTCTTATATCATATCGATATCATACCTACAATGAAAATACACTTTGTCAATAGCTGTTTTATTTTGGATTTGCATGTAAATTTAGATAGTTCCTTTTCGTTTGTAAGTATTTTTTAACAGGGTACATTGTAAAACAGTACAACTGAATGTTTTACCCTGTATAAATATTATAAAATAAAATCAAATCAAATCAAATGTTCTTTTGCTCATATTTCAAGATACATCGATAAAGTTGACCATTTTAAATTTTAAATTAGGGACAAATCAGAAGACAAGTCCATATTAAAGTCATAAGACATTCAGTCCTGGCCAAAAGTTTAAGACCACATTTTTGTCAACAACTTTTCTTGGAGTAACGAAATGGAACCATGGCGCTCTGCCTGATTTACTCTCTTGGAGTTAGCTTAGGTCAACTTTCTATGTAGATTCCGAATTTCGATGCTGTTTCTTTTGTTTCTGCGCCATTTTGCTATGACGTCACAATGAAATCTATGGAAATTCTCGGAAATTCCAGTTGTTCTGCCGAAAAGGGGTGTGACTCGAAAATTGTTTTCCTCAGCTGGATTTTACATCAATCTATTTACAGTTCATTTCTATGATTAGTTTTCAGAATATCGAAACCTTGCGAAAACTATTGCTTCAGGGAAAATGGTAGTAGAGAGCTCTAAGTCCAAAGCTTTGGCCAAAAGTTTAAGACCAGTACTTATTTTTAGTTTGAAGCAACAAAAATTGCATAGTTATTCGAATTGATTTTCAATATTTCCTTTACTCTTCGAATTATCGAATATCAAAGGCTCTTACATCATAATCACAAAATTTGTTCACCCTTTGCCATTCATGGCCTTAAACTTTTGGCCAAAGCTTTGAGCTGAAGGCTATCTACTACAACTTTCTCTGAAGCAATATTTTTCGCAAGGTTTCGATATTTTGCAAACTAATCATAGAAATGAATTGTGTATAGATTGATGTAACATCCAGCTGAGTAACACAATTTTCGGGTCACACCCCATTTCGGCAGAACAACTGGAATTTCCGGAAATTGCCATAGATTTCATTGTGACGTCGTAGCAAAATGGCGCAGAAATTTAAAAAAGAGCATCGAAATTCGGAATCTACGTAGAAAGTTGTCCTAGGCTAACTCCAAGAGAGTAAATCAGGCAGAGCGCCATGGTTTCATTTCGTTACCCCAAGAAAAGTTGTTGGCAAAAATGTGGTCTTAAACTTTTGGCCACGACTGTAAATCGAGTGGCTAAGCCATAACAATTAAAACGTTTCGAACCTTCCTAGAGAGCGCGTGGCCGAGTGGTTAAGGCGTCTGATTCGTAAGCCAAAGGTCAGAACGGCCGTAGGTTCAAATCCCGCGCTGGACAGTTTGGTCGCTGTCGGTAACTCTAGCCCGGGTCGACCAGAGCCATGTGAGGGAAATCTGGTAGCTGTGGCAGGTAGCTGCGGCGGACTGATGGTAAAACATCCGTGGCCCCTACTGGAAATAAGTCTTTCAGACTTTCGCAGGCTAGCCACGTTAAATATAAATACCTACCTTGAAAATGGTGTAACTTTCAATTGCTGTAAATTGCTTGCGCGTTTGAATATCTTGCTGGGATTTGGTGGGAAGCAAGTCCTTTGTTGAATAAAGACTTGTGTGTGGTTTTACTTGTTTTTCTTTCCCAAAAGAGGCATTTGAAGCATTGTTGAAAATTAATGATTTTACGTCAAAACAGCTAATTTCAGTGTGCATGTACAAAAGAAGCAAAACACTCCTAAAATTCGTTGTAATCAGGTAATATTGTCCAAACAACATTGGCACACGATTAGCAATTACATTTAAGCCCTAGAAAGCGATCAGACATGGTCTACTGGAAATACAGGCGATTTTCACAGGGAGGAGACTCAATCATTGGGCGGTGACCACTTCTGACGGGAGGCTCCCAGTGAATTTAGGCCGTAAACGTTTGCATTCAAATGCATGCAGATTTGCATCTAGCCTAACTATGATATCTAAATTTAGAATACAATTGTTTACATGGATTACGTCATTCTCAAATCTGACTTAGGCCAAGCCTTGGGCTGACGAAGGTCATCGAAGCACACTTGAACAGTGCGTGTTAAAACAGCCGTAGCTTTCATCGCAGCGTAATATTTCTAGGAGTTTCATTTTTTACATGAAAAGAAAGGGTGATACAAGGCATTTATCCTTTATCCAGACGGAAAATGCCTACAGTTTACCAGCAAAAAATAATAAACTTCATCGATACTCACTTTGTCGCCATTAAAAAAGACAAGATCAGCTGTTTATTGATCGAAAAAGTGACCTTCGTAGACATTCGACCCCACCGTTCTAAATGCAACCGTCAATAGTCTATATTTCGATCCTAATATAGAGCTTGACATCCCTGTCACTGTTTGCGTCCATAACTTCGCCTCTAAACGTTATTCTGAATTTATTATCAATTTATTTTGCTACGGAAGTACTTATGAGGACCGTTGCGCTAGAGTGCTTGATTTTCCTTTTGAAATCTATTTTTGATTCATTCTCGGACAATAGGATATTTACAACGGTCAGTTTGAATAGAAGCATTCAGAAGCCAGACATTATCTGAAACCTGAATTGCAAGGCATTGATCTTTCCAGGCTCAATGCATTCTGCAGTAGTTATGTCATATGTACAATGAAGCAGGTATTTGCGTCAACACTCACAAATTACACTGCACACAATAGTGATTTCTTGAATTTTTTGGAGTCGTTTTTGTCCTTACGGCTTACAGTAGAAACATAAAACGAAAATTCCTGGTAGCGGCTGTGGAGATGAAAAAGTTCTGAAAATTTCAGCTTGTTGTGATAACCGGTCTTAGAGTTATGCGCCCCTGAAGTTTTCAACCCTTTTAGACAATCGCGGACAAAACTCATGATACACTTTGTATTTTGGAGGACATTTCGAATTGAGATCCCCCCCACCCCCCATTGCAATGTTGAAAGCTGATGAAAATTTCATAGATGAGTTGACAAGTATGTCTTCTTTCAGCAACCAACATTGCAATGGGGGGGAGGGGGGCATTAGCAGTGAAAGGTAGCAGTTTACATACAGGAAAGGCCTCTTTTAAGGCAAAAAACATCTGTCCCAACGAGTTGTGTCCGCGATTGTAGGTCCATCCTCAGCAAAAGGACTGGGTGGAATACGATAAAAATCCTAGATTGGGTACACGCTGATGAGAATTGGGAGTAGTCCAAAAAAGGGCAAAATTGCCATACAAAGAGTAACTAAGTACAAAAGGGGAGAAAAATCAACTAAGGAACCGGTAAAACCAGTAATGCTGGTAGAAAAAAGGAGACAAACAACTCAGAACAGTACCAGGGGGTTTGAGGATTGCTGCGAATTAAGGGAAGGATGGTCACGAAGGATCAAGAGGCTTCAATGTGTTTGTTTTGCTGTCAATTTCCACCCCTAGAAATTTGACGTGATCCACTATAATAATTTGGTTTCCTTGATGTTACGACGAGGCCTTTTTTCATCATTCAAACCAAGGAATATTAGCTGGAAACTTTTAGGGTTAGCAGCCCATTCCGTTGTTTTCAAACCATACGAGTAATTTACTGAGATCATTCTCCAAATTAGTCACTATTTCTTTTAGATCATTTCCACACGAGTATAAGGCGTTTTTTGTCTGCAAAACTACATATCTCAAAGTCAAGGTGTCAATGAGACAGAGGTTGTTGATAAAGATGTTACAAGGCAAGGGATCTAGCACCAATAATTGCGGGACCACATTTTGATTTATTTGCGGTCCTTCTATGTGAATCAATCTTTACCCTTTGAAACGGCTATCCAAATAACTGTACATTAAGTGAGGGCTATTCACATCTAATCCATAGGCTTCCAATTTTGCAATAAGGAGGTCATGAGGTAGACAGTCATGCCTTTAATCAGTCCATTAGAATAGTCCCCACTATGCCTGACTCGTCAAAACATTTCCTCCATTATTCTATGAATCGTATCAAAGCACGTTGGGTACTAAGCCCCTTCCTCCTAAAGCCTGATAAGAATTCTGAGAGTTTGTCATAAAACTAGGAGCTGATTTGTTCTTTTAGAATTCTTTCCTAGATTTTAGAAACTGCAGGTGAAACGCTTGTGGGTCCTAAATTTCCCTTAAAAGCTGAATTATCAGTTTTGCAGAGGGCTAAGATCAGCTTCCTTCAGTTCATTTGGAAACTTACAATCATAGACAGCAGAATTGGTAGAGTTAGTGAACCTTCATGGCCAAATAAATGTAGTGAGCGCAACGAAAGACACTTTACACAGGTATCTTAGAGCCAAATGTTTCTACATTGTTGTACAGAAACAGACATCAGACTGCCCAATCAAAAATCAAGTAATGGTCAAAAACATTGTTCTTATTGAGGAGAAAAGCTTTGCAAAGTTGCTTTTTAGCCGATACCATGCAGGCAACCAACCGACATTGTTTAAACAATCTACCTAGGATTTTCTTGTCTTTTATCGTAGACTTTGTAAATCTGTGTTAAGCATATGGCGTGAACAGATGTCTAAAGGACATCACTCTAGAGCACCAGAATTGGTAGATAAGTCAACCTCAGAAAGCGTTGTACTTGCAGCGTTGATAATTATCTAGCCATCTTGTCAGCTTTCATTATTGACCTTATGCAACTTCAAAGCAATGTAACTGACTGACTAAAATTTTTCGAAGTTGATCTGACGTCGATTTGCCTGTAGCGTTTTACCTTTTGACTTTCCATCCCATTACTGTCTTCTAGGTGTTATTGATTTGAATGAGAACTGGAAAAGACACCCCTAATGATAGTGGCAGGGATAGCATTTAAAAGATCGAGTTGAGCTTATTTCCATAATGGTCCACTTAGAGGTGGTTGCAAATGATAACAAACGATGATATTTGATGTGCTTTTGGATATTGCATGATTTAGTAAAGCCAAATCATGAATACGTAAGAAGACACGCGTTTTAGTAGAGCACATATATGTTATTTTCCTCTCTCGGGATGTTTTTGAAAAAATTGTATTTTATCTTGTGCTTAAACAGATTGATGTTATTTGTAGATTTTAAATCAGACGATAGGCTATTCGATAGACTTACTCAAACAGTGTGTCGGACTCCAGAAGACTGTGTAGAGAAGGTGTTGAAGGTGCTGTGGCGCAGTGGTGTAGTCCTCTGACTTTGAAGCCACAACAGTCAGGCGGATTCGGTTTGATACCAGGTAGGAGCCCACTTGAGCATCATGACAAGGGGTCGCAGACTCGATTAGGTCTGCTCTCTTTCTGCTATCCCAGCGATTGGCCCTGAAAAACGCAACTTCACCTTCACACAAAAATTCTTACAACGAGAAAACTGAATCACAGCTCCTTCACAACAGGCATTCAAGAGGAGCACAACTTTTGACTGAAATAATCTGTAGATATAAATCGAAACGCAAATGTGTCTTACCGCTTGTGGTACTGCGCCATCACAGTCAACAGGTGCTGATAATGAAGTTGCCAAGAGACAAGAGGCGATGATGCCAATAACAATGAAGAATCTCATGTTTGCTGCAAAGAAGGTGGTTGTTGTTAGCTCTTTTTGTTGCAGTGGAAGATTAAATGCTTAATACTTAATACTTAATACTGATTAATACTGAACACTTTATGCTGCAATGGCAAGCATATGAAGATCAGAGGCGTGATCTCCATTTTCTTTTGTATTCAAATATAAAAATTTACAATGAGTTTTACGTTTAACTATACCATAATTACTCTACAACACTACAGGTACGATACCATGGGGAGCGAAAGACAGTGACTACCCCATGGCCTGCGAAAGAGACACGTAACATTAAACTAACTACAACTATGCTACAATCGACTAAAACCGTGATCTCCTTGGCACCGTTAGCGAAGAATTCCAACTACACAACATTTCAAAACTGCCAAGTCAAACCCTTGTCTAAATAATAGCAGAACGGTTTTTCCCTTATTTCTGTTTTTATTCCCTTCTGTTTTGAATTCTTTTTGGTGTTAATGTTGAAAAAGTCTTTTTCATATTCATTAATAGTTTTAGATGTTAGCTTGACAGAGGCAACGGGCACCTAGCTCGAAAGCTCATTAGAGTTCTTTCTAGGTGTCCTGAGCTACAATTTTGTTAAGAATTCGGTAGAAAGTAGTATATATTAAGCTTGTATCTTAAATCTTGTCCACATTCTTAGCTGCCGTAGATATATGGTATATTAGTTGATAGCTTGAATTTTGATGAAATGAAATGAAATGAAAAATGAAAATGAAATAATGTTGTATGGTGATAAAAGCTTTACTCATGACCAAAACAGACAAATCTTGTAATCAATGCTAAAATTCATTCACTCATCAGAGTGCTTTTAGTAGCACCATCAATGCAAACCTAGGGACATTAATCTTTTATCTCATCCTTCTCTATTAATCTTTAGTTTTGTTTTAATCCTTCTCTATTAATCTTAAAGACTATGCCAAAACCTGTCAACTTTGAATTTTGCTGCGATCTGCTTCTCCCTATGAAGGGACCAGAACTTTGGTATAGCCTTTAGTATCTGCATTGTTTTTTTTGTTAAAGATCATTTAGGGCAGCCATGCACATCATGCTCTCAATGGCATCGTTGCTGTAAATATGTTTTGTCAAATTATAAATTTTTAGATTGTGTGTATAAAAAAAGATCTTTCTGCCCTTTGTCATAAAAAGAGGGGAAATGAGAATTTGCTTGAGATTTGTCATTTTTGCGAATGTCAATTTTGGTGATGCTTTTGAGTAAAGCTAGATATATCGATGCTGAGAGATGTTCTTACGAATGCCACCGTCCATCTTTTTACTATTTGCTCAATTGACGAAGAGAAGAAAGTAGAATTTCCAGATGTTGTAACTTAGTAGCTGATTTCTACAGTCATCATTACTTCATCAAAATGTTAGTTAGAATCCATTGTGAACAAGGTAATCGACTTTATCGAATTGCCCTTCTTTTAACTATTTCCGTATCCTTAGGACGTATTGCTACACACATATATCACGAAATATGCTCTTAGATTATGGCCCGTCTTTCTGCGACTAATTCAAGTTTTTTTATCTCATGAATCGGCGCCGAAATTCATTTTAATTCTGCAGCCACTCATCATTTTTGTTGATTCAGGTGATTTCATATATCCTTAACGACTAGGTCTGCTCAAGGCTGCCTCGGTGCATCTTTGCTGCCCCCGAGATTAGGCCTACCTCATTCACGTTTTGTACTTGATACCCTTTAGTGCTAGGAAACGATATGCAAACATGTTCGTCTTCTTGCTCCTCATTCTACGATTTGTAACGAAGTTACGCTTCCAGCCGGATTTGTCGTGATTTGTGTTCGCTGTCAATTTTTGATAGAATGGTGTTCGCCATTGGCCGTTGCATGTCGAGGACTAAACTCAGCTCCACTTTCAGAGTTTTTTGCTTATATCTTTAATTACTTACTTTTGGGTTATATGCCTATGAAATAAGCTTAAATGAGTTGAACTTATTGTGTTGGTTACAGCTTACTAATCATTCAGGAGGCCTTTTGAAATCATTTTGGAAAACTTCGTAAGCTATCATCAGTCGGATGGTTTATGTTTGCATTTTAGGTATTTGCTTTGTGTTCACTTCGTGGTATTTTGTGGTTAACTGCATAATGCAGGGGATTTATGAAGAAATTGAAGAAAAAAAAGACCAACATATTCATATTTAGTTTACATTTCTGAAGTGAAATCCATTTCTAATACTTGGAAGAAAGACACCCGTTGAAGTGACCTCTATGCTGACGAGGAAGAACACAGTTATGATTACATAGTTCAAGGACAGACACGTAGATGTGAGGACCGTTGTTCTATGTATGTGGTTTTTCATCGTTGCTTCCATAAAGTTAGTTCTTAAAACCAAAGCAACGTAGCAAGTGGTTTCTTTAGTTCTCCAACAGGAGAATGAGGTGTTCTTTTTGCGATCTTTGTCCCCAGAAGTGGATTTATTTTGAATGTTGGGGACCACCATTGCTCAATCAATAATGTTACTAGACAATATCATTGATATCAATGCAGGATCCGGTCGGTCTTCATGCTTGTGAGTCAGTTCATTCAAATCATGTTCTATTTTTTGCTTCATTATGTAAAAATCCATAAAGATGGGACAAAAAGCCTTTTTGTGGTCTCTTTGCTGTAAGAAGTGAAGCTACTAGCTACCTCTATATTTTGTTGAGATAAGTAGTTGTGCTATGAGGAAAATTCGAGACGGATGATCAAGAAGTCAAGTTATGTTCGAAAGAGTCTGGTTTACGAAAAAACGCTTTTTAGACTTGTAAAGCTAAGGTACTTCAAAGGTGTCTTCGGAAACAAAGATAGAAAGGTAAAATGTGTATCATTAAAAGGTGCTGAAATCATTAGATGAAGCAATCTCTTTACATCGCAAATATCTGTTACCAACCTACGATACCAGGCATTTCTAGGGTAATTGATTGCAGTAATCTTCTGAAAAACTGGATAGTTGTATGCCTTAGTCATGGACCATGGGCGATGGTGCACCAACTTCTTGACAAAGGAATACAATAGTAATCAAATTTCTTTGATGAAGGGGAAAGTCTGAAAGTTTGCCATTTGTGACTCGTGGGCCTTAAAGAAATGCTTTATGTAACATTTGCGATTTCTCCACTCCAATTTATCGACGGAGAGGCAAATGAAAGAACTGGGCAGATAATAGGGAAGAAATGACATAAAGAGAACTGAGCAAGTAATGGGGGAGGGAGGGAGAATGAAATAGTCATTGTCTTCCCTTCCCATAACAATGCTGCATCATCGTCCATGCATGGACATAACAAAGATACAAAAGAACATGAAAGTAACAGCACGTAACCAAACTTGGTTTTGCACAGTAAATGGTGATCCAATTTTATACTATCCAGGTTAAAGAGGCCATTATTCTTTAGTCTATTAGTGAAATGTTTTCTACGTTCTTAGTGTATCATTTTGAAGATATTAACTCATTCAAAAAGGATAAACGATATTTAGTCAAAATAGGACTTAAAAGGGCCCATAGTTATCTAAAAAAGTAATATACCAGCATTAGATATAACAATGTAAGAGAATACGATGCAACGGTATTCTTACCAGCTTCAGTCTTTTTTCAACCACTGATGAAGGCTGATGATAATCAATTGTAGATTTTCCATTTTTATCCCCGCCTTTTATGCGTTTGAAAACAGCAAACACCCTTGAAATTTTGTGACATATCGATGATAAAAACAAATTGATTGATTAGAACTCTCGAACATTCGTTTACCGTGGGTAGCAAAACGGCAAAAAGCCTAATGAGTATTGACTGAAAATTGAGAAATTAATTACTGGTCTTCAGACTTGAAATCAACTAAATAAACAGTGCGTAGGATTCGTGTGTTAACAAATTGAAATGATACAATCGATTTTTCAGAGTGTGGTTTTTCAGTTTAGCAAATCATTTGCATAGGTTGCAGATAGATTACTTTGTATTGTAATCTTCTATCATCTAAAAGTAAATAGCCTTTAATTTCGAACTGAGCACAGCCTTTTGTTTTCGAATTGATCGCTATCTAAACCAGTGAATACCGATAGTTCATACCATCTATCTATTATGAAGACACCAATTCACACAGCTTGCTTGACTACAACTCATCCCACTCAAGCAAATGCGAAGACTCAAATTCCTTATTCCCAACATCGAGATCTGCGCCCTATCTGTTCCAGTGTTGGAGGTTTCCATTCCAAAGTCAAAGAAATGACCCCCTCTTTCCACCAGAAAAAAATTCCTGAAAGATCACCACTTCTGCCTTTGAAAAATAAGTAACCTCACACAGGACGACGCCCTACTTCCAGTTAACAGAAACCAAACCAATAACAGAATACCTTTTACCATTACTTATCACCCCCTGAATAACAGAATCAAGAAAATAATCTACAACAATTTCCACTCACTTAGCAATGACTCCAAAGCCAAAAGGATAGTTAACGCGCCACCCTTAATGGTCCTATGTAGAGACAAGAACACTAAAGATTTCCTCGTACGCACAAACCTTTACTCTTCAGACTCTCCTGGCACCCTTCCTTGCAATCAAGCCCTCTGTCAAACATGTAGCTATCCACATCAATCCAACAACTTCAATTACCAACGGAAACAAGACCTTCACCATAAAAGCCATTTTAACTTGCTCATCATCCAGCGTTATTTATTGCATCTCATGCACCAAATGCAACATTTTGTACGTTGGAGAAGCTTCTCCCCAAATAAATATAGATTTGGAGAACACATGCGTAATGTCAGGAGCAAGACCCATCTTAATGAATAGCACGAAAACAACCCCGACAGTAGAATCTCAAGACAAGTTGATTCACCCAACCAATCAACTGATGACATGATTATTCTTGGCCTCCTCTTTGCACTCACTGACACTACCAAAAGAAAGACTTTGGAGAAGCGTATACAGTAAGAACCCGCAAAATAGAAACCAGTTTTTCAAAACAGCCTGTTTAGTTTGTTATCAAAAGGGCCTTTATCAAGGAAAGAGACTGAAAGGTTTCTTATAATATGGTTAAGAAACCTTCAATGATTTCAAGTTGAATATCATTACATACATACATGAGTATACTGTAAATACACTGCTGCACATCATAAACTGAGATTTAAGATCACAAAAACTGGAAGTTCACCAAATTTGAATGCTGACGCAAGCTTCTGCATGAATTTATGCATTTGAAAATGACCTCATCACAAATTATTCAGCCATGATGAAGTATCGCATATATTTGGGATCTTCCAATAAGGAACCTTCCTCAAATCAGGCTGAGAAGTCACCATATCTATGAGGGCACCATATCTCAAAAAAATCAATCAGCCTGAGGTTTCATATAAAGTGGTTTCTATTTTGCGGGTTTTTACTGTAATTTCCAAACTTGGAACTCTCTTTCTTGCAGGAATTAACAAGCAATTTGATTATAATGAAAACAAAGCTGTTACATACCAAAACGTCTCGATTAAAATCTTCATCAGTTAACTTTTCATTTGCGGGCAGCTAGGTTTATATACAGAGTAAACAAAATTGAAATTACAATAAAATTTACAAAAAGTCAAAATTAGAGTCCCTTGATACATCACAAACTAGCTATAAACTCACAATGAGACATACTTTTACAGAGTGAACAACATTAACATAAGCTTAAGTCAAAACAAAATTAGAATACCCTAGATACATTTCAAACCATAGAGTTCCAATAATATAGCCTATCTATCTTTTTGTCTTTTGCCATTTGTTTTTGTCTTTTACTTTTTCCCACATTTAATTTAATTATTTCATTATTTGCAACTCGATTATATTTGTTCGAGTCTACTCTTCTATTATCCAATTTTCTACCAAAGCTTACTTCACTTTACAATGGGTTTAAGCCCGAAATGTCGTTTCAAATAAAGCTCTGTTCACACCTCAATTAGTAATACTTTATTTGTTTATTTATCAATGAAACATTGTGCAACACGCATAAGGCTGGTGGTGTATACCACAACAAAGTTGCTTTTCGCTAATACGTACATTCAGTTGGAGTTAATTAGCTAGATATTTTACTGGGTGACCCAAAAGGACATCACGAGCAAGATCGCACAAAGTATCTTGAGAGTAAACGCTATGAAGACAAACAAGGTATCAGCACGTAGCTGAAAGGCTCCGCTATCTTTTGAGATGTTGCTTGGTCAGTTTAAGATATGCATGCTGTCCGAAAAAACTTTTTCAAGAATATGAAAATTCTTTCATTTCTCGGACCAATCCCTCGCTTTCTAGTCCAAGTCCATTTTTTGGGAAGTGTGAAAAAGCTGAATTCCAAATTTGCTTCGGAGCATGAAATTTGAATGAGGAGGAGAGATCAATCATTTTGCAAACAAAAATTCCCCCAGACGACTTCTAATCCATCGCAATGTTGATATTTCACAAATGCTGACTGGAAAATGATGGCGATCATTTACTTCAAAAGGAGGAATCCTGGATTGGAAATTTTCTTTGAATCTGGTTTTTCGGGTGGTAATTATTGCTTAAGATTTTGTCTAATGCAGCGTCTCAAAAGACAGCTAAGTCTTTCAACTAAGCTCTGATACAAAGCATTTTACAATAGCTTTTGATTTCAGGGACCTAGTTATGATTTAGCTCGTGAAGGTTTTCTTGGGTCACCCGGTAAGCTGTCAGTTATTCCCCCGGGGGGGGGGGGGTAACATAACATGTTGAGGGTACGGGTGATACGAACTGTGATTTCAGCCCTCCTACACCTAGCGATGCAAATCATAGCTCACATTTACAAGAAATATATGACTTATTTTGTCTTTGGCAACTTATTGAAGAGCCAACAAGAATCACCTTGTATTCATCTTCCCTAATTGATCACATAGCCACTTCAGAGTATAGAAATATTTCGGAGAGCGGTGTGATTAAAACTAGCCTCAGTGATCACTTTTTGATTTATTGTATCAGGAAGTTTCGTGGAGGGGTTAAACGTCAACATAAATATATCACATCAAGGCAACTTAAAAATTTTGATAAAACAGCTTTTCTTTCTGATTTGTCTGAGGTCAACTGGGAAGAAATAATTGCGAATGCCAGTGATTCTGATGACGCCGTCCGTGGCTGGACAACCATCTTTTCGCTTATCCTTGATAAACATGCGCCTAACCTGACCAGACGATTTTCAGACAAATATACACCTTGGCTCAACAGTGAGTTTTTTCAACTTGCTAAGACGAGGGATAAATTGAAAATCCAGGCAGTAAAGAGTAAATCCACCCTCTTGATAGATTGTTATAAGCAAATTCGCAATCGCGTAAACAAGTTAAATCCTCGGCTAAAAAGAAAATATTTCTCTGAGAAAATTTCTGAATGTCATGGAGACCTTAAAAGATCCTGGAAGACTATTAACCAAGTTATAAACAAAAGCAGCAAGACCACTTCCATCCCATCCCTTAATGTTAAAGGTGTGTCGATTAAAGCCAATAAAAAGATTGCTTCATCAATGAATGAATTTTTCTGTACCATTGGAAATAAACTGAGTGACAAAATTCCAGAAAAATCCAACCCACTTTTATCCAATGAGTATGAATTCGGAAACGATGTGAGAAATTTCTCTTTTAAAGCTGTTTCAGAGAATGACGTAACGAAAGTTATGAAGAAAATGAAGACATCGCACGGCTCTGGATGTGATGGTATCGCAAGCTTTTTTATAAAGATTGTCTTGCCTCTAATCTCTGGCTCATTATGCGATCTCTTAAATTTGTCTTTGTTCTCTGGAAAATGTCCAACAGATTGGAAAATAGCACGTGTTGCCCCAATTTACAAGAGCGGAGCGAGAGATGATTGTTCGAACTACAGACCGATTTCTGTGTTGCCTGTATTGTCTCGTGCTTTCGAAAAAGTAGTTTATAATCAACTATATGACTACTTAGATTGTAATAAGCTCATATACAAGCATCAGTCTGGTTTTCGATCTTTACACTCAGTCGTCACCAGCCTTATGGCTGGCACAAATGACTGGTATGTTAATATAGACAGGGGCAAGTACACTGGTTTGATTTTCATTGACCTAAGAAATGCGTTTGATACAGTAAATCATGATATCTTACTAAAGAAGCTAGAAAAATACGGAATAAGTGGACTAGAGCTTGACTGGTTTACTTCCTATTTGCAGGAGAGAAGCAGTTCTGCAAGGTAAATTCCATCTCTTCTAGTATTAACGCTATAAGTTGTGGTGTCCCCCAGGGCTCCTGTCTTGGCCCACTTCTGTTCCTTTTTTATATAAATGATCTACCATTCTGCATAAACAAAGGAAAGGTCACCATGTACGCTGATGATACTGTGATTTCACACTCCTCGAGATGCCTTTCTAAACTGCAGGATGATCTAAACCAGGATCTTGTGAATTTACAGAACTGGCTACATGGTAATAAATTGTCCCTAAACGTTGTAAAAACACAATCTTTGATTATTGGTTCCAGACCAAACATTCAAAAGATCGAAAAGCAGACTGAAGCTATGCCTAGTTTCGAAATAGGTGATCAAAAGATCAATATGATAACCGATACTAAGTATCTGGGAGTTCAGATTGATGACAAACTCCAATTGGATCGCCATATTGAACATGTTAAGGCTAAGGCACTGCGAGCTCTCGGTCTTATTAAGCATGCCAAGAAATTTCTTCCATCATGTGATCTGCAGAAAATGACTGTATAGAGGCATTGTTGAGCCATATTTCAGTTATTGCTGCTCGATTTGGGGTTGTTGTAGTGAAACCAAACTTAATTCTCCCCAAAATATTCAGAATAGACCTGCAAGAATAACTACAAATAGTCCTTACGATGCTTCTGCTGCCCCTCTGCTCCAAAATCTTGGCTGGCCATCAATTAAAGATCTTATCAGAAAAGAAACAGCAACGCTGACCTATAAGGCATTGAACTCACTTGCTCCTCAATATTTAGGGGAACTTTTCAGTAAATGCTCAGAGGGCAGTGATCGCATTCTTCGCTCTACCGAAACAAACTTGCACATACCTCTGCTAAGAACAAGCACAGGCCAAAAACCATTTTCCTATCGTGGAGCAAAATTACGGAATGAGCCGAACAAGGAAACTAAACTGGCAGCGTCCCTGGCTACCTTTAAAAAATCCATATGAGAGGTACATTATATTTTCATTTTTAGTTCTATTATGCTCTTTTGTACACTTTATCACATAATTCTCTTTAATTTAGGCTTTTCTGTTTTTGCACAAACTGTATAAATATTTAAAAATGAAACTGAAAATGGGTATGTGCCGCACTTATGGGTGGGTTTTTGGGTCCGACATTCTCTAAACAAGGGTCCCTTGTTCGGCAGCTTATCCTTAAACATGGGTAGTTTTTCCAGAAATTGGCTAAAAATTGTCAAAAATGGGTAGTTTTCCGCCAAAATTCATCATAAAGGTGGATATGACGGCAAATGTCGGTAATTAGAAGAGGGCAGCTTTTTGAAAACCGGGCGGCAGACCCCGTCCATCCGCAATTCATGTACCCCCCCCCCTCGGGCAGCTATTTTAGCCAACGAAAAGAAATTACTAACAAATGAAAATAATAAGAATAAATAATACATCAAGCAGGGGCTAGCCTAGACTGATTACATGTCGTAGTTTCGCTCCTTGATAGGCTGATAATCGCTAAAACTACGACTTATGATCAAGCTATTCGAAAAATCGGCCAGTTGAGGCTAGATGAGGCCAGCCTCGTAATGATAACTCCGTTTCCTGAAATACACATAAAGCGGGTGTTCATGGTCGGCGAATTATCAAGCATGTGTTTTATCATTGCCAGATTACTACCAAGTACTCCGGTGTCTTAATGGCATTCTTTCATGCATTCATTATGGGCTCGGAAAATAGAATCAAGGCTGATCCTTAGACTGATGACGATGAGTCCCTTGTATCCCTGCGGTAAACCTTGCTCAAGAGGGACTCATCATAAAACAGTAAAAATTTGGCCCTATTTTCTTCAATCATCAATGGAATTAGGAAAGAATCACGGCTTCGAATCTCTATCCCATTGGAGTGTTTTCAATTCTTCAATCGAATCGAAAATTCTATCACATTTACGCGTTAACAGTAGTAATTCACAATTCTCGTAATCTGATTGGTGCTGAAGAAATTGCCCAGTTTGGGCCTAAATAGGGCTAGGCTTTTCATAGTAATACTATGAGTCTCTATTGACCGAAGCGCCATCATCAAGTCAAAGAGCACAGGGAAACAAGAGACTCATCGTCATAAGTCTAGCTGATCCTCTCTCGACGAATCAGATCACAAGTAGAAGGTCCTGCGATCTGATTGGTCGCGCCATTTTTGAGGCGATTTTGGCAGGATTTTCAATTAGTTTGATTATCAGTCCCAGATGAAGCGCAGTGGCTGCTTCCAATTCAATGAACGAAGCGGAAGCTGGGACTGTGGTAGTTAGTCTAGGGCTAGCCTTGGTGTGAGGCAATCAACATCGGCCTCAATGAAATTAGCTATTGGTTAAAAGAGATGTTTACTTGAAGCTGGCTTCTGGACTTTTTACTTAGGAAGAGAGGATGTCCTTGTTCCAAGGCTGAACACTTGCAGTGGACAGAAAGCTATGTTTGTTTTCGGTGCAACGACCCGCAAAGACTTAAAAATAAATTGCCTTTGGATTTCAGACAAGCATCCTTCCTCGTAGCCTGCGTGCAGACTCTACTGATTTCTTTTCAGAGAGGTTCTCCTCCAGTAGAGTCTGCGCATCGGCGACCAAATCCTTGTTCTGAGCCACGCGCGATTCCCTCCCTTGAGGAACCAAGTCACTGAATTGGATTCAATAGAGCGACCTATAGAGTAGGAAGGCATAACACCCACACACAATAAGGTTTCTTCGGCCAGCTTTGTCCATGGAAGCGCTAATTAAGTACCTGCAGATTCCAACACAGACAGGGACGCTCATGAAAGAAAGGGAATATGCATCAGCCAATCAGGAAAGGTTCCACTTTTCTCATGAACTGAGAACAAGGATTTGGTTGCTGATGCGCAGACTCTACAGGAGGAGAACCTGTCTGAATAGGGATCAGTAGAGTCTGCACGCAGGCTACCTTCCTCGCCTCTCTCAGCCAACTATAATTTCTTCGTTTTTCATGTTGTACACATAGACTTAATTTTTAATCAGTTCCTTTTTTGTCATAGAATTGTAAAGCTTGCCACAGCTCTTTTCATAAAATAGAAATGCCTGTTCTTGCACCAGTGCTGAGTACCATATCTAATAAATCGATTTCGGAGGGCCTATTTCCAAGGACATCCTCTGCTCCCGGTTATTTCACGTATTTTTGAGAAGACAATCTTCGACCAACTTTGCGCCTACTTCGACGCTAACAAGTTGTTCTACTCACATCAATCCGGCTTTAGGGCCCTGCATTCAGTTTTGACATGCTCATTAAAAAGTAGTGATGACAAGTACCATGATTTTGACAAAGGATTCCTTTCATCTGTAGTATTTATTGACTTGAGAAAAGCCTTTGATACTGTAAAGCAGGCAATTCTCATTCAGAGCTTTTAGGGAAAGGAGCTGGATTGGTTTAAATCATACTTACAGGATCATAAAATGCTGTAAAGTAAATGGACATACATCAAAAATAGCAAACGTAAACTGCGGTGTACTGCAAGGAGACCTAGTGCCTTGGTAGTGCCTTGGTCCACTATTATTTTTGATATACATAAATGATTTCCGCTCTGCGTTGCAAAGCACAAAAGTAACCATGTATGCTGACGACACAAGTATTTTGGGTATTTTGTACTCATCAAAATCCGTAGCCGAGATAAATGAAGCAATCAATTCAGACCTCAACAGGCTTCAGATTTGGTAGGGAGGTAATAAACAAACTCTCCCTTAAAGGGTTTGTGCAAGGCTATAAGCCTGCATTTGCACAAGGCAGAAAAATCTAAAAATAGCCCATTGAAATTGATGACCCACATGTGTTGTTAATGATCGATAGCTAAAGAAACAATGCTATGTTTGCGTATTTTCTTTGTTTTAATTATAGAGCAGCCTATTTACCATTGCACACTCCCTTTAATGTAGCCAAAACACAAAGCATGATCCTTGGTTCCTCGAGTAATTTTAAAAAAACATGATATGGACAATGGAGATCCTAAGAAAAATCTCCATATAAACGAGGATAGCCTAGACATGATTGGATCTAATAAGTATCTTGGCGTTCAGATTGATTCAGAACTTAAGTGGAGAGAACATATTACTTATGCTATAGGTAAGATATCCAGAGCAATGCGCATGCTTAAATATGCTGAAAAATATCTCCTTCTAGAAATATTGAAAACTATGTACACAAACAAGTATAATTGAACCGCATTTCAGAAACTGCTGTTCGGTGTGGGGCTGTTGTGGAGAAACCCAACCTCGTCCCCAGGGCCTTTTGTCATAAAGGCCCTGGGGACGAGATTGGGAGAAACCCTGCTTGATAAGCTGCAAAAGCTGCAAAACCGTGCCGCAGGAATCGTTACCAACAGCTCTCATGATGCACCATCTCTTCCTTTGATTGGACGATTAAAGTGGTTAACTATAAAATAAATGATCGAATTTGAAACTGCAACTACAGTTTACAAGTCTCTCCATGGATTAGCTCCTGAATATACGCAGCTAATGTTTAAAAAATTGTCGGAGAACACTACACGGTCTCTCCGTAATACCGACACAGATCTTAGAATACCTCGCTTTGCAACCTCTTACGGGCAACGTAGCTTCTCATATCGAGGTGTGACTGTGTGGAATAAACTAAGCTCTAAAATGAAAAATGCCCATTCACTGGCTACTTCCAAAAATTTGCTAAAGCAATCCTTCAAAAATCAAGGGGCATGAATGTTCCTGTTAGGGAAGATGAGTGGTGGTCTAAGGTCACTAAGAAAACTGAAAAACCTTATTCCACAATCTCAGCTTGACCATGTATACCACGCCCTTATTGAAAGTCATCTGCGATATGCTAATGTTATTTGGGGGAGTCTTCCAAAATCAAAATTAAATACCCTCCAACGTCTGCAGGATAGAGCGCGTTCTATCATTGATAACGCCAGACGAAAGGATGGCTGGTCTCATAACTGGTTGACCGTTGAACAACTGATAAAATTTGATCGATCAGTTATGACATACAAAATAATCAACAGGCAATGTCCCGAAAGCCTTTGGGATAAATACCATCCAAGGACCCAGCTCTCCAACCACATAACAAGGAATTGCAGGGACCTTCAAATCCCAAGAAACAATCTTGAATACATCAAGAAAGGCTTTCATTATTCGGCACTGAAAGCTTGGAACGACATTCCCATTGGCATCAGAGAGCTCCCTACACTTAGTAGATTCAAAAATAAACTAAAATGTTATTTCAAGAGCTGAAAGAAAATAAAAACACGACTCCCTGGAAGAGCAGCTGCGTCTAAATAGGTTTTAGATAGATACACGGTAAATATGTATATATTATAATGTATAATTGTAATTAGGTTCTTGTTTCTTGTGCTATTTTGAATTGCTGAAGGGATTTTGTGTTTAAATAGTTTAAAATGAAAAATGAAAATGTTAAGCATCAAACTTTTTCTTTCCTAACCATATATCGTTTATCAATTTTCTTTTATTTTTGTAATTGAATTGTAAGTAGATTAGCATAGGTTTTTTAGACAGGGCACATTGCAAAGCAGTTTTTTCTTAATCACTGAATGTATTACCCTGTATAAATACATTAAAGTCAAATCAATTCAAACACTCTGTAAAGCAGTTCTCTGGACTGACAGGACTACCGCATTTCAAAATAATGAGAAAGGAAAGTGAACGATTAAAGTGAGCAACATTCCACCACTGGTCAGCTGTTGAGCAATGAAAATAGGTCTACGCACGAGCTATGAAAAATTGACACACAATTGTTTTTAGCAGACCGTTTCTGTCAAGGTGAAGTTACGGTTTTTAGTGCCAAGTGCTGTGATCGCAGAAGTAGAGAATACCTAATGGAGTCCCCGAGCCCTTGCCAAAACGCTCAAATGGTGGGGCTCTACCTTCATTAAACTCTGTCTGCTTGCCTGTTGGCTGTAAGATCAAAGGATTACGCAATTACGCCACATCACTCTCACTATCAGTTCTACTTTATTTATTCTGGTAAGCAGAATGAACCACGACTCTCGCCGAGCGCCAAAGCTGCTTGATCTGAGGTCCCCCTAGGGGGGGGGGTGTGTAACTTAACTTGCCCATGGTACATGTTTGTGCCATTTATTAGGGTAGCTTTCTTATGATAGAGTCTGGATTTATAGGTATGGCTTTCAGCAGTTTTTTTATGTTTTTTTCTGACTTATGGGTATGGATTTCGTGAAAATTCATTTATTGGTGAGCTTTTTAGCATTTCCGGATTCATGGGTAGGATTTTCAGAATACTGTCCGGATCTATGGGCATACTTTTCATAAATTTTTCCAGATTTATTTGTGGTGCCTTTGCGATTTGAATGGCACAGCCCCGTACCTTGGAAATTTAAGTGACTTCCTTGATCTGAGATCTGAATTAGAGAGAGAATATATATATCTTACACATATACTCTCATCAGCTCCAACTCTACTACTACTAATACGTCACACGCAGTTAGTACTGCACAACGCGTCTCACAATGCCACGCCAGTTCTTTCTGTCCCGTGTCAGATCAGATAGTCTATTCATTGTTTGTGCTTCTCTTGATAGATCCAGTTTAATTCCAATGCTTGCTAAATCTTGCCTGACTGTCTGCATCCAGGTCGTCTTTGGTCTTCCTTGTGGCCGTTTCACTTTCCTGAGGTATTCTTTAAGGGCTTTCCTTGCCGGTGTTTCTGGATGTAAGCGCATGAGATGTCCTAGCCATTTTAGTCTCCTTTCTCTTATTATTTCACTCCATGGTTCACATTTTGTTCTGGCATAGAGCTCGTTGTTGGTAATATTTCTTTGCCAGTTGATTCCTAGAATCTTTCTTAGATGTCTAAGTTGGAAGGTGTCGATGGTGTTTTCTAGCTTCTTCGTTAGAGTCCAAAGTTCACTATTATAGAAAAACACACTTGCTACATAGGCATTAAAAGTTCTCAGTTTGATCTTGATGGAGTTTTTCTTGCTGCTGAAAATGCTGTTGAACGTTTTATAGGCATCAATTGCTAATATCTTTCTTCTGTTGATGTCTCTTTCTGTATCGAGTAGACTTCCCAGAACTTTGCATTCTTTCCATGCTTCATTTCCCCTTTGCTCGATGTTATATTCTTCGAGCTCCAACTCAATATGTGATAATAGAGATATACAGACTCAGAAAAAACACATTCTTTAAACATTTCGGCCGAAGCATTCAACAGTAATCACCATATCTAATATATATCTTATATATCTTTATAAATATATTTATATATATATCTCTTCCTTACAAAGGTTTATAAGTTCATAGGACACCTCATTTGAAGTTTTAGACGATCATTCTCTATTCTTCACTTTGAATTTCAAACCAGTATATTTCTAGAGTTTATCCTACCATTCGTAGAAGCAAAGCAGCCATTTGCCAGAACTGTGTCCGCCATTTGCCAGAAAAATGTTGTTCTCCCTAGAACCATTCCAAATTGGTAGCTATTTCAAAAGCTGACTTTCTCGGCTATAGAGAGGTTTCTTTTCGAACCATGTTGCATTCAGATCATTAACAGTATCTTTACGGGCGTTGAGCCTATGCTGGAACTTACCTCTTCTATCCCTCAGCTACAATAGATGCCCGCTTTCTGAGGGGTGACTTTACCGTAAAACTTGCACACAAAGATTATCATATCTTCCTCATTCGTCAATTACATGAAATGCAAACCCATTCCTACAAGGTCTTCGAATTGCCTTTATAAAAAATGGAAATTATCCTGATAAAAGTATGATTATCCGAATTCCGTGCCAAACTGGGGAAATTACAAGGGATCTTGTCCGAAAATAGAATATGCAGATGTACTGTGTGCTATGTTTGAACATTCGTTTCGAGAAAAAAAGAAAGATCTCTATTAAATTTGAACAGCTAAATAGACTTGTTAGAACAGCTTTCGTTTTTAAAGACGGTTTGTAAATAATGGATATTGTATTTCTACAAATAAAACAATCATTTGTTTGTCTTCATGGGAAATCTTGGTAAAAATTTCTAATGAGTATCTCGGTGAATTAAACATAAATTCTGAAGACCCCTTGAATTAAGAGAGAAGAAGTGAGGAAGAAGAAAAGCTTCGTGGACAAAAATGAAGGTATTTAGTATGTTAGGTTTTACTGTGTGAGTTTACTCCACTTTGAACATTCGAAGAAGCGCTAATTGGGTGAAAAAATATGGAATTAGCAACGCAGTTCAAAACTCGCAGACACATTTGCTTTAAAGCTCCAAAGGGAATTTAGGAATTGTGAATGTTATGGGACTTTTAAGAAACTCGTACGAAACTATGGGTACTGAAAATCTGATAACTTTAAGAAACTTATAGTACTGGCCTAAATTGTTGGTTTCCTGTCAAAAAATGGGTTTGGTTTTAAGCTCCTACTTTCGCTAACCAAGATAGCTTTTTACCCAAATTGTTTTTATAATTCTAGCGTTATGGTCTATTTGAAATTTCTCGAAGAGGCCTTAGGAATATTGATCCTATTTGTCAAATTTTCAGCTTGTGATAAGAAATGGGGAGCATCAACAGTTTCCAACGTAAAAGGCCAAATTATGGAACATTCTCATTTTGCATATACAAGCATGATTTCAGGCCTTCGGAAGCCTTATGATGTATTTATTATCCTATTATCTTTTTGAAGCTGGAAACATGCAAAGTCTCATTAACTTCATATGCCCCATGAACATTTCAAAACAACGTTTTTCAAGCCTTCTCAATGTTTAGACATTACTCAAGTACCTCCACAGTAATGTGATACAGGGAACGAGAGATGAGTTTACAAAATTAAGGCAAAGATTTCCTTTATCAAAAAAATAGTATCTCAAGTAATATTTACTAGGACTGGAGTTGCTTAAATTTTTGGCGATCTGAAAGACGAGTTTCTTATCAGCCTTTTCTTATACAAAACCCTTGTGTGCTTGTACAGGATTTGGCAAAGACAAACAATTTTGCTTATCCGGTAGAGTAATGGAAGAAACGTTCTTTCGGCCGTCTTACTTCTCAACTCTGCATAGCAAAGCTTTCCAAAATGAATCAAAGAATACAGCACAGATGAAACTAGAGTTTACCGGTGATAACTGAACCTCTACAGGGTGACAATGATTGTCCTTACCTGGAAGTTGTACCATTTAATAGGCAAATGGTATGTAATAACAAAGTTCTACTATCTATTCTTTTCCTTCAATGACGAAATCAAAACAGTCCAATAAATCAAGCCCTGCACTTGAGAAACATTAGTTAAGCCCTTATCTAAGATGCGACTTTGCAATAAACAGCTTTAGCCCGGACTTGGAAAAAGTCCCACAAGTGTATCAGAGAGACCTCAGTTCATCCCTCTCTTCTCGCTGAAGGTCGAAGTCAATTTTTAGAACTCCATTCGTGCCTTCAAATTAACACTTAAAAAGCTTCAAAACCGTACCACTAGGATGCTTGCGAATAGCAGCTTCGATGCCCCAGGCAGGTCTGGACTGACAGACAGACTGGAATCTAAGACAGTTGCAGACAATTGACAATTGACATTATTGACAGACTGGAATCTAAGACAATTGCAGAGCATGTCACTGGTGAATCCACCATGGCAATAGCCTTCAAGTTAATACAGGAGCTGGCTCCACAATATGTGACCTCTTTGCCTGAAATTTGCAAAGCTTATGTTACTTAGGTGCATAATTGTGGAAATGCCACTCACCCGGGTAAATGCAAATAAAGGGAGACTTACGAGTAGCGATATTTCTCTTGTAAAAAATGATACCGTTGTAACTGATGACCAGGAGTTGACGGAGATTTTCAACGATCACTATGTAAATATAGTAGAGAAATCCAGCGGTAAGAAGCCTGTTAGCCTTGCTAAAGATACTGGAATTTCTGATGATTGCCAAATTGTTCGCTTGATTCTCGACGAGTATAAAAACCACCCTAGTGTCCTTGCTATTATTCAAAACCCAGAGCAAGTTTTGAACACCTTCACATTTCACGAGGTAGATAATCAAGAAGTTGCAAAACTATTAAAATCCTTGGATGGCAGGAAATCCACCGGCGAAGATCAAATACCCCCGAAGCTTGTATCTCTAGCTGCTAATGAGCTTACAAGCACTTTAACCACGGCAATAAACTGCAGTATTCGCAATTCCCGTTTTCCAAATGATGCAAAAAAAGCAGCAGTCTGCCCATTAGATAAGGGGGAGCCAAATCGCACAGTAGAAAGGAACTTTCGCCCAGTTAGTGTTCTCAATACCTTTTCAAAGATATACGAGAAAGTCTTAAAACAGCAACTGATTCAACATTTAGACAACACGCTGTCTGTCTTCATTGCGGCCTATAGACAAGCATATGGAACCCAACACGTCTTGATACGCCTGATTAAAGATTGGAGGTCTAACCTCGATAATGACTATCTCGTAGGTACGATTCTAATGGATCTTTCGAAAGCTTTCGACTGTATCCCACATGACTTGCTCATTGCCAAATTACATGCATATGGATTTGATGAAGATGCACTAGTCCTTATTTATTCTTATCTCAAAAGACGAAAACAATGCGTTCGGATAAATAACACATATAGCTCTTTTCAAGAGGTTATATCTGGTGTACCCCAGGGCTCCGTTCTAGGACCTATCCTGTTCAATTTTACATAAATGATTTATTTCTTTTCATAAAACAGGCAACGCTTTATAATTACGCCGATGACAACACACTTGTTTATTTTTCTAAAAGCATGCCCGATCTTGTGAATATTTTGGAAAAAGAAACCGGAGCTGCCATATCATGGTTAGAAAACAATGAAATGATTGCAAACCCTGAAAAATTCCATGCGTTATTGCTCAGAAAGAACCAGACTAATACTAGTGGAGAACAGATTAACATTAATGGCAAAATAATCAAATCCGAGGAGACTGTAAAACTTCTAGGAGTGACGTTGGACTATAAACTTGATTTCGACCCACATATTTCGAACCTTTGCAAAAAGGCTGCTACACAATTAAATGTTCTTAAAAGATTGAAGACGTTTATTGGCTTTAATGAGAAAAAGATTCTTGTACAGAGCTTTATGTACTCTAATTTTAATTACTGTCCCTTGGTCTGGTATTTTTCATCTTCCAAATCATTACAGAAAATTGAACAGTTACAATAACGTGCTCTAAGATTTCTGTATAATGATCATACAAGTTCGTATAATGATTTGCTCTTGAAGTCAGATAAATGTACAATGCTTATTGCTCGCCAAAGAATCCTTTGCATTGAAATATTCAAAACAGTGAAACAGTTAAACCCACCTTTTATGCAAAACATATTTAAATTACGGTCTTCAAATTATTCATTAAGAAATCCAAACAACTTGGCCCACGTTAGGCCCAATCAAACAACATTTGGGTCCAACAGTCTGATGTCTATTGGGCCACAAATTTGGAATGGCCTTCCAAACGAGCTGAAATCTGCAGAAAATTTGAAAAGTTTTAAGAACCTAATAAAAAAAATGGGACGGGCCAGATTGCAAATGTAGTGCCTGTCAGTTTAGTTTAATATCTTGATTTAGTTTCTATGATTATGTATATGTTATAATTTATTTAATTTGTATTTATAGGTATATTCGATTTTGATTAGTTAACCTTGTGTATGTATGTTTATATGTATATATTGTTAGCTACGATGTTAAATCGAATCAAAATAAATTGACAACAACAACAACAACAACAACAATGCAGGCATCCTCTCTGTATAGTTTTGAGAAAACTATTTGGATACAGGAATTTCTGTTCTTTAATTGAAAATTTTGAGTATAATTGTACGCATGTTTTAATATGCAGATAGAGTTGCATAGTTTGATTTGATTGATAGCTTTTAGCTTCATTATTTATGGACTTCAAATAATGCTTTCATTGGAGGGCTCCTTGGAAATCAGCTTATGGGGAAGGGCAACCTTCGTTAGAATTAAATATGAAATAAAAAGATATTGTTTAAAGACAATCGACAGAGTTAAAAGTCGGCCAGGAGCAAGTAAAAATACAGTCTGAATTTGATAACTTCAACACGAGCTTCGTTGTGGGTGGATTGGTAAAGTGCGAGTTGCGAGTTACGAGTTGCGAGTTACAAGTTACGAGTTACGAGTTGCGAGTTCGGTAATCAGATTTCCACCTTTTGTAGCTAACACCGTAATTTTATGAAGAGCTTTTATAAATCAAGGGAGTTAAAGATGAGTTTCTTAATGTTCATCAAATCGAAATTCAACAATTTAGCATAATGCGCCGATTGGAGCTAGCATAGGTTTCCCTCTTTTTGTATCATTTGAGTTACAAATATAAATAGATCTAAATCTAAACGCATGACATTCTACAAAAATTGCTCAAATATAAACTTAAATCCTCCATTGACAATACAGAACTTGAAAACATTACGGACTTCACTTACCTTGGGATCACGCTAGATGCAGCATGCTCCTTTAAACAAACTCTACAACTTCTAAGCAGCAAAGCTAATCGAGCAATCTTTGCTCTCAATAGTCGTTATAAGCTAAAACACCTTCCTTTATGGATCTGAAGTATGTGGAGCATACGAAATTTCATCTCCAGATCAATGGGATAAGACCCCTATTGAAAACGTTCATACCCCATTTCTAAAGAGATTACTTGGCATCAGCAGATCAAAAACAAATATCCTGGTACGGGGTGAATCTGGACGATGCTCTTTACTAGCCCAAATTGAGCTAAGAAAATTTAACTTCATTAAACATATGGAAAACGACTAATCCGAAACATCACTTGCCAGTCAAGCATGCTCATGCGAAGAGAAAATACTGAAAAGGAAATCAATGTCATCACACATTGAGGAATTATCAACTCAATTTCCAAAGATTCAATAAAAGAGATCATAGCTTTATGCTATTCAAAACATCGGAAGTCAAAGATAGAAGAATGCTCCGAAGCAACTTTATATACATAAAGGCTTTTTTTCCTTGAATTATTTAGTGAATATATATTTACAATCTATAACAAAAGAGTGCAATTTCATACCGATATTCATCAAAGTTGATTCACTGAAATACATCCATTTTTCTTAAAGCCTTCCGGATACGGAAGTTATGCTACTCGGTTTGAAGACAGATGATAGTATTGTTCTCGATATTGGAAATGTATCCATTGATGTTGTCAGTAGTGTTAAGTTATTGGGGATCACGATAGACTCGAAACTAAAGTTTGACCAACATGTGGCAAAATTATGTCAAAAAGCAAACAACAAGATCAGTGCCTTCTCTAGAGTCTCGAACTATTTAAATGAGAAGCAATCTCGTTTGCTGTACAACTCTTTCATAATGTCCCAGTTCAATTACTGTCCGTTAATATGGATGTTTTGCGGGAAGGTTGCAAATAATGACCTGAATCGCACCCATAAGAGAGCGCTTCGAATTCTCCTCAATGATTATACGTCCACCTTTAATGAGTTGTTACACAGAGGAAATGAGTGCACTATTCATCAAAAGAACTTGCAAAAATTAATGCTCGAGGTTTATAACAGTTTAACACAGCAAAATCCTTCGTTCTTGTGGGATATATTCCACGAAAAGGATAATAAATATAATTTAAGATCAAAAAATCTGTTGATGTTGCCTCGAACCAAAACAACTACTTATGGCAACGATAGTTTATCTCTTCGTGGTAGCATATTATGGAATTCCCTACCTAATGACAAGAAGATTGCCACCTCCGTCTGTTCCTTCAAATCATGCATAAAAAAATGGCATGGAGAGAACTGTCATTGTAAAATATGTAAATAGGGTATTTTAAGTATTACGTTGGCTGTTGATGAACTGTAATTTATTTTGTTTTTTGTAAATAGTTGGTCTTTATTAGTCCTCATATTAGAGCTATTTTTGTAAACCAACTTTAAAGAATTTTATAATAATAAAATAATACCTTAATACAACTCTGATTTTAAGAAAAATTTTAGCTACTCACTCACATGTTATCATTATTGTTACTATCATCATTATCATTACTGATACAATAGGAATATGTTAGTAGTAAAGTAGGAGTTTAGACCATGTATCTTTAGCTATAGTCTCTTATGAAACAAAAGAGTTGGTATAGGCTGTTTGTGTAAATTTACTCTTCATAATCAAGGACTGACAAAGCGCCTTAACTCCGTATTGACCTCTGATCGCTTCTTAGAGTTTCTTAAGTTTGTGGAACGCCACTACAATTTCTTTAGCCTATTTATAGCGGCTAGCGGCTACCAGATATAGCAATATCTATTCCATTTTAGGTTCAGTTGAATGATTAACAAACATCATTTCTTGTTTACAGGTCATGATTACTGCATTGCTGCTCTGCATATTCAATGCTAATAATGCATTTGCCTCAAAATGTCTGGCTGCAACAGGCTCAGCCGATCTTTGCTATAATGTGCAAGAGTGGGGTAAACAACTTGGAACAGATTTTATGGAAATTGACAATAAAGTTCAGGACACCATTTACAGAAGTATCGATGAAGGAAGCAAAATGCTGAAATCTGCAGTGGAATATCTCAAAGGAGAAGTTGCAGGAAAGAAACATACAGTTCTTGGCACTGGTAGGAAAAATGTTATTAGCTATGTCTCTATGAAGATCTTTGTTTTATAATAAAGTTTTAGACAGGATTTGATGCTATTACGGGATCTTGGAAGTAGAATACTCTTCTATCACCCTATTTTGCCATCCCTAAAAGATGCCAGGGTCCTAACAGTAGCTGAAAAGCCCGTGAAGAAACCTTGCTGACACCACTTTCTCAACTGTCATGTCATTGGCACTGGTACAATTGGTTGGCCACAAGCTTTTGAAAAAGCCTTGATATGACTGGCAAATACAAAGGAGGCCGCAGATCAAGAAGAATTAAGAGGCCCTCATTTCGCTTTGAAGGTCAAGTGATTCCGATGAACTCTCAGAAGAATTCTCTTTAAAATTTCATCTTCCATTTTGGGTCGAGATTATTTTTACTGTCATCATTCAGATAGCGATAGAAGTTGGTGTAAACTGTAGCCTTGGCTATCGACATACTCACAAAGCTGAAAATATATATTTTTAGTCAAACTAAACAGGGCAGTAACATATCAAACAAATTGAAGTGCTTCGTTCCATGGGTTTTGATCATTTTATGATCTTTCCAGCCATGGGTATTGAGGACACGATTTGTATGTTGACCATGTCCACAAAACCTGAACTAAATACTCTTAAATGGATAGAAAATTCAGTTAGTTGCCTTTCTTGTCTTCACTTCATTGCTCACTTTCTCTTTCTTGCTTTGGAGCCGATGCCTTACCTCTTGAAAGTTTGATGTGAGCCTAAATTCTGAACTTTACCGTGCTTTGAAAATTCTGACTTGACAACTAGTTCCCAGATCGACGCAGCCTCCCAAAGACTCGCCCAAAAAATTGAAAATTGATTTCAATCTTCAGGATGACTCGTTGGAAGGCCGCATCAACCAGGGAACTAGTTCTGACGTCATAACTTTCATAGCACGGTACAATTCAAAATCTAGGCCCATATCAAATTGTTGAGAGCAAAGGCAAGGGGTTCCCAAGCAAGAACGGGAAGATAAGCAGCGAATTGAAGACAAGTAAGCTAACGAAATGCATTTATTCACTTAGGAACATTTAGGCAAGATGTTATGGACACAATCAACACACAAATCATGTCCACAATACATATGTTTCAACTGCCCACTAAATTTCCGAATACAATAGAACATATAATGAGTACTCAAAGAACTGTTATGCACTTCTGTTTTTACAACATTTCTGGCACATGTTGTGGCAGTGTGGTCAATGGTAGTGGATTTCTAAAGTGATCCTCATTCCATATCATTTTCTATACATTGATCAGCTTCAGAATCACAGTTTGCGTCTACAAGGAGAATAGAAACTTGTGTTGTGCATCGTAATTTCCATCAACCGTTGATGTGTTAAATACTCTTGGTTTTTACAATACCCAATTCATTACTATCTGTTTCATTCATGATCATCAGAGAACTGGGTTAGGCATTTTTTTTTCATAAAGTTCTTGACTTTAAAATAACAGAGGATAATGAACCCTCTAGTTTTGAGGAAGCAAATTATTTTCACCTCCTTGCTCCATAAATCAGCAACTACTGATCAGATTTATTCAAAATTAGCGTCGACTTTTTAGTAAAAGGCTCGGAAGAAAAGGGACAATAGGATCTATGGCTGCCCCTCAGCGGCCACTCAAGCAGCGCACATGTTTTTGGGACACCCTGTCCAATTGCTATCATATGTAGTACATGGAAGAGAGCCTACAAGGGTTGAAAGTTATCTGTTTTACAAGGAGCAGCCTTTGTCCTTTCACAGTGCATACTCTAAAAGACAGCCAGTCAATTGTCGAGTTTCGCAAGGGTCTATCTCGGATCTATTACAAATTTTCTTATAACTGTTTTAGTATCATTCGCTCAAAGACCTATTTGAGCGCATCCTTATGACAACGAGAAGCAAATTATAGATTTCAAAATAGCAATAAACAGTAACACTGCTATTACTAAGGATTAAAAGTTTGCTCAAGTAGCTGTCTTCGTTATTTTTTAGCACCAATCGAGAGTTCAAGTGTGGACACCGACAAGGCAAACATTGAGAACGTTGGAAACGAGGCAGTTAGAACAGCAATGAAAGAAATATTTCTTGAGATGATTGTAGTTCTCAAGAAACGTGTTTCTGACTCTGCATATGCAGATTCTGTCACAACTAAACTTGGTTTTGTTTTCACTTCAAGTATGTGGCTTCACACTTTGCTTTTAATAAATTCTCTCTTGCTTTGTACAAACACATTGACCTTATGCCCCGTTCACACTGCTACGTTTTCATATGAAAACGGAGTAAAACGTCTCCGTTTTTGTCCTGTGTTCACATTGCTCCGCTGTGAAAACTAGGCTTGTTGAAAACGCTAATGAAAATGCATAAATTTGAAATCGGTGCGTTTTGAAAACGATCCGTTTTCACTGTGAGCGCCAAAAATGGAGACATTTGAAAACGCTACACATTCCTTTGTTGATAGACTTTTGATTACAATGCCATTGAAAGTCGCGACTGGCGCCTTGTTGACAGCTATTAACAAGAGGCTTTGTTTTGAAAAGAGGATTAACAACACCGTTTTGCTGGAGCAATGTGAACGCCTAGCGTTTTCATAGCGTATCTATTTGAAAACGGAACAATGTGAGCGGGCAGCGTTTTCGTCAGCAAAAACGGATAGAAATGAAAACGGAGCAGTGTGAACGAGGCCTTAAACAGCTCTAGGCTGCAATTTTGACTTCTCAACACAATGAAAGTTGGATCGTCTCAGATAAAGAGAAACATCTGATTGTGTATACAAGGATTGATAACTTTCGCTTCATGGCCCATGAAAACGCTGACGACGAAAGCAATCTAAGAGGCGACACGTGCAAGGCATGCTGGATGAAACAGACCCTTTAAGACCGCGGAACTGTAGCGTCAAACAAGAATAGAAGTTGATTTTGTGAATTACTTGCAGAAGAAACAAGTGAAGCATTTTCCCATCTTGAGCATCAAAGCGCATGCTATGGACTAAAATTCAAAATCCCTGCAATTTAGAAATTACTTTGGATATCAACACAATGTAAATTAAAATCTTAAACTTCAAAATTTAAACCTAAAGATATGTATTTAGCTTTTATACCAAGCAACGATTAACGACTATTTTATTTTTTTTTTGTATTTATAGAATTGAAAACTTTTCTTTCATTTAGTGACCTGTTGTTTCGTAGGAAGAAAGCGTCGTGCAACAGAGAATCTGGGAAGCAGTGTTGATGGATTTGTTCAAGCGTCACTTCCGGCTATCAATCAAACATTGGTCAAAGCAGCACTCAAAGTGCAAGTTGCTTTCAAAACAGTATTGGATAAATTTACGCAAAGTGTAAAGCTGCTCCTCAATGGATTCGTTGACATAAGTAAAGATTCAAAGTTTTCAATACTTGCATACCTTGTGTTCAAAAGTTTTTTGCTTTGTGGCCATCTCGTATAAATTACGTAATGTCCCAAAATTAGAATATGATAGGATAGGGTGGGGTAATATGGGAAAGTGCATAACATGGATTAATTAACAATAAGTTAGATACTTTTAAAAAAATTTCCAAGCTGATCACTAAATAGGCCCACGTTTCCTGACGAGCATTAAAAGTGGGTCTTTTTTCAAAACTTGAATAATAAGAGAATACGAGAGGCTAAATGAATAAAAAAGAGTAATGGAGTCACATTTCCCAACTACCTTCTATTCGATAAAATCCTAATCTTTGCCTTTTATTTCATGCAATCCCGTTTATGGGACGAAAATGAAACTACCATCCTCATGCGGTAGTCCGCCATCGTTCCGACTTCGAAGGCAGTAATCGAATTTAACACCAAGCAACGATCAAATAAAAATTTTTGCAGTTTGTTTACTCCTATTTAGTGGCTTTAAGACAACAACCATGGTAACAGCAAGGCCCTTTACACATTTTCGACGCAAAACAACATGGCAGGATAAAAACAAGTCCAAACATTTTATGCAACTCAATGCAATTCAAAGCCTCGTTGAATCTGAGGTATGGTTGAATTCTTAGTAGGCTCACTTTACCCCACCTGGCAAAAAATTGATATAAAAGAATAAACGTCATTTCATTTTTAAAAGACCAAACTCTCACTCATGTTCATTTAAAGGTCCAGAAACCAAAATAACAGTGGCAGGAGAAAGCTTTTCTCGTCCTTGAAATCATACCTCTGTACGCTATTCAGTAATATGATTCTTTAAAATTAGTTAAGATAAAGCTAAGAGGATATTTTGTGTCAAAAGGCAGCTTATTTTGTAGATACTACGATAAAACATAGCCAGACTTTCTTTGATTTGATGGGGAAGGATATTTCTAGCGAAAACCTCAGTAAATCCAACTTACCACGTCGAGCCACATTACCCCACCCTTCCCTATAAACTTCATCTTTAAATCTTAAGCCTGTCAGTTTTCATTTCATTTTTCATTTCATTCTAAATTCTTTATACAAGGTAAAGTCTACAATAACAATTGATTTACAAACTGCCCTGTTAAAAACCTAATTACAATAGTTACATAAGCAAATAGATAAATAAATAGACCCTAAAAATACGTTAATGAAAAAGAAAATTAAAATTTGAACGGAAGCGGTTACATGCTGCCAAAGTGGCGTCATAATAAGGCCTGATTTTCATAATTTGTGCTCGAAAGCCAGAAATGTGGTTGCTTGTTTTGCCTCATTGCTAAGGTTGTTCCAAATACGTGCTCCTCTAGCTTCGAAGCTTTTCTGTCCTGAGGACGTTTTGAAAAGAGGAATACGAAGATCAGTATTGGAATTGCTTAGCACCCTACTTTGAGTATCAGACAACCCATGAAATGGCCCTTTTAAGTAATCGTGAGCCTCATTGTGGAGAGCCTTGTAAACAACTTTTGCAGTTTCTGACTCAATTAGCTCCTTGATAGTAGGCCACCCAAGTTTTTGTATCAAAGGTTGGGAGTGAGCGTCATAAGGACTGTTTGTAACTATCCTCGCTGCCCGGTTTTGTAATTTCTGTAGCTTCTGTAGAGCTGTAATACCTGCAGCTCCCCAGACGGGACAGCAGTATCGGAAGTGCGGCTCAATAAGGCTTTTGTATATCGCTTGTACAGTTTCTAATGGGAGGTATCTTTTAGCATAACGAGGCATTCCTAGACCGCGGGAAACCTTTTTTGTCATAGTCACTAAATGTTCATCCCAGTTAAGAAATTGATCAACCTGTACACCCAAATATTTTGTGCTGGTTATGATAGAGATTGCTTCGTCTCCAATATGGAGGGATGGTTTTTGGTTGCCCGGCTGCTCAACCGCTCTAATTTTGTACCTACTACCTAACAAGATACTTTGTGTTTTAGCAACGTTAAGAGATAACTTGTTCTCATCCAGCCATGACTTAAGAGACTGTAGGTCTTTGTTAACTGCATTGTTGATTGAGGAAATAGATTTCGAGGAGTAGTAGATTCTTGTATCATCTGCGTACATATTAACGTTTGAAGAATCGAGTGCCAAGGGTAAATCGTTGATATAGATCAAGAAAAGTAAGGGACCTAAGCAAGATCCCTGAGGAGCCCCGAAATTAATGTTCTCTAGTTTCGACATATGTCCGTTCACCTTACAGCATTGTTTGCGATTGTCTAGATAAGACTGAAACCAGCTAATCTCTTTACCAGCGAGACCATACACTCTTAATTTTTGCAAGAGAATTTGATGATCAACAGTGTCGAAGGCCTTTTAAAGGTCAATAAAAGTTACTGACGTATAATGCCCTTTGTCTAAATTGAGATACCAGTCATTACTGCACTTTAATAAGCTAGTTAATACGGAATGAAACAGTCGAAATCCTGATTGCCCAGTGAAGAGTAGGTGATTATTACTAAGATACATGTACAGCTGGTCATAAATAAGTTTCTCGAAGAGTCAAGACACAACTTGTAATACCGAAATTGGTCTGTAATTGGAGTTTTCACTCGATGAGCCATCCTTGTAGATAGGAGTCACCCTAGCAACTTTCCAGCTGTCAGGGAATTGCCCTGTAGACAAGGACATGTTGAATATTTGGCACAGTCCGTTGGCTAATATGGGCATGCTTTTCTTAAGAAAGAAACTACATATATTGTCCATACCAAAGCCTTGAGATGACTTAAATTTCGACATGGCTTTGATAAGATCCTCAGCATTTACAGGCGGAAAACTAAAATTACTCTCAGGAGCAAGAATCTGACTACTTATAAACGAGTTCATCTTTTTAGGAATTTTCTTACTAAGCTATTCCCCTACACTGCAAAAGTACTTATTCATCGATTCTGCTATCAAGTCGGGCTTAGTGATCGTCTCATCATTAACTGTCAACGAAGTAACATTAGTTGTCTTCGAACGTTTATTGATTAGCTTATTTATAGTGGTCCAAGTTTCTTTGATATTCCCTTCGCAAGAATGAATCTTGTCAGTGAAGTACCTCTTCTTAAGCCTTGTATTTAATTCAATGGCTTTGTTCCGAATTTTTTTATATGCCTCCATCAACAGGACAGATTTAGATTTAATGGCTGCTGCTTTTAGTCCGTTAAGATCTCTTCTAAAATTTTTGGTCAATAACGATCCAACTATCAGAAATTTTAATTGTAAATCGTCCTTACTTTGAAATATTCTTCAGAGCCGATTAGCTCTTGATAAGAACTCAACTTGCTATGTTCTAAAGCAATCAGAACGATACTTTAGATAATCCTTTGGCCAAAATAGACGTTGTAGAAGGTACAACTGACTAAGAAGGCCATATACCCTTGCCATATAGCTGCTGACTACTGACTAGCATTTTCAACTGTTTGACTGATGACTGAACCTAACCTTGGGAACAATAATTCAATTGAATAGATAATTGAGAAGTATGACTAATGACCGTTGACTTTGGAAGACAACACTGTTAAACTAATGACAAGAGCTAGAGAAAAGTTCCCACTTTTGAAAATTCATAGCAACAAGGATACTTCACAGATTTGTATGATTCCAATTCTAGTTAAAAGCAGAAAGATTGAAGTATTTCTTTACTTTTCTTATTGTCTTGCCAGCACTAGAAGCATCGGTAAATTAAAATGTACTTTATAAACATTTCATGATTGCAAAGTGACTGACAGAGGGCTTAAAACAATGAATAAATTGTAAGGACTCTCCTTATGCAGAACGATACGTAATGGGTGTTTCACCTCTCTCAAGAAATATAGGACATCAATTTTCAAACAAATACTAAAAGTTTTCAGTCCCATGACGATAAATGTGCAGTGGATGTCTCTCACCTATGAACAACTGCACTTTCTTTATTGATCTATTCGAGGTGATTCTTTATTATTTGATCAATGTTTTAGGCCTTTTTCAGTCATTTTGAAATCAAAGAATCTGGTAATGTCAAATTTACTTATATTTCTAGTGCTCGTGAGACAGCGCGAAAAATCATAGAAATACAATGAGCTTTTGCTTGTAACTAGAATTTGAATCATTCAGATCTGTGAAGTACTCTTGATCCTATGAATTTCCAAAAGTGGAACCTTTTTGCTGGCCACTCTGTCTTTACAGGAAATAAGACTTCAGTTGACGCAAAATTGTTTTCTTTACAACATGGAGCATACTTTTTCATAGATTTCCACTGTATCAAAACCTCTTCTCTTAGCTCAAAAAAAGTCAAATTAATTTCAGTTTTGAAACTCATCTCTTTGAGAAATTTTGTTCAATGTATAAAAAGACTTTGACGAAGGTGCTACAGCTAAAAAAGGCTTCTTTCCATCTAATTCCTAGGAGCGCTTTAGTTCCAAGATCTTAGCAGGAAAACTCTCTGATAATACGAATCTTTGTGTTTTAGATTTTGATGAAGTAGAAAGAAACATGGAGAACATGGTAAAAGAAGCTGGCAAAATGTTGATTGGTTCAAACATTTCTCAAATCAAACAGCTGTTCATTGATACGTCTGACAATTTATATGCAATTGCTAATAATGCAAAGCCGTACAGTAAGTAACCTACATGTTGCTGTCTAAGGAGGATCCCCATGTAAGAATGACCTTAGCGACTTACTGAATTCAGTTAGATTTGGTTGGCAATGATGCAACTCCATCTGCAGCTGTAATCTGCCGTCTCTAGAGCTGTGTTTACACGGGATCGGCCGAATTTTTGGTTGGCCAGATACTTGGCCACCAAGCCTTCCCGTTTACACGAGACCTGCCTAACCGGCCAAATATTTAGACGCTTAGCCGACCTTAACTCGGTCACCTAGAGAGATGGTCTTCTTTCTTGCGAATTGAGAAGGTTGGATTTATGGTAGGCCTCGCATGAACCCCATCAGCCGAGCAAAAACTTGAATGGTACCACATCGAAAATTTAATACTTTTAATCGGAGGCAATGATATCATGGACGTTAGGAAACATTTGGATTTTATTTTGAAAATATTGCGGTTGCAAGTTGCGGTTTTCAGGATTTAAAATAGCCGCGATGCTTTGTTTTTACTAGCCACTTGACCGCTCACCCAGTAGACGCTACTCTGCTACTCGACTATTCTGAATATAAGCAAGGGTTTAAGTCGATCGGAAAATGAGTGTCTGTCGGGTCAGCGGTCAAGTGGCTAACGAATGAGACGAAGCCGCTTTGAAGATATCGCGGCTGCTTCTAATATCAAATGTCGCAGCCTTCGACTCGACTTAACAATCTTCAAAACTATCCAAGTGTTTCCTGACGCTCATGATGATATATGGTCGCCAGAGAAACTGACGCCACGTTGCTAATGAGACATTCCCATAAAACGTTGGCCAGGCTCGTGTTTGGATTTTTCCATCGGTGTGCATATGTACATTGCAGACTAAATTATAATCAATCGATGTAAGATAAAGATATAACAACAGCAACAACAACAACAACAGTGTGAAGTTATGGGTGAACGCGAAGCTATACTAACCAAATTCTGCACGGTATAGCTACGTGAACAAACATTCGGCCGGTCAAGTACTCAAACGGCCTTGTGTAAGGACCTGTTTACACAATACTGCTTTCAAATGAAAACGGCACGAAATCATGTCGTTTTGGCCTTCCGTTTACCACCAAAACGTTTTCGTGACTGGCATCAAATGGAGGCGATTTTGAAAACGGCACACTTTGAAAAAGGCATGAAACGTATCAATGTAAATGCTTGAATGATTTTGTTACGGAATGAAAAAGAGTCAGATTATCCCTTTGTCTCTCTTCGAATCCGTATCGATATCGTTCCGTTTTCAAGCGTTTACACTGAAACGATTCATCCCGTTTTCAAAATCTCCTTCATTGTCTTCCGGTTGCGAAAACGTGTAAGTCGAAAGGCCAAAAACGGCATGATTTCCTACTGTTTTCAGTTGAAAACGACACATTGTAAGCGAGCCCTAAACTCAACCTAAAGCCTTAAGTCTGATAATGTTGTCCAAATCTTGCATTTCATTTGGCAATATCTTTCTTTGGCGACCACAACAAGTATCGGCGTCATAATAGCATAATAGCAAATAGAACTTTCATGAATTCAGGTGTAATCTTAAGGATGCCGTGTAAGGATACATAATAGTGGGGGTAGTAGGGGCTGACGGTTTGCGGTTCCTAGCTGTTTTTGGAACGGTTTAACGGTTTTTGGCCGTAAAAATGACGGTTTTAAGGTTCCTCTCTTTCTCAACGGTTTCCAGATTTGTTCACAAAATATGATTCGAGAAGTCAAATTATCACAAAAACAACGATAAAAGCTACGAATAATTGTTCAGTACGATATAATTTCGTGAACATGCTACTAATTTTCACATTTTCCAGCGGATTTAAGGCACTAGAATTAGCTTTCCCCTTTTAGGTCATAACAATGATAACGAGGCAGTCGTCAGCAGCACAAAACCGAGGTGGTACATCTAGATTGTGAAAAAATGTCATGACGGTTTTAGCTAAATTTTAAGGCGGTTTTTCGGTTTCTCTGAAAAGTTTTGGCGGTTTTACGGTTTTCGGTGACTCCCTACGACCCCCACATAATAGCATCAGCGTGTTTGTATAGAAGCAAATTGTTTTACAGAATGTACAAGACAATGATGTAAGGCTTATGCAATGCAGAAATGTTGGGGAAACTTGTCCACTATTTCAGAGCAAAGTGACCGATTTCAGTCGAGTAAGTTTCAAAGTAAACTTGAACGCGTCTGCCATAAAATAACATACTTAGTGAAATCATAGCCTTGCTATTCCTGGGAGCCATGGTCTTTCAAACCAGCATTGGTTCTAATGACACATCCTGTATGTTCTGGATATGATTTTTGACACAAAACATCATCTTTCGAGCCATTTTATCGTTTTCCAACTTGGATTGTTACTCAAAATAGTAAGCTACTTCAAGCTGAGATTTAAAACAGAACCTTGTATTTTAGGCAGTAAACTGGCAGATGTTCTTGAACCAGCGCAAGAAAGAGTGAAGGGAGCAATAAATCATACAATGACCAGACAAGTGTCTGCTCTCATCAAAAGAATCGAAGGAGCCATTGCAACCCTCAAGGAGTATTACAAAGTCTTGAAACAGTTGGTAGCATAAGAGGGCTAACTGAAGACAGACTGGTGTGATTGTAATATAGATGACATAGCAGAGCTTAATTTCTTCAAAATCAGTCGTTAACCTTTATATTCTTTATTCCCGTTTCTTTGTTCGTAAATGAGAGGAACTTCAATGATTGCGATGATTTCTCGGGTGTGTCCATCTATTAAATTTCATTTCACCTATATGCTTATGCGTGGTACTCCATCAGTACAACTGTAAAAAACAAAAGCAAAGAAATGATATCTAGAGTATCTACAGTTTATCAAAACCAAGTGTATAACTTAGCTAAATCGTGCTGTGAATCCAGGAGGTCATGTTTCAGGAGGGTCTTCGATGTCTCGTTGGCTCAAAGTTTCTAACCTGCTTTTTGAAAAGTGTAGCAGATTCCACATTTCATATTCTTTGTTTGGGATATCATTCCACACCTTGGCACCTTTCTATAAAAAGCTCATTCTGGTTATCTCTAGCCTAAGTCTAAGTAGCTTTAGTACCTGCAGGTCATTCACTCTCCTATTTTCATGATTTGAAACCTGAAATTTTTTTGTGAACTTTCGCTCAAGGATTTCTGGACATTGCTCATTTAGAATTTTATGCAACATTATCCCTTGGTCAAGCTTAATTAATTCATTTACACTTAATGTTGCAGATGGTATTCTGTTTTTAACAGGTGCAGATTGGATCAGAGTCATTTCCCCATCCTGTAACTTTTGCAAGTTATAGAATTTAGTTGCAGAAAGGTGACCCCATAGTACCGGGTGAGCCAGAAAAAGTTCCCACTAATTCGTAACAGCAAGAGTGTTTCACAGATTTGAATGATTCTAATTCTAGCTAAAAGCCAAAAGGTTTAAGTATTTTTGTAATTTTTCTCGTTGTCTCATGAGCACTACAAATATAGGTAAATGCAACTTTACAAAAATTTCATGGTTGATTGATTACTGAAAAATGGCCCAAAATATCGATCAATGCAGAAATGACTTTTCGCACAAAATAATGAAGGAAATGCAACTTCTCATGGGTGAGAGATATCCTCTAGGCATTAATTTCCTTGGGATTGAAAATCTTTCGCATTTGTTTGATAATCGATGTCTTATAGCTCTTGAGGGAGGTGAAACGCCCATGGCCTATTGTTCGATTTGAATAGAATCTTTACGATTTGATCAATGTTTTAGGCCCTTTTTCCGTCATTTTGCAACCATAAAATCTTCATAAAGTTAGACTTACCAATACTTCTAGTGCCGGTAGGACAGTGAGAAAAATCACAAAAATACTTCAATCTTTCGGCTTCTAACTAGAATTTGAATGATTCAAATCTGTGGAGTAATCTTGGTGCTATGAATTTTCAAAAGTGGGAACTTTTTTCTGGCTCACCCGGTAGATTTCCGTATCTGAGGTGACTTTCCACGAATGCCCGTGCCCGGTATATCTGAGAAAGTTTTGATTGGGGAGTATTTGTCAAAGTTTTCGGATGGGATCAAGACCCCCCTTCAACTTTCCTTTTTCCATCTTATACTGTTGATTCCATGACAGGCTTTTATCAATAGTTAGCCCTAAATACTCTGTTTTTCTAACTCGCTTGATTTCATCTTTTCCAACCTTTAAGATCAGCGATTCCAGATATCTTACCTAATTGCTTACTATTTTATAAGAACGTATATTCGCAGTTCGTTACATTGAGGCTTAACATTTTTGCTCTGGCCAATCTATGACATCTTGCAACTCATTTCTTAACCCTATTTTAGCCCGGGCAAATTTTTTGGTGCTTTTGCCCTGGGAGCATCATGGTCCCCCGGTTTATTTCCGTTTCTGCAACTCCTGTGCTGCTGAAACTTTCCAGAATGGTACCTACAACTACTAAGAGGCCAATTAAACAAGTCCAGTGTTAATTGATCATGTAGTTTGTTGCTAGGCAACCGAGAAATGTCAAGTGGTGACATATGAGCTTCAGTACTGAAACGGAGAAAGTCTATGCAAATTCACATCACGGTAATTAGAAGAGGGTACATTTCTGAAAACCGGGCGGCAGACCCTCGTCCATCCACAAATCATGTAACCCCCCCCCCCCCCGGGGAAAGCTATGAATCTGAGAACTGGCCGTGGGTCTATTGGAGTTTACAGATGGAATTCTTTGACACAAAGTGAGCTCCTTACTTCCAGTGATCATGTTCACTATTAGGATTGTGAAATTAATCAGTTGCTTTTTTCTGTCTCAACTACACGTTTTTTTTATAAGAAACTGGTTTATAAAAAACTAGTACTAAGATGGCCAAATTTGTAAGAAACTCTAGTACTATGTCTGAGAAGTACTAAGAAACTTTTCAAAGTTAAAAGCATGAATTTTATAGCAAATAGATCGTTGAACCTTTATTATTGGACAATATTACCTAACCATTTGTGTCTTCAGCATAACAGAACACTGTTTATTCCTATATGATGTTTTAAATATCAAGAAACATATCTGCAGCAGTGTTAGCGACCACATTGACAATTTATGCATTCAAAAAATAAGAAACCAATTAAGAAACTTTTAGTACTATGGCCTGATCCTAGTTTCTTATATAAAAAAAACGTGTAGTTACTCAACGTTGTATATTACATGGGGACTTAAACTACTACCCCAAAATATAGGTTTTAGTAAACATAAAATTTCTAGAGAATTCCTGAAGCGGCCTAAGCCCTATCATCGATCAACTTAACATAAACAATCCCCTCCAGCAGATGAATTTCCGCTCTTTTCAAGAGTAAAGGCTGGGAGGAGGGGTCGAATTTTCAAACGCTTGCTTCGTAAAACCAGTTGATGAATCCAGAGGGAAAACAATTGCACTTGCATATTATTTCAAGTGAGAAGAATCATTCAAATTCCTTGTGAATGGTAGTGAGTACAGGTTGGTATACGATTGTCCTTTCTAACTTAGGGAGCCGTCATAAAGTATGGAACAGAGGGGGGCGGAAGGGATTTGACAGGGTCACCAAAATTGTTGGAAGGAAAATCTTGGGCTAACAAACTACTACAAGTAATAAAAATGGGCCATGAAGCTACATTTGTTTCGGGATTTGCTTTCAATATCTTATAAATGTTTAAGACACTGTCGGCTGTCGGCGTCGTTTTTGCTGTTCTCCTAATCATATATTTATTGTTCTCCATCCCAGTGTCTGATACAGCTTCTGCATGTTCTTCCCTGCCTCTTAAAACTTTGCACCGCATCCAACGTGTTGATAGGATGATGTATTGGAAAAAAATTGAACTGTATTGTGCAGAAAGTTTTTCTTGAAGAAGTTTCTGAACTACGCTGTTCATTTTGAGGCCTTGGGGTCATCAAATCATTTTGGCAGATGGGGCTATGCAGTTATAGTTTCTGTTTCTTGCATTGGGCTACATAATTTTACGACGAATTTTGAAATCCCTTCCGCCCCCTCCCTCTGTTTCATTCTTTACTCCCTTACCGTTCTGAACTGCACTCGCTTTTAACTTTGTTGACAGCTAATTTTCATCATAAAAGTCGCTGTCAAGTTGCCAGATAAAATTTCAAAGTTATGTAGCCTAATTGAAGCTCTGATGACAAGTTCAATGGTCAAACTATTTCAGGTATGCCTACCTATTGTTTCATTTTTGGCATGAAAAGCGTACGTGGATACCTAGCTACCTAGCTACCTTTCTCGCTTGCTTCCTACTCTCGAGAACCAAATAATCGTCCCCCTCCCGCTTATCAATTTTTGAAAAATTCTCCAAGCCCCCCGCTCTTATTCCAACTCCCCTTTTATTAATTTTTGGAAAAATGAAATGATAGTAAACAGTGGCGTGTCCACGGGGTGGTATGGGGGGGGCAATTGCCCCCCCCCCACTTTTTTCAAAAGATGGTCCTCGAGATTCCTTCAAAATCGAAGAGAAAATGGCGGGGTATAGGTTTGGTAAAAATCTTTCCCAGAAATGGCCGGCTGATATTACGTAATTGAATTACGTGATGGCAATTTGTAACTCTCCTTTGATTCGAATGTGATTTCTGTGATTTTTCTCGCTTTTTCAAGAGCAATAAAAATAAAGGTAAGCTCGACCTAACGAAGTGTATTGGTTGCGAAATGCCTGAAAATGGAGCATTGCGCAAAGGCGTTCTCCTTCAAGAGTAAGAAATAGGTTGTAAACTTACATTTTATGAAAGAAATAGGTTGTAAAACAAATAATGAAGATTTTCAGTCCCATGGCAACAAACATGCATACGATATCTCTCATCTGTGAAAATCGTACTTTCTTTATCGTTCTGCTCGAGAAGTTTGTTGTTCATTTGATCAAATTTTCTTCAGCCTTTGTCGGGCAATCGAAGGCATGAAATTTTGTAAAAGTCAAATTTGCCTATACTTTCAGTGTTCATAAAATACTTCAATCTCTCGACTATCAAGCAGAAGTTGATTCATTCCAAACCACTCAGTACTGTTCTTTTGGTGCTTTGAATTTTCAAGAGTGCGAACTTTTTGGCTCACCCAAATGTACTCATAGGTCTAGTTTGTGTAAAATACTAGTTATCAGGAAATGTACGACATAGATGATACTGTAAATTTTTTTTCTCTAAATGCATTTAATATAATTGTCTGCATTAGAAAAGAAAAGAAAAATAGTTGGGAAGCATATATTAGCTGATTTATAAGATACTTTATACCAAATTGTCAAACCTTCCATTTTAGCATTGGTAGATATGGAATCAGAGGATGCATTCTGCGCCAAATCAAAGGATTTTTCTACAAAAAATTTTCTTGCGCTTTAATTTATAGAATGACGGTCACAAAATTATGAAAGTTTCCTTATCGCTAATGGTGAGCATGATAGTAGGAGGTGCATTCTACGCCAAAGTAAAGGGCGTGGTCCCAAAAATTTTCCTGGGGGCTTCGCCCCCAGACCCCCTCCCTCCTTTGCCCCCCACTTAATTTACTCTGGCCACGCCGCTGATAGTAAACATAATTCCTGAATAAACGCAAGAAAAAGTCTGAAGAAGTGCATTCAACAGAACCAGATTTCAAAAATAAATGTATCAGTAACATCACTGTTCATATAAATATATAAAAGATACGTGTTTACCTAAGAGAACGATTATTGTCTATTTCACCAAGCACCCCCCCCCCGATCATTCCAAACCCCCGGATAATAGACCATTTCGACAATTAAAAAAGGAGACTGGGGAGAGCGGTTTGTTCTGGTAAATGGCTGCCACGGAGCTTCGACAAATGATAGATATCTGTCCACGAAAACTTTTTGTTTCAAATTCACGGCTGAAATTACAGATCTCTGAGAAAGAAGTCCCTAAAATGTAGCCGCAAGAATGCCCCATGACTCATATGCCTCGCAACGCAGAGGAGACCTCGCATCAAAAAGCTTTGGCGGGAAAGCGGGAAATTATTCGTCATCTTCCTTCGAAGTTGCTCGAGCAGATTAGAAACAAAGCAAGAACAAGAAACATTGTTGTGATAAATATGGAGAAGAATTCGGCAGTTGTTTTATCTTTTAATTGTGCAAAGAGGACGACCTAAGATTTGATGTATATTATTTAGGCTTGAAGATAGCAGCTTAAAGAAGTCATTTTTACAACATTTTTCTTGCTGAGAAGTTGCTTAATGATATTTGAAATTGAAAGTCAACAGACGAGGTCGAGGAGCATCTGCAGAGAATTTCTTGATCCTTATGTTAAGGTAAGCGGCATCCTTATTTGTAGAAGCGTTTTATATTGCAACTCGCTGATAAAACCGAAGGTTTGTTTTGGTTAGCTAGCTCGTCCGTTTTTTAGACTTCTTTATTGTGGTAGAAATCAGTTGCTTTGGCAAAGCATTTGCTGGCCATACCTATTTTTCTGCAAGGAAGATATGGGCAGCAATGTTCCTCGCAAACAACTAAAATCAATACTTTAACTTACCTCTACCAACGAATCTTGGCTTGGAATTTGCTAGATTTTTCAAAATCTCCCTAACTTTCTTTCGAGGCCAAATTTTTCTCAACAAAATAAAACAAATGCGTAAAGTGACTTTGTCTCGTTCTCTTCCTTTGTCCAGCACTAGGATATTTCTAAATTTGAATTCCTATCTCATCAAGTCTGCAGTACTCAGAGAGGCACAGCTTTGTCATCAGGAACCTCCTCGAAATTGCCAGAAACCATCTCGAAACGTTATCTTGCCTTGACATTCTGATCTGATTGCACAGCTTCGAAGGAAAATGACGAATACCTTTTCGCTTTCCCGCCAAAGCTTTTTGATGCGAGGTCTCCTCTTCGTTACGAGGCATATGAGCCATGGGGCGTCCCTGCGGCTACTTTTTGGGGACTTCTTTCTCAAAGATCTGTAATTTCAGCCGTAAATTTAAAACAAAAAGTTTTCGTGGACGGATATCTATCATTTGTCGAAGCTCCGTGGCAGCCATTTACCAGAACAAACCGCTCTCCCCAGTCTCCTTTTTTAATTGTCGAAATGGTCTATTGTTATATCGAACAATTTCCAGCCCCCCGATTATTCTCACCCCCGGTCACACCAACGAACGAGGCTACAGGGAAACAAGGGAGTCAGGCATGTAAAGCGACAACAACAACATCAATTCAATCGTGAATCAACGATGGCCTAGGCCCACAGCGAAAGCAGAAAAGATCACAGGAGGATCATGGCAAATAAACGAATGCTCTACGTTGGTAAGTTGATTTTTGATCGAGTTTATTCAAGGCATTATCCACAGTTTGAAGATGGTGATCGACGTGGATCATTATAGTGAATATGATGAAGTGAGTGATGGCCGGCGGGGCGTAAGCATCGCCACCCCAACCATGGAAAACTGGCTGTTAGGAGTTTTAATTGACACAAATCTTAACTTTGAAAAGCACATGAGCAATATTTGTCAAAAGGCTGGTAATAAACTGTATTTGCTTTGTCACGTATCAAGGCTTTTTTATACGAGCATTTGTACGTAACTAAAATAAACTAGGCCTAGCCAATTCCAGCACTGTCCGTTGGTTTAGATGCTTTTTAGCAGAAAGATAAGATGGACAGCAGAATCAACAGGCTGCACGAGAGAGCCCTGAGAATAGCATATAAAGACTATAGTTCTTGCTTCCCAATTTTGCTACAAAAAAGATAGATCTGATCTGTAAACATAGGCCTACACGAGACAAATATGCAGTCACTAATGACTGAAATGTTGAAAACAATAAAAGATCTATAAACCCTAGTTTTATGAAGAAATTTTCCTACAAATCCTCCCTATAATTTGAGAAGTACAAGTTCATTCTTAGTACCTAAGGTACATACAGTTAATTATGGCACCGAATCAGTCTGATATGGGCAGCGTAAAGATTTTGACATCAGCCCATTTAGGTTCTGATGCTATGAGGTACATTCCCCAATGCGGGTGTAGTTTCTTGACATCGGGTCCAAAACAAATGCCAGAAAACAACGGATACTTGAAAGTTTAGCATTGAAACATGATGGCAATATGGCTAGCAATGCTAAGCTCTACTTTAAAATAGTCCTTTAGTCCTTTGGGATCAGTTTTTCTCATCTCCTGACCCATCTGCAGTCATCAGACCACCAGTTTTTTCAAAAAGCTTGGTGAAGAATTCCTGTGCAACCACAGGAAATCTGTGAATCTTAATCTGTTGCTAAATTTGTTTACATCCTTGACATTGCCCATTTCACCTCAAGCTTAACCAGTTTACCCCTGCAGGCCCAGCCTACCACAGTTCTGTATATGTTTTTGAAGTCCATCCATGAAAGAAGTTGATTGACAAACAGGTTGAATATACTGCCAAGTGAATGAAAGAATGAATTTTATACCTTTGTTAAGAACCAAGTTAAAATATCAGACTGAGATGGTTCTTATTTATAGGGTACAAAATATACAATTTCTGGCTCTAGGTTCTTAATAAATGAAGGTTCTTATATGCGGGTTTTCACTGTACTCAGATCTAAGTTGAGCATTTTGTAACAGATGTCTTTCAAAATCTTTTTTCAAATAAAACACACTTTTACTAAAATAACGGCTCAAATAGGGGAAGTTTTTTTTCAACACCAGGTATTTTTTCCAAATGTATAAGGGATGTTAATAGATGCTAAAGGTATCTGATATATCCCACTGCCTGATATGTGCCGCTAGTAACCAAGAATTGAGGGAGATGTTTGTTCAAGTGCCAAGTGGTTGGATAGCAGAAGTAGAAAAGACCTAATTGAGTTTGTGACCCCTTGTCAGGGCATTCAAGTAGTGGTGCTTGAATCCTGTCCACCTGAGTGTTCTGGCTGCAAAGTCAGAGTATTACAGTACTGTGCTACAACTCCCTTAAATCATCAAAGACTTTGTTGGGTGAGGTTCTTTCTGATGATTGAATCTGATGATGGGTAGGTTACTGTCCCTCAACACAAGGACTTTCATTGAGGGGAGGGGTGCGATAGCGCGTGCACATGCATGCACAAGGCCAAACTTTCATTTGGGAGCCATTAATCATGCACCCGGTGATATTTTCCCTTGAAGGGAGCAATGCCCGATTCGGGAATGCGCACATGCTAATTTATTGGCTGGATGCTGTTGCGTTTTGCATATTCCACCGAAGTTTGATCTACCTCTTTTAGGCCATCTTCTTTTGAGAAAGACATATATACTGTTTTAAATGTCAGGCTTCTAATGGACGTTATGTTTTAGTCTAAATATGTGTCTCAACTTCTTAACTTCACAAAAAATTCAAAAATGACTTCCTTTAATTCAATTTACCCAACTTCATGTGAAATATGTGTTAGAGTATGAATAAGAGTTCTGAAATAACTAGGGGTGGAGGACTGCCAATAGGGTCATATACGTCGACAAATATGACATATACCTTTATTATCGTTTGATATTTCTTTCATGCATTCCATACCGTGTTCAGGTATGTTAAGGGTGTAGCAGGGCTTTCACGTTTGGTTGCATGGCTTGATTTCCAAATGTGAAAGCCCTGCCACACCCTTAACTTAACTGAACAATTTTACAATGCTATGTGGATGATACCAAGAGGAGAATAATACTATGTCAACCCTGAGGCCTTTTTTAAAAGCACATTGAAAAATACATTTATATGAACTACGATAGACGTAAATACAGTATCATATAAAATGTAAGAACAAAAAATAGCAAAGAGAAAACAAAATAAACAAAAGAAATTTGATAGTCATTTAAAACCATTTCAGAAATGACAAATTGTGAAATCAACATTCCAGTCGAAGTATGAAGAAGACAAATCCACGTTATGAATATTCACATGGTTAGACAAGTCCATTATGTTTTAGGTGCGTGATGAGATAGCTTGTCTCATCCTGTGCTGAGTTGAATTTACACATCATGACTTTATTCCCAAATTTTTGCAAGCAATGCATAATTGAATTATGACCATACGATTTACGGGTATGCGATCTTTGAAGATAAAGTCTTCAATGCCTTTGGCTGATTGAAAAACAATGCGAAGATAAATTTGATTATGTGCATTTCTTATGAATAGTTTTTAGTGTAAATCTCACACGTTTAACTTTTATCTAGCTTAGGACGAGACTATAGCTGTCTTGAAGGATATCAAAAAAATCATGGCGTAGTCTAATCATTGATAATGCTGATAACCTACTTTTGTCTTATTCATAATTGGAATGTCGATTTTACATCAATTTGCCTTTTCTGAAATGACCCTCAAAGTGCTTCTCGTGGTACTAATACTAAATTTCACAGTAAAGCTGCTTTTTCTAGCCATTGAAACAACGGTAAGGTGCCGCGAAAAGGTACAGGACTTCGTGTTGCTTGGCTCGTAGTAAGGCTTGAAATGAATTAAATCTAATCGACCAGTTCCATGGATTAATTGGAATGTTAGCTCAAGTACTTTATATTCCTGCTAACATCATTAGACAGGTTTTTATTGCGTTGCAATAAGATCTACAGTGGAACCTCATTTGAAAGATTCACATATCCAAGTAATCATAGAAGTATCCCAGCAAGAAGGTTTCATGCTAACATCGTTAGGCAGGTCTTTATCACCTTTCAGTAAGATCTACAGTGGAACCTCATTTGAAAGATTCACATATCCAAGTAATCAAGGAAGCATCCCAGCAAGAGAGGTTCATTGTTGGGCCCCAAGAGAAGGGCAAAGCAACAAAAAGTGCTTTGTATTCTCAAAACGCACATTGGATTTACGGCATCCTTAAGATTACACCTGAATTTATGAAAGTTCTATTTGCTGAGACACACTCAAAGTTGGGTAAGGTTGGACAAAGCTATTGGGCCTTGAACCCCAAGACAGACTTTGCATGGGGTGGATCACTGACAGGAGTTTTTCTCTTGAAAAGAGTTGCAGATGGTGAAAGTCTCATTTCTGCTTCAAGTTCATTCCTTTCAGACAAACAGTAGCTAAGGATAAAAGCTAGATTTGAATTTTTCCATGTTTGCCTTTGTTTGCCCAAGGACAACGTGACTGGGAAGAGAGAAATACGGCTGCTGAAGTGGTAAGATTTGGATCCGTCACATATGAAGGCGTTCGATTCTTTACAGTGTTGTAGAACATAGTTAGGTGTCTGCTTTACCTTCAAAAATTTTGCAGTTGCTAAGCTCTGCTTGCAGTTTCTTTCGCGAGACTCCTCTCAGTATCCCTGTTACAGCCAGGGGCAGCAAATGTTCTGTTTTGCTGGTCTGTACCCTGTGACACACATTGTTGCCTTAACAGCATACATGCTATGGGCATGTTGTCTTCAAATTTGAAATTGGGAAGATATGAGCTTCCAGACATTGCAATGAATCTTTACTTAAAAATTCTTGAAGTTCCTTATCAGAATATGAAGAATTGATCCTTAAAGACAAATGACGGATATATAGCGGCAAGTTTAAAAATAGAACAAAACTTGGGTGCCTGCCATCATTTGTCCAATTGTTTTGATATAATCTCTGGAGATCATCAAATTCAATAATGGAATACAATAGACTATATCTAGATTTCCCAGGGCCCTGATTTAAGTTGTCTTAGATTATGTCTTATAACGCCTAACTTACAAAGAGAGCAAAAGATGCCTGTCTGTCATCATTTGTCCCATTGTTTTGACAATCTTTTGAGATCATGAAATATATAGGAATATTTAGGCTATTTTTAGATTGCCCAGGCCCCTGATTTAAGTCGCCTTATATCTCCGTCATTTGTCTTTAAAGAGCACTTGGAATTTCTTAACTGTAATTTACAGAGTTGCAGCTATGTCAGAATTTGCAGACTGTTTTGGCAGTCAGCCATTAACATAGCAAATGCCGAATTTTAACTTTTAAAGTAAGTATTGCGTTCATCCCTAGGTGGCTTAGCTGAAGAAGTGGATGATAAAATTCTTCATGCTGCATTTATACCATTTGGTGACATCATCGACATTCAGATACCTTTGGACTACGAAACTCGTATCCTCTCTTTACACGTATGCTTTTCTATGCGGCATTAGATTACACAGTCAAAAGACCCCAAGTATTGGAAGAGTTTTTAAATATCCAAATTGCAACCTTCACAATTCAAATTGGAACCCAATCTTAAATCTACGAGTTCCATGTTGTGGCTTTCTTTTTCTGCTGGGCATGCCAAAGTAATTCTGGAAGGTAAATGCAATTTGACAAACTGCATAGCCCAAATCGTTATAATAAACTAAAATAATTAACACCAAAAACAAAGAAAATTCAACTTGGAATCAAAAAAGAAATGGAAAAATGCTGTATGAGGACGAACTTATTAGCAATTGATGGGAAGAAAATATAGGTAAAGACTTGTACAACGACGAAAGGAAAGCTACACTAGACATAGAAAAGCAAAAGGAAAGGTAAATAGAATTGATGAAGATGAAGTGAGTGAAATCATCCAGGAATTACCTAAAGGAAAAGCAACAGGAGATGATAGAATTTACGCAGAAATCCTTCATAACCTTGGAGAAAGGGAATCTCATCAATAGCTGAATTAATTGATAAGATATATGAAACAGGAGACCTTCCAATAGACTTCATAAAAAGCGTATTTATACCAATACCAAAAGTATCCAAAGCCATGAAATGCAATGAGCATCAAACAATTAGTCTCATATCACATGCTGCAAAAATTCTTCTAAAAATAATAATAAAGAAATGGATAGCACCAATGATAGAAAGCAAAATTAGCGAAAGTCAACTAGGTTTCAGAAAAGGCAAAGGCACAAGGGAAGCAATCTACATCACACGTATCCTAACTGAAAGGGCTTTAGAAAAGAAGAAAACCATCTACCTTTGTTTTATTGATTACACTAAGGCCTCTGATAGGGTTAGACCTTGCGGTTAGACATGACAAATTGATGCAAAGAATGAAAAGAACTGGCATTCCTAACCATGAAATTAGACTAATTTCAAACTTGTATTGGAAGCAAAGAGCAAGCGTTAGAACAAACAATGGAGAGACAGAAGATATTGAAATCAAAAGAGTCATCTAACAAGGATTCATACTTTCACCAGTGCTCTTCAACCTGCACAGTGAATATCTAATAGAAGAATCACTAAGCAACAAAAGAGGGTTAAACATCAATGGAGAAAATATTAACAATGTTAGATTTGCAGATGATACAGTATTGATTGCAGAAAGCGAAGAAGACCTTCAAGAAATGGTGAACGAACTGAATAAAAAATGCAATGACTATGGAATGAGCCTTAATGCCAAAAAGACAAAGGTTATGGTGATAGACAAGAAGGAAAAAATCTTATGTGTACTTAAAGTGGGAAACAAAGAGTTAGAGCAAGTAAAGGAATATAAATACCTAGGATTTTGGATCACAGAAAATGCAAAATGCGAAGAAGAAGTAAATAGAAGAATTGGAAAAGCAAAAGCTGATTTCTGGAAGCTCAAAGAATTTCTCAGACGAGACAAATCTCAAGTTAAAACTAAGAATTCTGAAAATCCACACTTTCTCTGTGGTTAGCTATGGAAGTGAAGCTAGGACTTTCAGTAGTACATTAAAAGAAAAGGTCAATGCAATGGAGATGTGGTGTTATAGGAGAATCCTAAAGATTAGTTGGAAAGAAATGATTTGTAATGAAAAAGTACTTGATATGATCGGGAAAAGAAAAAGCTTACCTAAAGACCTGATAAAGAGAAAGATGAGATTTGCAGGGCATATCATGAGAGGATCATCCGGGTTCCTACCTAGGCTTGTCCTGGAAGGAATGATTGAAGGGAAAAGAGACAAAGAGGAAGACAGAGAAGAACTTGGGGAGATTATGTAAAGGAGTGGAGCGGGTGCCAGAGCATTGGGAATGTGAAAGAATGTCTGAGGATAAGAGGAGATGAAGAGTCATGGTATCCAATCTTCTGATAGAAGTTGGTACCTAATGATGATGATGAAATGCAATTTCTCATTGAGACTTAAAAGATCACTTTTGATTTTGACAACAAATTTGAATATCGAGTTTGAGGCTAGGATTGTTAAGGATTGTAGTTTCTGCAAATTTCTCAAAACTGCACAGGCATTGAATAACTTTAATGGATAGCAAATTCTTTGAGTATCGGTTATATCATTCCCAAGTCACGAGTGGTTTTTGAAGTTTCTTCATCACATAATCATTCAATAGACCTTTTCAAAGAGGTCTGGGACTGCGCGCTACTTTTCTGGAAGATGGCGGATAAGCTGTTGAAATGCAGTTGCTTTGGACGAGGTACTCAACAAAAACCAAAATTAACTCCAGTTATTGTCCACTCAGACGACCAGAAAGGCCCACAAATTCTTACAATGTCAAGCTAAAGAGTTGCTTATCACATTTAAGTGATATTTTATAAGGAAACTTTAATTTTTCCGAGTTCGTTGTATTTGGATTGTATGATAATTAATTGCCAATGCTAGGTTGTTGTTTATTATGAATAAATGAAGCTTATTTAATGTTCTGTTAACTAAAGAAATAATACGAAAGCACTTTTGGTACAAAAGTATAGAGGTAGAGGACCCTCTCCTGGACCCTTTGAGCCTCGTAGCAAAGGAGAGACTTTGGCGGGAAAATATTCGTGGTCAAATTTGTATTCGTCACTTCTTTCTCTGCTTCTTGGATCAAAGAAAAAGAAGCTGGTTTGCGAAAAGAACGCTTGTGGTTTTCAGAACGAAAACATAATAAAAGTGTTGTCGTTTCTTAATCGTACAATGTGGAACAGATGCACAGTTTAAGATCTGCTAAAGTATATTGTTTGGCTTGGGAATTGGTGAGGTGCAATGTAGATGCAATGAACCATAAAACCGGGGCTAAATTCCATATTTTGCACCGTAACCAGTTCAGCGTTGCGAGAGGATTCCCTCGTATTCGCCATCTTCCAGAAAAGTAGCGTGCAGCCCCAGACCTCTTTGAAAAGGTCTATACAGGCCTAAAGTACATGAGGACATGCCATTATACCCGAATACAATGGCAGTGCCCACCCTCATAAAAAAAGTCTGCCTTAACCCTATCTGACCTGGGTGATTTGAAACACTCAATGCCTGGGGGGAGCGGATTCCGCCCCCCTGTTTATCTCTGTTGTTGCTTGAGATATGGCAACCAAATTTGGCACAAAGGTTGTTCATTATATAAACAATGAATTTTTGAAACAATATCATAATTAGCATTGTTGTTGTTGTTGTTGCTAGAGCATGATTAATGTTATGACGTCATGAAAATGAAAGTGTGTTAAAAGGTCGTAAAACTTTAGTTTTCGTGTAGAAATGAAATTTATAGATCAAAATAGATGTAAATTCATAATTTGGACTTAATTGGACCAAACAAAAAGGATTAAGAGAAATAAAATGTATATTTTTCACAGAGTGGTGCACGAAAACTTGGTTACCATGGAGACAAGGCTAAAAATAGAACACCAAACTTGTTACCGTTTCATTGCTATATGATAGAAAGTTAAACTTTCTAAATCTCAGAGGCATCCAGCAAACCCGGAAAAACGTATAAATGAAAATGTACGAGGGGGGCGGAATCCGCCCTCCCCCCAGGTCAGATAGGGTTAAGAAAGTTACAAAAATGAGGGACATTGCACCAATTACACTGATCTTCATTTTCCTTCCTAGATAGCCTCGTATCAGCATCCCTCCTTTTTACATACTTTCTTTGGTCGCATTGCATTACAGCTCATATAAACAGATAAAAATTGGTGTGCCTCAAGGATCAGTCCTGGATCCCTTGCTTTTTGATATCTTTATCAATGACCTATTTCTCATCAATCTTCAGTCAGATTTATGTAACTTTGCAGACGATAACACACTATATGCTTGTGGCCATTCTTTTGAATCAGTCGTTTCAAAACTTGAAAACGACCTTGAAAAGATCCTAGGTTGGTTCTTTCGAAACAGTATGGTTGCGAACCCTGGAAAGTTTCAATTGATGTTCTTGGGTTTGAAAGAAACTGAGCACTTGGGCTTGAATATTAAAGGCCAAGTTATACGTGCCAGTGAAAAAGTGAAATTACTAGGAGTTACCATCGATAAGTAACTAACTTTTGGCCAACACATGAAGGATCTCTGCATGAATGTTAGCACAAAGGTAAAGGCATTCTCTATACTGTCGAACTATATTGATTTTAATCAAGCAAGGATATTGTTTAATGCTGTTGTAATGTCAAATTTCAACTATTGCCCCTGATTTGGCTATTTTGTAGCAAAGCTGCCAACAGTACCATCAATCGAGTGCATAAACGTGCTTTAAGGGTTTTGTACCAGGATTTTGAATACTCTCTTGAAGAACTTCAATCGAGGCATGATGATGTTACAATACATGTAAAAAAACCTACAGAAACTGCTATTAGAAGTTTACAAAACGCTCCACCATATAAATCCGTCATACCTCCGGGGGAATTTCCAAACAAAATCTAAAATAACTTACGCAAAATGTTTTATGCGAAGTTCCTCAGAGGTCTTACACTATGAAATATGGGATAAACTCCCTGATATTTAGAGGAGCTATGCTGTGGAATGCCCTAAATGATGATGCAAAGAAGATAGAGTCTGTTGCAGCTTTCAAGAAGGAAATTAAGACTTGGGATGGAACCAGCTGCCTTTGTACAATTTGTAAATAGACGCTGAATTTCTTTGATTTTAATATGTATTTCTTTAGGTTTATTGTAAATAGTTGGTGTAAATTAGCTTTATTTTTGTAAAACTATGTGGATACCAACTTTAAATAAATATATGAATGAATGAATGAATGAATGAATGAATGAATGAATGAATGAATGAATGAATGAATGAATGAATGAATGAATGGTCCCCTAACAAATAAATTTCTCGGTACTTCAAGTCCAATCCCACTTTTGTTTTCCCATTTCCCAATATGCAAAAGCAGAGGTGAATGTGATATTAAGGTATGCCACTGATATGCGAGTCGACCTTGAAACCAAAGAATGTCAGCCCCTGACATTTTCGTGCATGAGCGCGTTCACCTACATCCCTGTCAGCACAATTAGAGAGGCCTTCTTCAACATGTCTGATTAGTTCATTAACCGAACACTAGAGAAACACAGAGGATTTGCATTTGTAGAATTTGAACTTGCTGAGGTAAGTTTCAAGTTTTTTGTTTCAGTCAGCGTATTTTGTTTATAGAGAGATCGTTGATAGGTTATTTGAAATTGCACAACTATACGATTCTTTCAGATCTTTAAAAAGATTTATGAAAAAGTGCAATTGTTACCTTTTAACGTATTCCTTTGTCATTTTAAACCATGACTATCATCCCATAATACACAAGAAAGCTGGCTCAGTAAAGTGAATGCTAGGAACAGAGATAAGCACAGGATAGATTTACCTGCACAATTTTTGAAGCTATATCTGTTTGTTTCACGCTACAAGACATGGACAAGAGGGAGTTTACGAAACCTTGACGGCAACGGCGACTGCGACTCAAAGTTGCTTTTGTTCAGAACTTTAGATTCAAAAGATTCCTTGCTTTTCGTTCGAACTTGCCTCCCATGAGAGACTCTGAAGTTGTCCTCTTCAATTTCACAACTTGGAAACCGCATTTCTGGCGTTCTGTACTGCAGATCTAGGCCTGCGAAGTAAAACTCAGTCGTTTTAAACGTTTGTCTTCAGAGTAAAAATATCGTTTTCAGGCATCTCTGGGTTATAAAGGGCCTTATTTTGGCCTTTTGGATGATATATTAAAGGTACAGTACGAAAACAAGACTTGCTCTCGGGAATTTCAGAGGACGTTCTGGCTGGCGTTGCCGTCCTGGTTTCGTAAACTCTCTAAGGAAAATATTTCCTCATTTTGAATAAGAAACGAAGATTGAAAACCTTGTTGTTTTCAACGGGCAACTGTCTTGGAAACGACGAAGCAGAATCGGCAATGATTGGTTTGCCTGTCGAATAAAAACTGACGCAAAAATCACATTTGTCAACAACCTGCTACTTCATAGAACGATGTGATATTGAGCTTTTGAATATGCTGTGTCTCCTGGCATGATTTTTTTCACCCTTGGTTCTCACATAATGAATACGTCAAGAAGTTTTAGATTGAATTGATTTATTTGATGACCAATAATTGCAAACTGGTTCATTTTGTTTGATGACCAACATTCCAGTGACTGGTTCATGTTCCTTTACCGTGGGTACCAGAGCCTAATGTGGGGGAACGAGAATGAAATAAAAATAGAAAAAGGGGGAGAGAAGAATTTTCTATTTTTATTTTATTCCCCCTCTTTCTATTTTATTTTATTCTCGTTCCCCCACATTAGGCTCTGGTACCCAGGGTAATGTTCCTTAGACTGGTTCACTTTTATGAAAAGGTTGGCCCTATTCTTATTCAAAAGTATTGCAATCCTGTTTCTTCTTTGTTCTAGGATGCAGCAGCTGGTATGGATAATATGGTAAGGATATTTCGTAAATTTTTGGCGTCCACTACTGCCGCTATACGCCTTTCTAAATGTGAAAGTGTGTAAATGTCTGGAAGAAAGCTGTGCGCCAATGAGCAGCATTTCTCGTCTTTTTTGAAGCCTTTCTGAAGAAATTCATTGCCGCAATTACTTAAAGTGTAAAGTGTCACAATCGACACTTAATCTGCAATGATCTTTACAAAGCTGATCTGCAGAATTCTGTTCTTTTTGGTATGGCTTACTTTTTCATGATCAAAGTTTCTGATAAAGTTTTTGATATCTCAAAGATCATGTCATCTATCTATCATTCCCATAAATCAGTGTACGGCACAATATAAAAGCACTATGTTATCGTGCTGATTAAGAAAGTATGACAGTTGGATTTGAATTGAGCAAGCTTCAGGAAGTTTGAATTTCATTGCATGATAATCATGACCAACATAAAGGCTTGGCAAATATTTAAAGGCTAGATCTGTTGTTAGTTATTTCATCTTTTCAACCAGCAAAACGAATCCACAAAAATGTGCCACCAAAAAGTAACAATCTAATTGGAAATGCAAAATTTTCTTCAAAATGATGAGTGTAAGAGAATGCAAGACACGCCTTGTCCATTTTCGTGTTTGTTTTGTTAGATAGTTTCTTCTATTTCAGAATGAATCTGAATTACATGGACGCACTATCAGGGTAAACATCGCTAAGCCAATGAAGTTCACAGAATCTTCAATGAAAGCTGGTATTACCTCTTTTACTTCTCTAAGATGTTACCTCTTTAGGGATCACTAGGGATGTTATCGTAATATCTTTAGGGATATTAGAGTATTGACTTTTGCTTGTAAATCATTGTATTCTTGTAATTAGATCTATGTTTAAATCTATAAGATCTAATTTATACTGGAATAACCTTGAATTGTGACATTTCTACAATCATACATAACGTAGATTCTAGGATATTTTTTGCATTCATTAGTTATTATTATTATTTTTACACGAATACCTCTTCAGTCATAAACCTATTACAATGTTTCTATAATCTAGAAAAATGCGAGTTATACCTAAAAACAAAATGGGCTGTTCTTCCAGAGGGGCGTGCCTCAGTGTAGTTTTTCTTAGCATTCCCAGCTCGTCAGGTGCTATTTGAGTTATTTTTTGAATCGCCCGATTGTTTGGATTTCCCTAATATTAGCTGGGATATCGTTCCAAGCCTTTAAGGCAGAGTAGCAAAATCCTTTTTTGGCTTGTTCAGTTCTAAGCCTTGGGATCTGGAGATCCTCACAATTCCTTGTTTCATAATTTGAATACGCGGATCTATGTTGATACTTATCCCTAAGGCTTTCCGGGCTCAACTATCCAAAATCTATTTTTCTGTCAACTAGCAAAGATTCGCATGCTTAATTATTGTACTTCATGGTCTGGCTAAAGGCAGCTTTCATATTACGATAGTGATATTACTACAGTTGTGCCCTATCGTAGTTTGGAGTGAAGATTCTTGGCTGCGAGAGCATGCAGGACAACCCGAAGAAGGGACACAAAATGGGACAGAAGCCATGGAAGCGAACGAGGTTCTTATTCCTTTATATCTCTGGAATGTTTATGTATACCGTGTGAGTCAGAAAATGGGGGCACCTGCCAATTTTCATTGAAGCAATTTATTTTGCTGGATCTTCTCATTGATTTTCCATTTTAAATGAAAATGCCTAATCAAGATATGAATTTTTGGTTGAAATCGGTATTTCCGTTCTATAATTACGAGCAGGAAAATTATGTTTCGTTGGATTCCAAGATTTGTTCAGTTCGTTCAGCCTTCAATTAGATTTATATTCCTGCATATGTGAACTTTTGAACCATGACAGACATGATGTTAAGGGAACTATTCATTTAGTTGCTGTTGTCAGGTAGCAGAGAGTTCTTATGAAGTGCCATTTGCGAAGGAGAGAGCTCCATTAACGGCACTTCGTCTATTTCTCATTGCTCCTTTGCAGACCCTTCGCTTCATTCAGTTCTTATTTCATTTTTGTTTATGCAAATTCGTACGTAGACTCCCTCTTCATGGGTTCAAGTAACTGTAGTATTACCAAAAAAAATTTCCTATAACCAAGAGACAGTTAATTGTATATAGCAGATTAGTTTATTCCATCGATGTAGAATAAATGTACATCAACAGACTAAATGCCCTTGCATTGTTCGGCATGAGAGATCCCTGACGATTTTATCGAGCATTTTAGGCTGCCCTTTTTCAGTCCACTAGCAATCATTAAATTTTCGTATCGAAGTATTTCGATGCTTTCCTTATAAAAACGTGAGAAAAATCAGAAAAATGCTTCAGCCATTCAGCTATAAAGAGAAATTCAATTCAATCAATTCCTTCCAGTTCTTTAAGTACAAAAAATTTTTCAAATGCGTTTGGTTCTCCCTGTACAGGGAAAAAAGAAAAGATACGTGAAAACAGAGTCTTGAAAAGACTCTGGTGAAAAGGACTTGATGGTTGCTTGACCTATGACAGTACTTGAAAAATTTAATCAATCCCACTAGTTTGGTGTGTTAAGGTTACTGTAAACGTTTTCTGGGTGAAAATATCCAGCTTTCGATTTTGTCATATTCTGTTAGCCGAACTTTCAAGACACTCAAGGATACCTTGTTTGAAGCCAGGAGAAGTTTTAAAAATGGAAGAAATTTCATATAAGCGAAGGTTTCCATAATTTTTTAATCAAAGTTGTTGTTTGCAGTCTTCAAAATCCGTACCTAATCGCTTGACCTGTTGAGCCAATAATCCCTAACTCCTTGTGGTTTGTGTGAAATAGCATTGCGCCTTCTTTTATGGTTGTGTTTATTGGATAATCACTTGAAGACTCTAACTGATTTTAAGCCTAAATGGCTTTATCTGGATTAGTGCGGTTTATGTGATCCCGATGTGTACTTTGCCAGTGCCTATAAGTAAAATCCCTATTTCTGAGGACTCACAAATCCACGAGGTACAGGTACGACGAAGCTATTTTGTACCCATTGAGCCAATCGAATGGTTCGCAAATTTGCACACAGCCAGAACAGACTTGGAGCTTGGAAAATATATCCCAAAGTCTTTGTTTATTCTCTGATTTTATGGCCAAATATAACTGTGGGAGGGAGAAAAATCATTTGCCAATCTTGGACAGAATGTAGTTTCATAGGGAGATGGAATTTGAGAAATCCCAGACACACGTTAAACGCTTAGGATCTGTGCTTCCTGCTGATGTAAGTCATATTCTGTTACCTCAAACGCAAGGGCACAAAATAGCGTTCGAAAATGGTACACTCCCTTAAGCAATGAATTTGCCTGGAAAATATCAGTTTACCATATTTCCCAATAATTTTGGTATGGTTAGAATATCCACGTTCTTGTCCATCGAATGATGTATAGTTTGTCTATATTCCGTTAATAGTTTGGCTTTTAGGGAGCGAAAACCAAATTTCGTGTCACAAATGTTTACCGTAACCTTAATGCTGTATTAGTTTCAAGATATTTCTACTGCACTCATTAGTGAGATATTCTTTTCCTAACAGTAGAAGTCTTGGTAGAAGTTGTATTAGATACTCATTCGAAACGTTAAAATTCCGTACACTTTGATGTAGTTAAGAAATGTTTTACCAGCATTCGTTTCAGTATTGTTGGATCTGGATGCCGCTGCATGAAGAATTTGACTCTTAGAGCTGTTCTAGCGATACTTGGGAAAGATTAAGAAAGTTATACGACTTTTTACCAGTTGTTATCTTTTATCTTTTGAAGCTGACGATGATCACTTGCGGCCCTAAAATCGATTTCATGATATATGAACATCGTTTTTGATTTACGTTCTGTTTGTTTTGCATTTCATTTGAAGTACAATGGCAAGTAATAGGTCCTTATGACTTCTTTGGTTACACCGTACCGATACAACTATGGATTCCTTACAAAAGTGTCACCTGGATCCCATACACGGATCAGCCTCCTGTGTACACTGCTCATGAGTTTTCCTATTGATCCGGAACACATTTGTTTCTTCCATCAATAGATCGATTTTGTGCCGGACCCGGAGCAGTATAAACGCTCCTGAACTGTAGCAACTTTGTAACGAATCAAAACTGTACCGGTAATATGTGAACGTTCTTATTCATTCAAAAATTTTTGCAACATTGACAGCTGATAGGGTCTTCTGGGGTAAAATGGTTAAGAAGAGAAATATGAATACATCTTACAAAGTCTTATTGTCTAAAGCTATATAAATCTGTTAGAATTATCCACCGTGAAGTATTGAATGTTGATTGAACCTTCCACGATCTACCATTTTCGGCACTCAACATTACACATTTTGTCCCAGCTACCCATTCTACTCCTGCAGACCCTATTAAATTCTGTATTGAATCCCCTTCCTCTCCACAGGAAACAACGCCAAGATCAAGAGGAACAAAGAATACGAAAGTGTTCTTTGATATCAGCATGAACGAACAATATACTGGAAGAATCGTTATCGAACTGAGGCAAGATGTCGTACCAATGACGGCTGGTAGGTATTAATCTATGACATCGTAAACGATAAGAAAATGCATTTGGTGTCTCAAAAATCTATTTGAACATTTGATCAAGGCATTTCCGTTGTAAAGCGCAGTTGTTCGCATCGAATTCTTGTTAAGATCTTTGGATTCAAATAGACCTTTTAGCTATTCTGAAAAGAATCAGAATCGAACGATATTTTGCTACATTCTGTAGAATTTTCGAATGTGCTCAATAGCGATAGAAGCCCTAACGCCACTCAATCGAACCTTGTGTATAAAAATAACGCTCGATCCAGGCTCTTTTGTAGAATAGCTAAAAGGTCTATTCTTTCGCACCGCTTTACGCTTATGCGTAGATATGTGACTTAATTTGCACCCTCCATTCGTCATTTGAGAGACTGCTTTCCACTGCACGATCAAATAAAATAGGTTATTCTTCCTTTAATTTAGATTGTACACTTTGATATGAGAAAAACAAGTTCCAGGTCATATTTCAAGTCTGCATATGTTTTTTTCAGAGAACTTCAGAGCATTGTGCACTCACGAGAAAGGATATGGGTACAGGAAAAGTACCTTTCACAGAGTTATTCCAAAATTTGTATCCTTTCAATATAACAAGCTTGGCTTGCTCCATCACTTATATTATCGGTGATTCAAGAAACTCTTTCTAAATGAAGTGTCAAAGGAATTTTTCAAAGACAACTTTTTTACGAGGCCTCCAGGCAGAGAAAGTTGAGAGATTACTTTTTGGAGAGAAGATCTCTATTTAGAAGCTCTTAGAATATGGGGGCCAGTATATTCAAATTGTATTGTAATTCTACTGTTACGTGGTCATCTTAAAAACAGCAATAAAATAGTGAAAAAGGTGCAAAATAGTAATGATGTGTTGATATTTAATGTTTTGGAGGTCGTTAGTTTGTTATGGCCATAGTTGAATGGTTTTTTTTGCGAATCTACAGAAGTTGAATTTGATTCCTTATCAAAAAGATGAGGATGTGTGAGACTAAAGATGAGAAAATGTGAAAAATCTCAATTTGCAGATTTCATACGTAGTCTTGCAAAATTCCTTGACTTAGTTTCTAGATGTGTCAAGGCGGTGATTTTACAAAGCATAACGGGACTGGAGGTACGTGATGAAAGCTTTCAAAAGCGTTAGTGCTGCAAAAGGCTTGCTCGGACAGCTAAGCTCTTCTGTTGATCGACTGTATTAACAGACTTTTTTAGACCTTTCAAAATAAGCTGCATTACAGACAATATCGACAGCAAGTCACTATCTTTCTTTTCGTCTTTCCCCTTTAGTCAACGGCCTCTGGCAGGTTCATGACATCCAAATCTTCCAGATTTCTCCTTCTTGACTAGACTTATTACCATGAGTCCCAGTAATCGATTTTAAAGACGAGACTACCACGTCAAACCTATACTAAAGTAAAAGTAAAGTTATTGTTTTTATATATCACCTTTACTTTAATTCAATATTCAAGGGCGCTTTACAATGCCATCACCCCCTCAGCTCAGGCATTTGTTTCTCCCTTTGGGCATATTTTACACAGCGTGCAGCCTCACAGTTGGCGCTTCTGATGTTTTTATTGCCTTCATCACCGAGGTACCAATTTTACACCTTGGTGAGGTGCTGTACCTACGATACCGGGTGTTTCCAGGTAGTCACCCATCCTGGTAATAACCTGGCCCAACCATGCTTAACTTCGTAGATCAAATGGGAAGCGGTGTATCCATGGTGGCAAGTCGTAGAAATACTGATGTTATGGCATTTAATTTTAATCGACTTTTTTCACTTTTGAATTCCCTTTGGAATGCATCTGCAATACACAGTCATGTACAAAGTATACAGCTATACAGCCAGATACAGCGTCATAAGAATGTGTAAATTCCATTGATTGATGTTGGCCAACGGAAACTTAAAGCGCAAAGCAGACTTTCAAGGAACTTGGACTCGCAGAGCAAAGTCTTGCAAGCAGGAATTCAATGAAAACAGTTGGCGACAGTATTAAGCCTTGTTAGTTTGTTGCTTTCGCTAAATATTAACTGATTTACTGTGAAATTTTGAAGTCAATGTATTTCATTTTAAAAAAATACAAGTGTTTGTGTTTTCTACCATAGCCCTTATCGTAATGAGGCAGATATAGTAATTCGAAAGTAATGGCGTTTGATTATAAGTCGTAGTTAGGAGCGTCTAGCAGCCTTTCAATAGCGACAACTGCAGCCATGCAATAAGTCTTTTATCTTTGGCAGCTTTTTTCTCAATTCTACATAAATTTTGCTGCATTTACGCAATCAATTGGTGTCAAGTTTTGCCTTCTTTTGTTCATTTTGCCAAGGTATTTTCCTTCTTGTCCTTTTCAAAAATGTCGTAAGCAAGTGAAGTCATGCAGTTAAACGTACAAGCTAACTATTCAGATCTATGTTTGACAATGCGCGACATAGAGCTGCTTGCGCAAGAGACCATTACTCTGACAGAATAAAAATATTTCTTAAGAAATCAGAGTAAATTTTTCCAAGATATTTGGTTCTCGTGACTTTCAGTGCATTAAAACACGCATTATTTAAACAGAGCTAAATATCTGTTTCATTTCAAGAAATAAAGGTCGCGATCAGGATATCAGTTGTGTCTGCAGCTCTTAGAACTCATTATCATTATCATTATAAGTGATGACCTTATTTATGATTGACAGTTACCGCTGCGTAGGAGCATCGTACGATTGAAGCATGCTCACGTTAGATTAGAGTTGTTGTTTTTTATTCGCTTGTTATGTTCGTTTGAGATGGCCTGGTTGTTTCGTGTTGTCTTTCGTTGCAGTTATTTTTAACAGGTTATGGGCCCAGAACGCTGGATAAACATGGGCTAAACGAACAGAGAGTTTTGTGTTGAGTTTTTTCTCGCACTGAAGAATGGCCTCGTCATCTGTTGATACGATGAACGTGCTGAAGTTTGCAAAGCTGAACGGAGCTAACTATCGCACATGGGCGTTCAACATGAGGTTGTATCTGGAGAGTCTGGATCTGTTTGAACATGCAGATGGTTCAGCTGAAGCTCCGACTAGTACTGATGGCGATGATGATGCAACTTTGTTGAGAGCCTTCAACTCTCGAGCAAAGAAAGCGTGGACATATATTTGCTTGGCCGTGGAACCTGAACAGCAAATTCATGTCAGAGATACGAAAACTGCGAAGGAAGCGTGGGATGCACTCAAAAATCAGTTTGCACGTGAGTCGATCCTACAAAAGGTCAGATTGCGACAGCAGTATTATTCTTGTCGATTTCAAAGTGGTGGAAATATGTTGGAACACATATCACATTTGAGATCCTTACATGATCAGCTCAAGGAAATGGGAGTGAGTATTGATGATACAGAATTGTCAATGACACTACTTGCTAGTTTGCCTGAAGAATTCAAAGCCTTAATCACTGCTCTTGATGCTGTTGGGGAAGATAACTTGTCCTTTGAAAAGGTAAAAGGTATGCTTTTAAATGATGCTGATCGTAGTTTGGATACTTTTTATGCAAGAAAATCTGAAGATGCTTTTTCTGCCAGACGATCAATGGGACACAAAAGGGGGAAACAGGGACGTGGCCCAAGTGGTCCTGTGAATAATGAGGTGAAGTATGATAAACCTTTTCGTGGAACATGTCACAACTGTAAGGAAAAGGGACATTTTGCAAGAGACTGTCCAAAGAAACTTCCAAAGGATAATTCACAACGTGGTAATATGCGAAGCAAGGCATCTGCTAATTGTGCTGAGGACAATGATCCTGTTCAATTTATTTACGAGGAAGCATTTTTTACCTCTGATCAAGTAGTAAATAATTGTGAATGGATTATCGACTCTGGAGCAACGCAACACATGACATTTGATAAAGATTCATTATCTGATTACGTCGAATTCAAGCAACCATGCATTGTAAATCTTGGTGATAATGCTACAATCTTTGCATATGGCAAGGGTACTTACCGTCTTGTTGCAGATCTAGAAGATAGTGCTCAGCATATTGCACTCCATGATGTTCTTTACCTACCTGATCTTGACAAAAACTTGTTGTCTGTTCGAGCAATGACAAAACTTGGAGCTTCTGTTGATTTTGAAGGAAATGTTTGCAGAATTTCAAGAAATTCAAAATTATTAGCTGTTGGTGAAATGCAAGGAAAACTGTATATTCTGAAAACTGTTCCTGATGAGCATTTAAACATTGCAAAGGATAACACTGATATGCAGTTGTGGCATTGTCGTTTTGGCCATTTAGGAATGGACAATGTTTCAAAGTTGGTGAAAAGCAAAATGGTAGAGGGAATGGATTGTAATGTGAAAGCTGAAAGAAAATCTGTTGGTGAACCTTGTGTTATGGGGAAGCAACATCGTACCCCATATCCCAAAGGAGTAAGCACTCGTGCTACTGAAGTTTTTGAAGTTGTTCATAGTGATGTCTGTGGACCAATGTCTGTCAATTCTCATGGAGGTTCTCAATATTTTGTCACCTTCATTGATGATTATTCTAGATACACTCATGTTTATTTTATTAAACATAAGCATGAAGTGCTGGATAAGTTCAAAGAATTTGTCAATTTCACAACAAATGTTACAGGACGACAAATGAAAACATTGGTAACAGAAAATCATGTGAAAACCTTACGATCTGATAATGGTGGGGAATATGGATCAAAGGTGTTTGATGCTTACTTGAAAGAGAAAGGGATTGTACATGAAACCACAGTTCCTTACAACCCTGCTCAAAATGGTGTTTCTGAAAGAATGAACCGCACTATTGTTGAAACAGCTCTATCGATGTTGTCACAGTCAAACATGCCAATGGAATTTTGGGCTGAGGCTGTCAATACGGCTGTATATTTAAGGAATAGAAGTCCTACTACTTCATTAAATGCAATCACACCGTATGAAGCACTGTTTAATTGTAAGCCTGATGTTTCACATTTAAGAGTATTTGGATGCAGAGCATTTGTTCACATTCCAAAGGAGCAGCGCAAGAAATTTGAAGAGAAGTCTCGTAAATCTGTATTTGTTGGCTATCCAGATGGAACCAAAGGTTACAAGTTGTATGATCTGAAGTCTCGTCGTTTTATTCGTAGCAGAGACGTTATTTTTGTTGAGAAAGAGTTTCATGATTTTGATAATGGTCAATCATTGAAATTGAATTTGCAGTTCTTTTATCCAATTTGTGATGTTCCAAATGTACCAGATCAAATTGTTGAGAAAGATCAAATCATTGAAGAAGTTCAACAAAACATTGATCAAGCTGAGTCAGAAATTGATGAACCTGCTGTTATTGATAACCAACCAGTGGGAGATACGTATGAAGACAATTTTATGAGAGAAGTGGAAAATTTGCGTCCACAAAGACAGCGCAAGCCTCCTGTTAGATTTGTTGAAGAAGAATTTTATGCCGCAGAGGCTCTTACAGCTGACATAAATGAGCCAAGTAATATTTTTGAAGCATGGAGAGGAGATCATTCTACTTATTGGAAAGAAGCAACAAATTCTGAATATGATTCATTATTAAGTAATCATACATGGGATCTTGTTCCATTGCCTGAAGGGAAGAATGTTGTTGGCAGTCGTTGGGTGTTTAAAGTGAAACGTAATGCTGATGGTTCTGTTGAGAGGTTTAAAGCTCGTCTTGTCGCTCAGGGATATTCACAGTCTCAAGGAGTTGATTATCAAGAAGTTTTTTCTCCAGTTGTGCGTTACAGCTCAATTAGATCTCTGTTAGCTGTGGCAAATATTTGTGATTGGGAAGTTCATCAAATGGATGTGAAGACTGCTTTCTTACAAGGAGATCTTGATGAAGAAATTTACATGAAGCAGCCTGATGGTTATGCTGACAAGGAAAGACCAAATCATGTTTGCAAATTGAGGAAAAGTATCTATGGTTTGAAGCAAGCTGCACGGTGCTGGAACTTTGCAATTGACAGTTTCCTGAAGTCAGATGGTTACAAAAACAGCGGTGCAGATTCATGTTTGTATGTCAAGTCAGTGAAGCAGAGCAATGGTAAGGTTGATTTTATTATTCTTGCTCTCTATGTTGATGATATCTTGTTGTTTTCTAACAACATTGATATGCTGACAAAGGAGAAGATCACACTTGGAAAAAGATTCAAAGTTGAAGATCAAGATGAAGTGCATTATGTTCTTGGCATGTCTGTGAAACGAAATCGCAAGTCAAGAACACTTTCTATCAGTCAGCCAAAGTACCTAGAAGGGATTCTGAAGAGATCCAATATGGATAAATGCAAACCCGTTTCTACACCATTGGAACAGGGAAGGAAATTTCAGCAGTTGTCAGATGATGAGAAACCTGTTGATGTACAAGCATATCAAATGATCATTGGTTGTTTGACATATGCAACTACTGCCACACGACCAGATCTTGCTGCAGCAGTTGGCATACTTTCAAAATTCATGTCAAAACCTGGAAAAGATCACTGGACAGGTATTAAAAGGATCTTACGATATATTCAAGGGACACTCAATTATGGTCTCGTGTTTTCTGCTGATGATAAAAGTCATACATTAGTTGGCTTTTCTGATGCTGACTGGGCAGGCGATTTAGATACTCGACGTTCAACCTCAGGATATGTCTTTCAGATTCAAGGTAATACTGTTAGTTGGTGCAGCAAAAGACAAGCTACTGTGTCTAAATCATCAACAGAGGCTGAATACACTGCATTGAGTGGAGCTTGTCAAGAAGCTGTCTGGATGAGAAGATTACTTGCTGATATTGGATTTGAACAAAGGGGACCATCTACTATTTTTGAAGATAATCAAGGAGCAATAGAACTTGCAAAGAACCCTAAGTTTCACAATCGTACAAAACATATTGATGTATCATTTCATTTTATTAGAGAGCAAGTAAATTTGAAAGCTATCTCAGTTAAGTATTGTCCAACTCAAGATATGTTAGCGGACATTATGACTAAAGGTCTTTCAAAGATTGCTTTTCAGAGATTTAGAGACAATTTAGGAGTAAAGGAGATAAATTGACTCAATGACTTACTTATTTGTTTAAATATGATCATCAAGTGGGAGTCTTAGAACTCATTATCATTATCATTATAAGTGATGACCATATTTATGATTGACAGTTACCGCTGCGTAGGAGCATCGTACGATTGAAGCATGCTCACGTTAGATTAGAGTTGTTGTTTTTTATTCGCTTGTTATGTTCGTTTGAGATGGCCTGGTTGTTTCGTGTTGTCTTTCGTTGCAGTTATTTTTAACAGCAGCAGAGCTTTATCTGGTAGTTCAGTCACTACTAGTACAATCAATATATTCGTTTTGCAGAATCTGTCAAATTCAAATAGAACTTGAGCAAACGATGATTCGGTAATTTGGTATCAGTTTCATTTTGGCCATTTGAAAGTTCGGATACCTACGAGTCGTCCGATATCAGGTAGTCCACATTTTGGCTTCCAAGGTGCTTACGGATAGACCACGTGCTCTTCCCGCAACCTCCGGAACACTGAGACTGATTTAAGGCTGCCAAAGAAACAGTCAGACAATGGGCAAAAATTGCATTTTCTTTCCGGGAGCTAAACTATAGAATAACCTTCCTGCTGAGTCTAAGACGGCATTGTCCCAGAGTTGTTTCAAGAAATTGATAAGTGGCTATTTTTTCGTTTTATCGTGTACAATGTACGATTATCAGTAGGTTTTTGAATTTTGGTTTTTTATATTCTAAGGATATTTTGATTTTAAATTGTATATTGTAATTAGATTTTTATTGGAGGGCCCCATGATAAACAGCTACTGCCGAAGGGCAACCATCCTTAAATTTGATATTTTTGATATTTGAAATCATTAAGGAGCGTTGCCCTTCAACAGAGTTGTTTTACAAGGGGCCCTCCACTTAAAAACATTACTTACAACATACAAGATAAACTTACTGAATATAAAAAAAAATTACAATATAAGAACCATAATATAAAAACCTAATGCAAATTTACAGTCTAATTTAAAAGAAATAGAGAAAGTCCTAAATAGATTTTTTAAAACTATTCAGGGAAGATGCCGGTTTGGTATCGGCAGGAAGGTCATTCCACGCTTTTGCTCCTCGATAGGAAAAACATTTTTGCCCATTACTTGACTTTTTCATAGGTAGTCTTAAAACCTTTCTCTGAATTGCGCAGACCATAGGAAGAGCACTTTGAGTTTCGGGTGAAAAGGTCACACAAGTATTGGGGAGCCAATTCATGCAGGGACTTGAAGACCATTGTTTTAGATTCACCCGAAACTCAAGGTGCTTTTCCTATGTCCTGCGCAATCTTTGATCCTTAAAAGAATCAAATACGATGTTACTTGATTCGACGTTAATATATCTTCGAGCTCGTCTTTGCTTACGTTTGCAATGGGCGTAGCCATGAAGTCAAAGTTAAAAGCAGTGCAGAAAACGTCAGAAGATTACCTTCATGCCTTAGTTGACACGAGGCTGCATTATTCGTAACTGGGGCTTGGAGAGGCACAATTAGGCAGAACTGTACGACGAACTAGGCTAGGGCGATCTATATCACAGAAGATGATACGGATATTTGTGTCATTTTTAGGTTCTACGGAAAATAGGTTCACATGGGTACCTCTTTGCTGGAATACCGCCATAACTCAACGCGAACAATCTGACAACTGAATACACCCTCGCGTATACGACCAGAATGTCGGCAGAACTATACGTATCTCGTATACCTACTTCCAAAACATTCTTTATGAATGGAATGTTCTAAATCACGACATCAAACATTCACGGTCCATATCCAAGTTTAAAGGGAAACTAGACTGGCAGTGATAAGGTCACCTAAAAACCCTATTTTGTGATGGCTTTGATACAGAAGGTATCAACAAGCGGACAAAGCTACGGGTGAACTTCAGTGCACTGGACGAGCAAGGATTTTGACACAGTTTTGATCATAGTAGACTAACTTCTTTGTATGGGAGAGGCATCGAGGATAATACGCACTTTCTTCTGCACTGCTACCAGTTTGACCTGATGCGTGGAAATCTCTTTCGCCAGCTTACCATCCTTGATTTAGACATAAACGAATTGCATTAAAATGCACTGTGCAGTTTGCTTCTGTTTGGGAGCAAAGGTCTAAACTTAGCTGAAAACAGAATAATCATAGAAGCAACAATTTCATTCATCGAAGCAACAAAAGCGTTTTGATTGAATGCTTAAAGAATAAACAGCAGTGACCTCTCTATCTCCCCTTATCATTGTTAGTTTTATCAGGGAAACTTGGTACAAAATAATCAATTAATGCATAGATGTATGAACCAGATTGGATTCCACATGTTAGAAATTTAGGGTTTTTGTATTTGATAGAAAGCTACCTTAGATTCTACCTTTGTTGCTAAAGTATTGAAATTGTAATTGCCGTCTAAAGTAGGGTCCAGATGACCTTCCGTCTTTTCCTGCTTTAGATGGGACAGAAGAATGTAACAAATTTTTGTGTTTAAATTTTTTGATGTTGATAGAAAAAACCATGTGGCATGGTAGAAGATTTAAATGAAGTCTTTACGATGGCTTATTGGTTTGCCTTCTGTTACGTCTTGTTAACTACCTTCAAGATCACTGCTTTCCGCACGGCTTTGCTTCCGTTTCCTTCACATAATTGAATTGAATTTTCTTGCCACAAGTGAATTTTGCACTTGACATATCCGTGTGGGCCTTTAATGCAACTGATGTGTTTGGAAAGAAAAACTCTGGCCTTGCTCACCTTATAAAAGTATTCGTCTTCTTTGCAGGAAAGTCAATATATGGACGAAAATTTGACGATGAGAATTTTGTACTCAAGCACACTGGCCCTGGTATGTGTTACAGCTTTCAGTTTGGCCGATGTTCTAGTTCGACTCTATTGAATCGACTTGAAAGTTTTATCAAAATATGCCATAACTGAAAACCAATACAACACATTTTTAGTAAGCAATATCACTCCAAGATTTCTTGGAAAACAAATGGACTTAAAGGTAATTTTTAGGAAAGTGAAGGGATTTTGGTAGAAGCTGGCGAGCCTTGCAGAGGGTTTAGCACGTCCCTCAATCAGAACAGGTCATAAACAGCATTGATGCTCTCATTACAACGTCAAAGTAGTTCTTTGGATCTTCTTTGTAGAGCTAGCCATATGGGCGTATGCTACAAATTCTGTTGATTTAGATGCCCAGCGAAACGCGCCTTGTATCTTTGTACCCGCTGGGCCAATTTCTAGGCAGTTTGCTCCAGTTTAGTTGTTGAGCGAAATATTGATTGATTGAAACTTTCAACTGTTTGCGGGCCGACGTTAGCGGTAATTATATTGATAACGGTCGTGCTGGTGACAGTGGCGGTGACGATGGTGATGAGGGACTTTTCAGGGAATTTCTGAGCGAATCGCAATAGTATTGTTATGAAGCGGAGGGTGGAACCAAAGGTAGGACGCATAAGATCTACTGCCAGTTTGCGAAGGAATTGATAACGGTTTATGGATGTTATTAGGTACCTATTTGTATTGGTATCTATTGTAAGACTTTATCTATTCGTGTAATTTAAGCCAGTTGTGCCTTGTTCCTAGTCCAAGTGGAACACACCAGAACTGAGACAGTGCATAGAAACTTCACATAAATGCCTTTGAAAAGATGTTTGACATGTCCATTTATTTGTTGAATTTCTTTTAATTGTCGATGGAAGAAGTTCATTCATTACTTGAAACAGGTAATTTATTTTTGACGGATGAGTAATTTTAAAAGCATTGCTTCAAACGTTTTTGAAAAAATGAACTGATTCCAGTGACAGTATATATGTTATTTTGTACGATTTCTAGGTACTTTGTCAATGGCGAATTCTGGACCAAATACAAATGGATCACAGTTCTTTATTTGCACTGAGAAAACTGACTGGTAAATACCTTTATCACGACGCCTATTTCCCAATATCAGTTACTGTTTATCACCCTACCAAATGATATCAATTATTGTTGTATGGAATAGACCTAATCGGCTAAGGTTTGTTTTACCCATTTCAAGTCATGTGACCATACCATTGGGAAGTTTTAGTATTATTCTACTTTTTGCACTCATGGCACAACTTTGCATGGTACGAAATATGTCAGGGAAATCAAAAGAAGTTTTATCAAGAGATTCATCACATGACTTGAAATGGGTGTAAACAAACTTTAGCCGATTCTGTCTATTAGAATTTCTGATATAATTTCTAATAGACGTGTCCGGTAGGAAGTACAACTTTATCAAATAATGTAGAATGAGAGTCAAGATGACATTCATGTTTTCTTTGAAACTATGACATTCAATTTACCTATCGAGGTTTCGCTTCTTTTTTTATGCTACCACGTTGCTTGTAGAAAGCTTGCTTACTCTTAGTTCTATTTGTTGATAATGAATGGAGAACAATTTGAAACGTAGGAAAAAAATTGATTTGAGTCTCAATTTGGCCTTAGCCCATTAACATACACCAGACGTCAAGAATTTCAACGTTGATATCTTCGGACAGTAGGAGCGTCCAAAATTGTATGTGTCCGAAATTTTTATAGTTCAGAAATTTTCGCACTATCAGGTGCCCCAGAAAAAAACCCAACGGATTTGAGAAATTCTAATGGCAGCTGTTTCATACTCATTATCAAACTATTAACTTCATTGAAGTCTGCAATAACTGGAATAATTTTTTACATGTTTTCCAGTATTGTTGGGGACTTGGTTGTAAAGTTGAAAAATCAGCAAACTTCAAAATAGCCCCTACGTCAAAACCAGAGAGCTGCTGCATTAGCATTAGTGAATTATAATGGCAAATTATAAAACATGACAATTCCAGCAATGACCGAAGATTGCTGACAAGCACGAAACATATAAGTTAACTGAACATTTAACAGACACTTTTCATAAAGATTTCGGCCAAAACACAGTTACTTTTTCTAAAATGACTAGGCCATCATTGGACTAAAACTTTTAATTGGAAATGAACCTGAAAGTTCCCTCGAAACTAGATTGCTCATGAATCAGCAAGGGATTTCTTTGTCACAGTTTCTTGATCAAATTGTGTGCTTGTCTGTAAACCTATGAAGTCGCAGTACACCTTGCACTAACGCTGACAGCTCTGGTTTGCCCTGACAACAAATTTAAACTTCGTTGATTCTTAACTCTGCAACCAAGCCACCAAAAATTCTGAAAATATACCAAATCTTAAACTAATCATTGCAGATTTAGAGAAAAATAATCATTTAATTATTTATTTGAAACGGTTAGTGTCAATTTTTTAAATCTGTAGCATTTTTTTTTGGGACACCCGGTATAGAAAATCACGGTAGTTTTTTTCAGTATGTCAAGAATGGAATGACGATTGTGTAAGCATTTGAGATGGCTAACATTATCTCCATTGAGAGAACAGAAATTATATAAACCAAGTGAATTATACATTGCAGTAAGGTATGCAATATGAAATGAAATGTAAGTTGCAAATGCAATATGAAATTCAATAAGACGGTCGATGCTTTTGTTGGAAATGTGTCTGAAAACCTCCGAAGTTTTGTGAAATCAGAGTTGGACAATTTTTTGTCCAAAATTTGTTTGTCTGAAAGTTACGTTGAGATAGGCTCTTCACAAGAAAGAATTTTCGAATAAATGAAATCACAGTAAAATACCTGTCGTCTTGATCCTCATTCTATGTCGGGTATGAAAGGTAGAGAAAGTTACCATGGTGATGTTATATCATAAGAACTGACAAATATTGCAAACCCAACAAATAGATTTTGTTTCTGACAACTCGTTTTATAACAAACTGGTTTCAGCCCAGTGAACCAAATATTTTTTATTTAATTCTGAAATTTCAAAATTTTCAAAGTGATTATTTTCTTGTTTGATTTTGTTTAATGATTTTGGGGTGCTATGATCATGATGTTGGCTCTATGGCTACTATGGATTTTTTTTTTGCAACATTGGGCAAAGGAGTGACTTCGACCGGGTTGAAAATATATATTTACTTTGATCGCTGCTGAAGAAAGAGTTCGACGCAACATTTTCGTTCACAGGGTCGTTGACGTACGATTTTCAGAGTTTCGGTGTGCTTCTCAAACATGATACTTAACTGTTTTACCATCCTTGTATTTACTATGTACTCGGCACTATGTACTAGGTCTTATGAAGAAGCAAAATGTGCACTCTCCCAAGTGTTCTAATTTTCCTGATTTCTTAATTTCTTATTTTTCATTTCAGGTTAGACGGCAAACATGTAGTATTTGGACAAGTAGTCGATGGATTGGATATCGTTCGGAAAATTGAGGTAGCCATCGATCCATTAAACGACTTAAGAAATTCGGTTATTGATTAATCAAAAGTAAACCAGTTTGACATATAGCAATCTTGACCGGAGAAAAGCAAAAGAAAGCAATGCCTGACGTGTTGTCGTATTGTTCGACCGTAGAATTCCCTCTGTTATCATCTATCATGCATCTAAAAGCGTTTGGTTTGCTACATTAAATCACCGAATGATATATAGCGGCTGTATTACTAATTTGAAATTTGCAACGTCTCGAAACGGCTTGAATCTTTGGAAAGTTGCGATTTCCTGAAATAGCTTGGCATTAAGCACGCTAAGGTTTATTACACACACATCCCGTAGATTTGTTTCCTTACATCAATGTGATAACTGTTTCATATTTTAGCCCGACAGATGCCATATAAAATCACAAAAAGTGCTTTGACATAGTGTTGCGGTCCATTGACTTTGCAGCTAGAACAGTGAGGAGGACAGAGTTGTAGCCCCATGAAAAATGGTCACAGACTGGATTAGGCCTTTCTAACAACTGTGGTCTCAGTTCTTAGAATACTCTTGCTCATGAAATAATTGTTAAAGCATTACGGTAATGCCATTACCGTAAGAATAAACAACCATGTTGCACATTTCCGAAATTTCTTTGGCCCTTTTAATTAGTAAAATGATGAAGGTAAAGTGATATTCAAATTTTCACGTTGTCTGAAACCATCATCAAGTACGCAACCAATTAAATGCACTTGTGATATACACCTTGTATGTACAGACTACCATAATTATTATTCCTTTCTGTAGGCTGTTGGAAGTGAAACTGGAAAGACCAAGAAGAAGGTAGTGATAGAAGACTGCGGTGAATTGAAATAAGCAGTGCAATACAACACCCGTAGATCAAGCTGCAGATGCAAGTCTGGCCGAAACCTGGAAGAGACTTCACAATTTTCAGCCTGCTGTTGGGCATAACTGGGTGAGGAAGGCGTGGATGACATTTTCCTTCAAATCAAAGAACAGGACAGAAAACATTCAACAGTGTCGTATTGGGATATTGTCGATCCTTTCTTATTGATGCAAAATCTGAAGATAGCCTTGAAGGCCAGAACCATAGTTCGACACATTGAAAGTGTTTCATTTAGATAGTGACCAAACTGCTTGAAACAAGTTCATGACAAATATATGTTTAATTGAGCCGCGTAGAAAAAGAGTCGTTTTTGCTAGACTGGTATAGATTTTGAATGACAACTGAGCAAAATTGGCATTTGGCTAGTAATTGAATGAATTTAAACAAAGTAAGTACACTCCTCCATTGCGTCGCATTGCCTGTATCATTTGCTTTCTGTATTTCAAATAATGGTGACAGCCTTCGAGAATATCTTCAACCAGTGTACATTATCAAATATCAGTTTATGAATTGTGATGTAGGGTCATAGGCTTTGCTTTCATGATCGGCGGGATTCGCTCTGGCTTCGTATGTACAAATAGTTACACCATGCTTGTGAGCCTAGAATGAACAAAGTTATTAATGTGACGTTTTTTATGCTCAACCTATAAGCAATGATTATAACCGGTGAGATTACCAAATTTATCACGATTGCACAAGTTGCAAAAAAAGTCGATCAAATCTGAGCCTAGAAGCAAGAAGTTGTAAACTGCAATCAAATTGGCACAATCCTTCTACAGATTATGAATGCACAGGTTAAAGTTTGGTCAAAATTTAAAATCAATATTTTGCTTTCTGCTGATCAATCTTGACAAGTTTCGCAGCAAATGAGCCCCAAGATTACGCTGCATGTGGCAACCCCTGACTCGATTAGCAATCAAAAACTTCAAATGTTGGTATATGTTTAAAGCCCTAAATAACAGGGTGCTGAGGTAAATTTTAGCCTCTGGCACTTTTACTGTGTGAAATCATGTTTATTTGGCTCCATTCAAATTGAAAGAAGGCCGGTTAATTTCCATGGGAGCGAAATTAAGCTTATTTGTTCTGGTCTGGTACTATGGTTATTTGCAGTAAATATTTGTTTTGCCTATGGATTGAGATGTCCTTGGATCGAGCCCCGTTAGGAGAGCACTTTAAGTGTCCAGCTATGGTAGCGGACTCACGGTTAACATTTATGCATCCATGTGTGTAGTACCAGCAGTAAGCAATGAATAAATTAGTCGTAAAAGGTTTAAGGAAAATCTTCCTATTTCGTTTCGGTTTCTCTCGATTTGATTCCTGTTTATGCTGTCTGTTATCATGCTCTGTAGTTACCTTTGTGAATTCACCCTTGAGTCCGATGTAATAAACTCTAGTCGCATCATTGCCAAAATTATCAGGAAAATATATTGATAGATGTTCTACATTTGAAAATCTTGCTACCCTACAACGAAAAAGTGGATATGTCATTTAACTTTGAACAATGTATTGGCATCATCTAGGGGTAAAAAATCAACCCTGGCATTGTCATTTAACCCAGTGTTGGCTATCCATGGATGTGCACTTTACTGGATTCAAGTATGTTAAGAAGGGAATTAGACCACATTATTAGTCTACTTGTAATCTTTTCATTGTTCTGCAAAATCTTTCTTTGCACGTAAAAGTTACAATGGTTATTTTGACAGACGGTCAAAGTTTGGTAGATGAAGTACGCCCTCCTTAGAGGTAGTTTGGAGCTGACAAAAAGCTAAGTAATGCCATTTTTAGGGAATCTTTCTACTTTATGTTTCACACATTTTGGAAGAATTCAAGGTTAAAGAAAATACCATAATGTACATTGAAATTTTGGTTAAGAAAGGTTGAGCTGAGAAAAATATAGTTAAGCCTGTCAGATAGATAATGCAATTTAACCTCGCAGGGATATATACCCCTTTCCATGCCTGATTTGGATAACAACAGTTTCATCTTACCTGGTGTTGTATTCTAGCTCTCCTTTATAATCATGATTGAGATCGAACTCTTGATCACACTTTTGGCCAGTGTCATCAAAACTCATCTTCGGGTGATTTTTATATCTGTGAAATAAATACAAGCATTAAAATGATCAGATTTCATTAAAAATGGGATGATTTAAAAAGATCAAATATGTGGGTGCACCAAAACAGATTAATCAACGTTTGACAGGACATGATAAATAATTCAAAATTACGGCTGTCTTAGGCCCTGTTTATATGGGGAAAAGCACCTCACCTGCCAGACCCGGGGCTGACAGGCGAGGTAAATTTCAGTCACTGTTTATATGAGATTTTTCACCTCACCTGTCAGCCCCGGGTCTGAGAGGCGAGGTGGAGTAAGGTCTCTCTTCCGTGAAATCAGAAAGAACTGACCAATGAGAATCAACGAAAAATTTCATTTCACCTCACCATACCGGTGGTATTTCGTTTATATGGAAAAATTTCACCTCACCCAGGTGAGATTCCACCTCTTGTGAGATGGGATTTCACTATACCGGTGGTGTTGCGTTCATCATGTAAACGATAACTGAAAATACAAAAGATTCCATTGGAAGGTGGCATCTCGCCTCTCAGCCCCGGGTCTGGCAAGTGACGTGTTTTTCCTCATATAAACAGGGCCTTAGAATAATGCTTATCAGGGATGAAACTTTGGGTTAAATTGATCCTATCGGTAGATATATTAGCTTAACATTTGGGTATTATGGTTATGGTTAACGTTGGTAACAAGAAATATGGTTTCTCTCTCAAAAGCCCAACTATGAACGCAAGCTAGTTAAACTATACATTTGATGCACAAGAAAATGGGGATTCTAACCATTTAAAATGATTGGCAGATATTGTAAAATGATATCTTCGACAAATTCATTGCTTGAGAGTTTACCATCTTCACAAACTATCTTGTACCCTTGCGTTTGAGTTAACAGAATCTGACACAAATCAGTCGGAAGTGCAGTTCCTAAACTTTTGAAGAGTGTCTGGAATTTTTCAAATTTCTTCGCCGATTGAAACCACATGCTGTCAAAATTGGCAAATGATTTTTCTGCCCTCCTACATGTAGCTACAGTTGTATTTTGCTGCGAAAGAAGGACCAGAGCACATACCGAGAGCTCCAAGTCTGTCCTGGCTGTGTGCAAATTTTCGAGCAATTCGATTAGTTCAAAGGGTGCAAAATAGCTTTTTCGTACTTTTACCTCGTGAATTTTTGAATCATGGGAGAAAGGGACTTTATTCATCGCACTAAAGGCATGTACGCATCGGGATCACATAAGCCACCTTTAATCCGTATTGAGGCCGTTGAGGTTTAAAAATCAATCAGAGTCTTTACATAAATACCCAATAAACGCAACAATACGTTCTGTTAGCTTCAAACAAGGTATCATTGCGTGCCTTGAAAGTTCGGCTACCACAATGTGAAGAAATTGAAAAATTGATGTTTTCTACCAGAAAACGTTTACCGTAGCCTTAAATCGGTGTAAAATGGTGGATATTATTCAAATTCAGAAGCAATTCAAGAAGAAGCGAGGAGTTATTTTTGATATTGCGTGTAGGAAACAGTTATAATGCTAGACCAGGACTGAGTTAAGGCCTTTGCTGCATTCCTGTCCAAAATAATAAATACTTAACTGTTTTTGATATATACCTAATTACAGAGATAATGGACCTTTAACTATTCTACAAAAGAGTCTGGTTATTGAGCAATGTGTTTGTAAATTGTTATACATTTCTATATGAAAGATTTGATTGAGTGTAATTGGAGCTTCCATTGCTTTTGTTGTTCACGTTCGAAAATTCTTCAGCATGTATCAAAATAGCATCATTTAATTTAGGCTATGTTGTAGAATAGCTGAAAAGTCTACTGTTCTTAGTATATGAAAGAATTGGAAGAAAATTAAAGGGAATCGACATGGTTAAAAGCTGGCCCGGGCCAGGTCAAAAATATAATCTATTGTACTCGACAGCTTCGACGCATCCGGTTTCATTGTGTAGCAAAAGAAACAATGGATTTGTGGGCGTTTCTCTGGCCTATTTATAGCGATTATGAGATATACCTATGTCTATTCCCTTTAAATAATGAACCAGATAATTTGAGATTTTTCAAATTTCTTTGTCACCAATACATTTTTGATGATGTTTAAAGCCTAGATAATTTTTGTATTGCAACACATGAATGAAAGTATTAAAAGGAAATGTTAAGGAAATTTTGGTGGTCATTTTTAAGATGGCTTTTCCACTCAAATAAAATATTTAATTACGCTATGCAGTGATATACAGTAAGAAGATTTCATAACAGAGATTTACAGTATATTCAATCCTTACAATTTCATTTTTGATGGATGCATGTCTCCTTCACCTCCAATCACAATTATTCCTTTTAATTTGACATTCCCAGTGAATCTATTAAAGATGAGAGAACTTGAAGATAACTTGGTAGCTCCCTTAATTCAGTCCTCTAACATTAGCACGGATTGCTTTCGTTCCCATTCCATGCAGCATGGTGTACTTTATTAAGTACCAGATGAGTATCTAATACTTGCGTACCTGCTTCAACAAAATGGCATATTCAGATCAGCAATTGTATGACATAAATTCAAGTGGTATATAAATCATTTTGCATACAGCTATCTGTTGTACCTGTATGACCATGCACTTGCATCAAGTCTATTGCTTCTTCTTGGTTGTATGAAATCAACAAGGATTTTCTATTGCAATTTATATTTTCATGTTTGAATCTTCAATTCTTACTGTATCCATCCAAAAATGATATTAAAGCTAACATGCCTCCCCAATACCTGTTGCATGAGGCAACTGATGCTTCACTGGCAGTAACTTCATGTTTAAGAGTGCAATGAATAAATAATCTGGCAGTCATTTGGAATTTCAAATGTTTGATTATATGATAAAGAACTCACGGAATATTGAAAAGCAATTCTTCATCTGCATCACTCTGTACAAACTGAAACAGGAAATCCAAAAGGTATAAGGCCTACAGTAGAGTTTCCTCACATTTGCAGTATTTATTTTGGTTTCAGTTTGGGCAATCGTCAGAAACTGCTTCCTTACCTAAGAAACTACAGGCAGTCTTATGGCAAAAGCCATAGGTTGTACTATAATTCTCATTTCTTATTTATATACAGGGCATCCCATAAAATATGTATGCCAATGGAAATGGCTACTGTAAACATGCTGTAAAAGAGGGTGTTTGGAAAACTAAGACCCCGAAAACGAAGACCTAAGATCTCAAAAACTAAGACCTCAAGAACTAGAGTTTCTTACAATTGTCAAGATCTTAGCACTGATTTTAGCAAACTTGTCCTAAGATGCCATCCAACATGTGCATATGAAATTGAAAACTAAAGGTTCTTGAGAAGAAAAATCATGAAAACTAAGACATCAAAAACTAAGACCTAGAAAACTAAGACCTCGGAAATAAAGGCCTCGGAAACTAAGACCTCAAAAACTGGCGTTGGCGCTTCCTGGACACAAATTGCCAAACCTTGGCCATTTCTCGACAAAAAGTTTTACTCAACCCAAATCGCTAAAATTCCATATTTCTATAATAATAATAATAATAATAATAATAATAATAATAATAATAATAATAATAATAATAATAATATGAAAACTAAAACCACCTTCAGGAAAAACAGAAAAGAAAATATGAAAAATAAGACTGTTTTATAAAAGCTAACGTTTCGATTAAAAATCTTCCTCAGAGATTTTTGACTCTGAGGAAGATTTTTAATCGAAACGTTAGCTTTTATAAAACAGTCTTATTTTTCATAATAATAATAATAATAATAATAATAATAATAATAATAATAATAATAATAATAATAATAATAATAATAATAATAATAATAATAATAATAATAATAATAATAATATAAAAACAAACACTGTTGGATTACGTAAACGTTTCGATTAAAATCTTCATCAGTATAAAAAAACAATAATAATAATAATAATAATAATAATAATAATAATAAATATGCACTTATAGAGCGCTAAAATCTATACACATATTCTAAAGCGCTGAACAAATTCGAATTAAAAACCTTTACATTACAGCAAGAAAAGCTAAAAGATGTCCTTTATATGTTAAAATGATTATCAAATAAATGGGTTTTTAATCTTGTTTTGAAAGTATGGACGCTCTGAGATCTTCTAATTTCAACAGGCAATTTGTTCCAGAGCCTAGGGGCTGCAGTGCAAAATGCTCTGTCCCCACGAGATGTAAATTTTGTCCTTGGAACTATTAAGGCCACAGATTTTTCTGACCTCAATTTGTATCTATCACTTGTTTGCAACCTCAACATATCTTTCAGGTAGGCTGGAGCCATGTTGTTAAAGTGAATATGACGCGAAAATTTTTATTGATGAAAAACGTCAATTTGAGTGAGCTGATTTCGAATTTCGACATAAAACTTTCCAAAACTAAACCGTTTTTTAGATACTCTGTTTGCAAACTTTCCAAAACTAAACCGAATTTCTTCACAAAAAAGTGTCCGGGGATCTGGGTCGAGTTTTTGGACTTGTGACGTAAAGTGTTTGGGTAGACAGACTGGAGATACTTGCATATCAAAGGATAGTGTTGTAGTCACAAGGGTTTTAGGGTTTCATAGTTGCCCTACAGAAAACCTCCACACTCGTATGATTCAAATTCCACCGAATTTGTGTTCTCACACTATTTTGGCAGTTAATTGATGTCTTTTGTACACCTGAATTCCACAAATTGGCACTCAATTAACGCTTTCTTTGATGAAAGAAGTGGGATCATATTTAACCACGGAGATATTGGGTTCTGCCTTTCAGCGTGACTCAGAGAATACAACAAGAGCACAATAGGAATGAGTTCATCCTTTCATCAGAACTGCTCGCTTCGTTTCCTCATGATTTCAAGTTTCAAACCATTGCAAACAGAGTACAAACAAACAGCGTCGCTCGAAGAAACATTTGCTGTAAAGTTTCTCAAGTGGACAGGTCGTAGGAAGGGAGGGAAAGAATTCAGACCAACTGATCTTCATTGACTGGCTATGCTTCGAAAGTCGAAACAGAGGGTCTACGGGTTTAGGCCATATCCATTCTGTCTGGTTGGCACTCGACTGAGATAGATTTATTTCGCTGTAATCGTATTTTTAAAAGTTTCATGAGGTCCAGAGATGTGCTGATACTACAGATACTTTGCTTTGGTAAGTGTTGATTTTGTTATTTAGCGCTACCAGACTAAATCAAGGACAAACCTAATCTGATCACGCTAGGAGAATTGAGAACCGCGTAAAGTCATGGATATCGTACTGGTCAAGCTTCCTTCCCCAGAGTGTAGGACTTCGTCCTGTGAAATTCCAATACTCAACCGTTTATAAGCCATAAATGTCTGAAATCTTTGCAACATGGACTATCATTTATTGTTATTTCAAACCCTTGAGTTGGTTAGATGTGCAAAGGTTGCTGTGAGACATGGCTTCGTGATATCAAGCTTGCAAATAGCGTTTTGTACCACATTGACGAGAGAAAAAATATTTGAAAACATTGTAAATTTAGCAGTTGAAGTATTCAAGAAACCAGGAGTGGAATTCCTTAGTTTTAATCGGTTAAAAGGGTGAATAAACAATCAAAACCTGACCGCTTATCAAGGTTTCGTAATGGTTTCATGTATGAAACATTGCATGGTGTTGTCATTTCCACAAACACTTTACGTCACAGAGACCTGGTACTCAACGGTCTGACCGCGCAGAATTGCCGCCACTTTTCGAAGCAAAGTGGGGGCTGCTCAACCCCATTTCCTGAAGAAATAAGCGCCTAAATTAGAAAATAAAGTACACCATCATGACCAGCGATGTTTAATGCATAATATTAGACAATAAAAATTTTCGCGTCATATTCACTTTAAGTGTCTTGAATGTCAACAACAAAATCTTGAAGTCAATCCTTTCTTTTACCGGCAGCCAATGCAATTCTCGCAGTACTGGAGTGATGTGATCATACTTGCGAGTCCCAGTAATAATTCTTGCGGCAGCATTTTGAACACGCTGCAACTTTTGCAACTGAGAATTCGACAAACCAAACAGAAGACTGTTACAGTAGTCGAGTTTACTTGTGATTAGAGCATGCACAATCTTTTCAGTCAGGTCTCGAGTAAGATATTTCCTTATGTGCTTGATATTGTAGATGTGATAAAATGCAGCGCTGCGCTGCACGTCTTCGTAATATGACTTTTCATGGACAGATTGTTGTCAATAAGTACTCCCAAATTTTTAACACTAGTTACTGGCTTTATCTCTGAATCTCCGATTTTGATAGAATCTATCGTGATTTTACTTAACTGATGTTTAGAACCGTTAATAAGAAACTCTGTTTTTGAATCATTGATCTTTAGCTTGTTTACTAGCATCCATTTTCTAACATCATTGGCACAATTCTGTATTACATGAAGTGCTTCTTCTTGTGACGTTTGATTGACTGGTTTAAAAGACAGATATATCTGGTGGTCATCGGCATAACCGTGAGCGTTTGGAAGATGCTGCTCAATTACATTAAACAAAGTACTTGCGTAAATAAGAAACAAGATGGGACCCAAGCAAGAACCTTGGGGCACTCCATACTTGAGTTTTTCTCTATCTGATACTACGTTGGAGATCTGTACACGTTGAAATCTGTTGCTGAGATATGATAGAAACCAGTCAAGAGCCTTTCCTGAAATTCCCACTTTTTTCCTTAGAGTTTCTAATAATATGCTACGGTCGATGGTGTCAAAGGCGGCACTTAAATCGAGCATTACTAACAACGTAACTTTGTTGTCATCCATATCAGACAGGATGTCCGAAGTTACTTTCAACAACGCAGTCTCTGTACTGCAGTTCTTCGTGTAAGCCGACTGGCAAACCGGAAAGGGACAGTTTAGGCTCATGTGTGATAGGACCTGTTCAGACGAGCAACGCTCAACCAACTTCGAAACGAACGGTAGATTACTCACTGGTCGGAAATTCGGAAATACTATGTCCAAAGTAGAGCTTTTCAATAATGGAGATAAAAGTGCTTCTTTACAAGCATACGCAAGGTGACCAGTCTGTAATGACAAATTGACAGTATGAGCAAGGAATGGCAGTATTATATCAAGACATTCTTTGAGCATCCAAGTAGGGATAGGATCCGCAGCACATTGTTTGTTAGGTGATTTCATAATGAGCTTTTTGACTTGGTCTTCTGATAACCTTTCAAAGACCGAAAACTCTTTGACTTGCTTGTAATCCATCAAATACTCTGCAGAGCTTGTATCATCTCCATCTCATCAAGTTTTTCTCTAATTAGGTCGATCTTCGTGATAAAGTATTCATTAAATTCATGCTTCATAATCGATTTGACTAATTTGAAAAGTTTCCTCTGGTCTCCCTGTGATTCTTCAATTCTATCAGAGTAATATTTCTGTTTCGCTGTATTTAGCAGATACAAATACTCGTTCCTTTTAGATTTGAAATGTTCTTTGTCGTTTTCATTCTTTGAACTATGCCATTTTTTCTCCGCCCTCTTTTTTGCTTTTTTGGCTTCTTTAATACTACCGTTAAACCATGGTAATTTTGGTCTTACAACAAATGACCTTGTTTTGAGGGGGGGCGTGCTTGTCCAATAATTTTGACAGTGTATCACGATACAACAGCACAAGCTGATCCAGATCGTTTTTACCTTCACTTTGTAAATCTTTTAACCCTAACGGGGACAACTGTAAGTCTACCTTGAACTGGTCTAGATCAATCTTTTTTAGGTCTCGATATGAAATTGTCTTCTTTTCTAACGTTGGTCTCCGACATGACAAATAGCACTGCACAAAGGCATGATCAGAAATAAAATGTGTGGCGTGGGGGGTATCAAAAACAACATCTTCACAATTTCTAGTAATTATTAAATCCAATGTGTGTCCAGATTCATGTGTGGGAACATTAACATGCTGCTTAAGACCAACACTTTCTAAGACATCCAAGAACTTAGCAGAGCAGCTGTCTTCAGGTGTTTCTACATGAATATTGAAGTCACCAGTTATTAAAAGGGGTTCCTAACATATAACAAGATGTTCCAAATACTTTGAAAAGTCGTCAAAGAACACGCTTACTGGCATTGGATGGTGCTCGGAGTATGGTGGTCTGTAGATAATGCATAACCTTAGTAATCCCTTAGTAACCCATATTTCTAGACACAAATTTCTAGACACAAATTACCAAATTATGACCTTTCCTTGACAAACATCAAAATACCTTTGGCCAGGATTTGGAAAAAGTATACCCTTGAGAGAGGGATATCCCTAGGTTCCTTTTCGTAGACCCGTTCTTCTTTTGGAAAAAAGGGTCTACGCGTAGGCTACATTTCAAACGAGAATTGTTTTGATTGCTTCACTCAGTAGATTGGACATTAAAATAGGCCTATTAGCATGCAACATAGTTGCAGTGCACTGCATGATATGAAGGGGTTACCTAAACCTATTTAAACCTACAATCCTGGCCATAAGTGTTGAGAATGTTTAGAAAAGCCCAAATATTTTCATTTAGCAACCCCCTGCTCCCCCAATTCAATGTTGTTTGTGAAGATATAAAATCTGATACCTGCCATATCTTCTGAAGACAAGAAAACAGCATTGAGATGGGGGGGAGTTAACATTTTGACTGTATTTTGGTGGTGAGGTCTAAAAAATAGGGGAAAGTCAATTTTTTCTCAATACCTTATGGCCAGGATTGTCTGATTAAGGAATTTTTAAAAGTCATTGGGATCAATTCAAATTTGCACATGTCCAACAACTTTGATCAGTACAATTCAAATCTTGAAACAAAGTTAACCTACAGCATCACAGTTTGCAGTTATGACATCATAATTCAGTTTGTGAAGCCACGGCGACAGAGAAGTTACAAGGTATAGTAAAGATCTACTTTGTGGAGGTGGGGGACGTTCAGTTTTATCTTAAAATGTTTGCCAACGGGTAACTCAACAACACGATGGGTAACGAAAATCTTTGCAAGGTTCAGTTTTGCAAGGTCGAGTTTCAATGGGATGTAGCCTACGCATAGACCCATTCTTCCAAACGAAGAAAGAATCTACAAGAGAAAAGGGAACAGCTTGCTACGGTGGCCTTTATCCTAATCCTCCCTTCAAATTATTTGAGAAGCGGGTCTAAACAAAGGCTGTATAAACTAAGTTTCTGGGAATCCAGAGACATCGTAGCAAGCTTTTGCTCTTTGTTTTGTAGACCTTTTCTTCTTTTGGATTAATGGGTTTACACATAGGTTAGTAACAACGGGTAACGGTATAGAGTGGTTTCGGGTATTGGGACATCGGGTGTTGTAGAACATTTTTCATAAAATGAACCCTAGCCCCGGGGGGGAGTACTTGGGTTATGAACATACGGGGAGGTGCCGCAGGAAAATCTATTCTTGAAAATGATACCCTGTCCCGGAGTCAAATTTACTCAAACAATACCCTATCCTTTAGTTTCTTCAGACAAAATTGTGCTCTGCAAGGAAATTTGTACAAACTCTTTTTTTTTTTTTTTTTTTATAAATATAACATTAAAGAAACTACAATACAATAATCTGAGCCAATCATAGCGGGGAAAGACACATGGTCATCTAGTCCCCACTATGAATGGCTCTCACAATTAATTTTAACAATAATCTCAACGTAAAACTCAACGTAACACTACACCACTCTTTACCAATAAACACTACGCTACATTTAGGTACAACGAGAAACCACGCAGAGCGAAGCCGCCCCCAACCATAGAGCCACCAGCAACCCGCAGAGCACCACACACCAGGCCACACCCAGGGAGCCCAGCAAGCGGAACCCGAACCCCGCCGTTGCAAGGTTCAAGCACCACCCACCAAGCCCCCAAGACGGCACCCAGCCCGCAGCACCCCGAAAATCAGCGGCAGCCCCACGGCTGGCCTAAATTAGCTTAAATTAGCTTATTTTATATTGCCCATAAGGACTTGAAGAAATTAATAACAATAGTAACTGTACAAACTCTATCGAAAAATGTGGAAATATTGCCATCCAAGCACTTTTAATCACATTTGCAGAGGGCAAATGGGCTAAAACGACCTTGCAGTGTCAAAAATGACAAATATGGACCCTGTCATGGAGCCGATTTTTACAAAAAATGATACCCTGTCCCGGAGTCGGAATCCTGAAAATGATACCCTGTTCAGCGGCACGTCCCCGTACAGAAAATATATGAGTACTCCCCCCCCCGGGAGCCTAGCAGCCTGGAAGTGAGATAAAAGCTCACCGATCGCACAAGCTGCAACTCTTCAAACATCCGTCTCCATATTTTTGTTAAAGTTATGCTGCTCCACTTTCTGGTGTACTGTCTGTATCGCTGATAATGAAGGACATCCAACGAACGTGATTACTGGTCGCCATCTTCTTGCAACCTTTCAAATAGTGGCCCGTATGCAAACAAAAGAAAAACCTTGTTCCATAACACCCGACAATGTTCCATTATGCCCGACACGACGCACGGGGGCTCAATTTTTTAGCACGCTTGGTGACAGCAAACGTTCGAGCAATACAATGTATTGATGAAACGTTGGAGCATGCTTAGGCCTAATTGCTAATGTCAAGTGTGTCCAAATTTGTCTTGAATTTACGTTGACGATTTAACTTTTTCCCTTAAGTGCTCCATAATACCCAAAACTACTCTATATCTTAAAATAATATGCATTATAAAATATATAGGCCTATAATTCAGATATCCTAAAATCTGCTACACGACAAAAACAACATTTGGTTGGGGGGGGGGAGGTTTGACTGTATTTTGGTGGTGAGGCCTAAAAATAGGTGAAAGTCGATTTTTTCCTCAACACCTTTATGGTGAAGGTGAAGTTGCGTTTTCAGCGCCAAGCGCTGGGATCGCAAAAATAGAGCAGTGGCGAAGTTAGAGGGCATGCTTGTCATGCCGAGCATGACAAAACATTTTCAAAAATAACATTTTTTTCAATCACAAAAAAATAGTTTTTTGTGCGAAAACGCAGTTTCTTGCCGCCCACCCAGTTCAGAAATACAATTATTGATCGAATACAACCCCCCCTGGTAACAAGGTTGGTCTGATGAATTCCCCCGTGTTGTTGAGTTCAGCTCATCCAATGAGATTCGATAGAGAAAAGGAGAAAAACAGGGCATCCGTTGTGATCTTAGCATGATCTGCCGGAAATCCCCCTATGAATATAGTCATGCTATTATAACTGTTATCCCTATGTTCAGTCATGCTAAACAAAGGACCCCACTTATGACACAAAAGTGAAGAACAAAGGTTGGTCGGGCATTAAAACCAAGGCAGGACCTAGGTCATAATAATAATCATAATCCACTCCTGCTTCTCGAGCCATGGTGCGTTTTGATTGGCTGAATATTTTATTCCACAAAAATCATTGCAAAGAAATTAGACCTCAAGTCATGACAAGGTCTCACCGCATGAGTGCAATATTCAAAGGCAGCCCTGTGTCATTTTGTGAGTTTCACTGTGACAAGCGTGTGTTAGGCCTAGCCGATTTGTACGCTCTTTCGAAAATCAACAAGAACTATGGCTCAAGTTCATGCTCAAGGAGCTATTGCTGATCAAGACCTTGTGTCTCAGTTATCAAGAAAGTCCTTTGCTTCGAGGACTGTTGCTGAGCAGAAGCTCATCGTTCAATAACATCGACCGATGCCAAAATTACTACTGAAGACCCGAGGGAGAGCTTTTCAGGAGGATTGGTATCAAAAGAAGGATTGGCTGTGTATAGGAGTGAAGGAATGAAGGGGCTTTTCTGTTGGCCATGTTTATTATTTAGGCCGGGTGCTTCCCAAACATGGACAGAGACAGGTTACACCAATATGCACGGGTTCCTCTCTGATTGCAAAAACATGAGAAGGCCAGTGCTCATTTGGGGGCACATAAAATGTGGAAAATGTTCGATGTGACAGAGAGGGTGGACGTTTTAATTGCACTTGCAGTGTTATCATAATTTGTTGCTGATTAAAGGAACTTTCCAAGAGAACTTTCCTGTTGGTCCTTGCAGTATTATCATATTTTGTTGCCGATTAAAGGAACTATCTCACAAAGGATAATTTTTTTATGCATTCAAGCAGATCATATTACTTGTTTCAAATTGCTGCTGATTAACTTTCCTGTTTGTGCAGTATTATCATAGTTTGTTGCTGATTAAAGGAACTATCCAAGAGAACTTTCCTGTTGGTTCTTGCAGTGTTATCATAATTTGTTGCTGATTAAAGGAACTTTCCAAGAGAACTTTCCTGTTGGTTCTTGCAGTATTATCATATTTTGTTGCTGATCAGAAGAGCCACTTCCCACAACAGCCAATCTTCTTTCAAGATAAATTGTAATGCAGTTTGATTACCCCCAGTTTTACTGTTGCCATAGGCTGGTGGGGTTCCTTCTGCTTAAAAATGGAAAACTCAAGCTATAATAGGCAATCCCTTGACATGGGGCTTGAGCTTAACTCACTACTGAACATTCATTGAGGACTAAATTTGCCTGGCAACTGTTCAGCAAGATTAACTATGTAATCCTTGACATAAATGCCTGCCAAATTTATGGCAATCATAAAATGTCTCACTCAAATTTCAGACTTAGGGGCCGTCCAAAAATCCATTTCGTCACGGATAGCGGAATTTGGCCGCTAACTTCAGATACCCCCTCCCCCCCTACGCTTAACGGACATACAGAATTTAGTGTTTACCTATCTCGCTAACTGTTTCATTGCGATCGTTAGAAACCTTCAACTGTTGACAAGGAGAACCTCTTCTTAGGCCGTTTCTGTCTCTACTTTACGTTATCCAGCGATGAATCTTTGTAAAATATGATTGAAAACATTGTTAGGTTCCATTCCGTCACGCTTAACGGATTAGTAATAAACCCCCTCCCCCCGTAACGGCCAAATTCCGCTATCCGTGACGAAATGGATTTTTGGACGGCCCCTTAAAACGAAAACATTTGAACACCAAGTTTTGGTCTAAAATTTCAGAACATAAAGGGTTTCCCTCTGTGTGCAGCTACATATTTTACTTGCACAGAGGGATGGGTGTTGCCCCTTTTTATATAAAAAGGGGCGTTTCCAGGTGAAAAAAGGGTGTGGTCTGAAAAATTTTTCCGGGGGCTCCGCCCCCGGACCCCCGCGCTCACCCTTTTTCACCTAGCTTCGCCCCTGAAATAGAGTAAACCTAATCGAGTCCGCGACCCCTTGTCATGACGCTCAAGTGGTGGGGCCCTACCGGGACTCGAACCCACTCCGCCTGACTGTTCTGGCTGCAATGTCAGAGGATTACACCACGGCGCCACAACACCTTCAATGGCCAGGGGAGGCTTGACTAGGCCTAAGGCCCACAACAAGAAAAATCAAAACGATCAGACAGACCTTATCCGTTTCCAGTCTCTTATCCCAAGCTCTGAAAACATATTTTCCCGATTCTTCAACTTCTTCGTTCAAGCACTCTACCTTGTCAATATCTATTTTCGTGTACAAACTGTACAAGTCCCCTAATTCAACAGGCGAATGATTGTGCTCGTGATGTTCATGTCCACAACTGCCCGCCATTCTCTATGTTTAGAGAGACCATGTTGTTTCAAACGCGTTTTGGAAATGAGGCAGTGCACTCAAGAGACTTATGACCTTGACCTCGACCTGAAGTGCTCCAATTCGACATTCTCCCAGTTGTCGAGATGTTGTTGTGGTTGTAATGATCCACAGCTGTGGACACCCAGGGTTGGTAGTTTATATATGAGTAGAGACATCCTTCTTCCATAGTCACCTTTTTCAAACAAAATATCACAGAAGTTATCTGTAAGTATGCAATAAGCACTTTTAGAATATGTTCTATTATGCAATAAGAATTTAAAGAAGAAACTCAAACACACAGATTCATAGCCTGTGTTCCAGACCATCACCAAGGAGGAGAGTGATGACTCTCCTCCTTGGTGATGGTCTGGAACACAGGCTAACAGATTGATGGAAGAGCAGTGTCTAGGGTTAGTAGCTAAATTAGATTGATATTGTCGTTTGATAACCAATTCCTCTGTATGTAGGCCTATTACTTTTGTTATATTTTTTGTTTACTGAATGAATCTTCCGTGTATAAATATGTTAAAATGAAAATGAAATGTTCCATTGCGCAATATTGATTTGTTAAATTGCGCAATAGGAAGATGGTCTACTGGTCAACAGGAACGTGTTCATTATGTAGTAGCTATGATGGCGAAATTTTTTGTGTGAATTTTCATTATGTCGAGCCTCGAATAGTAGGAATACGTTCTACTTTTCGCGGCTCGATATTTCCGCCTAAGTGGAGATCCGGCTCCGTCTATGCCTTTGTGCAAATGAAAAAGCTGCCAACACACATTTCTAATCAGAAAGTCTTTTGGAAAATCGACTTTCCGATAACAAAAATTAAGAAACTGCAGTGCTGGGCCAAATTTGAAAAAAAATTCTTCCTGTCTTGAAAGCCTGAATTAGTGCTATCTTGAATTCCGAACCTCGAACTGATGTGAATCTTGAATCTTGAGTTATGGATCTTTAATTATGGACTCCCCCTATTCTCCTCGCATAGAGCAGGAAATCGGTACACTCACAATTTAAGTTCATCCACTTTCGCTCAATGAATTTCATTCTCAATATTTTCCTGCTACCAAAATAGTGCATAATGTTTCACTGTCAATACATAGATTTGCTAAGTCCAAAATAAAAGAAAGAAAATAACAATACAACGATAATATAACATATGATCGATAACAACATGTGATACAATATTTCATACAGCCAGGGGCGGTCTGGCATCATAATTGTAGGGTGGCTAGCAAGCCAAAAGGGCCCGGTTCAGGGTGTGGCAGATAATTCTGAGGCACACCCAATAGAGAAATCTCTTCAAACATTCTCAGTCCTCGATAGCACTTACTGACTGATTGATAGATAAACTGAAAAGCAATGCTTGCACATTAATAGCATAGATTCTAATAAAACATCATGATGAAAGGTCTTCATGGCTCTAAAATACAATTTCTTTGGGAAATGATAATAATGGCCACAGTGGCAAATAAGATTAAGAGACTAGTTGCAATCAAAGCTCTTCGCTGCACATTTCTTATTTTGATATCTTCAACTCCAAAATTAAATTGACCAGCCTCATCGGAACGAAATTCATATTCAGGTGGCAGAAGTGTGGTTCCGGGAGCTTGCCCCCGGGAAATTTTCCATAACCAAGCCCTCTGGATCGCTGGAAAACGTACTGTTTTTGGACTACTTGCCTTCGAAAGAGGCAAAGGATCACGACTGGGGGTCTTTCGCGGAAAATTTGAAAATAGGACTTCAATTTCACAAGGATACAGATTATATCTGAGTTTCATAATATCAAAACTAATAGCTTGATAAATTCTAGTAAATTCCTCAAATAAAGATAGTTTGAATATTGATTTAGACGAGCTTGTAATTTTCACAGCCTGTTTCTTACAAAATGAATGAGCTTCAGCATATTATTGAGGAGTCGAAGCCCCCAAGCCTCCATATCCGAAGGGCTTGATTGAGAATGAAACTGCTGAAATGGGAATGGGGTAGGGAGTGGGCAGAACGACTGTCGAGGCAAACTGATCTCCTGATGATAAAATGGGGGCTCGACGTAAGACCTATGGGAGTAATGAGAACCATGGGGTAGGGGCAGGAGGACTGCACTAAAAGCGCCCATGGTCGCAGGTCCTTTGGTGCGAGGTATCTCTCCGAAACGTGAATTTGTGCAGTGGCGTAACAAAGCAGCTTCGGCCCTTATCAACTTGGCTACTCAGTGGCCCCCTCCGGCTGCAAATAGATCAACAAATGTCTGACAAATTTTCAACATTGAAAATGGTGTTTTATGGGCAATATCGCTTTAAAGGCAAACCCAGTACATGTTTTATACGAAGGCCCATTGGCAATAGAAAAATATCGAGTTTGAAGGGTGGCTGAAGTACAAGGCGAGGCATAGCCAGCCAATGGGGCCCAAGGCACCTCCTCAGGAAATGTTCTTGCAACGCGCTCTTTGGATTGTCGGAAAATCCATCTCTCGTAAAACTCTCACCATTGAGTGGAGGAAAGGAGCTTGTGATCGAAGAAAGCCTTCGCCATGAAATTTTTGAAAACTGTGCTTATAGAAATAGATTTGGCCTGTCAAGCAATTCTATAAAGATGTTAATGCTGTCTAGGAGGTGGTTAAGAATCTTTTTTCAAGTGTAGTTCTTGTGTTCGATTTTATTCTAAATGTGGTCAACTCACTAAACACTTACGGCCAAATTTAGATGGGCCCTAAAGTATTCGATGCAAATCAACATGTAATACGTACTTTGCTGAAAATCGTATGGGGCCAAGCACTGTGCGTATTCGCCAGTGTATTTGTGCTAGATTTGATTTCGCTTATGAAAGAGAGTAATTCAAAGGTGCTATTTGATTAAACAAGAGCAGATAACTGTAGGGCCCTGGTTATTACTGTAATACTTCAAACTATGCAAATTATCTCCTCCCTCCAACTTTCGCAGAAAGGGCCCGTAGTTTCTTTTTTCTTTAAATATCAGAGGACCCGGGTGGCGATCGCCACTTCGCCACCCGGGCCAGACCGCGCCTGCGTACAGCATGATAGATAGTGATGGTAAGAACTTTTGTCAATCTGAATTCTGAATTTGGTTGTTTCATTAAATATTTTTCTATTAGTCTCAAGACATATAAACAAACTTTGCAACATTTTTTACCGTTCTTCCTTGGCTAGTTATGTTAAGCAAATCTTTTAAGACTCCAGTTTTAAAGAATTCTGGTAGTTCGCTCCTCGCTTGCCTGCCCGGGGGGGGTACTTCACTTTGGGTAAGACGGGGATGTGCGCCAGTTTTGGGTAGTTTTTGGCCTGAAAATTCTGGGATTGGGGTATCCTTTTACTGGAAAATTTCTGTGATTGGGGCATACTTTCACTCGGAATTTTCTGGGATTGGGGGTTACTCAAAATTCTGTAATGGGTGTTGAATGAAAGTACAACTTGATAAATTTTCGAGCAACACGTGGTCAGTTTCAGGTGAACTGATTTCAAGTATTTTTGTGTTGAAAAACGTCCTCAGATCAGAACCTCGTTCCAATGACCACTTGGAACCAAAATAATCGTTCCCAGCCCTCTATCCCTTATCCTCTTGACCAGAGCGTCAGAATGCCTTCGGACGCTCGGACGATGTCCGCAGGAAATTTTGGATTTCAACAAAAAGTCACAGGAAATTCATTATCTGTAAATTAAATATTTTCATCTTCCCGAGAAAGTTTTGAAGAAAAGGCCCCGAAGGGGCCCCCAGCAACAAAAATTACTTGTCGTTTTACTGTAAAGCTGGTGCTGTTGCAATGATAAAATGACCAGGGGGCCCCGTGCCTGTATGATTTCTCACTCTAATGGAAAGCGTGTTGGTTAACTGTAATCGAAAATGGATGCGTCACTTTTATCGCTTTTCCGTCAACAGAAGCTTTGACCAGCGGAGTTCCCAAGTGGGGGGGGGGGAGGGGATGGGACATTTCTCTGTTCAAGAAAATTCTTATCATCATGAAAATTCATAGCTATAGGGACTTGAATGATTCAAATTCTAGTTAGAAGCTAAAAAAGCTAAAAGACTGAAGCATTTTTGAGATTTTTCTCGCCTTCTTACCAAGACTAGAAATAAGAGAGAAATCAACTTTACAAAAATTTTATGGCTGCAAAAGTGGCTAAAATCGGACCTAAAACATTTCTCAAATCATATAAAGGACTCTCTTCACACAGCAATAAGAAATGGGCGTGTCACCTTTCTCGAGAGTTTTAAGACGTTTATTTTCAAGCAAATATTGAAGATTTTTCAATCCCATGGCAATAAATGTACTAAGGATAGCTCTCATCCTTTTTCTTTGTTGGTATTTTCTTTGTTGTTCTGTGCTATGAGTCCTTTATGATTTGATCGATGTTTTAGGGCCCTTTTCAGTCATTTTGCAAACATGAAATTCTTATAAAATTGAATTTAAATATACTTCTAGTGCTACTAAGGCAGCAAGAAAAATCACAAAGATACTTCGATCTTTCGGCTTTTAAGTAGAATTTGAATGATTCAAATCGGTGAAGTTATCTTTGTTCTATGAATTTTCAAAAAAGGGAACTTTTTTCTGGCTCATCCAGTATAATTGCAAAAGTTCGTCTAAAAATTTTCATCCAGGGTTTTGATCCAATGTTTGATCGTTTTTCATTTTGATCGATTCAGTTGTTGTGCTGGAGAACTGACAGGAAATCTTATAGCAAGAAGTTTTCGTCCGCAGGAAATAAAAAATTTTCTGACGCTCTGCTCTTGACGTCGAATTGCTTTTGTTACTTCTTCGATTGGGTATCAATATCTGGCATATATTCTGGGATTGGGTATCAATATCGGACCAAATTTCTGGGATTGGGTCGTAACAGAAATCCTTCCGGCGCACACCCCCGTATGAATTTATAGTGAAGTACCCCCCCCGGGCTTGCCTGAAAACTGTACGTGTCGCTGTAACTGCACTGAAGCGACGACCAGGGAGCGGCGCTCCCTGAGTGAGCCTAATGTAATCAGTCTTTGTTGTGACGATCACAGGAAGTACTTCATGTCTGCCAGAGGGATGATTAGGCCTCTTGACTGGTACAAATAAAGATGGCTGCGGAACATGGCAAATGGGAAACTGTTGTCACCAAAAAGAAAGGCCCAGTGTCGAAAACTGATGTGAGAAAAGCCAAGCAAAGCTTCTTGGATAATTCGAGCAGTCACACAGCCGAATTCAAAAGTAAGGAAAGGAATGCTAACGAAGTTCTTCTCTTCTGTTTTTGACGCGACGAACGAAGTTGCTTCTCTATTAAAAAGATCAGCCGATCAACGAGGTAAAAGGCCCAACAACAAAGAATGTAAGAATAGTTTGGAAACCTGGCCATTTCCCATGGCCTAGGGGTAGATTTCTTGTGATCTCCTGATACATGTTTGCCTTTGAAGACAAGAAGGAAGATTTCTGAAATGTAAATAATCATAATTGAAAAACTGTAGGCCGTATTGTAATTTTTTTTGTTCCACCAGACTCTAGAAGAACAAAAGAATTACAGCCTTTTCATCACCCAATCTGAAAAGGAGATCGTTCAGCTCACTATAGCTACACAGCATCAGGCACAAAAATTTTACTTTCTTCTTTACAAATATCATAATTGTTGAGACAGTAATACCCCAGTATGGAATGTTCGATTTTCGTGCGCCGGACGGATATTTATACTTAACGTTGTGTGCGCCATGAACCCGGAGATTTATACCTAACGTTGTATTACACCAGCATAAAATCGCATTCTGTGCGCCGATTCGTGCGCCATCAACTAATGCTGTGCGCTGGACATGTCCGGCGCACGCACCTTTCATTCCATACTGGGTAATACCGTATTTGAATTTTACCAGCCCAGGTTGCCAGGTTGCCCAGTCTGCAGAGTATGGCATTCTTTGACAAGATCTCTGGTGTTCAACCAGACTACAGGGTGTCCCAGAAAATTTGTGCCCCGTTTGCCTGAAGATTGCAACAAAACAACAAAAGATCCTCACTAACTTTTTCCATAATGTTGCTCTTCAGATGTTCAATTAAAGTTTGCCCCCATCCCCATGAAAATCCACTGAAAAATGATGGAGCTATGACTTTCAGAAGACCAAATTTGCCTGTTGACTGAAACCAGTGGTTGGCCATTTTACCTTACTACTTTGCAATGATAAACAGCTTCATGAAAGAACTGAAATAGCAGCCTTTGATGTCATAGCTCTCATGAAAATTCTAATAATCATATGAGAGTTTTAATTATGTTGTACCCCACAATCTTTGATGGAATGCAAAAATGAAGATAAGAATTCCCAAAGTAATAAACAATCAAAAGTTTCGACAAAAATATATTTCACATTTAATTTGTCGCCTTCTCTAAATGGATTTCTTCCTTCATTTGTTACAAGCAATTGTTGATTTACTACAGAAGACAATGAACTAAGAGAACTGAGAAGGGCAAAAGATCTTTGGAGCTGCATTTTCTCATTTTGAACGAATCAATAAACTAAATAATTGGTTCACTCACCACACCTGCAAACAAAACGTGACTATGTGTTTGTCATTACCGTGTGATTGTTTATTATCTTGGGATCCTTGTCTTTGTTTTCATAAATGAAGGATCGTGGGGTAAGAAATAGCTGAACTCCCTGATGATTATTGAAACTTTTGCGAGAGCTATGAAATTGGAGGTTACTGTTTCAGCTCATCCATGAAGCTGTTTATCGTTGCGAAATAGTAATACAAAATGGCTGACCGCTGGTTTCAGTCATCCGGTAAATTTGGTCTCCTGAACGTCATAGCTCCATCATATCTCAACGGATTTTTACGGGGGTGGTAGCAAACTTTAATTTAACATCTGAAGAGCAAGATCATGTAGAAGCATGGTGAGGACCTTTTGCCGCTTAGTCGTAATCTTCAAGCAAACGGGGCACAACTTTTCTGAGACACCCTGTAGAAAGTTTGTATCTTGCGCGGGAAATTTGAGATGGCCTAAGTAAGACTGCGCTGAAAATTCATGGTTGAGAACAATAGGTTAAAACAATAGATCCTTTGTAGATTAAACAATAGATCGTTTGTTCATTGCCAACTGCTTGGCAAAGGTTGAAAACCACATATGCGCGCAATATCTTGCGCGCTCAGTATAAATTTTCCACTCTGGGTGTTCAAGAAAAAGTTCCTTGTTCGCTATTGTCTATTTAGAATAGTCTATAGAAAATCTCCGGTGTGCAAGTGCCATACTCTGCACACCTGCAGGTTACCAGTCTATAGAGTATGGCAGTTCTCGGTGAGATATTGTGTGTGCTGACCAGCAAGACATCTGCTTACATGCAAGCCAGGTTGGAAAACTTGCAATCATTCACAACTATGGAATTGTCTGTGTCAAACTCGCTACTCGCAGCTACGCATGAGATGACAAACAATTTATTGTTAATTTTGCTTCTCTCACAGCTTTTTTAAGTCTGCTCACAGCTTGCCCCTTCAATTTGTTCACTTGCTACTATTGCGTAGGCCAAATCATGCATGTTCTCCATCCTGGCATACAAGGTCTTTGATTCTTTGTTTTCAAAGTAGTTAACAAAGAATGATTTATAGTTGGCATACACTAGAATTTTTGTAACTAATTTTGTACCTGCAGTTGCCACACTATGCAGACAGGTCAGCTTGAGAAACATCACAGTTTGGCTTACGCATATAGTCGTGAATGAAATAAGTTGGAAGCTTTGAGCTTTTAGCACGCTTTTAGAAAAGCTGCTACTGGGTGCACCAAAGTGAAGGTGAAGTTGCGGTTTACAGCGCCAAGAGCTGGGATCGCAGAAATAGCTAAGCTCAAAAGTGCTGTGGGATTTTAACCCCGTCCGTGTGACTGTTCTGGCTGCAGAATCAGTGGAATTCAACACAGCACCACAACACCCTCTGTTACCAGTAATTTTCCTCATTTACTGGAAGGCTCATCAGTATGCTTAAGATGGCAGATATAGTGGGACCCATGGTTTTTGATGTATTATCTAAGCCTGAGTACAATGAAACACATGCAGAAAATCAGTCAAAAAGGAAAATCAAGGGTATTCACTAAAATATTCAAGTAATTTTTATCAAGATTTATCAAACTGACAAGAATTTGAATTGATCAACACCCATGGGGACTGATTTGAGAGTGGTGACTATTTCAAAAAAAAAATTGTAAGTGGGTACTTACTGTATTTGAGTTGGGCTTCTTTGGAGGTGGGGGACCTATATGAGGACTTAAGGTATTGAAGAGCTTTCATTACATTTGCAACATTTATGTACACAATCATGGTAACTTGAGATTGTAAACTTAGAATTGTCCATGATTTGAATGACCAGAGATAGTAAAACGCTGCACCATAACCTCTTTGTCATTAGTAGTCATTCTGTACTTGCAGATCCTCTAGAGGAAGCAGAAACAATTTATGCTGCAGCCTTCAAAAGCAAGGATTTGAAAGAAAAGGATGCCAAAGACAAATATCCATCATTTCATCAAGTTGATGGTCAAAAGAAGGGTACCAAAGCGCAGCTTAGCAGCCCAAAGAAGCAGAAAAAGTCAGGACCAAAGGCACAGAAGCCCTCTCCACTTGATGGAATAGAAGAAAAGATTGCTAAGGTATGTGATGTCTTGCAGCCCTTCTAGGAACTTTAACGAAAAGTCGTACTTTGTAATAATTGCCACATTTAAAGAAATCTGTAATTTTTCAACTCTTTGGTATAAAGTGGTAGACGCCTTACCTAGTATTTGTAGGGGAATGTACTATTTTAATTAAAATCATAGTTGTAATTACTTTCAAACAAAAGAGCCCTCGCTCTAACCAACGTTCATTGGAGTGGGAGCAGGGGATGAGCTCATTCCCTTGCCCTTGTTCACCACTGCTTTGATACATATATCTTACTTGGTTATTTTGTAGCTCAGTGTTGAAGAACTGTCCATCCTAATCAAAGATGTGCAAGAAAAGTTTCCTTCACACTCGCTGGTAATCATATTTAATTGGTACCTTAAAATGTATTTGATACAAGCTTTGGCTGTTGTTTTGCTCCCCCCTACAGCACAGGCCTTACCCATATGTATAAACAAGACAAAACATATTTTATGAATTTTCAGGAATTTTCTTTATTTTGATATAACCTCTTGAGCCATGTGAAAGACTGAAATTCTTCATGAGGGATTCTTCAGAGGTAAAATTTAAGAGCCCTGAAGAATTCTTGATAATTTCTGAGCAGAAGAACGCTGTTAATGTGCGCAAGTCCTGTAATGTATATTACGTGAAATGCTGGAGAATATACTGGGTCAGGGCTGTCAAGAGCCAGCTTGGGTCCTGGAGTGATTCATGGAAACAGGCCCAAGAGGATTTTGGGCGCAGCCCCTTAGAAAAGTTTTTCAGACCCCCACAGAAGGAAGGAAGCGCCCCCTTTAAGACTATTTATTTTAAAAAATTGCTTACATTCCTTGTCAAGGCTGTGCAAAAAGTGAATTTAAGAACCAAGGACATCATTTTATGTTAGTAAAGTCTGGTTCACACCAGTATGTTGCGGTTGCTTGAGTCGCTACAGTCGTTGGGAATGAGCAGCTTAATAGGCCAGAAAGGTTGAATATAAATGGTACTTCAACGACCCTGCAATACCAACGACTGACATGCTGGGATGGAGCCAGTTTCTATGAAATATGAATATCAGTATGACGGTTTGTATCAGGTAAATTATTATCAAAGTTGACAGTTCTTGCAAATACTCTCTTAAGGCAAATCAATTTTCATGAAAATGCGCTGCAGAGATTCATAGCAATAATAGATTGTTTTATGGCACAAAATAGCTAATGGTCTAAAGAACAATAGGAGTAAGTCTTATCGTTATATCTCATGTAGTTTCGGAGAAAAAGAGGGGGTTGAAAAATGCGCCCCCCCCCCACAGTACAAACTGAGTAAAGAATCGCAATTGCCCAGTACCAAAAGGGTCAAAGAAAAGTTAAACTACACACAGTTTTACATAAATTCTGCTCGCGATAAGAAAAGAAAAGCGACAAATACTGTTTTGGAGTCGGTCCAACATTAGGTGTCAGGTTAGGGTTAAATAACTTAACAAATTGTCTAGAGCAAAACTCTTCTGCTCATTCATTTTTATTGCTTTTGAGTTGCGTTTAATATTTTGAGACTATAAAGCCTTCTATCAACCCTCATCGTTGAGATTTATGGTAGTCTGATATCAACAAAGATCTTGAGATGTTGACAAAATGTAAATTATGTTTCAGACTTTTCTGTTTTCGTCATTGTATTATAGTTCTTTCATTCTGGTGACAGTTTCTTTGATCTGTTGATAACTTTTCAAAATGCCATTGACGATAGACTTTTGTACTTAATCAATTGGGGCAACTTGAAAATAGAATGACCCCAGCCGTTCCTTTTTGATAGCCTACTGCAGAACACAGGAGCAACAAGGAAGTAGATTACATTGATTACAATCTCACGTGATAAGATTCTGTTTATAATTGTGCAACAAATTGACAAGCCTATGAAGGCCAAAGATAGTTTTTTTTTTTTATCAAGCAAAACCCTAATCTAAACATATTATACATTATTTGTCCCATCCACAGCGGGAAAAGACACGAGGTCACCTAGTTCCCACTGTAGATGGGACTTACAAATTAAGGCTCACAATTTCCAAAAAGAAAATCAACAAACAATCGAAAACAACGAGAACAAAAAAAAAAAATAATAACAAATAATAAAATGATAATGAAACAAAAAAAAAACACTAGAAAAAAAAACCAAAGACAGAAAAGGGAAATAGAGGAGAGTTGCTGCTATAAAATTACTTAAAAGAGTTTTTAGCAAAATCTCTTGGATCGTTCAATGAAGGATATTGTTGCTTCAATAATGATTCTGTTCTCGACAACATTCAAATCGGAAGGGGACTCCCTAATTTAAGATTCAAGAACCAAGAACCAGAACCAAGAACCAAGAACCAAACCACCCTAATTTAAGAACCGGAATTTAAGAACCAAGTTTAGACACCCTAATTTACGAACCGGAATTTAAGGACCAAGTTTAGACACCCTAATTTAAGAACCGGAATTTAAGAACCAAGTTTAGACACCCTAAATTAAGAACCGGAATTTAAGAACCAAGTTTAGGCACCCTAATTTAAGAACCGGAATTTAAGAACCAAGTTTAGACACCCTAATTTAAGAACCAAAATTTAAGAACCAAGTTTAGACACGCTAATTTACGAACCGGAATTTAAGGACCAAGCTTAGACACCCTAATTTAAGAACCGGAATTTAAGAACCAAGTTTAGGCACCCTAATTTAAGAACCGGAATTTAAAAACCAAGTTTAGGCACCCTAATTTAAGAACCGGAATTTAACAACCAAGTTTAGGCACCCTAATTTAAGGAATCAAATGGAAAGGCACGGACTGGAGACAAGGCCTGTCAGCACCTGGATGCAGTCTTGAACTTTAAACCCCTTGAATACAAGGCTGAATCAATTGCGGAGCCAACAATCGGAAAGTGACGGGCCTGGGGCATGTTAAATTAGGGTGTCTAAATTTGGTTCTTAAATTCCGGTTCTTAAATTAGGGTGTCTAAACTTAGTCCTTAAATTCCGGTTCGTAAATTAGGGTGTCTAAACATGGTTCTTAAATTCCGGTTCTTGAATTAGGGTGTCTAAGCTTGGTTCTTAAATTCCGGTTCTTAAATTAGGGTGCCTAAACTTGGTTCTTAAATTCCGGTTCTTGAATTAGGGTGTCTGAGCTTGGTTCTTAAATTCCGGTTCTAGAATTAGGGTGTCTAAGCTTGGTTCTTAAATTCCGGTTCTTAAATTAGGGTGTCTGAGCTTGGTTCTTAAATTCCGGTTCTTGAATTAGGGTGTCTAAACTTGGTTCTTAAATTCCGGTTCTTAAATTAGGGTGTCTAAACTTGGTTCTTAAATTCCGGTTCTTAAATTAGGGTGCCTAAACTTGGTTCTTAAATTCCGGTTCTTGAATTAGGGTGTCTGAGCTTGGTTCTTAAATTCCGGTTCTTGAATTAGGGTGTCTGAGCTTGGTTCTTAAATTCCGGTTCTTGAATTAGGGTGTCTAAGCTTGGTTCTTAAATTCCGGTTCTTAAATTAGGGTGTCTAAACATGGATCTTAAATTCCGGTTCTTGAATTAGGGTGTCTAAGCTTGGTTCTTAAATTCCGGTTCTTAAATTAGGGTGCCTAAACTTGGTTCTTAAATTCCGGTTCTTGAATTAGGGTGTCTGAGCTTGGTTCTTAAATTCCGGTTCTTGAATTAGGGTGTCTAAGCTTGGTTCTTAAATTCCGGTTCTTAAATTAGGGTGTCTAAACTTGGTTCTTAAATTCCGGTTCTTGAATTAGGGTGTCTAAACATGGTTCTTAAATTCCGGTTCTTGAATTAGGGTGTCTAAGCTTGGTTCTTAAATTCCGGTTCTTAAATTAGGGTGCCTAAACTTGGTTCTTAAATTCCGTTTCTTGAATTAGGGTGTCTGAGCTTGGTTCTTAAATTCCGGTTCTTGAATTAGGGTGTCTAAGCTTGGTTCTTAAATTCCGGTTCTTAAATTAGGGTGTCTAAACTTGGTTCTTAAATTCCGGTTCTTGAATTAGGGTGTCTAAACTTGGTTCTTAAATTCCGGTTCTTAAATTAGGGTGTCTAAACTTGGTTCTTAAATTCCGGTTCTTAAATTAGGGTGGTTTGGTTCTTGGTTCTTGGTTCTGGTTCTTGGTTCTTGAATCTTAAATTAGGGACTCCCAATCGGAAGTTCCGTACAATAGTAGTTCACACAAATTTTTTGAATCCATACTTGTTATGTCTAACCCAGGTACATCCGCTAGTTGACTGAAGAGATCCGTGCGCATCAAGTCAAACTGAGGGCAATGCAGGAGAAAATGCTCGCTATCTTCGTTTCCCGTACCACATACACAAAGAGGGCTTAGGCAGTCAAAGTTGTGTCGAAACCTATGCTCATTGAGTGGGCTGAATTTCACCCGCAATTTCGTTAGGTTCCTAATACCTGTCATGTTATAGACACTGTACACAGATTTTTTAACTGGTCTGATAACTGTAATGTATAGCTAGGCGGTAGGCCAATTGGACAGAGACGACCCTATCTGTTCATGTTCCTTATCATAAGAGAGTGATCATCTCGTAAACAACTCTATTTCAGTGACTAAGTTATTTATAGTACACTGCTCTATTTTTGTAAGTCACATACTTAGCGAATTAGGCATAATTACAAGTGGCATAACAACTTGATAGTAAACACGCTAGAAACCATCCCCCTCTTTATCAAATTTCTGAACGGTTCAATGTGTGACATACTCGCCAAACCTGATTGGGGGGTTCAAAACTTGGCGAAGGTTCGGTGGGCGAATCATTCTAGCGTTTTCAACTGCAGGCTCCTCCGAAGCATAAACATCCGGTATTTCTGGGACGGGACAGTATGGTTGACCCTCACTTGCGGGCACAGGGCAACTTTTGAGTTGGTCATGATGGCTTACAAAAGTTTTCCCCGTTTTGGAACGTAATTTATAATTCACTCCAATACGTGACAATACGACATATGGCCCAACCCATTTCCTCCCAAATTTCCACTTTTTAGGTCTACGCATCCAAACAGAAGAACCCGGTTGAAATGGTGTCCAAATACCGCGGTTTTTGTCGTATAAGGATGCTTGCTTTTTTCTGGCAGTCTCAAGATTAGTCTGTGCCAGCGACGTTACTTCTTTTAGCACATTGCGAACTGATTTCGTATAATCTGACTGCGAACTTGGGTTGCGAAGGGGAACAGCAAGGTCTACTTCTATTGGCATTCGAGCAGTTCTACCAAAAACTATTTCATATGGGGAAAAGCCAGTTGATTCATGACGGCTTGTGTTGTATGCATAAACTGCAAGGTCCACGAATAAGTCCCAATCCCCTGGGTGGTCTGCAACAAAGGTTGAAAGAATTTCTTGCAACGTGCGATTTTGCCTTTCAACCTGACCATCCCCCTGTGGATGATATGCGGTAGTTCTAGACTTATGAATGCCCATCATATTGCAAATATCTTTCATTAGGTTGCTTTCAAAATTAGTGCCCTGGTCGGAATGAAGGACATCTGGAGGACCAAATCTGGAAAAGAGTTTTGACACCAGAATTGGAGCGACTGTAGTAGCCTTTTGATCTTTCGTGGGAAAGGCTTCACACCATTTAGAAAAATGGTCGCCAATTACAAGCAGATGCTTATTTCCCCTACAAGTTTCAGGGAGGGGCCCCATATAGTCCATGGCCCAAAACACAAAGGGTTCACTGACAACAATGGGTTTGAGTGGTGCTTTCCCTTGTCCTTTTGCACTTTTACTTTGCATACACTGCGGACAATTTTGGACATAGTTTTGAACAGTTTCTTGCATTTTAGGCCAAAAGAAACGCTCTTTTATCCTATGTAGTGTCCTTGTTATACCCATATGACCCCCGGATGGTCCAGCATGGAGACTTTCCAAAACTTTCGGAATCAAACTTGTTGGGAGGACAACAGCCCGCTTTCTTATTTTATCGTGACCTTCAACAGAACGAACCAATATCCCATCAGAAATGTAAAATTCATCCCAGCAATACCAAAATGTGCGCAAGGTGGGGTCTTTAACCCAAACAAACAAAGGTGGTTTGGGCATTCTCTGCTCTTTCAGTTCTATAACTGTGGAAATAGCGGGATCTTGCATCTGCGCATCATGTAATGTTTGTTGTGGTGCCAGGGTTACAAGAAAATTATAATCACATTCACGAGATTGTAGCGGTGCCGTTTCAACAGCATTGCTAATGCTTGGAAGTCTGGAAAGCGCATCTGCATTGCTATTTTCTTTCCCGGGTCTATGAGTTACCTCAAATTCAAATTCTTGCAGATCCATTACCCAGCGTGCAATTCGACCTTTTGGTTCTAAAGAATGCAACCAAGTCAGGGCACTGTTATCTGTAACAAGTTTAAATTTATTTCCAAGCAGATACACTCGAAAATGGTTTGTAGCAAAAACTACAGCGAGTGCCTCCTTTTCCGTGGTGGTATAATTTTTCTCGCGAGGACTCAGTGCTCTGCTAGCATAGGCAATAACTTGTTCGTTTCCATTGTTATCAATTTGTGCAAGCACTGCACCCAACCCGGTATTAGAAGCATCCGTTTGTAATACGAATGGTTTATCAAAACTGGGGTATGCCAAAATTGGAGCACTGCACAAATGTTTCCGCAACAATTCAAAGGCTTTCAGTTGACTTGCACCCCAAACGAACGAAGAGCCCTTCATTGTCAATGTGACTAGGGGCGCGGCTATAGTCGCAAAATTTGGAATGAATTTCCTATAATAGCCAGCTAGGCCCAAAAAAGATCGTACTTGCTCAGTGGTTTGGGGAGCAGTGAGGGTTTTCACAGCCTCAATTTTTGTAGGGTCCGTATGAATTCCTTGAGCAGAAACTGTATGGCCTAAGTACACAACTTTTGTTGCCCCGAAGGTACATTTAGAAGCCTTAACACGCAAATTATACGTGCGCAATCTATCCAGCACACTTTCCAGGCGATCGCAATGCTGTTTGATATTAGTGGATGGAACAATTAGGTCATCAAAATAACACAAGCAAGTGTCATAGTTCAAACCTGACATAGCAATTTTGATCGCTCGATCAAAACACGCTGGGGCTCCAGAAAGACCATAGGGAACCCGAAGGAATTCCCACAAGCCATTAGGTGTAATAAATGCAGTTTTCTCTCTATCACCAGGGTCCATGCTTAGCTGCCAGTAGCCAGAACGTAGGTCAAGAGTACTAAAAAGATTATAGCCCTGTAAAGCATCCAGTAAATCATTAACACGAGGCAAGGGACGGGCTTCTCGTTGCGTGATTGCATTTAATTTTCTATAATCAACACAAAATCGAAAGCTACCATCTTTTTTCTTTACAAGGACAATAGGAGATGCCCATGGACTTGTGCTTGGTTGAATGACTCCCTGGCCTAACATTTCTTCAATTTGTGTGTTGACTTCTTGACGATAGGCGTATGGCAGCCGCCTTGGACTCTGGCGAATAGGTTGCGCGTTCCCCGTATCAATTGAGTGTGTGACAACATCGGAATGGCCTAATGTATGTTCAAATACGTCAGAATATTTCATTAACGTAGCTAAAAGGGCTGTTCGATGCTCCTGACTTAGTTCTGGACTAAGAACCGATTCTAATTCTGCACGTATGTCAGTTTCATCAGAAACTATACCACCAATTAAATTAGTGAGCGGTGAAGGAAAAGTTTCGAAAACTGGGCAAAAATCAGCTACATGTTGTCCTGAATGCACCTCAATGCTCTCAGCACTAGTATTTAACTAGCTGTTAACACAGTTAAGTGAGTGCAGCTCTGTGCATCTTTATCAAGCAACTGCGTGCAATGCCTTAATGAGCAGTAGGCCTTAATAAACTGTGATTCTACCAATTGTCTTGTTTTTGCCTACTACATAAATAAAGAAATGATGATGATGATGATGATGATGATGATGATGATGATGATGATGATGATGATGATGATGATGATGATGATGATGATGATGATGATGATGATGATGATGATGATGATGATGATGATGATGATGATGATGATGATGATGATGATGATAATGATGATGATGATCATGATGATCATGATGATGATGATGATGATGATGATGATGATGATGAATGCTCTATGCTAAATAAACACAAAAAGACAACTCCAAATTAATAGCCAGCTGAGGATGGCTGCAAAGTACAAAAGTACCTTTCAAGTACAGGTACCGTAATAAACTTTCATGGATAAAAAGTTCCTTTGAACTTCACTTTTTCCACTGCCTTGGATAGCACCTTGCATCTGTGTTTTCTTTGGCGAAATAGAAGTTTTACAGGAAAATAAGTCATATTTGCACCAATTGTTTGCTCCCATTTGCATGGATCAGTATCAACAAGATACTGAAACAACTGTACAATTATATTTCAATGTTCTAATCAATAGTGTAACACACTGGACATTTTGATAAACATCATTAAACAGCTGTACCATCGTGACAACATTGTTCAATGTTATACTAATATTACAGAGAAGAAGGTTTTTATACGCTGCAAAAACTCTATCTTTATCATCAGAAACAGGAGTCAACATGCCTAGTTTATTGCGACTACTTCTCGGTATATTTGCTTTAGCAACAATCTCAGTTTTAGCTGGAATTATAATGCTACTGACCAGTTTAACAGGAACTGGACCTAAGTTTGCAGACTGGGTGAATAGTGGCTTTGATGAGGATGCGGCTGACTTATGTTTAAACTGATTGATCTGAGGAGCAATGGGTGTAATACCATGTGGGCCTGACATAAAATATCCCGACTCGTTAACTTGCAATTGTAAATTGTGTGAAGTCAAAAAATCCCATCCCAATATACACTGCAGGGGCTGTATCATGTCCTCACATACTATAAAATTTCCCATGTATACATAGTTACTGCCTGAGAATTGTAATCTACCTGAAAATTCACCTAAAGATTTTAACGACTGTCCAGTAATAGAGTAACACTGCTTGCTGTTGGAGTCACTATTTGTCAATACTGATGACGGATCAGTGGGGACAACAGCTTTTTCAAACACGGATTTACTGATGATTGTTTTCATAGAGCCTGTATCAATTAAAGCTTCAACTGGATATCCATTTAATAAACATTTAAGAATTGGCTGGGTGGAAACACTTATCATTTCGTTTTCATTAGTCAGGTCATTTATAGTGACTCCAACCTTAAACACACAGGGGTGACCAGCATGCCAGCCTAATGAGGCACCCCTTGCGAGTTTAAAGACGACGAATTTGGCAAATAAGGACCACTTACAGCGGGACGAAAGTTTCTGTCTACTGTCCAATTATTGGCACATTTGGAGGCGAAATGCCCCCATCCATCACACAATATACACCTTGAGCTGGTAGTTGCAATGCTTGTTTGCTGTGTTTGTTCTCTTTGCTGTTGGCGAAACACGCCCTCTCTTCGTCCAGGGGGCTTGAGGGGACAGTGTCTTGCAAAATGACCCGGTTCTTTGCAATAAAAACACTTCAAACTTGCAGACACGGCAGCGATGTCTTTTGACTGTTGTTCACCATTCTTTTTCGGTTTGATGGGCGGCTGAATTGACGCTACTACATTCTGTGTCTTTTGTTGCTCGGTGGCAAGCTTTTCAACCAGTTGCGTCAGCTTCTCAACTTTCACTGTCAACTCTCGCTCTCTGTCATTGATTGATTCTTGCAGGGGGATAGCAGCACAGGCGGTTTGACTCTGACACTCCTTGCGCACGGCCAGAAACTCAGGCGCGGATCCAGGAAGTTTGGTGACAGGGTTTATTGGGGGTCCGGGGGCGAAGCCCCCGGAAAATTGTTCGGGCCACGCCCTTTTTCTTTCGGGCCACGCCCTTTTTCCTAAAGGAAACGCCCTTTTCAATATGGAAACACCCTGTCTCAATATATTCATTCAAATCGAATGATATCGCGGTGTGACTTCCATCGCTGCACATGGAACAAGCATTCAAGGTCTGTTACCTAGGCCTGCACATCTTTCCCCATTTTTCTCTCTTCCCCTAAACCTTTCGTTCAAGAAGCTCCCTGATTTTCAAAGATTTTCGACATCGCGAAGCAAGATCACATCGTACTTACTCACCGTCCCTTTTATTCCACTGTGTTTGGCGGGGAAACATCGAAGATATCACACATCACGCATCACAACCACCACAACCAACTGGTTGAGAGTATTACGCAATTTACACAGGTTTCCGACTTTTTCTGACCGGGTTGCGACTTTTTATGACAGGTTTCGGACTCCCTTACGACAGAGAGAACAATGTGGTGACTGGTTTCGGACTCGTCAACAAGAGGTTTCAGACTTTTATGAATGGATTCAGTTGTGCAATAATAGTGGTGCAATCCAGTCCTGCACAGATTATGACGCAGACAGATAAATCCTCCTTTGTTGATGAGATGACTGATATTTTCCCGGTGCTTTTGTTTCCATGCCATATATCAAAGGGCAAAACAAAAGCCTGTTCACTACCATTTGTTCATCAGGAAACAGATATTTGCTTCCTTGTTCAAAGCACAAGAGCTTCACATCGACAAGAAGCGCCACCGCAATAGCCCAAGCAATCATCTGGAAGACAATCGCAGTCATTGCTTTCAAGTGAACATTTCTTTGCGGTTCAAGAGGAGTGAATCACGTGTTCGTAGAGGGTAGCTTTTCTCGAATAATCTGACCGGGTTTTTGAAACCTGTAAACCCTGTCTGGATCCGCTCCTGCTAAACTGCTTACAGAATGCAACCATCTCAACTAAAGTTGGCTTTGGGTTGTGCTCTAACAGCTTGAAGCGCATGGTATCCGGGAGACCTTTCATAAACTGACGAGACAGCAACGCTTCGGTAGCTGTGTCCGATAATGTGGAATCAGCTTTCTTCAGAAGTTCCTGGAGGGAATACAAAAAGGATATCTTCGTGATCACGCAGTACTCTCCCTTCAAATTCCCGAAAATATATTTCACGAGCGACATCTGGGCATAAAGCAGATTGCAAATTAGCAACGAGGTGCTCGAAGGTATCCTTTTGATCCTCATCCAGTGCATGAAAGTGAGTTGCAGCAACGCCACGCAAGAAGGCGGGCAACTTTTGTAACTTCTGTGCGGCATTCCACCCATTTGCCGTTGCGCAACATTCGAACTGTCGCATCCATCCCGAGAAATCACCATGCTCAAATTTTTCAGGCAAAATTGAACCCGTAGCCATCGTTTACCTCTGTCACCAATTTGTAATGTATAGCTAGGCGGTAGGCCAATTGGACAGAGACGACCCTATCTGTTCATGTTCCTTATCATAAGAGAGTGATCATCTCGTAAACAACTCTATTTCAGTTTGATTTGATTTGATTTGATTTTATATTTTTTTACCCATGGTAGCCCCTCAGTTAGAATAACTGATTTACAGGGGGCCATGCTAAAAACTTACAATAATTATTAATTTACAATAAAAACCAGTATTTCGAACTAAATTAAAATTACAATTGTTCAAAAATCAACAAAAAAAAAACGAAAAGGTTTAAGTGTTCATTTTTCCACCTCTCTCTTGAAGGCTCTCAGGGTTGAAGAGTTCTTAGCGTCGGTACCAAGACTGTTCCAAAGCTTAGCGCCTCGGTACGAGAAGCATTTCTGCCCCCCTGCTGATTTTAACAATGGCAACCTGAGGTCGACTTCAGCATTCCTAAGAGAACGAGCAGTGGAATTGTTGACTCTCGTGAACATGTGTTTCATGTAGGAAGGCGCGTCTCCTTTAAGGGATCTGAAAACTATTTTCTGAGATTCAAAATCAATAAGTTCCCTAACAGTGGGCCATTGAAGCGCACGAATAACTGGTAAAGCGGTCGCATCAAATGGACTGTTGGTAACGAGTTTTGCAGCACGATTTTGGAGTTTCTGCAATTTTTCAATGACAGTCACCCCAGCATTTCCCCAGACAGGACAGCAATATCTAAAGTACGGCTCCACTAAACTCTTATACATAGTCTTGACGGTTGATAATGGAAGGTACTGCTTGGCATAACGAAGCATACCAATACCTCTAGAGATCTTATTAGTTGTTAAGGCCAATTGAGATGTCCATTTTAGTTGATGGTCAACCTGGACACCAAGGTATTCGACCTCCTTTACCAACTTGATATCCTCGGAACCAATCTTAAATTGCGGTTTAGTGGAATCGACAGAGTCGATTTTTCTAAGCTTTCCATTGCTTCCTATGATCATTGCATCCGTCTTAGCTACGTTCAGAGACAACTTGTTTCCTTCAAGCCAGCCCTTCAAAGTGACTAAGTTATTTATAGTACACTGCTCTATTTTTGTAAGTCACATACTTAGCGAATTAGGCATAATTACAAGTGGCATAACAACTTGATAGTAAACACGCTACATAACTGCAAGTAATTTTCGTTTAAATTCCGCAAGAGTATTGGAGTCTTTGATATTTTGATCCAGCAAATTCCATTCAAAAAGGACGTTTTGGAAATAGGTACTTGCAAAACGCGCGGTTCTTCCAGTTGGTTGGTATTCACGCTGACGTCTCAAGTTGTATGAAACATTGCGTTCAGCAGGAATTTCATCGAAGAAATACGCTGGCCTTCGTGTTTTTTTAAGACTGAAGAAATGACACATGCGCCTATACCACCTCCTCTGATAAAGACTCTCCCATCCCAGTTCCTCAAATAGCCTCTGCCTGCTTGTCCCCCTCCAAGCTCCTGTTACAGCTAATGCTGCAGAATATTGTGTTCGTTCCAATCTCTTAGTGGTATCTAGGTTCATTTCTGGATCATATTTATGATACACAATATCACCATAGTCAAGATGGGGTCTTACATACAGCTTGTACATTTGGTCCAACACGTGCCTTGAAACATACTTGGAAAGATACCGAACTAAACCGATACCCCTCCTTGCTTTAAGAATCGCCTCTTTAACGTGGCTTTGGAAGTTCAATTTGTCATCCAAGATCATTCCAAGATGTTTGTGCTCGGTTTTTCTCACTACTTCATCACTCCCCAACATTAGAGCTGGGTGGTTAGACTTTTTTCTCTTGGTAGAAAAAATAACCTCTTCAGTTTTTTCTGCATTAAATTGCATTTTCCACTGCCATGCCCACAATCGCACTCTTTCTAAATCCCTATTCAACTCATCGGCACTTCTGGTCACATTTTCAACAACAGAAAAAAGAGAAGTATCGTCTGCAAAGAGTTTAATATCACTGTTAATATTTTCAACAAGGTCATTGATATAAACAAGAAAGAATAGAGGACCTAAAACAGAGCCTTGGGGTACTCCCGCAGATATCCTTCGCCATTCGGAATTTTTTCCATTCAGCACTACTCGCTGCTCCAGATTAGTAAGGAAATTTGAAATGAGGGAAAGAAGATTACCCGATATACCGCAGCATTCAAGCTTGTACAGTAATCCCTCGTGCCATACTCTATCAAATGCTTTCGACAAATCAAGAAAAACTGCTCGAGTTTCTTTGGTCGGTATCGCTTCAAAGGCTGTGTAAATTTTGTGTTATAGATAACAATTGGTTGACTGTTGAGTCACCAGGACGAAAACCAGATTGGTGAGGGGTTAAAATGTTGTTATCACATAGATGACGATAAACAGAGTCAAAAATGAGCTTTTCAAAGATTTTTCCAAAAATCGGCAGGAGCGAAATTGGGCGGTAATTCTTTTTGCATTGTCTGCTGTTCTTTTTATGCACAGGAATGATATTGGCTCGTTTCCAAATAGAAGGGTAAACCCCCTTCTCCAATCCTTTTTCATAGATCATGAGTAACGGCTCCACAATTGATGAGTCACATATTTTGATCATTGCAATGGAAATTTCGTCACACCCATGGGCCTTATTAGAGTCCAACGACCGAATTATCTTAAGAATCTCTTCCCTGTCAATATTAACATTTTGGAGGAAAGATGTTGGTCTCGGTTGGAAAGTAGGGAGAGTACTTCCAGTTGTTAGTATGGAGCACTGCTCAACAAAGTAATCATTGAGTATATTGGCTTTACTCGAAGGATTGGTGACAAATAGCCCATTTTCTAGCAAAGGGGGGATGTTCAGGGATTTCTTTTTATTGATCAATCTGTTTAGGACAGACCAATATGCTTTGATACCATGACTAGGATCAGACAATTTATGGCCAATCGTTAGGTAATAATTTTCTTTCGCTTTTTGAATCATTTTTGTCGCCTCATATTGAGCTGCCTTGACTAAATCTAAGTCTTCTTGTCTTTTGCCGCGCAGCAAAAATTTCTTGTAGACCCTATGTTTACGCTTGATTGCTGTTTTTATTTCAGATGATATCCATGGTGGGTCCTTATCACTGCATTTGATAACTTGGTTCGGGATATAGTCTGTGAATATAGACAATAACGTTTTTGTAAATAGATTAGACATATGCTCGGGATCAGGATCGCTCAATTTCGACTTCCAGTCGATAGAATCAATTGTGTCCCTAATTTTTCTAACATTTGCCTTAGAGTAATCCCAAACTTTTCTCTTAAACGGGGGTGGATATGGCACTGAAATATTTAATTTACCATAAATTATCTGATGCTGACAGTGTTCATCTAATCGAGGGGCAAATGACTTCTCAAAATAGCGTACGTGATTTTGGTGATTTTGAAATCACATGATTTTTTCCTGTGATTTTTTGTGATTTTTAGTGATTTTTTCGTGTGATGTTTCAGTAATTTTTCAGTGATTTGTGATTTTTAGTGCTTTCTTGATGTGATTTTATTGTGATTTTGTGATTTTTGTATGTGATTTTTTTGTGATTTCAAGGGAGGTGTACGAAAAAAAATCAGTGATTTGCCCCTCGCATCTAATGAGGGATGGACTCCCGAGTCTGCAAAAAGATTTGGTTGATCTGTGATAATAAGATCGATGCAAGACATACTGCCTCCCCTAATGTTTTTAGGTTCATCAATAAGTTGGCATAAGTTATTTGTTTCTATTAACTCATCAAGAGCGGAACCTTCTGGGTTCTCTATGTCTTCTGCCCACCATTGGGAAGATCTACAATTCATGTCCCCACTTACAATGATGGCATGCGGCCGTTCGCTTTGTATACGAGTAATCGCCATTTGCAGCCTGGAAATGAAGTTTTCAAACTCTTCACTATTTTGGCTGGGGCTTCGATAAATCGCAACAAAGATAATTTTTTTCTGTGCAACATTGATCTCCGTCACAACCATCTCTTGAAGAAGTTCAAAATCCTTCCTACGCTTGTTGGCGAGCCCCTCTCTGAAATATAAACAAACACCACCAAGTTTTGTGTTACTTGGATGATCACTACGATATATTTCTCTGCTGAATCCCTCTATAAAAATGTCTTCATCGCTTATCGAATTGTCCAACATAGTCTCAGAGATGGCAATCACGTCAAAATGGTGGACAGAATTATATGCTTCGATCAAGGGAATTTTTATATTCCCTCTAGCACAAATGCTATTTAGATTCCAATGGAAGAACTTAAAAAAATTTTCAACTCGTGGTCCCGGGTTCGTCTCGATGTCTCCAGCAAGTAAAAGAAGGAAATGTAAAGGGTAACGCTCCCCATAATAGATATATTCGAGATACCTGCTTATCAGAAACAAGTATAGTAATGAATGTAATTTAGCCAACAAGCATCGCTGAAGAGTTGGATACCTACAGAGGAGTTTAGCAGTTTGGATAAAAACATCATACATCCACACAAGTAGAAAACTGAGTATCACTGTCACCATGGTATTTATTTTGTTAACGGCCAGGAAGAGATTCGGTGGACCCTGAAGATTTAGCGGCAAAAAGAACTCTGAAAACGGCCTAGGGATGATTGAAAGAAACGAGGCAACCAGCAGCGAAATTGGAAGGGTTATTATCGACAGTGCAATGGAATAGGTCAACCAGGCAAAGGCACAGAGTGAACAGACAAGCAAATCAATAAAAGAGAGATGGTGGCGCACTTCTTTCAGAATCGTGATGTTGTTCGACGCAATTCCTGCACGCCACTGCTCAGTTCCTATGGGCATTTGATGAGTGGAGAGATCTCTTCAGTCAGACGCGAAGGCACATGAGGTTTAGCATTAAAATTGATGTTGCAGCGATTGAACGGGGGATGGGAGCAAAATAACCTAAAGTAAGTTTTGAAACATTGAGTGAAAATGAAAAACTTTGAAAAAAGACAAAAAACAATAATTTTAGGGAAAGCAATTGTTGGCCTATTGAAGTCTTGCATGAAGTAAAGGTTGTTTTGGAAAACTTTTGGTACTATTTTAGGTGCAGCAGGATTTGGAAGTTTTCTCTTTTCTTTTCAATAAACGGTAGAGCTTCAAAAACAATTCTCTTGAGGCTGAAATCCACTCAGCAGAACTCCCCGAGCGGACTGGATAGATAGTTGTACATCTTAGTCATGGGTGTGATGAATCGCTTGCAGTATCGACCCCATGCTTGTGCCAATACTTGCCCCTGCGATTGGATGCATTAACAAAATTGGGCTTGGTTGTTGAAATATGATTCAATTCAATCATGTTTTGATACTTTTAGATATGGCTGAAGGAAGTCTGTTGCTGGCTGCAGAAGCAATTCCAAGGCCCAGCCGAAAAGGATTTGATGCTTTCAAGCCAACCAACAGGTGAGAAGAGTGTTTAGTGCTTCAGAATAGGTAGCATGAGCCTATGTACCTCAAAGTAACTTGGTTTTCAAAGACAGAATGTGTGATTTCATAAAGTTTGGCAGCTTTTCTAGAGCTGTTACCATAAAACCTTCCAAAACATCTGATTATCATGGTCGAATCCTATCGATTTCCTGTCTTGCTTTGTAGGTCCGTACGTACGGCACAGGTCTTGCACATATGTAAAAGAATTCTTAAGAGTTCTTTGGCATTCAAAATTTTCGTCGACAGAAACAGAGTACTGTCAGCCTTCCAAAACATTGCTCGTTTTTTCTTTATAATTTAGTAGTAATACCTTTTAAACAAACTCTCTTAAAAAAATAGTTAGTTAACAGAGCTAAGTAGAGGTAATCTGAAAATAGACAAAGGAACTCATTCGCACGCTTTTGGTCCTCTAGCTAAACAATGTGCACGTACGTATCAAAATCATGAAATATAATAGGCTGATTTTAGATATGCATATGCATATAAAAACCCTTAGTTAGCTACGCACCTCCATCAGCTAACTTTAAATGGAAATTTTAGCATTTTAAAAGGAGAAATCCTGTTTCTGGAAATGGCAGGAATATACATAAGGGGATTGCAGCTATTCATCACGTTTCTTATTGCGATTTTATTGATATAATGCTTTACTAAAGCAGTACTTATTGCTTGACGCACAGTTTCGTGTGTGTGCTCGACATCAGAATAATTCTTTTCCTTCGCTTCGCTTTATGCTGCATCTTATTGAAAGCACATTTCTCAGAACATGATTCTAATGGTAGACACTGAAAAATCTTTAAGTGCCAAACAGTCCAATCAAATTACTTGCGACTTGGCACACACTGGATCAAGAATCATCAAATTACAAAGCGATAATGATTTGAAAGATCCAGTCGACCGATTTCTACAAGGGTTTCAAAGTAATGAGGGATATTTCCGTTAATAAACATTATTTCAAAATTGGGTTCTTTTAATACAGAACGTTTCATCAACATTTTTTGACATGGTTTTGGACCTCAGCGCCGACCCTTAAATCTTTGGTAAACAGATAGTTGTGATCAAACAGTGTCTGATGTGGCGCACAGAGATTTTTGTAAAGATGGTTGACATCGTCTGCAATTTTAAATAAATCATTCGTGCTCTTGTTGCATCATTTGAGTGTTATTTTCCGGATTATCTATGTTAGTTTAGCTTTATGTGTTATATACTTTTGTTTGGTATTTTATATACCAACGGCTGAGGTAGCTATCGGGTTAGCCAGAGAATGTTTCTAGAACTTCAAACATTTTCAAAAAATTTTTAAAAAGTCATACTACCTATAGTAATTGTCGGATTTGAATTATTCAAATTCTAGATGAATGCGGAAGACTGAATTATTCTTGTGATAGTTTTGCGCTTTTCATAGCACTTATGATTAAGGTAAATTGGACTTTACGAAAATTTCTTGGTTGCAAAATGCCGTTGAAAAGCCTGAAACACATGATCAAATTGTATGGTATCTCCCACAGAATAAACCACAAGAACATTTATCTCTCTCAGGATTCATTAGAAATGGATTTTGAAACAGACAGTGAAGATTTTCAATCCCATGGCAATAAATTTATAGATGATGCGTCTCACTTTTGAAATTTTGTATTTTCTTTATTGTTCTGTGGGAGGAGTTTCTAGTGACACGAGCAAGTGTTTTTTTGGCATTTTCAGGCATTTCGCAACCATGTGATTTTGACGTATTCGAATTTACTAGTATTTTCGGTGGTCTTAGAAACGCAAGAAAAGTCAGAAAAACTGCTTCAATCTTTCGTCCAGCAAGCAGAATTCAATTCATTCTGATCCATGGAGTACTCTCGGTGCAATGTAATTTCGAACGTAAGAGCTATCTTCTCGCTAAACTGGTATAGTTTCTTAATCACTGTGTAACACAAGGTCAGATCACAGGTTCATCTGATAGAATGCTAAAACTTGTGGCAATGTAATGACAATGACTCCAACAGGTCTAAATAGATCTTTTAAATCCTAAGGACAGTTTAAAAACGAATACCGCAAAAATTACTTTGCTTAGTGACACGCTGCATCAACGAGGAAGAAACTGCAAGTTTAACTTTTTTAGTTGTCTTATCATCGGTTCTATGAATGAATATTTCATGAATGTGGTTTTTATAGCGAGAATGTACTTATTAGCAAAAGTTTTCACACAATGTTTCTTTTCAAAGTGATACCTGATATCACAATAGGAGCATCAAATGAACTTGGAAAATCAGATAAACCGGAAAAATTCGGCAAGCCAAATGATTTTCATTTGATAAAATATACCATATGGAATGCCTTTTTTTGCAGGAAACTGCTTAGACCCCGGTGGACCTTGAGACTTGCAAAGAGTCAACAACTTATGCGATTTTGCAATTTCATTCGCCAGAATGCAAAAGAAGATGCAAAAATAGGGAAGATGATTCTCCAAAGCTTGACCATGATAAACTGTCACAGAAACTGTACAAATTGAGGACTGAAATCAAAAGTTTATTTTTGACTATAAACCCCCCCCCCCCCTAGAAAAGGTTTATGGCTGGACAGATTTGCGTTTGTAGAATCAAAAATGCATCAGTTGATCTTCCTCACTTTTAAAGTTTTTCCGTTCCAAAGAATGCTAAAATGCACAAACTGTAATTGCGACGTCAGGAGCAATGCATCAGAAGACGCAGACAAACATAATGAACTACTTCAGACAAATTGGTATTGGGGGTTTTGGCACCCTTGACGCAATGTCCTTGATCCCCAAACTATATACATCGCCTGAGAGTTGGGAGGTTTCCTTACTAAATCAACTATTGGATTAAACTTTCACTCGTATACGTTTTGAATGTTGATCAGCAGTGCCATTCTTGATAACATCAGTGACCGTGATTTTTAGCACTAATGTAGCTACAATATATCTCTTTTTGTTGAAGTCTAACCTGTTCCAAAATAGCACAGTCAGACTACCGACATCATCGATCTAATGAAATCATAATTGAGCTTTATTTAGAATCATGCCACCTCGAATTTTCCTATGACTGTGGCTAAATCGACCATCCAGATTCGGAATCTGTAGTTGATGAGCAGTGTTTATGTACAAAAAGAACGTTTAATTAAACCTAGTCTTAATTTACACATAAAAACTATTCATGTGCATCAGATTCGGAGTCTACATGCTCCATTCAGCTAATATCGGAGGGAAAATTCGAGATGAGATTACTGTAACAAAGGATTGCAGGTATCAATCACGTAAGTTACATTGATAGGGCAAATATTGGCTATCAAAGAGGACCAATGAGAAACAATGTTGCTTGCATGCTTTATACTGTTTGCATTAACTAAAGATCAACTTCGTTAACAGTACGACGAAGCTCGAAGCAAACGAGTTTCACTTATGATCCTCACAAGTCTTGGCATATTTCCTAAGCCGGCAGTGACCAATATTATTGCTATGAGCTGTTACCTTTCAACCGGCACTTTTTGACACACTTTTTAAGTTCATTGATAACATCCAATATACTTATTTGATTTGATATGATTTTCTGGGGATTTCTAGGTTTTCCAGCAAATCTTCTGCAGCCAGATGTAAAGAAGGAGCTTCAAGAGCTTTTGAAACAAAGTAATGAGCAGTCATTGGAGATGCTGTTCTCTTATTGTATCACATTACTGCTAGATGAGCTCCATCAAGGTTTGTGTTTTTACAAATATTTCATTGTATATTTTATAATATGCCACTTGAAGGTCATCTTCATCTGAAGTGGTACAATTACTTTAACAAGTACAGTTGCCTTAACCAGAGGTATGACGTTGGATGAATGTCTCTTACCTTGACTCTCTACTTAGTGACTTAAAACAACGCATACGGATTTGGTTTGCTCCCACGATGTGAATTTAGCTGCAATCGATGGTAATCACTCTCAAGATGGTTAAAGTGGAAGATAGGAAGCTCTTTTGTTGATACTGATGCTTTGATAGCTGACATATTAATCTCGAAAGCTCAAAGTTGCATTCACTTGAAGTTCAGAGTTTTGGTCTTGAACCAAATCAATTTTTTGAGGCACAGGGAATAAATCAACAGTAGCCTTTGACAAAATTTGAAAAACACGTTTGGTTTTATCAGTTTTGTTTGCCAGAAGTCACCCCCAGTCACCCATTGGACAGTTTATTAATTTTTCTTTAATTTCAGTTTTCACGGCTCCCAACCTACTCATAACCCCAAATTCAGAATCTCCATGGTCCATTGCCTCTTTTCAACTCCTCGCAAGCCCTACAAATATAGCATATTTTTTTCAATAGCCATTGAAATAGGATCATTTTTGAATGGGAATGAATAGGAATGGTCCCCAAAGTGGCCAAATATAGCTAATCTCACCCTCGTGTGCAGATGGATAGGGCTCAAACCCCATCAACTGGGGCACAGACATGACTTCTAAGCATGCCAATAATCCTTTTTCAGTCTTTTTTCCTGTTTTCCCGTGACAGAGATCCAAAAAGTTGACTAATTTCTCGCCAAAGCCAGCAATTGCTCTTTGGAATGATTAGTGAGCCTTTTGTTATCCAATACCAATCAAATTGCGAATTTGACTTTGGCCGGCACTATGGTCAGTACTGACGTAGGAAGCTGGCCCTTGGAACCAGGTTGCTAATTTCGGTGATAGCTGAAGCAAACAAGGGCCAATATCGTAAATGGAAGCTTGAAGACGAATCGCATGATCAGGCTTATTTTACATGTGCGGATTCTCACAAATATACTGGGTACGCTAAAACAGGTCAGGTACTTGAAAATTTCGTATTTGAGTACTTGATGGGCTGGAATATATCAAAGTGTGCTTGATAGTCGACAGGCCGAGAAATCAATCTTAAATTTTCTTACATTCTTCTAAGCACTGAAAATTTTGGCAAATTTGAGTCTATGAATATCCGTTACTGCAAAATGAGTAAAAAGGGGCGTAAGACCCGAATCAAATTCTAAGGACTTACAGCACTGAGAACAATATGAAAATCGATTTTCATCTTCAAATGGTTGAAGGTTCAGAATGCATTCTCTTCCTTCGTAAGAAATATGATCAGGGCATATAATGCCATGAAACTTCAGGTTTTAGCTATCATGCAAAGAATTATTTATTGCAACGGAGGGAGATTGAATGACTTTGCTTGTTTTACGCACGATGAGATTCTTATTATTCGATTCAGGGTATATCTGAAGCATGCCGCAGATGAGATTTCCGTGATTCATGATTTAAAAATTTTTTAAAATTATTTTTTGGCAGGTAAACTGACTATTGGATTGAGGATACTTCTTCAACTTGTTATCAGTCATATTCCAAAAGTTTTGATCAGCAAGCTTGACGAGGTTTGTTTTGCCCTTCTTCCGTACATTTGCTTTTATTGTAGAAATAGAGCATTTTTCTGAAAAAATGGTGATTCACAGGATTGACAGTTCCAGTTAAGCGCGATTTTAACAGTAGGTTATATAAAAAAATTGGTGATGCTTTCAAGGATAAAAATCGCATCACTCTCCAGGGAGAAAGAACCTCCAACTATTCATTGAACAGGTAATAAGAAACGAAGTGGCTTGGTAGCAGCGCTGCCAGGAATGTTGCTCAAATTCATCAATTTCCTAGGAGGAGAAGGGATATAGAAAAAAGAAATGGAATGGAAGGGAAGAGAAGCGAAAGTTCAGACGTTTGACAAATCGTAGAGCAAAAAGTACTCAATGGCTTTAAATGAATTTAGCTTTGTGATTTTCTTGCCTTTTTATGTGGCAGGAAATGAATTCAACATTGACTGTCAAAGGCCTGAATGAGGGCTAACACTATCAAATCATAAAGATCTCTCGTACAGAACTATAGACTAAGCATGTATTTTCTAAAAATTAGGAAATGGATGTTGAGACCTACTCTAAAGTTTTTTACCCCGTGGCAATAAATGTGCAGACGACATGAACAGCTATTTGGTGTTAGAAGTTTCTTTGTGATATAATTTATCGTTTCAGTGCATTGATTGTTAAGAAGAGAACTTCATAAAACTGAATTTCCCTGTATCTTCTGTACTGTCGAAATACCACAAAAGTCTCGAAAATGCTTTGGTATTTCGACTATCAAACAAATTTTATTCCATTCTAAGCCATCCAGTACCTTAGGCCCTATGAACTTTCAAATGCCTGAATTTCTTTTGGCACACCCAGTATAAACTGTGAGCGATATTGAAATATGCTTAGAGATGGCATTTGAACTGAGAGAAATGCGTGCAGGTATATTGGAAATAATGACAAGAAGTATGAAAGATACAATGCTTGAAGAAACCAAAGACAAAGCACAAAATCCATGCTCTTTTATTGGCAGCTTATGTTTTCTCATGGACGTGAGGTAATCTTTGTAGGAATTGCATATGGATAGATAGTGAATGCTACAATACTTTACATCCCTGGAATTACACTTTCATCTTTAAAACATTCAGTTGAGTCAGTTGCTAAGATTACTTCCCAACGGCACAAATTATTACCTACAAAAGCCATAGCAGAAGCTGGAAAAGACATGTGCTTTTGCAAAGTGGCTCAGTGGTAGAGTAGGCTATTAACCATCACATCAAAAATTACTTTGAAGTTAACAAGATGATACTTTGTTTTCAAACCTGTTGCAGAGGAATGGCAGCAAAGACGATAAAAAAATATATTGAATTCCCCCATCTGGCTACCCAATGTTTACCTTTAGTTGATGTAAGAACGGATATGGGTAACATAGGTGTACAACTAGGAATGGATAATTGACACCTAAATTTGAATAAATGATTCCAGATTGGGAGTATACATTTGAAACAATTGTGAGAGCTTTGGATTCAAAGGAAGCTTTAAGTGGTGTTCAGCTTGCTATCAGGAAGGAAAAACTTTTTGAGCCCCGCAGCAGAATTTCATTTTCTTCATTGACAATCATGATTGAGACTTTGTATCAACTATATCCTAATCTTTGTCCTAGTAGAGGTTATTTGAAAGGTGTACATACAGAGAGATCTTATTTCTTGCAAATATAGATTTGAGATACTTTTATTGAGGATTGTAAAGAATGGGACGATATCAAGTTGAGCAACTCTGAGGATTGACTCACGTTCGTCTGATGAAGCCAGTGAGCTGAAGCCATTCTCATATTGTAATGTGCATCTTTAGAAGAAGAACCTTTTATCTTATGTTATGCAATCATTGAAAAATGTGGCCGACAATTTTTTCAGCATGTTTGAGCGTATGAAACTATGGCAATTTATGTTTTGGGTATCTGGTAGCCTAGTTAGATTCAGATATTTCGGTAAGGACCAGCCGATGCTATCTTTCACAAAAAAGCGAAACCATCGTCCTATCATAGTTTCGTCCGCATTATCATTTGTCTTTGAGCGACTTCTATATGCCCAGATGATTGGCTATGCAGATACAATTTTGGTTCCCTACTTATGTGGTTTTCGGAAAGGTTTCAACACACAGCATGCGCTATTGAGATAAATGGATACCTGTAAAAATTCCCTAGACGAAAAAGGAGTCGTTGGAGCTTTGCTAATGGATCTTTCAACAGCGTTTGATTGCATAGACCATGAGCTGCTAATTGCGAAACTAAGTGCTTATGGATTTTGCAACAATGCTCTGCTGATGATTTATAGTTACCTGACTGGCAGGAAACAGAGGGTCAAAGTAAATGGTTCATTCAGCACTTGGCGAGAGACCTTTGCAGGTGTACCGCAAGGATCAGTTCTTGGACCTCTTCTTTTTAATATTTACATCAATGACTTATTTCTTTCGGTAATGGATACGGCAATATGTAACTTTGCTGATGATACAACTATCTTTGCAGTTGACTGTCAATTAGATAGCGTTTTGGAACGGTTAGAAACTGATGCTCTTGTTTTATCAAAATGGTTTCCTGAAAACTTTATGAAATTGAATGAAGGGAAGTGCCATCTGTTAACTTTTGGGACAAGCCAAGATGATATTAAGATCACAGTAGATGAGGCTATTGTTAAAGAAAGCTCTGAAGAAAAGCTACTAGGGGTGACAATAGGTAAAAATTTGAATTTTAAGTCATGTCTCAAATTTATGCAAAAGAGCCAGCCAAAAACTGCATGCCCTTGCTAGGGTATCTGCTTTCATGAATCCTGATAAACTGCGTCTGCTGATGAATAGTTCCATAAGATCTCATAATTTGGATGTTCCATGACAGGGCTCTCAATGCAAAAGTAAATAAAATCCAGGAAAGAGCACTCAGAATTGTGTATAAAAACAGTCACGCTAATTACGAAACTTTGCTGAAATTAGATAATGCAGTATCCATTCACCAACGCAATCTACAGTACTTAACGATAGAAATATACAAAACCAAAAAGAACCTGAATCCTAGTTTCATGAGTGAGATTTTTGAGGCAAGAGATGTACCATATGACTTGCGAATTAAGAATACTCTTGGCATTCCTAATGCTAAGACAACTTCTTATGGCATAGAAACTATGAGATATTTGGGTCAAAAGCTGTGGCAAACATTACCTCACAGTGTTAGAGAGTCCCAATCACTGACTGCTTTTAAAAAAGAATTAAGAACCTACACAATAGAGTGTGACTGTAGATTGTGTAAAACATACATTTCTGGTTTAGGTTTTATTTAGCATTTTTTCTTTAAAATCCTTTTTGAACATTGTAACATTTTGTATATGTATGATAGATAGTTGGCATTTAGCTTTAGCAATAGCTTTACACAGTTGTACGCCAACTTTAAATAAATTATTTATTATTATTATATTATTATTTCAGGTTCTCAATGGGAAATCAAGTTCACAAGAATCTTTCTTGGCAGTAATTTGGACTTATAGTCAGTACAACAATGATATCAAGGCTGGAATCAAAGGTTGGTCCTTATAACTGACAGTAGCACTATTTTCTCCATACTGGCATGGAAAGCATGGTAAGATTCAGCATGCTTTCCATGGAATTTTGCTTTGATAGATTTCCATGGAACTTTGTTCATGCTTCTCCATTAACTTCTATTGAATTCCATGGTTTCACTACCTGTGCTATCCATGCTTTCTCCATACTTTTCTATGTTGAGATTTGCTGCGATGGATTTCTATGGATCTCGGTGACTTCCATGGAATTTTCCCCATACTTTTTACATGAAATCCCATACTTTTTTCCATGCTATTTTTACCAGGGATTGATTTATATTGAAAATTTTGTTGTATTTTTAACTTTATAATTTTACTTAAGCTTTGTTTGGTTGATTGATCTTTCTACATTGTGTAATCTTGAAGTGAAAGCTGCACTGAACTGAGTTGATCTGTTACTTGCCAGAAAAGAGGCATAATGGAGCATCCGAATCAGGGAAAATTTGCCAAGGAAAATCAAGGCATGACCCCGTTCAAAGTAGACACACTGCTTTCTGTTTCATGAAGTTTCTTCAAATCTCAGAATATTTTCGAGACGGTTTACGATCGATGACTATGCCCTTCTGTAAGGTAGGAAGTGACATTGTAGTCCCAAGAAGATTTTATTTTTTTTCTTTTTTAGTTGTTTTTCGTTATTTTTCTTCTTTATTAGCTGAGTTTGTTATGAAGCAGCTCTAGAAGAAAGATGCGAGCGTGCAAGGGTTTTGTTTTGTGAGTTAGCAAATCGAATTGCTGTTTCAAAGTATAGAACACACACAGACACACACACACAGACACACACTTGAATGCCTAATGAAAGAATTTATACAATAGATAATAGACAATAAGATATTTTTCAAACGTTTCTTGTTAGTGTGCTGTCTTGGCTTGCCCCATGCATCTTTAATTTTGACTACTGTAAGACATAGATACTGAGTGTCAAATGCAAAACTTTTTGCTTGTCCATACCATTTACGTTGCATCTCCCTTTGGAATAAAGGCTTACAAACATTGAATTGTGTAGGTTCCTTTTATGATGTTAAACGTGTTGCTTCGTTGTTGTGATTAAGGTTCTTAGAGAGGGCTCTCAATCATTGCAAATTTGCAATCGAAACGTATCGCTGCTGAATTCATGATATCACGAAGCTCAATCACAGCTTTAAAGGGTCAAAATATTATGAACATACTTGTCTATATCCTGTTGGAAAACTGAGCTATTTTTGCTTCGTTTTAGTATGGTGGAAAGTAATGTATCCTGTAATGCGTGTGGGTACGCATGCACCACATGTTGTTCAATACATTGAAGACCTTTTAAAGTACGTTTTCAACTACGATTAGTTTATCTGCTGATAATGCTACCGTTAAGAAGCACAAATATTTTTTACATCATCTGCGTTAAGAGTTCCAAGTGGCCCACTACCAATGCAAACCTACCACCTTATCCTAAAGACTTAAAGCGGGGCACAGAACTTACAAGATGCGCATTTGGTAGGTAGAAGCCAGGGAGCGCCGAAGTACAAGCAATGTAATTTTCGATCTTCCGCGTTATCTAATGAATGGCTTATCCACTATAAATTAAACTTTGCATGATGACCTCAATATCCACCCCTTCCTTTTGCTAGTGACGTACTTAAAACCTGGCGTTGCAAATATATTTCTTTTATTACCTTTCAAAAAGACAGTACTATGAAGCCAACAGCATCAATTTGACGAAATTATTTAAAGGACAAGTCCGGGGTTGGTATACTTGTTGATTATTTACAGATTACACTGCTATGAATGGTGTGTAGTACTTTTTTAGATTTGTTCTCTCTTTTTTTCTGCGAAACTACATATTTGAATCAGTGAAATGCGCAAAATGACGTTATTTTCTATGACGTCACTTTACTTCGACCGGAACGAGGCTGCCAAATGTGTTGATACGCACTCTAATGCTAACCTCCTTATCGCGCATTCGCTTACTCGTACAAAATACAAAAATTTGGCCTAACTTGTGAAAATTCATAGACGAATTGTATGACAATTGGAGATGTTGCAACTTGGAAAGAACTCACAATTGTTATTCCAAAATTGGTAAGGTTGCTTTTTGACGGTAATTTCATCCACCCCGGACTTGTCCTTTAAACATGTACATAACATGGTCTTTTTTAGAGAAAGAGGCTGATAGAACACCCTATTTTGAAATCAATATTTTACTCATGTACACAATATAAGCTTTTCCATTCATGACTGATTTATTAAAGGTGCCATTTTCCTATGGGCTTGCTATTTGTGTTTTAGCAAACACGTGAAAATGAAATTGAATGACTCTGCAATTGATGCTAAAAAATTCTACGAAATTCTCAGCACAAGTTTTTCTCCAAAATCTCAGCTGGCCAACCTTCCAAGGTAAGCGTGCTTATTTTTTGTTTGCACTGCTGCAGTCTCATTTTAACTTAGGTCAGGAGTTATAGGATTCTCTATGACTGGATTAAACATTCATTCACAATTGTTTTCTTTGTCATCCTTCCTTCTTCATGATCCTCTTCTGTAAAGACGCTATTCATACTATCGGAACGTTTCTGATTGACATCATTGACAATTTTCGCTTTTAGTGGACTGTAACTTCTTCTCAGATTTGTAGAACCTCTTTAAGGACCGTACGAAATTTAGTTTGCAAGGATGTGTGTTAGTCAAACCAGGGCTTATTTGCCAACATTTATGCCGAAAATAGGACGAGATTCATCAGTTGAAGATGTTTACTAGGGCATTCGGTTAATGTCCTGTTTTGATAAAAGGGTATCACGGTAACTTGGATCACACGGGGGTCAACTCACAAATTGCCCCCGTTTGAAAATCATCGTAGCAAAGTAGTTGCACTATGATCGTTGAGATTGGTTTTTCTTGCAGCTAACAGTATTTTTTGTATGTTTTTGGTAATTTTCAAAATGGTAGTTCCTTGGTAAATCGAAAGATAGTCAATCTTGCTGAACAGCCGCAAAGTGGCCAAAAACGCACGATCAAATCTTCAAGTTTTTATAACTCCATTCGAAATCATTTGGGAATTAGCATGACTAACCAAGAACAGATTTCGTTTTGAACCAATTAGCGTGTTTGTTTACATCTTCGAGATTAAACAATCATTCTATACAATCTTTGACCAGCCATCAGCGTTTTTACATTTTCCGTTAAACTACATCCTTGCCGAAGATTCTACCCTCTCGGATTTTGATATTCAACTTAGATCGAGACAAATCCTTGTTTGACGCGCTATCATTTTCTGAAGCACTAAAATCACATTCTAAAAAGCCAAGTCCTGAGGCAAACTCGACAAGAAATCTCTACCAATAGTGTCACAAACAAAAAGTAAGTCACAAGGTACTCACCAATTCTTCATTTTCTTGGTGAACCGACACTGGATTAGCCAAAATATCTACAGGTTGCATGCGAACAAATGACCTGAGTAAGAAAACATTGATTATTGCCACAAGTTTGGGCAGCACAATCGTCATTGTGGTACAATGTTGATGAGATGTCTTCTCTTCTCAAATTCTGAGCTGAAATGGCAAGAAAACTTAATGTACCCCAAAAATAGCATTAGTTTTTATAAACCAGACGATTGCTGATCCTTAGATAATTATTTTTGTAGTTTTTTGGCGAGAGAAAAGTTGAGAAATTACAACAGTGCAGGAAAACAAATGAGTTGCACATTTCACTTAACCTGACCATTTCACCATAGTCTGTATTGTCGTCTATTTCTATCTGTTACAGCTGCAACATGTAAAATTTCCAAACATACTCAATATATGAATAAAAGACCAGAAAGTGAGGGACTTATAGGATTTGTAAGATTTTTCATACATATTTTTCGGGAAGGATCTAGTTTAGGCCACTGGCAAATCTTTCAACCCGATCATACAGCCAGTTGAATGAATGAAAGACACTGTTAAAAGGTAGAAATAGATATATACTTGCGGAAGTTTTCTTCCTAAGTGTCGATCTCGATTTCATAATCTTTTCTGTCTCTTCGTCTTCCATCTCGAGCATGCTGCGTCTACCATTCGTCTCTTTTGCTGAAATGAGGGAGACTTGTACTGGTAATTCTATGCTACACTTTGCCATGGTCTGTACTGTCAGAGCTTATCCAGTCGTTAAGAGATCAATAATCACTCCCATCCTTATGTAGCATAGAGAAATAACCATTCTGTCCTTTCTTGAATTTGGACTTGTTTTGGAATTATCATTTCCTGTCTTTTGTAGCTTGAAAAGAAGATTTGATGATCTTTATCCTGTATTTAAGGTAAGTTTAACCTAAGTCCTATTCAATTCATATGCACTGTTGGTGCGTTGTGGCTTTCTTGTTGACATTGCTTCATTTTGGGGATGAGAATGGATGTTTTATGAATCACCTGAACTTGCTTGACCCTCAACTTTCAAGACTCATGGAAATTCCTTTGAATCTTGATATCAACGCTTAGGTTTTACCGAAAGACAAAAGGGGCTTAATTTGTGTATAGGTTTCTTTAGCTGGAAACTGATTTTGCATACCGGGTGAGTTAGAAGAAACGTGGGGCGTTTGGCGGACTGTGACATCTCATTTAGCCATCCGATTGTCGTGAACTAACTTTTTCCGTGCAACCAAGAGTATAACTTAGAGCATAAGCCTTTCCCAGTCGAAATCGGTCATTTGATGCACTTGTTAAAAAGATTTTCGTCATAAGATCTTGTATTATATCCTTGCAACCTGATGAATTCCTTGACCAAGCTGCTTCAGCCTTTTTTTATATATATATTCCATTAAAAATTTACAATACATGATTACTTCCTATACCTACACCTAACACTACCCTACTACGAAGACGATACCCCAAGGAGCAAAATATTTTGTCTACCCAGGGGTCATAAACATAAAAAGAGATTAGTAAAAAGACAAACAGAGCTACAAGTTAAGGATTCTTGCAACCAAATAATTGCGAATGAAGATTGGGAACGTTTAGAACCATTAAAGGCAGTGCTTCAGCCTTGCCAGAGTTGGAGATACACGTAGTATTATCATGGGATACTGAAAAAGTTATGCCTGGTTCACACTCCAGTCTCTCAGGTCATTAAGATCGTGCAGAAGGACACAAAAGCCAAAGACTCAGAGTTTGAGTCGTTTGTCCTTTGGGTCTTCCTGCACGACTCTAATGACTCAAAAGACCTAGTGTGAGCCAGGTTTTAGGGAAAATGTTGGCTGCAAGAAGTCCCATTGCGATTTACAGAGCGTTGATCTGCTTGAAAGAAACTACTTCGCAAGATCAAGAAGCGCGAACTATTAATGCCTTTCAAACATTTTCTCAACGCAGGGAAAGTTACGATAAAACACCCCAGTGCAGAAACTACTATCACCTAACTATTTCATTCTCCCCTGATAACACCAAGTGTAACTTTTGTCAAGATAAAATGCGGAAGGGGCTTGGCAAAAGATTTCACCAGTTTGCAAGGCTCCCATACACGGTCTTACGAAGAAAATCCTTTCTAGCAAATGCATCCAATGACCGACCGATTTCGACGGGGAAAGATTTATGTTCTAAGTTAGACGTTTGGTTGCACGGAAAAATTCAATTCACGACAATCGAATGGCTAAATGCGATGTCACAGTCCGCCAAACGGCCCAAGTTTTTTCTGACTCATCTGATATAAAATTGCCTCTATTGTAGGAAAACAAAGATGCATGAAATTAATCTGAATTTGAAACTGTGCGTTAATTTCAGTCTTTTTTGCTTTCTTGTTAATACTTTTACGGCTAAGTTTCCATCAATTTTATGTGCTCTTCCTTACATTCGCGTCAATAGTAGCCTCCACTGAAAAGATAGGATCTAATGGTAAGACAAACAAATTAGGATTTTACTGTTCGTAGAAAATAAGGTTAGATGAAAAAGTTGCTCCTTCTTGCCGGCGCCTGCCTTTAGGTTATCGAGGCTGATCAGAACCTAAAAGTAAGCTTATAGACTTTGACATAAATGTAAAATAGAAATCCTGTCTAAAATTTTTCACATAGAAGGCCTTCATTTTCGAAGAACTTATTCAGTTAGTTAACTATGATTGGGAATTCTTGACTTCGAAGGTCTGACATAGGGATCAAACGGGATGAAGCTTTGTCTGAATGGTAAGTGATAAAGCACGTGGTTTGAAATCCTTATCCTTATTTTTCATTTTAGAGAATGTACTTCAGTGACAAAATTGAAAACGTGAATAAAGACAAATTTAATAAACTTCTCTTAATGCTGAATTCTGCAGATGAAGGAGTGCAATCAGAGGTATGCCAGCGAATATTGTGATCGAAGAATGCATCATTTCACAGTTTCAAAAAGAGCTTCTGTATTTGATATTCATCCATACATCCATGTATTCATGTATACTATTCTTGTATTAATGTATTTTTGCATGCATGCATTCATTCGTGCATTCATTCATTCATTCATTCATTCATTCATTCATTCATTCATCATTCGTGCATTGTTCATTATACATTAATTCATTATCATTGCAGCATTGCAGTAAGTCACTCGCACATAAGATTTTCTTTGGGCATCTTTGTTTACTAAGTTGCATGATCCTTCAAATCAAAGATGATTTTACTGACAAGAAACCATTACATAAAAAAGGAAGTTTCTTAACAGACATATAAAAAATCAGCCAGCCTTATTTAGAACTAGTTTCTTCACAGAACAAACTAGACAGCCATATTTGAAAATTTGAGTTTCTTACCAGGTGTCCCAGAAAAGACGCAACATATTTGATCCGGTTTAGTGGCAAGAATCTGGATCCAATTAATTCAGGATGATTTTCAAAATAAGCCTCAATAGTTAACTTTAAGATGAATACCTTAGTTGTTGATGTTGAAATAAAATTTTGCCTCCTTTTCCTTATCAGAGCTTGTGGGTTTTGGCCTAAACTGCTAACGCGCTGTTTGGGGAATCTCCGGAATTACCATTAAATGCGAACATAAAGCCTTATGCTGAGGAAAATATTTGGATAGAAATCAAAACCTGATCTTCACAGTCAAATACATTGATTTTGCCTTCAAGAGAAATCTTGCTTTATCCTACAAAGTATCAAAAAGGTTGAATTGCATCTGTTTAACAGGTGAACTAGTTTGCTTGAGTGAGCATGAAAAATAGGTTAGTTTTGCAACCTTCATTGTTTGAGTGAAATCCATCGTGTATGGTCTGTCTCAGCATTATTACGAAACACAATCAAATATACCCAGAGGAAAAGTATCCATAAACAAGATCCTTGAAAATGCTTGCTCGTGCTTGGCTTTTTTGCTAGTCTACATCTACATCTATGCTAGTACTTTGCAAGGCCAATCGGCATAACTGCAAAGGGGTCACTGACCCAAAAGTAAAGTTCAAATACAAGTCTAAAATATATTCTCTAATTGCTACAACTTTGATCTAATTTGAAGGAATCCCTTATCGTTCTCGCAAAAAAACTATTTCTCTATGATTCAGTCCTACATTGCATATGTATGAAGCTAGAGAAGCCAGTATTGTTTAGTCTTGTATTCCTCGTCCTTTTCATTATATAACATGGAACTTTTACAGCAGAATTATTTTGAACAATATCCCTGAATAATGGAAAAAGCGCTTGCTCTTTCCTCCCCTTGAGCAAAGGTAAGTTGATTTCTTTCAATTTGGCAGTCATGCAGCCTTGCTCACGTTCCTTGAAGTTCGTTGCAAATCTTACAGCTCTTCTTTGAACTTTTTCTATCGATTCGACTTGATTAATCATGTCGGGTTCCCATACTGTGGATGAATATTCTAATATGGGACGCACAAGTGTTTTGTAAGCTTGAATTTTAATCTCTTGTGGGCAGTGTTTAAGATTTCGCTTTATAAAACCCAATATTCTAGTGCTTTACCAACTATGCTTTCTATATGATGTTTCCAATTTAGATCACTTGCTGAAGTCACTCTAAGATACTGATGCTTTTCAACATGCTAGTGGACTGTGATTGAAGATACATATCCCTTTGTGTATATATGCAATAACAAGTTTGTCCATTTTCATCTTTTGACTTTCCATTGAAATGTATGCTTAAAGTATGGGTTCTTGCTCATAACTACTACGTTATGCTTATGACTAAGGAGTAAGGAGATTCCCCTAAGCAGCGCGTTTGCAGTAGTTAGGCCAAAATCCGAAAGCTCTAGTTTGGAAGTGGAGGCAAAACTGGACTTTTAATATTAATATTCCGACCCTTAATGCTCCAATATCAACAAATAAGGTATTTATCTTCAAGTTAACTATTGAGGATCATTAAAAAATTGTTTGGGTAGATTCGATCTGAGTTCTTGTCGCTATCCCTGATCAAATCTGTTGCATTTTTTCTAGGACACCCGGTATATGCGGGGACTCATTGTACTTAGCTTTCAGTAGCTAGAGATCCTGACAAGCCCACTCAAAACAATTGAACAACGAACGAACAAACAAACAAACAAACAAAGAAACTTATTCACGAATGCCCGTCAGCTATAGTATGAAATGATGCTGCACGAAAGGACCAATGCATGCACGAGAGGTTCTGATAAATGAAAATAAACCTAAAAAATGTTGTTTTGTCAAATATTGGTTTAATACTTTTCTTAGTTCTTGATTGGGTTCCTTCATCCAAATATTTCAATAATGGTGATATAACTTTTATGTATTTTGTAGGTTTTACATTTACTTGTTTTCTGTTTGGCAAGAGACGCATCTTGCTTTGATTCATGGCTTGGTAACTTAGAGAAAAATTTGAAGTCATCAGGGTATGAGTAATGTTAACCTTTTTTTCTTTTATCTTCTCAAGAGATTAGGCTATACCCAGTAAGGTGAAAATTTTAAATAACATCATACCCTTTGTGTAAAACTAAAGCAGCTTAGGTACAATGAAACTTGATCCCCTCTACCCAAATTAACCCACCTTTTCAAGCAAAATTTTGAAGTAAAATCTGCTCTGTTTAGATTCGCAGCTCTTCAAAAGACGATTTGAAAATGCTTGATTTTGAAGCTTTTAACATACAGTACCATCTTCCTCAAATAGGACTTATTGGTATTCGATTCGAATTTCCTGTTTCCCTTACTTAGCGAGGTACAGTTCGTTCACACTGCTTGTCGTCCATCCTCGATTCTTAGTTCGTAGTCTGTTAAACTACGTGTTGAAAAGATGTTACTGTGCTATTTCTCATTCATACAGAGATCACATGTTTTTAGATAAGCTATTTATGTAATGCATAGCGGTAGAAAAGGGGACGACAAGAACATTTCTTCCTGGGACATGTCTCACAGAACTAATAAATGCTGTCGTTGATCTAACAATGATTTTAATTTGGACTGTAACTCGAATGAGCGATCTTTAACTTGTTTCCTTGTTTCTTGACAAACTTTGATTTTAGGCTGAGATTGATGGAAGAATAGAGTTTTATGATAGGTCTAGAGCCTGATTCTTTTCTATCATTCCTGTTTCATCTTACAGAATATTGTGGGATTACATACACGGAAATTACAATGATGTTTGCAAAGAGGTCAGAACTGTACACTCTTCTAAGAGATTTTCTCTTTGACAACTTTTTATCCATTCCATGATTTATCTTTTTGTGAAGTAAACATCTCAAAAGATTTTGATTTCTACTTTACATACCTGATGATCTAAGCTTGCCTTTAACGATTTCAATTTGTTTCCAGAACAGTTTAATATCAGCTGCACAGACGCAAGGAACTAAGTTCGTTTCTGGATTATTTCAGCTATTTGCCACTGAAACATTTTTTAAAGTTGGTTGACGGAGCTAAAGGCAACGTTTTTTTAATTGCAATTCAGTTCAACTCAATAGAAAATTGGTAAACATTGAATTGACCAATCAGCTCTTGCCTTTCATCACGCCACTTGATGACGAAAAGGGGACATCCCTAAAAACGGTTGGAAAACAAACAGGCAAAACAAATACAACATAACAAATCAAATCACTGCCCTCCTTTCATGAGTCTTTCTTTCATACAAACGTTTTCATGTGAACAGCTCTATCTTCCAGGTTCCCAGATCTTCTTTTATGAACAGACAGGCAACGATCGGCAGTCAATTGGCCTAACTCAAACTGTTTCCAAAATCAATTTCGTTGTTTCTGCTGAAGTCTCAACGCCGAATAACAACTGGACATCATTGTGTTCTTAGTACAACCTCTCTTTCTCTTTCCTGTATCCCAAAAGCATTTCCAGCTCGTTGAGTTTGCTATTTCCTTCGAGGAGAACACAACTCTGCTGAATAACCGTCAGCCAGTTGGAGCTGTTTGATCTCCAGAAAACCTCCCGCGTGAAAGCGGTGATCACCGCAAGACCTCTCAATTTTCATTGGCTAAGAACCAGATCTACTTTTAGCGTGCCCCAGTCCCTTGCATCTGCAAGGGAACTGGGCAAGCTTTACCTCCGTCAATCAACTTTAATGATGTAAAAACCAAATGTAAAAAACCAGACTATACTTTTGGAGGTCGACTTATGGAACAAGCAAATTTGGAAGAAAGAAACGATGGAAAGAAATAATGCCAGGGTTCATTTCGATATTGAATAAAATTTTCCAGAATGGACTTCACAGTCATACACCAAAGCATGAAGAACTTGGAAGGCATCAAGCTTATTTTCAAACTACCATCAAATGTTGATTTGGGTTTTGCTTGTAGATGCTCAGTTTAAAGAAGTACAAGAGTAAAAATATTGTCCAAGAAAAAGCCGAGGAATTTCTCATTGAGCTTCGACATATCAAAAGAAAGGGGAATGGCAGCAAGGTAAAGGTTACTTGTTCCTAGATGCCTCTCTGTTTATGACTGTAACAATGGGTCCTGTAGAAATTCAACAAAAGAAGACCAATTTATGTGATAGGTAGCAGGACAAGTTTATTTTCACATGTAATGGAAGGAAGCTTGAGATGGTAACTGTGAAATTAAATTTGACTTTATGCCCAATTTTGCCTTGGAATCAGCCATTTCAAAGTAGATTTACGTAGAATCCGAAATTTATATTTAAATAGAAATAGTTTGTCTTCTCACTCAAACTCATCAATTGATATTTGTTTTTCCTTGGTCATAGCTGATTTTAAAGGGCTTTGATTGGTGCGTAAACACAGTTCAGATTGGTATGTTTTGTAAGATGCAAATGCTCTTGAAAAAATTTTTTCGCGTGTGATAAATGTTTTTTAGCCTTTCGTTAAACACTGAGTTAAGAAGCCTGATTTTACCTTGGTATTGGTAAAAAATCGGAGTATTCGTAGTGTACTTCATCTATTTTAATCCGAGTGAGCGTTTACATCACACGGCAATCAAGCCTGCTTTATGACACAGGAAGTTCTTTCAAAACCTAGAAATTGAATGAGCACTTGATCTAAAATTATATGTTGCTTTTGAAAATACATTTCAAACTTAGGTATAGCTCACAGAGATACAAAATGTATTCAGACTGAGGCTTTCCGGTTGTCCAGAAAGTGACCCTCGTGTACAATCGAGAACAGACCACGAATTTTGAGCGAGTCGGTGTAGCAAATTTTATTCTCAATTTTTCAACTTGTTGTTGCCCTTTAGCTAAAATCAAGATTCATAGTAATCCCAAATCCAGCTGCGTTGATTGTGAAGATCATGTGCGCCAGCAGATAGTATTCGAAGCAAGTTGCATTTCTTAGTCATTGACCAAAGTCGCATTAAAATACAATTTCAGCTAATTGGAACTCGCACAATTTAGATGTTTCTAGAGCTTCCTGGTTTTTGAGCATGCTATGAAAATGCAATGATTGTTAATAGTACTTATCACCCAGAGGGGACTCCCTATTAGTAAGTGACGGGGGTCAGACATTTTTTGGGTTTGTAAAACATTGTCTAGCATACCTTTGGGGTACGCTATTTGTTGCATAATCGGTATTTTTTGGGGTTGCGGAAGAGGAACTTTGAAAAGGTGAGAGCTAGGCCGAGTTTTTCACAAAAATATTGCAGGGCAGTTTCTGAAAATGCTATAAAACCTTAATTATTCATGTACCTTGAAGCTAGGTGTATATTTTTGGAGTCTAAAAATGTCCTAAATTTAGTATATTTTTTGGTTGAGTATAACTATGAGTGTAAAATGTCCTGTATTTACCGGGTGTTTTAAAAAAGTACCCCCTTTTGACTGGAAATAGGAACGAAACGATAAGATATCATTACTCTTCGAGTGAACAGCTAAATTTATCGATCTTCAACTTAGATTCACATAACTTGCATTTAAGAATCGTGCACCAAACACCAGAGATACAAGCTTGCAAAGACAAAATTTACAGTGCACCCAAAACCAGAGGTTTTGTAAAAGGGCCTAGCCATGATTTGTATCATGGATCTTTTCAAAAGCACCTGTAAACTTTAACTTTCAGTTTTTCGCTTTTGAAAAGAATAAAAAAGATTCGTGGAAATCGCCCTAATTAAACAAATATAACAAAAATGTGGTAAGAATGAAAAAGTCGTGCAACATCTCCCAAATGAGCATGCATGTGTTCCTTTTCTTCTTCTTTGACACTTGGAGTGGAATGCAATGCACGGATTGATTCCTCAAAGGAATAGCTATTTGTAGAACAATTGAAGCATTTCAAGGTATAATTCTTTTCAATGGAGAAAGCTAAAGGTCAAAGTCGAAGTTCCTGTGCAACATACCTGTTATAGCAAATCATGGCTAGGCCCTTTTACAAAACCTCTGGTTTCGGGTGCACTGTAAATTTTGACTTTCCAAGCTCGTATCTCCAGTGTTTGGTGGCCAATTTTTAAATGCAAGGTATGTGGATCTAAGTTGAAGACTGATAAATTTAGCTGTCCACTCGGAGAGTGATGATATCTTATCGTTTCGTTCCTATTTCCAGTCAAAAGGGGGCACTTTTTTGAGACACCCGGTAGTATATTTTTGGGTTTTTCAAAACATACTGTGTATGACATACCAATAGAAGTCCCCCCCCCCCCCTGGGAATCATCACTAGTTTTTCAGTGTTAGACTTTCAACGACAGCAAAAACCTCATAATATGTCGTCGTCGTGCACGCTGAATTGAGGTAGTATTTGGCTACATAAGCTTTTTTAGGTGAAAAATCAAGAATTTTCGAGAAGCTTTGCAGAGAGCTAGCAGGCCCAAAATCATGAACTTTCGCATATGCGCGCGCTGTGTCCGTCCTGTTGCTTGTAACGGAATATCCCAGAAAGAGGGCTCTATTTACGTAATGCTTGTTGTAGAGTACAGTTCTAAATTACGATTCCAAATTTTTAAAGGAATTTAACGATGGGATAAACAGTCTAATTTTGGCATTGTTTTGCAAATATGTAAGTGTATTGGTAATACCTGATGTTCGTTATTCTTGATTTTTACAATGTTAGGTTGGCTTTGCAGAGTGTTACGCAGCTTGCCAGGTAAACTTTTAAGTAACTTTCAGTATGTCACACTGAGTGTCACAAAATGATACATCGAAGATTGCCAAAATGCCAATACTATGTCAATCAATTGCCAGTCGTTTTGATTCAAATGGCTGGCTTCTTGGTTGAATTTTATTTTGCTGAAATCGGCAGTGTCCCCGTAGAGTTCTGGGCAGTTTTAGATCACAGCTGTTTTGTGAAAATTTCGGACAAAAACTAGAAATTACAATCAAATTTCGCAAGGTTCTGTGCTTTTAGATGATGGTAAATGTATCAGTTATCTTGTAAGGACGTACAAAAGCAATCCATGAAGCTTTATACAGTGGCACATCATGCGTGTTGTTCCTGCTTGTAGCCGAAACTTGATGATAATTATCTAAAAATCTAGCCATCATTGAGTCATGATCAAAGCAGCTTCCAAATGCACAAGCTCTTTATCTGTCGCTGTAAAATGCTCAAATGACCGATTTCGACGGGAAAAGGTTTATGATCTAAGTTAGACTCTTGGTTCTCGACAATCGGATGGCTAAATGCGATGTCACTGTCCGCCAGAAGCCCGAAGTTATTCTGACTCACCCCGTGTGAAATTGTCTCTATTGTAGGAAATCAAAGCTGCATGAAATTAATCTGAATTTGAAACTGTGCTTTAATTTTGGTCATTTTTTCTTTCTTTTTAATACCTTTATGGTCAAGTTTCCGTCAATTTTAAGTGCTCTTCCTTTCATTCGCGCCAATAGTAGCCTCTACTTAATAGATACGATCCAATGGTAAGACAAACAAATTAGAATTTTACTGTTCGTAGAAAATAAGCTTAGATGAAAAGTTGCTCTTTCTTGCCGGAGCCTGCCGGTGATTGGGCTATCGAGGCTGACCAGAACCTAGAAGTAAGGGAGCTTATGGACTTTTAAATAAATGTAAAATAGAAATCCTGTCTAAAATTTTTCACATAGAAGGCCCTCATTTGCTAAGAACTTAAAAAATAAGCTTTGATGAAAAAGTTGCTCGTAGCCCTAAATGCTTGCAGTGTGATAATTTCTTGGACGTGAAATAAGCTTTTTTGATGCTCCAAAAGGTAAAGAGAAAGGTAGACAAGGCGATTTATATTTTTTATGTCATACCAACTTATTTCATTTATATGTTGCCTAGATTTCTCCCACAACCCATGGTGACTGGTCTTCTGTCAGGACATGCTCCAGTAACCCATTACAGTCTGTGCATGGTTCATGATTGAACTTGTCAGTAAACAGCGATGAATAATTTTGGGGCTTCCAGAAATATCTGTTTTTCAGTTTTTAATTTATACTTGGTTCAATATCTGATGTTTATTTGACAACTATAATAGTCAGTGTATGGCGATATCATTGTTTTATTCAGCTTCAGTATTTTCTTTACATTTTAGAAATTTGAGCATAAAGAGCCAATTAAACAAGGAGATTGTTTCTCAATAAGGAAACTATTAACATACATTATGATTATCATTATAATGCTTGTCACTGTTGATGTTTACCAGACAAAGGGATATAAAGGTTAGTTTTGAATACTTTATCGCTTAAAGGCTAACTGTGTGGCTATGATAGACCAGAACTCATGTCATCAATAGCAAAGGATCTCTCAGTTTATTATTCACCAAGTCTTTGTGCCTTGGAATCTTGCTTTCTTTCTGAAATAAAGGGAATCATATCGTTATCACAGGGTGAATTTTTATGGCCACGAACGTAACCAAAGCTTTCCAAATTCCATTCTTTTGGATTGTTCTGTTTAGCCAATCAGGGCCTCGAATGTATGCCTTTATTGTTGCATGTACTTATCTTATTTTGGTTTCCCTTCTGTTGCACAAAATGATTAAGTGTAAAGAATTCACGATTTAACTACAAGCATAGTGAAAATACTTGGGACAGGCCACAAAGTTGCACTAAAACGGCTGTCCATTCCATGCCTTTTTGCTCTCCTCTTTCAATGCTTCTGTAATGAAAATCCCCTGGACCTGTTCAGCATTAAGTCACGAGGGAATAGAAGACCCAAAACGTACGCTGCATTTTCAATATTGTAGGAACCATTACACCGACAATGGTATTTGATTTATGTATCAGCTCTCCTCGCCATGATTGCTGGTCCATGCTCCTTTCTAAATAACTTGGATGTTTTTGTTTCAAGGTTTTCATTCTTATTTACAAGAAAAAAATTTTCCCTCCAGAACCAATTGAAGATGGACAAAGTATTTTGTACGACTTAGGAACGTAATTTTACGACTTAAGAGACTCAAGCTTAGAAGGATGATCTTCTTCTGATTTGTCCCTCCTCTCGATTTTGTCCACATGGGAGGCTTTATTGCACAGCTTGTACTTTTTGCGGACAAGAAATACAATGATAGAACTCGTAGTCTATCTGTCTGGTTTGAATCCTGCATAATCCAATTTTTGAGCCTTTGGTTCATCAAAAGCAGGAAATTTTTCAACCGACATATGATCAATATCAAACTCTCACATTTGCAATCTGAAACTGAAACTAATCAGCCCGTGACCAAGTGCAGTTGTTCTTGAAAATTAGGATGATAGATTTAAAGCGTGTTGGAAAGAACACATTGGGAAAAACCTGCATATAAGCACTTTCATTTATTACGAGTCTACCACCTGAAATTTAGGATTCGTAACCCTGATTGTAGGAACATTTTAACTCAAGGTTCTGCCCAGCTTCTCATTGGAAGATTTTGGTTTACAAAAGATGTAGCATCTGCATTTGATATTAAGTTTCCTATATTTAAAAACCTATACCCCGTGTTAAGAACATGCAATCTGAGTTGGCAATCTCCCTGTATAAAGAAGAACCTAAACTGGCTGATTTGAACAACCTAGCTTCTCATATGCAGGTTTAACTGCATGCGTTTGTAACTGCAAATCCATCTTGAGGCATTCTTCAGTCACAACAAGTTATCTTTATTCATAAAGTCTGCCTTGATGGACATCCGCTAAAAGGGATTTTGATATTCATTCAACGTTTTGAAGTTTGTAATAAAGCTGCGTTTTCCGGCCAAAATTCAACAATTCAGGTAAATTTTTGAACAATTTATGTGAAAGTAGATCTTTTCACCTGCAATCAATGTATCTTGTATGCAGGAAGTCGAACTGAGTCAGTTGCTGCGAATCTTGGTATTGACCGTCACGTAGGAGCAGCTCTTGTTCAGTTAGAGGGAATGGCTGGCTGTGCAGGACGGTAAGATATCTTTGTTCATTTTATCGATTTTGTTAAAGAGTTTATTTTCTTGAATAAAGGAATCATTGGCTGAAGGTTCTAGCCATTAATGTCTGCATTATAAGATTAGATTCGAAAGTCGAATGCAAGTATGTTTGAGGATTTTGTACGAAGGATTCGCAATGCGTTAAAAAGGCTATTTCATAACTTGTCTCAAGTTCTGTTTCAAATGATTTTACTATCTCACAGCATGATGAACAGAGAAATTGTGGCTAAATCCAGTTATCGAAAATTTATAATATTTTGAACCATTGTTCGATGATATTGGACAATATTGCAGGGAAATATCTCAAAGATGGTGCAACCGCTTTAGCTGAGCTGATAACCAATTAGGTAGTCTCTCAATCCTTCAATCCAAGTTTTCTGGTGGCTGCAATCAAGCAAACTAAAGCCATTCGTAATAAAGGATCGAAACAAGATCCAAAGAGAAGAAACTATCGACCCATTTCTTTGCTTCCGCAACTCGTAAAAATTATCGAAAAAATTATCCAATGTCAATAACGAAAGTACCAAGATGAAAAGAAAATATTGCTTAGATACCAATCTGGCTTTCGCGCTCATCGCTCAATAGACACGTGCTTATCTTACTTGAGTGATAAGATCCTTCAAGGATTTGAAACTGGGTTGTTTACAGGCACGATCTTAGTTGACCTTCAAAAGGAATTTGATACAATTGACTATGATTTTTTCCTGGATAAGAGATGACTTTAGTGTATCTATCATACCATGGTTTAAATCTTACCTTCAGGACCGATCATGTCAACATAGGAAAGGAATATTCAAGTCATGAAAATCTGTCATGTTAGTTTCCTTGGGGGTCAATTTTTGGTCCACACTTAATCCTTCTTTACGTGAATGACATGGCACGGGCGGTCGACTGTGACCTACTTTTGTAGCAGATGATTCATTTATAGAGAAAAGGACTATTGATCAAATAAAAAGCAAATTGAATAGGAATTTCAACACGCTCTGCGACTGGTTCTTAGAAAACAAGCTGAGCATTCATTTGGAGAAGACAAAACTAAATCCATTCTCTTTGGACGAAAAAATTATAAGAAGCTTAAAAAGTAGATGTGGGAGAAGCAACATAATGATTAAACAAAAATCAACGGTCATATATCTGAAATGTATTCTGGATGAGAATCTCTCTTTGGACGCGATCCCCCAAATTTTCTCCAAAATATTCAAAAGAGGACGACGACATAGATGTCTTCTATTAAGACTCTTCATCACCTCTCCCAACCATGTTTGGTCTAATAAACCATGTTTTGTACCGAAAACAATTGCAACGCCTTCCTATTTTCTTTTCTTGCATTTTTGTTATTGTACCAGCACCTCTATGGGGATGATTATGGAAATAAGGTCAGCTTGACCCTTTAATGCAAACCCTGCCACTGTAATTGTTGCTGTTTTACCTTCACGTGTTTAACCGTTAATTTTATAATGTATTTATCGTATCTATTTTTTATATTTATTACAAATATTTTTATTATGGCAAAACGATACATGCATACACACATCGGGAAATGGTAAAGTTTGTCTTTTAATGAATAGCAATTCAATGAATACTTGGACTTTGCTGAAGTTAGCAATAGCAACGCCAGCATAGCATGATGAAGAGTTTTAAGCAAGCCGCATTACCTAGAAAAGGTACTTAGGTACTTGGTGTACCTGTGTACCTAACGTCAGGTAGCTGTCAACAATTCCTACACTGAGCTAGTTTTGCATCAGCTTGTTTACTTATGAAGTGCAAAATGTATTTTTGTGAAATTTCAACTCCAATATTTGCATAAAAATTTTGCTGTGTCAAAAATCGTCTGACAGATCTTAATCGTAATCTTACTAATTTATTTTCAGATGGTCAAAGGAGAATTTACCTCATTATTATGCTAAAGTTGCACCCTATCTCGATCCACTTATGGACAACACGTGGAAATATGCCTCTTTGGTTTCAGAACAGTTCTACGAATGCACTAAGCCTGTAATAGCATTTTTAAGCAAGAATACAGAAAAACTGTTTGAAAAGGTAACGATATTGGATATTTTGTAAATTTGACAATGAGGGAAACATTTGTGCAGTCTTCTAAATGTCTTGCTATTGCTCAAACTGTACTTCATAATCAAAGTTGCTTTTCATCAGAGTGCAGTGCAGTTCAGTACCTAAGCCTTAAAGTTATTCTACAAACGAGTCTGGATTGAGCAAGATTTTAGTACATTTTGCCGTAGATGCTGTCAATAGCCGCTCAATCGAACCTTTCGAATAGAAGCATACGAGAAGGTTTCCCGATACTGAATCTTTTTTAGTACTATTGCAAGATCTATAAGACTCTCTTCTGGTGAACTGTTGAACCTGCATATGAAAGCTGAAAAAATTAATGACAGTATAACAGACCTATTCTATTAGACTGACATTTTCATTTTCGTCTGCTACTGGATTTACTTACTACGATTTGCGTTATACATGGATATACCAGCTTTGTTCGTAATCTCTTTCCTTCAGTCAGAATTTAGTGCAGTAAATTTTCTCGGCAATAGAATGGGTCGGATACGTTTGAAGTTGGACAAAAGCTAAGACCCCAATGCCCAATATATCTTGTACAAACAATAGTTCATTTTGATGTGAATTTGTGTATGTCATGTCGTTTCCTTAACAGAAAATTATCTGACGCATACTCATTTGACCGTTTTGTAGCGAATGCATTGCTCTGGTTAGCTAATGAGAATATCTAGCAAGTGAAACCGTAAAGGAGCTCTGTCACGCAGGTGGTTGGTTTAGGGAACAAAGCTTGGACAAAGGAAACGAGCTAGAGCCCAGACTCTTTGAATTTTTCGCATGATAAAAATTCAGTTCAATTCACAAAACGATCTCTTTCCAATTCTTGTTTGTTAATCCTGCCATACAAATTTTTAATCCCCTTTTATAATCTCGGCCAATTATGAATGAGACCGATTGCCTTTAAGATGTTAACTGCAAGTGTACTGTGGCTGCTTTGCCCCCTTTGAGACCGACAGATGCATTTGCGGTTGACAATTTTCAAGCAAAGAAAAAAATGACATCTGATCTCCGCCAGCTCATTATTCTTTTTTTTCGATCCATGGAGTTTAAATTTGTTTTTGTCTTTGCATCATTTGTTTGTGCCAACTGGCAACACAAATTCCCATTTCCCACGGTGTTTTGAATTTTTTTCCAATTTAAACATAAATTTCGCATTTGATCAAGTCGCTCTTCTCACCCTTTCTTCACAGATAGACGAACTTCTTCCTGGTTACACTAGCAAAGTCACCGAAAATGCTTCGCAGCTGTGGAGCATCACAGTCGTTGCTACGCAACATTGCATGAACAATACAGTGTCGATCATCTCCAAAAATGCACCAATCATTGCAAACCACGTGACAACAGTAGTAAATAGCACGGGGAAATGGATCTATGAGCTTCATCCACCTTTCTTCGACAGCATCGCAATGCATGCCCGTTGTTCGCTTAACTGCACTAAAAGATACGTGAATAACGCCTGGCAAGTTATTGTTGAATACACGCCAATTGTAATGGAGAAAACTGTTGAATATATCCGCATAATCACAGTCACGTTACAGGGATATTGTGCTGCTGGACAGATTTGGATACAAAATATGCTGAGGTAAGCCTTTTAATTTTTTTTCTAATTTTTCATGGAAAATAATACAAACAGTATTGTGTTCTGACATTCTACTGTCCTTCCACTAACCTGTGTGCAGACTCCTCTCACTCCTGAAGAGGTATGGTGGCAAACTCTGATAAGTTCCAGTTGATGCTCCTGGGACTAAATGAAAGACATAAGTTACGCTTGAATATTGAGGTGTGAAAATATCTTCCACTGACAACTGGCAACCAGCTTCGATTCAAAAAGCATGTAAAAACACTATGCGATAAAACAAACAAAAATTTATATAAATTTATCTCTCAAGAGAAAAGGCAATGAAACACAGTAATTGAGTTTTAACTATTGTCCATTCGTGTGGATGTTTTTGCGGCAAAGATGCCAACCATAAAATAAACCGTACTCATAAGCGTGCTTTAAGAATACCCCACAATGATTGCGACTCTTCCTTTAATACACTTTTGGAGAAAAGTGACACTGTAACGATCCATATAAAAAATCTACAAAACTTGATGCAAGAAATCTATAAGTCAATGAACCATCTAAATCCATCATACATCTGGCACCTTCAAGAAAGGAAGGAAATTCAGTATGATCTCAGCACTAAGGATGTGTGCAAATTGCCGATTACGAGGACGATAACATTTGGCATGGAATCACTCTCATTCAGAGGACGTTTATTGTGGAACAATCTTAACGATGAAATAAAGGAGACCAACATTTGCAAGCTTTAAAAGAAAGATCAAAACATGGATTGGTGAACAATGTAATTGCAGAATTTGTAAATAGCCTATCCATTACATTATTTAGCTTGCATATTATTTCTTAGAAATGATTGTGAATTATGTTGTAAATAGTTGGTATTAATTAGTTTTTCTTCAAACCATGTCAGGGGAACCAACCATTATCAATTAAAATGGATTTTTATTGCCCCGCTTGCTCAATTGATCGACAGACAATTTCTTGGTATTCTCGTAGTTAAAGGAGCATACAAGCATATAAGATCTCTGTCAACAATGGATACTGAACATTCAGCCGGAAAAATGTTTCGCGTCATAAGACCATAGATGAGCAAACAAAAGCCAACGAACCTTCATTTCATTTCATTTTCATTTATCGTATATCTACACAAAAACCCTATCAGCTAAAAAAGAAAATAGAAAAACTATCGCTATACAAATAAATATCTATTTACATATAAAATCTTACAAATTTGCTGGTCTTCCTAGGGATCGTGCTTCGGGAAGGATGCTAGTTTTTCAGGAATTCCTCCAGTTTCCTTTTGAAAACGGTGATCGTGGAACTCATTCTGATTTCTAATGGCATTTCATTCCACGTCTTTGCACCAGAGTAGAAAGAACTGCTTTTGGAGAACTCTACCGGTGTCCCAAAAAAAGGTAACAGATTTGATCAGGGCTGGCGCTAAGAATTTAATTCCAATCAATCGGAAATAACCTTTAAAACTAATCCTCGATAGTTTATTTGAAGATAGACATCTTGTTTGTTGATATTGGAGCATTGAGAGTAAACACTTTTATCATGAAAGTCCAGATTTGCCTTCACCTCCAAACCAGAGCTTTTAGGCTTTGGCCTAAACTACAAACGCGCTGTTATGGGGAATCTCCTCAAGGATAGGCACAATGTAGAAAGTCCGAGGAAGGACCTTTTCTTTGTGCATGCACATTTGAGTACAATTGCAAAAACTGAAAACTGAAAAAGTCACTAAGGAATATCTTTTACTCAGCCAAAATGAAAATGAATTTACAAAAAAGAAACAACTTAAGCACGAGAAAGCGCCTTCAAGGATCTTACCCTCGTGGGATATTTAATCCTTTGGGTATAAGCGACGAATTCTTGTTTCGTAATAATTTCAATGATCAAAAAATGCATTTAATCGAACAAGGAAGATTTTTCCACACTCAAGGGAATCATTTCCCTGCAGGGTAACTTTTCTTTGGCAGCGGTAATTCACAGCTTACGTAGAATGAACAGAGATATCCCTTTGGGAAAAAACTCTTGAGTTTGATTGTCAAGTTCGATTTGGATTTCTATCAAGAATTTTTCCGAAGCACGAGGCTTCTTGTCTGTACCTGGCTGGTCCTGGCTGTGATTTAAGAGATTCCACAACGAGAGCGTTGACAGCTTAGGCCAAAACCCAACAGCTCTGGTTTAGAGATCAATTGGCAAATCTAGACTTTCAAGACTAAAATTTCTACTCTCAATGCTCCAAGATCAACAAACAAGGTATCTGTCTTCAATTTAACGATCGAGGATTAGTTTAAACGTTATTTCCGACTGATTCGAGCCAAATTCTTAGCGCTAGTCCTGATCAAATCTGTTACCTTTTTTCTGGGACACCCGGTCGGTTCCGCCTTGGAGTGTCTTGATCTAACTGATTTCTTGTTGGATAGTTGGATATTTGAGATCTGGCAACAAGTCTCCCTCTTAAGTTGTCCGGGCAGAAACCATTCATTATTTTATAGATCATCACGACCCTGTCAACTATTATTAAGTTTGAGACTGAAGGCCGATTGCAACTCCGCCCATCCTTTAATCTAGAGCTTTCTATCAATGTTCGTGCTCTAGTTTGCAGACGTTGAAGATGATCAAGCTTTGTGTTTGACAAACTACCCTAGAGTTCATCACTGTATCTCAGATGACTCTCGAGCAGCGCCTTGTACACCTGATCCAATTTTGTTTGCGGTAGTATGTTCTTTCATTTCCGCAGGGACGAAATGGCATTTTTAATTTTACCTTTGATGTTATTATATTGCTCATTCCATGTCAGGTTTTCGTCCACTGTAACTCCAAGGTATTTAACTTTTTTGGCCCGTGTGATTGGCCCCCCATTTATTTTTACCTCTAATGGACCATGGATACAGTTTGTTTGTCTTTTGTGACCAACGACCATGTATTCTGTTTTATCAGTGTTCAGACTAAGCTAATTCTGCCTTAACCATTCAGCAGTATTGTCAACCTCAGTTCTTAGATCGTTGCAGAGTTCGTCAATATCTTCAGCAGAGCAAGTTACGCTAGTATCATCCGCATACATGTTAGAGGTGCATTTATTAAGGCACTGCTCAAAGTCATTGACATACAGGATGAAGAGGAGAGGCCCCAAGCACGAGCCCTGAGGAATACCGCAGTGAACATTTTTTTAGGCTAGATTTGTGGGCATTCACTTGACAGTATTGTTTTCTATTCGTCAAGTACAAAGTGAACAGGTCCCCCCTCCACGCCGTATTTGGTAAGCTTTGAGAGGAGAATTCCATGGTCCACCGTATCGAAAGCCTTTTGGAGGTCGAGAAATACGCTTATGTTAATTTTGCGTTTGTCAATGTTAGAAAACCACGCATCCGTTACGTTAAGTAGTGACGTTAAAGTGCTATGCATCTTTAAAAATGCACGCTGAAATTTGAAAATTTCTTATGCACCTTCAAGTAATTTGAAACTTGATCATGTCCTAGTTTTTCTAACAACCTCGAGAAGACAGATTTACCGGGTTAATCCTTCTACCGGGTTAGCCATAAAAAGTTCCCACTTTTGACAATTCGTCCAACACTGGGAGTATAGGTAAATTCAGCTTTGAATTTCATGGTTGCAAAATGACTGAAAAAGGGCCTAAAAAATTGGTTAAATCGTAAGGACTCTCCTCTCACAGAACAATAGGCAGTGGACGTTTCACCTCTCAATAGTTATTAGCCATAGATTTACAAACAATTGCTAAAGATTTCCATAGATTTTCAGTGAAAAAATTCTAAAGATTTTCAATCACATGACTATAAATGTGGAGTGGATAGCTCTCACCCATGAGAAATCGCATTTTTCTTATTGTTCTATGCAAGGAGTCCTTTATGATTTGATCAATGTTTTACGCTCTTTTTCATTCATTTTGCGACCATAAAATTTTAGTAAAGTAGAATTTAGCTATATTCCTAGTGCTCATACGACAGCGAGAAAATTCACAAAAATACTTTGATCTTTTGGCCTTTTACTAGAATTTGAATCATTCAAATCTGTGAAATATTCTTGGTGCTATAAATTTTCAAAAGTGATGACTTTTTTCTGGCTCACTCGGTATGTAGATAAGAAATGTGAATACTTTGTAACCAAAGATTCAGCTCTCTGACTTTAAAAAGGGATTTGCATTTATGAAGAAAGGATATTTCAGTTATCAGCTGACCGTTATGTTTTGCTTTCAATATTTATTTTGATTTGACTGAGTGCACTTTTGAGGTGTCGAAACTATTCTTTAGAAATGAAATTTGCTTAATGATGTCGTAGTGATGGATATTTGTTTTACGAATGTCTTTCTTACTACCAGAAGTCCTTCATTGTATTTTGCTTTCTTCTCTGCAGATCGACAGCTGGGGGAAGCAACGCTGGCACATCCAAGTAACATTTGTTGTTATTAAATTATTGACGCTTGAAATGAACTACATTTTCATGATAGCAGGTGCCCCAGAAAAAAACGCAGCAGACGTGAAATATTCTAATGAAAACTGTTCCATACTCATTATGAAACGATTTTTTGCTGAAATCTGCACTAATTAGAATAAATTTTGATGTATTTTCCAGTATTTTGGGGCTTGGGTGTAAAATCAGCAAACTTCAGAATCGCCCCTAAGCCTAAACCAGAGGAAGCAATAGTGAATTATAATGTTAAATTATGAAACATGACAATCCCAGCAATTACCGAAGATTACTTACAAGTAGTCCAAACACATGGTAATTGAACATTGAACCGGTTTCTTGATCAAATTGTGTGCTTGTCTGTAACCTTGTGAAGTTGCAGATAATGCATCCTTGTAATTTTGCAGTATACTTTGCACCAATGCTGGCAGCTTTGGTTTTGCCCTGACAAAAAATTCAAAGTTTGTTGATTTTTAACTCTGCAGCCAAGTCACCAAAATATCTGAACATTTTAACAAAACCTAATCAAAATATTGGAGATAAAGAGAAAAATACTCATTTGATTATCAATTTGAAACAGGTTAAGTCAGAGTTTTTTTTAATCTGCTGCGTTTTTGGGACACCCGGTATTTCGTGGGATGATTTCTTATTTGAAAACCAAATAATGCTTGTGTTTCCTGAAAACTGACATCCTACCGGGAGCTTCTTTCTTTCACTTTATCCTATCCAGCATTACAAATTTCTTTTTCGTTTGTCTTGAAACTTCAGCTTTTATGAAGCTACTTGTGGCACTCAACAAGAATTTCGACACCAGTTGTCACACTTCTATAATCTGTCTTTCACGGTACAATAACCTATCATTGCCTTCCGCGTGAATAACGTTTCTTTGGCCATAAAAGTTTATTACACTGCGTCAAGACATAGTGATGACACTTTTACGCCCATCAATAACAAATTTGAGCAGCGAGAAATGCTATCAGTATCCAACAATCCACTGCGATCCAGCTCTTTATAAATCATAGAATCAATACCAATAGGTGAAAATACGAGAACAAACTATTTTATGATTTCACCATGATTGCAAGTCCCAAGATATGATTTTTCTAAGTTGGCCTATGATATCAAGTTTTGTTTACATTTCCATTTACAGCCCTTTGTTTTTAGTATGAATGGAAACATGCTAATCAAAGATACTATATATCCTCAACGAGAATGCTGATTTTCAAAACCATGTTTGATTTTACGGATATATATCTACTCTTTCCAAAATGAACTGAATTTTTACAGTTGAAACAGATTTTTTTGTCAAATGGCGTGCGACATTTCTAAGCCTGAAAATAGTGGAAACCATCACCATTTGATTGTTTATAGTTACATCAAAAGACACTAAAATCAAATCTGATATGTTGGGTTGGAGCATCTTTGCCAGAGAATTAATGCAGATTCGTGCTGAAAAAACTTCACAGCCCTTTGAAGATACAAGGTCAAAATGACCAGAAGATACAAGTTCAAAACCTGAAAATAGTGGAAACCATCACCATTTGATTGTTTATAGTTACATCAAAACACACTAAAATCAAATCTGATATGTTGGGTTGGAGCATCTTTGCCAGAGAATTAATGCAGATTCGTGCTGAAAAAACTTCACAGCCCTTTGAAGATACAAGGTCCTGTTGGCTTTTTTTTTCTATCCAATATAAAAAATTTACAATAACGATATTACCTAAAACAGCACTTACAAACTACTGTACTACACTACGAGAACGATGCCATGAGGAGCAGAAGACCATGACTACCCCATGGCCATAACATAGAGAAAGGTAATTAAAACTAAGTCTAAATATACATTCAAATATAGATACAAAAACTAAGTACAAACAAGTTCGACTGATAAATACGAAAGTCGGGTTCACATTGGATGTCGGGAAATTGCTGTGTTTTGGTTGTATCCGCTAAATGATTACGTGGGATGGACGCTAAATTTTACTGAAAAATTGAGATTCAAATGAGTTAGGTTGGCGTCGAAATTTCATAACACTGAATTCCCAACATCCATTGTGAAACAGGCATAAACAGGTGAACAATAAAAAACAAGAGAAAGGGATTTTAGTGGCTGAGTGGAGTAAACAAACTTTTCGGATCTATTTAATCAAACCGACCTGTATTGTGGATGAAAACTAGTGTCAGTTCGAGTATACTTTTGTTGATTTCATTCGAAAGGTTTTTGTCACCATACAATAGAATCTGAACAAGAACGTCGTTGGGGAGGCTGTTTATTTCAACAAATTGTTGTAATAGTACCGAAACTCCAGCGAGAAGATGTCGTCGTTGAACGTCAAATGAAGGGCAAAGCAGCAAAAAGTGTTGGTTTTGCAGCATTGGTGGTTTCTCTGCAGCACAGAACGGTTCCCAATATATCAAAGTTTTCTCTGAACTTCTGTCAAATATATTCTGATGGTATCTGATTTGAAATTGTGTATCTCTGTTAGTCATCGTGAACATTTTTCCTTGGAGAAGAAAAATTTGAACTTTCCAATTTGAACTTTATATGTTCATGGACACACACGCCAAATTTGAAATCAAAAGCTTGGCCAGTTTTTCAGCAATAACATACCACAGGTTAGTGTCCCTCTCGACAACGAACACTAGAAAAACTAGTCAGTCGATTTCGTTTTGACAAATACGGACGAATCTGTAAAGAGCTTGCAAGCATGTATGAAACAATTCAAAATTCCTTCGAGATTGACAGTGCAAATCTTTCTCTTTTCTTACAAGTCTGTTTCGCTTGCGCAATCTATGGGATATCATGTTTTAGTCCCATGGTGAAGAAAAAGAAAGGGGTCTGTGAAGCAGTGCGTGGATGAAAATGATCCAAAGTTCCATACATTGTACTCAAATGCAACATGGGTAATCGACCCAGTTCTAGTTTTATGATTGTTGCGCAAACACCTTGTCTTGGAAACCTCTTTCTTGTCCTTCGCCTTGAGACTCAAACATGATATTGCACAGCTTGTGCAAGTGAGGTAGGTCTGTAGGAGAAAGATTTGCACTGTCAGTTTCGAAAGAATACTGACTTGTTTCATGAATGCCTGTAAGCGCTTCCCTGATTCTTTCGCTTTTATCAATCCATAATCGACTGTGTCTTTCGATTGCCATGAATATGAGTAATACCATACTTTTTTTACCGATTGGCTCCAGAGCAATTGATAAGTTTTGGAGGGAGGGATTTCTGAAAACTGGCTTTCCGTGCTCATTAGAGCGGAAAGCAGAGTCACCTTAACAGGTAAAATTTGTCTTCATAGTCCTTACTCGAAGCATAGCGTGCAGTGTGGCGTCAAGAATGCTTTTAATATCCACCGAGGCGGTTAATGAGTTGCAACACCAAACGGAAACTCACTCCTACCAGACACAGCAGAAACTGCGCACGCATGCACAAAAACTTGTAACTTTGAACCCCCTTGCTTCCTGCAACAGATTCATTAATTGGGCAACAATTGATATTTTGTTCCTTGAGCCGTAAACTCTTGATTTATCATTTAAAAAGCTTGTCTATCCAAACATTTCCCTATCTCAGACTGCGCGATGACGTCATTTTACGTAGTTTCTGCTCTGTCCTCTTACCAATGATAGTGATATTTGGACATGCTCTAGTAAAAAACATCATCTACACCTTTAGAAGAGAATCCCATCCCCAAATGCAATTAGAACGTGAGTGGATGAAAAACTGTCGATTTCCTGCTTTTAAAATGCAATGCTACGTAATTTTTCAAGTTTTGGGGTGGCAGCAGAACTTTCTGGTAAAATAAGGGCATCACCGTTTCCTGCATCACTTTCGTAACTCAGAATAAGGCCTAATATCTTCAAATTGCCATGAAATTTTTCTGCGTGAATCAGTTGGAATCCTTTGGAAAAGGTGCTCCCAAAACATTGAATTCAATTCTTGTATTTTTGCAAGGATTCACATTTGGTTAGATTTTAGAAATGTTGATGGTTGCCAATTTTTGGGGCATAAAAATTTCGTACTCCATTTCGAAAAAATCGATTTCAGCCTCAAATTTTAAAAATCTTATTTGTATTTTTGGAAAGAGTAGATAAGTATCTGTAAAAATATTTGCGAAATCTACCTTCTCGCTGAGGATACATAATGATTTTGATGTTTATGTTTTCGTCAATACCACGAACATTAGCCCCGCAATGGTGATATAAACTATTTAGCATCGTAGGCCAACTTAAGAAAGCTATAACTGTGGACTCACCACTCCATTTTGAAAATGTTACTTTATTCAATAGTATCAGGTCTCTTCGTAATGATGGAATCATAAAACAGCTTGTTCTCGTATTTTAACCTTTTGGTATTACTTTCATATCTGGATCCGAGGCAATTCACTATTTTTTTCGTACACCTCCCTTGAAATCACAAAAAAATCACATACAAAATCACAAGAAAAATCACATACAGAAGGCACGAAAAATCACAAATCACTGAAAAATTATTGAAAAATCACACGAAAAAATCACTAGAGATCACTAAATCACAAAAGATCACAGAAAAATAGCATGTGATTTCAAAATCACAAAAATCACGTACGCTATTTTGAGAAGTGATTTGCCCCTCGTATGGATCATAGTGCCCGAGTCTGGCAGTTGACAAGGAGTGCTACCCTCATATAAGAAACTTCTGTTAAGTCTGTACGGAAAACTACTACAGTGTGACTCAAAAAACTTGTTCGACATTTGATTACATACTGAAATATAACCATACGCTGAATGGGCACTTGATCAAGTAACCCTTTTCCTGAGATTTTAAACTAATTTTTGACACCATGATCTTGCAAATCCGCTAAAACCCCTTGGAGTTAACGTCGAATTGAATTTAATTGTGAAACTAGTCTATTGTTTTAGGGCAAATTAAATGGGATTTAAACAAGTTTTCGATAACCTAACTTTCAAGTGTATGGATGCTTTGAGGAAACAGATTCAGTCCCTCGTCGACTGTTTTTGGATCTACTGTTTTTGGATACATGCGATGGTAACCAAATTTTAATAATGATTGTAAGGATTAGATTACTTTAGAAGTCCTATTTGGTTTGCCCTGACATCAACGTGAGGTATGACATTTGTTAGCCTTCTTTCACCTCGATCTTCGAGCTTTTTTGCATTCCAAGTAATCTGGGGTCTCTGGTTTCAGCTTTTGCACGTCGTTGATCTTTGAAAACTCGCAGCTTCAATGAAGTTTCAACTGATTTGCAAGAGTCTGGTCTCTAAACTTATTTCGAAATCTTAGGGACAAGGTTATCTTCCCATGAGCCTATTAATGTTATGACTATTTTTCAATTTTTAATCAAACGCCAAACAACCTTTTCGAGACACCGTGTAGACTTAGCAAAATCGTCGTAGTAACCCTGAATGGACTTATAATCGCTACAACTGCTACCAGTTGAAGTGGAGTGCCATCATACAATAAGCAAAGCGGAAACTGGGACTACAAGAACAGTCTCCATGTAAGGATCCCTCCGACATGAAACACGAGAAAATGATCAGTCTTTATGGTTACAGTCTATTGAAAAAGTTAGGTGCTCGGCAAATTTTTTATTTCTAATTGGCCGAAAGAAGGAAGGGGATCGCTTTGTTTGTTTCATCACCTCTGCGTTGTTGTGGGCCTGATCTATACTCGCTTATCGGAGATATAGACTGCTGAAGTGCTAAAGGTTCTTCGCAACAGCAGCAACTGAGGTAGTTCTTCCCCAGAACGTGCTTAAAAGTAACAACGATTTTACCGAAACTATTGAAAAGAACGAAACCTGCTCATCGAGAGGAATGTTTTAACTTAGAGATTGTGCGAAAGCCTTTGCTGGTATGATTTTCAAGCAGGGAGGCGCATGTTTGCGTCAGTCGTTATGTTTATTTGTTCCGCAGTCGTTGTTCTCCTGTTCAGCTTAGCTAGCGGCAAAGTGCTTCCAGTTGCAGTGGTACATCTATGTTTTTCGTGAGTTATCTGGTTTCTGTTTGCCGTGAAATATTTGCATGGACATGGCAGATGTAAGCGGATCTCTTAGTCACAACAAGAAAACACGCAATCAAACGATTTTTTAACAGATTACAGTATTGTTCTTACAAATTGGCACGATTATTACATTGGCTATTTTATCAATTTTCTGATTTCCGCGCGGATTTGTCGCAGTGGGTGAAACAAAACACATCGGTATTAATTTTTAAAGCCGTTCTCTTACGACCGCAAACCGCTGAATTGTTAATGAGAGGAGAGGAAAGACAAGAGCGGTTATCATTTTTTGATTGTACAGCCTGAATGGGGCAGGTGGTTTTCTTGTTTGAATGGAGTAACAGGTCAAAGACAACACAAAATATCCTCAAGTCTCGAAGCGAGATTTGGAAACACGTCGAATTTAGGGCCATTTAGGGCCAGAGAAGACTTCAACGAGTAACAAGGGCGAAGTGCCAAGGAACGCAATCAAAGGTAGGTATTATATTTCGCAAGCCTTAACGTATGCTTGACTGTGAGTTTATGTTTATTTGCAATGTTATCATTTGTTTTTTGTTTGGTTCTCGCTATCATGATAACATACATTTAGGCTAGGAATATTTTTGCCAACAGTAAGATACCTTACTTTAAATTGCGAAAGGAAAGGGGCCCAGCTTCACTGTTAAATCGATACGATCATGATTCTTCAGCTTCTCAAAATCTTTTCAGAAATGCGCGGGAAATGGTTTATGTCCCAGAGGCCAAATCACAAACGAGACTAGAAATATTTCCGAGAAACTCAAATCGAATCTGGTCAAATGTTAGAAATAGCGACCCTTTCTTACAAATTCTTATTAAATGTTTCTTAGGAAGTTCAGATGCTCGTCCTTAAGCCTTGAGCTGACGCTTTTTGAAAATTCAAACAGCATAGAGGCTTTGACAGGAGTTTAGGAGTTGCATGAATAGTAAGGGAACCACAGACGTGGAAAATCCAGGCGAGTAACGGCCATTACCCGATCACAGCCTCAGCATATCATGCAACACTACCAAAAACTGCCTGCATGGTCAAGTAGAAGCTGAGGCTTGGAAATCGTCGCAAAGATTCGAATTCGAACCCCTGTCGACAGTTTTTCAACGAGCTTGAGGCGTAGTTTTGTTCTGGGAAAGAAATGCAATGTGCGCAAGACATCTGTCGCAAATTAATGCCACATTTTATCCCAATGGTTTTGATGCACCTATTAAATTGGTGTCTTACATCATTGCCAGAGCAAAGCAGTTTTTATTCTTAGAATTGATTTTATATACATCCATTTCAGTTCAGACATATTTAGAGAAAATCCCTACCCCTTCATATATTTACGAGAGAATTTGATAATGAAATAAGACAAACAATATAATGCCCCTCCAAAATCTCGTATCCAGCACTGAAAATGAAAACATCCTCAGCGAAAAAGTAGTGTCATTTCATTCATTTCATTTTTACTTATTTAGGCACGGTAGCCCCGTCAGTCCATGAGAACTGCTTTTCAGGGGGCCATGGCAAAAACATTTACAAATAGGAAGATAGATACCACGAAATAAGAATGGTCATCATAGTTTGTTTTTGATACTTCTCTTATAGGTGGCAAGGGAAGTTGCCTGTTTGGCATCGAGTTCAAGAAGATTCAAAGTTTAGGTCCACGAAAGAAAAAAAACCCTTTGCCCATTGTTTGTTTTTCGTAATGGTAGCGAAAGATCAGTCACAGTATTTCTCAGTTTTCTAACATTTCGAGGCGATTTTTTTTCTGAACAGGTTGGAAAGATACTCTGGGACGAGGCCATTTAACGATTAGTACATTTGTAGCGATTGCACTTCTAATAATATCATCTACAGTTGGCCAATTCAAACTTCGAATTATTGTCATAGCAGGCGCATCAAAACTGCTTTTAACCAAAATTCTAGCTGCTCGATTCTGCAACTTTTGCAAAGTTTGCAGTTTAGTCACCCCACAGCACCCCCATACCGAACAGCAGAACTGAAAATGGGGTTCGACGATACCCCGATACTTTTCACCCAACGTGTACTGAGGTAAAAATTCTCTGGAATATTTCAAAAATCCGATTGCTTGAGAAACCTTGGTACGGAGATTGTTAATGTGTTCATCTTTGAATGTGATTCTGTGACAGAGCAGAAACTGCGCACGCATGCGCAAGAATTCGTATCTTTGAGCCCCCTCAGCTCCCTACAACAGATCCCAAATTTAGGCAACACTTGATATTTTCTTCCTGCGGCCTTGAGCTCTTGATTTATCATTTCAAAAAGGTTATCTGTTCAAACACGTCATTATTTCAGATTGGTCGATGACGTCATTTTACGCAGTTTCTGCTCTGTCGTTCATCCCAATTTAAGCTCCTACAGCATCACACCCAGATACTTTGTTCGGTCAACATTTTCAACTTGAGAGTCACCAATAAAAAGCTGACTGTGGATGATCGACGGTTTTATCACTGCTTTTCTTAATTCTGGGCTGGGAACCTACAATCAGAGCTTGTGTTTTTAGAACATTTAAGGACAGTTTATTTCCTTGCAACCATTGCTTCAACTCGTTCACTGTTTAAAGTTTGGTTTATATCTGCTAAGCTCGAAGAAGAATAAGAATTACTGGTGTTGTCGGCGTACATGGTCACTCTACCTTTTTTCAGAGAAAATGGAAGATCATTGATATAAGCCAGATACAACAGAGGGCCAAGACAAGAACCCTGGGGCACACCACAGCGAATGTCTTCGGTTTTAGAACATATCCCATTAACTTTGCACAATTGCTTTCGAGAGGTTAGAGATGACGTAAACCAAGTAAGTTCTAGATATTCAACACCATACTTTCTCAACTTTGCAAGTAAAATGTCATGGTCCACAGTGTCAAATATGCTTTCTTGAGATCAATGAAAACATTTGCGGTGTATCTGCCATTTCCATGTTCACATACCAGTCATCTGTGTTGTTAAGAAGGCAAGTGACAACAGAATGAAGGGCTCTGAAGCCAGATTGGCTTGAAAATAGATGTTTGTTTTTGTCCAAAGAATCGTACAGCTGGTTAAAGATAAGCTTTTAAAAACAGGCAGGACAGATATAGGTCGGTAGTTAGATCGATCTTTAGGTTGACCACTTTTAAAAATTGGGGCTACTCTGGCTATTTTCCAGCTATCTGGAAAACAACCAGTAGCAATTGAAAGATTGAAAATATCACAAAGAGATTTTGAGATAACCGGAAGTGCAATTTTCAGGAAACAGCTAACAATGCCATCATTACCACAACCCTTTGAGGTTTTAAATTTGCCAAAAACTTTACATAACTGGAAGGTGTCAATAACGTGGAATGTCAATTCGATTTTTTGTGGATTTACATCATTATCATTCTCAAGAAGAGGGTTTTTGCTTTGGGGATTTTGTCATGAAGTAAACAGATTCCCAAGCCAGAAACTAAACGACCAAAAATGTCCTTTTATGTAGCACCCTCAGTCCAGAAATGTTTGTTTATTTTTTCCAATCGCTTTTGAGCGCAATGATGTTTTTGTGATGCATTACATTGGAGTACACTACAGATAGTTCAATGCTCACCCGGCCCGTCCATTTGCGGAAAAGATTTCTCTAAACTTTTGTCATAACAGTACAGTAGCTCCCGTTAATAACTTTGCAATATCTGCAGTAGACTTTCTCCATGTTGAGAATTACAACGATAATTGAATCAAGAATATGCTCATACTTGATAATGGAATTTGTGGATTTTGCGGCGTAAGGAAACGACTTTAAGAAATGCACGAGGACAACCATAGATACCACTTGTTACGTTGCCGAGCAAATATTGTTATTGATTTTGTTATATTTTTATTGATTTTTGCGTATCTTTATTGATCATAGATATTGTTGCATACAGGCATCCTTTGATGCTTGAGGAGGTATTAAGATCGACAATTAAGTAATAACATTGATGTCACAAGAAATTGAGAATGTCTCGTCAGACCAACGCTGATCTTTAATTTTCGCTTCATACAAGGTTCACTTGAGATAGCTCTGATTCAAAATCGCACGTAAATAGAGCTGCTCTCTTCTTTAATCAGTCATAACGATGAAGAGATATTAAACAGTTCTATGCAAGTTGTCGAGTTACGTAAAAGTTGACTGTATGATTTTATTTGCATTTGTGCATTGCAAAGAGGATATAATTTTCTGAGTTCAACTAAATATCCCTAAGAACTTTGACACTTGTTGCCATAACACGATTGATTTTCAAGATAGAAGTCTTTCAGGCAGAATAAAGTTTGTTAGATGTAGGATTGGCTTAAACATCTTCGATTAAGTTTACCGTAAAAGACCCACTAGCTTCCTGTGAAGTTGAAGTCATTGCCTCATGCTCTAAGTAGGATTTAGAAGTCTCACCTAAGATTTCCTATAAGACTTACCTGCGGTTTACTCTCCATAGCGTTTTATACTACATAAGTATGACACTATCAATGCTTCACTGCAAAATTATTTGCAGATGCAGTCCAATTGTTTTATGAAATAATTGGAAATGTCCGAAATAGACATAGATAGCTGTCTGTTGTTTTCTAAACGGGGCTAACATCAATTTGAGGGAACTTTGGATAGAAAAGCTGAATTTCAGTTTCTCTTTTATTCAAAAAACAATTGCTGATTTAAAGAGCCATTCTTCTATCAGGTATAGTTAGAGGCCCTTACATGGAGACCCGACATGAAACTCGTGCCGGAACGAAACTGGTGCCGGCATGGCCTCGAGGCGCCATGAGTCCCGACATGAAACTTTCAATGTAGTATAATATCGATTTGGTTTTCATGTCGCCCTGATATGAGAAAATTGTGTTTACATGAGGTTTTCCATGCCGGCATGAAAAGGCGGCATGAGATTTTTATGCCGCCCCGAAATGAAAGTTTTATATCGCCCCGATGTCATGTAAACACAACAGTAGCTCAGACCAGCATCCGATATGAAAACTCGTGTCGGCATGAGTTTCATGCCGGCACGAATTTTATGTCGGGTCTCATGTAAGCGGCCTCTTAGAATCGTTAATTTTCTTAGAGACTCCATGAAAAGCAGCTCCGAATTTCCCCTAAATTAAGATCACTGCCACTGCTTTTTAAACGTTAGCTCAAAAACACCTAGACATTTCCTTGAAGAAAATTCTCAGAAAATGTAAAATGAATAGCTCTAGATTTCATTATGCAGTTCATTCAGTTCTCATCTGAGTAGCCTCTAACTTACAAGATGCCGTTTCGTTTATTGCAAGACATTTTTGTCTTACAGAAAACAGAAAGCAGCTCACAACAAATAGCCCAGTACGACATTGTTTGTCATCGCATAAAGATCGTGGCAGAAATGAGAGAAAGAAAGTTGAAGTCAGATACTGCGAAGGAAAAAGCCTCGACATCAAGTAAAGACATATTTGAATATCGTAACCCACATCATCAAAATGCCCTTATTGACAGCCTTGGTGAATTTTTCCACTCGCAAACCTTATGCGACGTCACTTTAGTCGCCGAAGGCCAAGAAATCAAAGCACACAGAGCTGTTTTAGCAGCATGTAGTCCATATTTCGCAACAATGTTTACTGCAGATCTTAAAGAATGCCAGCAAGATGTTATTGAGATGAGGAACATAACGTATCTTTCACTTCAAAAGATAGTTACATTTTGTTATACTTGCTCTATTCAAATCCCAGCCGATAGTGTTTACGAGCTGCTTACGGCTGCTGACATGTTACAGTTCCCTGTCATTAAAGAAAGTTCCAGTGCCTATCTTTCCAGTAAACTGACTCCTGCAAACTGTATTGAGATTTCGATTTTCGCCGATATCCACAGTTGCCAATCGCTGAAAGAATTCTCGCGTAAATACGCGCAAGAGAATTTTCGATATGTAGCAAAAACAGATGCTTTTAGAGAGGCAGATTTTGAGCAAGTGAAAGACTTAGTCACCTCAGAGAGCCTCTGTATCACAACAGAGAAAGATGTGTTCGACGCTGTAATGACATGGGTAAAGTATGATGTTGAATCAAGGGAACGAATATTGTCTACACTGCTTGGATGTGTAAAACTTAATCAACTTCCACCAAAAGAACTAAGTAAGTAACGTGTGTTTTAACATTAGAATGACCACACGGGTGAGTTAAGTTTTCCCATTTTTGTGCATACTCATATTCAAAACAGATTTAATTGGTCTGTTTCGATAAGTTAATTTCGTTTGAATATAAATTAGTTTTTTTGGCTTTTGGCACGCCAGATCTTACTTACAATTGAAAAAATTGACACGTTTGGTAGGCTATGAAACAAAATTATGCGGCTGAAGATTAAAACGTTAATCTATCAGTCAACGGCTAACTTAGAAGTGACAATTTTGTTTCGTCAGACATCAAGAAAAGTCTGGTAAGAGCAGGGGCGCACATTAGGGGGGTGTGGGGGGTTGAGACACCCCCCCAATATTTTCAGAGTCGGTCCAAAATGAAACGAAAAGTCGGTCCACGATAAAGCTTGGATAGTGTGAATCCAAGTTGGTCCGACTTCTGAATTTTTAAGGCAAAGGTCGGTCCATGACGACAGTTAGCAATTTCACAAGAAATCGGGAGAGTCGTTCTAAGCCAAAGAGGAGGACGGAGTTTAAAAAAATTTTCCCGGACATGCTATTTTCCCAGCTGTTGCAAATACTCAAAGTTTCCAGTCTAGTACTGGGGTGTCGGTAATGGCTGAGAGGGGACCAGTATGCAATTTGCCCCTGGGGTCTCAGGGTCTAGGGGGCCTCGTATTTGAAGACTTGTTATCATTTTGACTGCAGGAAATGCTCTATAATGCATTTTAAGCCATTTTAAGCTAATCTAAGTAGCATGATGGCAAAAATTTTCTGCTCGCTTCGCTCGCAGGGGCCTCATGTTTGGCAGGTTTGTTCATGGGCCTCCAAAACTTCTCGGCGGCCCTTGTGTCGGTGGTGGCATAGGAAATCAGGCACTTCTGAATGAATCTCAAAAATAAAAGGAAAAATCGGTTGTAAATGTTATCCATCAAACGTTGTATCTGTTTCAACTAAACGCTAGCATTGTAGAAACTAAAAATCACGAGAGAATGCTTTCTTAAAGGAAAAAACATGCTAAAACCAGCGCTTTCGCTGTGCTTTGCAGCGAAGAAGTCGTTTTATTGAAGATCACGCCGTTATTTGAAACTCCAAATCCTTGACCAAATGATGCGAAAGTCTCAACCAAAGAAGTTTGATGTGTGACGAAAGATTGTGCTTAAGACAAAAAATTTTAGTGAAATCTCCAAAACACATAACAAGAACTGCTATGCGGCACAAAATAGTCAATAAAGTGGAGCAAAAGGGTCCCTAGACGGAACACATTGCAGATGGCAAGTATACATGCTGTCCGAAAACCACCGTCTGGCCTGACAGGAAAAACATCCACTGCAAAAGCAAAACAGGCAAAGTCGAATCAAAAAGCTTTGAGAAAATATGTATGAGGCTCCTCTTTCACCCTGATAGCGATCTTAGCTTTGTTTGCTATTAACTTTTTTTGCGAAAAAATCTGCTTATCTGAGCCAAAGAGAGTGGTGTCTACTTGAAATTTATCCGGAAGATGCCAATTTATGAAAAAGAATCTGTTACAAAACGGCAGAAATTCTCTCTTAGAACCGGCGAGCATCTGATCACTAGAGGTGTTCTAAGCCAAAGTAGAGGGCGTGTCCTCAAAAAATCTCCTGGGAGCTTTGCCCCCAGACCCCCTTCTTTTAGCACGGTCGTTAATCTCGACTGCTTGTATCAAAGTTCCCAATGAGTACGAACAGCCCATATACGTTCAGTCGGTCCAGAAAAATTTAGTCGGTCCAAAGCATGCTGACACCCCCCCCCCAAATAAAATTTTAATGTGCGCCCCTGGGTAAGAGGCTTGAATGGGAACAAGATTCCACGTTCAATGATCGTCCATGATTTACTCTTAGTGACAGGTAAATTATGGACCAGAATCGAACGTGAAATACTGGTTCCCATACAAAAAACCCTTTATCAACCAGCATTTTCTAAATCTAAAAATGAATGATTTCACCATAAAGCTATTATCATCTAAGTCTTCGACTGACATAATAACCTTTCCGTTTTGAATATTGACATCTTACATTTTATTTCACAGCCCGCCTAACGCTTTAACTTTTACTCGCCCGGTACAAACATTTTATCAGGAACGCCGGAGAGAGGGGGCACTGGGGGGCCTTTTTCTAAGAGGGGCAAGGAAGCAAGGGTGCCCTTTTAATGGAAAAATATATTTCTTTAATAACGTTCAATTCGATATTATAAAAACCATGAATTTAACCCTTAAGTTGAATAATCATTGCAACTTGCATTGGTCATACCCAAAAATGCAAGAGAGAACATCATTATATCGGTTAGAATATTCTTGATAGCATTTTAAGCGAATCTGAAAGGTGTGGCCGCAAAAATTTTTCCGAGGGAGGACCCCAGATCCATCCAATTTCGGTTCGCTTCCCTCACCATCGGTCTAGAGTGCCCTTGCGTTCTCATATTTTCATATATTTCATTACCCTGGGTACCAGAGCCTCAAAATTTAAATGAAAGGAAATTAAGAGGAAAAGAGAGAAGGAAGAAAGGAGGCTCTGGTCAAATGATAACACAACCTCGTTTTGGAGCTGATCACCGTGATTATGAATCAATTCGATCACCTTTTGCGCAATGATTGTAATCAATGAACACCTTCGTCATTCATACCATTAATCACATATTTTGTTGTTATCTGAGCTTTATTATGGCGAGAAAAGTTTCATTGTTGTGGAGCTGGATGTCTGCTGAAAGCTTCCCGTAATGCTAAATTCGTCTGACCACAATAACTGATTTCAATTGCTTCCAGCCTTTTGTAACTATCAACATGGAACTGAAGTCTGTCTCGCGAGATTCAGGCGAAATATCCTAAATTCAAAACTACAGTAAGAGTGATTTAACGTTTTTCGAAATAAGTATTTATCATAAGAAACTGCGGTTGTTAAAACACTTATGCGAAAACCAAGGTCAAGTCACTTATCGGATACCCTGGGTACCAGGATGGGGAAACCAAGGTCAAATCCAAACGTCGTGTTGTGTTGGTATTTGTAAATCATTATGATTTTGACAAATGTCTTTGCTCAAACAAACTTTGAACAACAAAAAATTGCTGAGAAGAATGATATGAAAACTAAGCCATCCTTGATATCTCCCAGTCTCCGATAGAATGCGAAATAACCGCTACAGTTTCGCTGCGAAATAACCGATACAGGAAGTATTTCTTGCGTACCAGTAGGAAAAGTTTATCGCAAGAAACGGGTTGAAGACAGAGAATGTCACATTTCGGTAGGAATCAGTCTGAAATCCAAAATCTATGGTCAACGATGCGACGATCATCTGGTGAGACTTATCCTCGATACTTCAAGTAAACACAAATCGCACAAATCATATCACATACAATAAGAAAGATAATAAAGTTCCTACCAGTTTGGAATGCAGTCCTCATCAGCAACGATTACTCTTTGCCACTTGCCAGTGTGTCAATGATTTTCAGTGGTAGCGTCACAATCACAATGTCACGGCTAAATTCTCGAAACTGCTCTCCACTTCTTGTTCCTCGCCTCAACTAGGCCTAAAACTTTCAACCAAGTTCACTGGGCGAATGAAATCTCAACTTCAAACAGCAACGACTTTTCCGTGATCAGGAAGTTATTGTCTCAAACTGTTGTGGAGTTAAGTTCCTATTTTGGCTGCAAAGCTTTCCAATTATTACATACCCCACAGCTCGCCTCAGAACATTCGCCATTGTTGTGAAAGCTAATGTGATCACAACCGTCTGAATCAATTTTTCTGCTCACAATCGTAGTCTTGTCATGTGACACACGACGCTATCCAATCAAATCTCACAAAATCTATATACCCGATCGGGTATATAGGCTTCTTATTGGTCAATTCCTACAATGGATGTCACCATTTGACCAGAGCCAACTTTCTTTCCTTCCTTATTTTTTTCTTTTTATTATTTTTGGCTCTGGTACCCAGGGTAATATTTCATATTTAATTCTTTTAAGGAGGGTTGCACTTCAACAAGTTGATTTTCAAGGGGCCCTCCGATAAAAGCATTAATTACAACTATAATGTTTAAAATTTACAATGAGAACAAAAGAAAACAGTTTCTAAATAGTTTTCTTGAAACTATACAGAGAGGTTGCCCGCTTTGACTCGGCGGACAGGCTATTCCATAGTTTTGCACCTCTATAAGAGAAACATCTCTAGCCATTTGCTGACCTTTTCATCGGTAACCTCAGGTCCGTGCCCGTATCACGAAGCCCGATGCCCGGTGCCCGTATAACCTCACTCCTTCGACCTCCTTGCCCTACCATCGCTCCGGCGTCCCTGCATTTTACAAATGCAATCCAAGAAGTAAGATGCTGACTTGTCTACACACTGAAACAAGGTTGCAACAGAAACCTTAAAAAACCAATCTTATGGCCCTAGCGATATCTTCACATAAAGAGGGACTGCGAGGAAGAATCATATCCCTTTACCTGCATGATTTGTTAAACGAAAGCTCGTTATCACAAATGCTCCCTTCTCCAAATTCGAGCTAGTTTCTCGAGGCCAAACTGATATTTATTTCCTTTCAAAAAATTATCAAATTGATGAATCTGAAACCTGCATCAACTTTTGTTTTATCAAAACCGAACATACCATTCTGAATATTTGGGTGACAATGGAAACTGTTTCCAAAGTAGTCAAGCAAATGCCGATCTGAATTCCGTCCAGTTTTCGGCTTTAACATCAACTACGTCAATTTTCCTTAAAAGAATTAAAAGCCATACCTCTATAACAAATGTCCCAGAAATGATCTATATGCGATTACCATCAACCTGAATGAGATTATTGACTGGGCGACGTCGAGGTTGGTCACAGGTTCTTATTTCAAAGTATTTTGCACGACTGCAGAATTGAGCAAATTTACAATTTTGGAGATCTCAATACAGAGAGGTCGCAGCTGCCTTACATGCATTGGGCATTTGCTTACTTGCGAAGCAATTATTCGAAAGATAAATTATGGGCCTCATAAATAAAACGGAGGGCTGTGTCCTGTATTGCTGCTATATTCATAGAAATACAGATTGTGCAAGGCAAAAACATCGGGCGTTTAGCAAGTCAAATTTGGATGAAAAGCTAGTCAAATCGAGTGTGTTGAAGGTTCAGTTTGCACGCCAAAGATTGAATTAAGTACAGGAATTTAGTGTTTTAAATGCTGTTATTGCTGTGGATATCTATTCTAGATTTGGCGGTATAGCTATTTTCGTAAAATTATTACTAATATAGAATTTTTTGTTTTCTAACAATGGCAATTGAATTGATAGTCACTTAGGGATTAAAAATAAAAGTTGGGAAAATCTCCTATTGCATTTTCTTGTAAAACAAAGCATTTAGTGAATTTTCTGGAAAAAAATGGTTGCTAGTACGCTTGAATGATTGTACTAATTTGAGTCTGCTAAATTATCGTGCCAAACGTGCTAATGTGCCTACGTGCCAAAATTTCTTACGTGCCTACGTGTCATGGCTTGTTAGGGTAAGGTGGGGGTAATTTGGGTCTAAATTGGGCATTTTTCGAAATAAATAGAGTATCCTCACAAAGTCGTTAGTGCATTGAAGATCTTATTTCGTTTTTCCTACATTGAATCTCTTGTCGTTCTTGGAAACTTGTTTCCGTTCTTTGATTTGATGTTTGAATATTTTTAAAGAATTGTTTACTTTCCTCACTTTTGCGTGCAATTTCAATCTGTCGGCGGGAAATTTGGGTCTATTAGAGAAAAACAGTGTCTATGTCATCAGGAGCATTGTAAATTCAATAAAATAAAATTTTTGAATGCTTTTATGGATATCTGTGATTGAATTTTCAGAGCTTCGTAGCCAACGACTTGAAACCTTGCACAGAGAAAATTGAAAATAAATCGTACCACCATCGGCGCATACTTAGGCCCATTCTTGAAGATGGAAATGTAAACAAAGTTTCTTTCAAAATGATATTTAAAAGAAGTGAATTCTTGTGTCTTGTTCTGAAACCACTAAAACATGAACAAAAAAGTGTACCTTGTGCTTTTTTCGATGTATCATCCATTTGCTTGCAAACTTGTCTCAATTTTTGTTTCGATTCTGGTGCCCTTGCCCAATTGTCGCACAACGCGACTCATAACAAAATCCTATGAAATCCCAGTAGGCCCAAATTACCCCACCTTGCAAAATAATCGAGATAAAATCTACCGAATCGCAAAAATAATCCGAAAAACTTTTAGCACCTTTCCAATTGATGTAACATGAGATTAATAATGATTTGTTGACGAAAAAGAAGTTGCAAGTTGGCATAAATCGAAAGTTTTCTACGCTGTCAGATCATGACAACAGTTTAGGCCGGCGAAAATAACGAAACTGAAGCACTAGAAATTATCAAATAATTCTTCGACACCACTTAACCCTATAGTGGTTGGGCTATTTGATAGTACTATTTTGGTTGGGGGGGGGCAAAAAAGCCCCCCCCCCCTACCTAACTCTTTACTGGTAATAGATAGAGCAACCAAATTTGGTGTGCTAAAAGCCTCAGCCATGTACTTTCTGTAAACATAAAAATTTACTTAAAAATAGCCACCAATTTTGCTTACGTCAGCATTTTCCTTTGTGTGGTCAAGAAAAGCGGCAAAATTGGCCAAAATCAGGAAAATCGAGATAAAATTAAATTTGGAGCATATTTTCCATCCAAACATGGTATTTATGATAGAATGCATCAAATAACACAACATTAAAAAAGAAATTTGCAAAATATTCCACTTCTGCTCCTTTTTTCGCGATAATTGAGATTTGAGAATTTGCGATTTTTCCTGGGTCAGTCCCAGAAAATTGTCTCCCGCCCCCTCATTTTTCAAAATATTTCAATGAAACTTCTTGAGAAGTTCCACAATAAGTAGTTGCAAAAAGTCAAGAAGTTTCATGGCTATAAAATTCTTCCTCGCAGAGTTATTTAAAAAAATCTACTAGGGTGCCCCCCCCCAACCAAAATAGGGTTAAACAATTCATGAAATTATAGATTTCAACACCCACGGGATCATGAATTGAAACTTTTAACTTACGATCGCTTTAAAAGCGAAAAACCAAATAGACCCAAATTACCCCGTAGACCCAAATTACCCCCATCTTACCCTAGGTGCCAACGTGCCAGCGTGCCTACGTGCCAAATTTTCTTACGTGCCAACGTGCCATGGCTGGTTACGTGCCAACGTATGCCAACGTGCCAGCGTGCCTACGTGCCAAATTTCTTAGCTACGTGCCAACGTGCTGTGACATGGAAGAAAGACGGAGCGGCGGGGGCAGCCCATCAAAGAATGGCACTGCAGAATAAACGAGACAAACAAAACGCTCCTCTTAGAAATGTTACTTCTCACAGGCTACGAGTAGCAGTAAATGAGTGGAGATGAGTACCTCGGTGAACTTAGGATTTTGGCGTATAAGAATATAATTTGACAAAGAAAGCAGTGGCACGGCAATGGAAATGGATGACAGAGTGTTAGGAAAGCTCCCAGGAAAATTTTTGAGGACACGCCCTCTACTTTGTCATAGAACACTGCTCCCGATCCAATTTGTACCGCTACACTAAAACAGAATTTTTTACTATTGGTAACATCATCTTTATTGATTAGCGTACCAGGAAAATTTCCACATGTCAACAATAAATCTATTTGTAAAACAGGAAACCCCCAAAATGGCATGTTGGCCTTTACACAAATACGCTCTATTTCATGGTGAAGCCTGCCTTCCCAAATGGAAGCAAATGTCATTGCTGCAAACAAGGCACTCTTTTTCCAAATCTAAACATTGCTAAAGAATTTCATGGGTTGCCGTTAGAGCATGGACAAATAATGCACCTTGTTTGCAGCTTAGAAATCAAAGTTCATTACCCCCCTATTATAACTGCTTTCTTTGTTGTCTTCTCTTCGGCCCAAGCCTAAACAGTGCCAGAAATCAAATTCAAATGGGTCCTGATCGTCTGAATAGTCAGCTCTTCCACGTAAAATATGTAGGAGGAAGCTTGAAACAAGGATGAGCACTGTGTAGGAGCTAAGTGATCAGACGCGCAGGAACCATTTGAATTTGATTTCTAGCACTTGCAGGTTTGGGCCAAAGAGTAAAAAACAAAGAAAAGCAATGATATCGAGCTAATTTACATTAATTGCGAAGCTACAAAGACGGTACATTATTGCCCATCGTTAGAGACGCACGCCGTTGGGTGAGGTGAAACCGGAAAGTCAGTATTTCAATAGATTGCTGCAATATTTACAATGGATTGTGCGATTTTGTGCAACGGTACCGGTATATATGGAAGTTACCCCTCCCCCTTGCCCCCGAGTTGCGTATGGCAAAACTTTACATAGGATTGCACATGGGCCCGTAAGAATTTAGGAAAAAGTTATAGAAACTAACAGAATTTGGCACGTAGGCATGTTGGCACGTAACATGGTATGGCACGTTGAGCAATGTCTTTTCAAATGTGTCAATTAAGCTCGGTTTTTGATTACAAAGTCCAACTTTGTAATCTAAGGGGGGACTCGATGTCAGTAAGAAAGTAAGAAAGAAAGAAAGTAAGTCACGCTCGTTAAAGCAATTGATTAACGTTTTATCTCTGCTAATTGGCACTGAAATAAAGAAAGCGCACATAAAGCGCATACAAGACAGAAGTTTCCCGCGATCCTATAGCAACATTTGACGTCGGCTTATTTCATGTTAGACAGATTTGACACCATAAGATGGATAAATTACTAGGATGTTTACCCTGGCACAGCAACAAATTCACCCAGAATTGGCACGTTCTTGACTTCATTAGCAGCTTAATTATGTCAAAACAATCGTTTTCTAGGACGAACAAATCATTAGCCACTTATTGATAGTACTCATTATGCAAATAACTCAACTTTAGAGGATGATGTAACCGGCGGCCTGCACAGAGGCTAGCATTTGCAGCATAACCAAAGGTAGAAGGACCCCCCTCCTACACAGCAACGGATGCAATCATCGCAGGTGAAGTTGAGACGAAAGGTGCAGAATCCCAGCAAGCAATGGCGCCATGGACTGGGGGAAGGGACGTGATCACACTGAACCAAAACATCTTCATGCATATCATTCTGCACAGAGGAATCTTCGTGACTGCTTGTCTCAAATTAGATGCCCGCGAATAGCAACAACTGAAACGTTCTGTAGGGTTCTGCATAAGTAATTTTGCGTTATCGTAAATCTCACATGACATCTCATTTGACACAGATGCACCAATAGTTTTGTGCACGAACTATAAGCAAACTAGGGGTAATGACTTTTGATTTTTGCGTATCATTCTCGTTTGACATAAAGACCAAAATATTGCCATTGACCTTGAGGCGATTTTGTCCTTATACTAGGAGCAACACTCATCTCTCTGACTGTAGCAAAAAACAGAATCAACGATCACTTGGGGTTATGAAGAAATCAATAATCAGATATTCTTATGCTTATTTAGCTCAGGACGGACTTTGTAATCATCCAAAAGGATCTTATGTTTGATTACAAAGTCCAACTTTATAATCTAAGAGGGCACTCGATGTCAGTCAGTAAGAAAGTCACGCTCGTTAATGGAATTGATAAACGTTTTACCGCTGCTAATGAGCACTCAGATAAAGAAAGCGCACAGAAAGCGCATACAACACAGAAGCTTCCCGCGATCCTATAGCAGAATTTGACGTCGGCTTATTTCATGTTAGACAGATTTGACACCATAAGATGGACAAATTACTAGGATGTTTACCCTGGCACAGCAACAAATTCACCCAGAATTGGCACGTTCTTGACTTCATTAGCAGCTTAATTATGTCAAAACAATCGTTTTCTAGAACGAACGAGTCATTAGCCACTTATTGATAGTACTCATTATGCAAATAACTCAACTTTAGAGGATGATGTAACCGGCGGCCTGCACAGAGGCTAGCATTTGCAGCATAACCAAAGGTAGAAGGACCCCCCTCCTACACAGCAACGGATGCAATCATCGCAGGTGAAGTTGAGACGAAAGGTGCAGAATCCCAGCAAGCAATGGCGCCATGGACTGGGGGAAGGGACGTGATCACACTGAACCAAAACATCTTCATGCATATCATTCTGCACAGAGGAATCTTCGTGACTGCTTGTCTCAAATTAGATGCCCGCGAATAGCAACAACTGAAACGTTCTGTAGGGTTCTGCATAAGTAATTTTGCGTTATCGTAAATCTCACATGACATCTCATTTGACACAGATGCACCAATAGTTTTGTGCACGAACTATAAGCAAACTAGGGGTAATAACTTTTGATTTTTGCGTATCATTCTCGTTTGACATAAAGACCAAAATATTGCCATTGACCTTGAGGCGATTCTTGTCCTTATACTAGGCGCTCGATTTTGCAATGAAGGCGACTTTAGCAGCAACACTCATCTCTCTGACTGTAGCAAAAAACAGAATCAACGATCATTTGGGGTTATGAAGAAATCGATAATCAGATATTCTTATGCTTGTTTAGCTCAGGACGGACTTTGTAATCATCCAAAAGGATCTTATGTTTGATTACAAAGTCCAACTTTGTAATCTAAGAGGGCACTCGATGTCAGTCAGAAAGAGAGTAAGTCACGCTCCTTAATGGAATTGATAAACGTTTTACCGCTGCTAATGAGCACTCAGATAAAGAAAGCGCACAGAAAGCGCATAGAACACAGAAGCTTCCCGCGATCCTATAGCAGAATTTGACGTCGGCTTATTTCATGTTAGACAGATTTGACACCATAAGATGGATAAATTACTAGGATGTTTACCCTGGCACAGCAACAACTTCACCCAGAATTATGGCACGTTCTTGACTTCATTAGCAGCTTAATTATGTCAAAACAATCGTTTTCTAGAACGAACGAGTCATTAGCCACTTATTGATAGTACTCATTATGCAAATAACTCAACTTTAGAGGATGATGTAACCGGCGGCCTGCACAGAGGCTAGCATTTGCAGCATAACCAAAGGTAGAAGGACCCCCCTCCTACACAGCAACGGATGCAATCATCGCAGGTGAAGATGAGACGAAAGGTGCAGAATTCCAGCAAGCAATGGCGCCATGGACTGGGGGAAGTGACGTGATCACACTGAACCAAAACATCTTTATGCATATCATTCTGCACAGAGGAATCTTCGTGACTGCTTGTCTCAAATTAGATGCCCGCGAATAGCAACAACTGAAACGTTCTGTAGGGTTCTGCATAAGTAATTTTGCGTTATCGTAAATCTCACATGACATGTCATTTGACACAGATGCACCAATAGTTTTGTGCACGAACTATAAGCAAACTAGGGGTAATGACTTTTGATTTTGCGTATTCATTCTCGTTTGACATAAAGACCAAAATATTGCCTTTGACCTTGAGGCGATTCTTGTCCTTATACTAGGCGTTCGATTTTCCATTGAAGGCGACTTTAGCAGCAACATTGATCTCTCTGACTGTAGCAAAAAACAGAATCAACGATCATTTGGGGTTATGAAGAAATCAATTATCAGATATTCTTATGCTTGTTTAGCTCAGGACGGACTTTGTAATCATCCAAAAGGATCTTATATTCATTAAACCGTACTTCTTCGCCGATTAATTGCTATTTAATGAAAACCAGGCTTTGGAGTTCTGTCTTCAATATCTACCTGCAGAAGGTGTACCCATATGCGTCAAAAGGGGGCCTATCCGTAAAGATTTCTTACCGTTTTCAAATTGTGCCAGTATGACACCCCGGGGGGGGGTACTTGACTAGGGAAGTGACGGGGGTGTGTCAAAGCTCTCCACAACCTGTACCCTGTCGCATAAAAAATGGCCCAAAAGTATACCCTGTCGCATAAAAATTTTGCCAAAATCCATTGTTTCAAGAGAAATCTGAAAAATTTCTTCCACATGATACCCTATCGCATAGTTTTTATCAGAAAAGGACACCCTGTCGCATAAGTTTTACCGTAAAAGGACACCCTGTTGAGCGGCACATCCCGTCAAGTCAAGTATGGGAGTAACCCCCCCCCCCCCCGGGTATGACACGAACGCAGTCTCACTTTAACCTCAGGCATTATACTCCAAAAATTCACTTTCTCAGTTAGAACAATCAAGTAGTGAAGATTGTCTTTACTAATAGCTCAGCGAAGCAGATTCGCTCTTCCTCCTTATGTAAGCCCCACCAGTTAATTACCATCATTTGATCATTTGTAGTTGATTGTGTAGAAAGTGAGCAGCTCATCCAAGCCAACCCAACCTGCATGAAGATGATCAATGCAGCAAAGAACTTCCATCTGCTTCCTGATTGGTCATCGGAAATAATTCCTGTCGAGTTGATGTCAAGGTCGATGCACAAGGAATCCAAAGTTTACATTGTAGGAGGTGAAGTTCATCAAAAGGTAAGTACAGGGAAACCAATAAAAGCTTCACGAGCTAGGTCGCAGACAGTTTCCTGAAAGCAAAGGTATCACAAACAAAAACAAGGTATCAATGTAGCTAAAAGGCTCAGCTATCTTTTTGGATGTGCTTGATCCGTTTAAGGTTTGTCTACCGTCAGAAGAAGCAGTTCCCCGGGGGGTCTACTTAATACAATGACCACCCGGGGATGTGCCTGTGTAGCAGGACTACACAGCGCATGATATATTCCTTTGTTTGCACATGACTTGTATAATTAGTATATGTAGATTTGTAGATTACGCATTTCCGTTTCCACTGTAATATATCTTGTTTATTTCGGAGAATTAATTAGTCAGTTTTGCACCTCAATTCGAGTCACACGTTCATTGACTTCGCCCTTGTGATCTACTCAAAGTAACAGGGAACACTACTGTCTCCCAACTTCAAGCCCTTTTATAGCTGGTGGAGGACCCGTCTTTGAAAATCGACTGTTATAGCTGGTGGAGGAACCGTCTTTGAAAATCGACTGTTATAGCTGGTGGAGGACCTGTATTAGAAGATCGTAAAGAAACCGGTTTAGAAGATCGCCTGTTTTAAAGGACCCATTTCAGAAGATCGTATATTATAGCTTTTAAGAAGCTCTGTCGCAGTTCACAGAAGTTCTGTCGCCATTCACAGGATCGTCGCTAAAGCCAAGTACACATTTGGAGAAACAGTAACGAAATCACATCGACATGGGTATCTTGTTTTATCACTGTTCGTACTGCAAAGGAAGAGGACATTTTAATTCGAATTGCCTCAAACGTCTTACGAAAGACTGTTCCAACAACATTTGCCGTGATTACAACAGATTCGAACACACAGCTTGTTGTACCGACGATGGATCATGCATTTATAATCGCAAGCACGTTTGCATTTTCTGCAATTCAACGGAATGCAAAGCTTACAACCACATTCACCCAAAACGCATTCAGATCGCTCAGCAGAAATTATCGCAACGAAATGCTGCCATGTTGGAAAACTTAGAAAATCTATCACACTTGGTCTATGGCCTAAAGGAAAAGCTCGATACCATAACAAAGACTAGCGTGCAGGAAAAGTTCACTCATTCGAATGCCTCTGGAAAAATTTCAGAGCTGCCAAAACAGCATGAAGAATCAGAAGACCGCACGACATCACCTACGTCAGAAGGAAACAATGTGAACAATATCCTGAAAAATAATGGCTCATTAGCTATTCCAGTAATTTCCGCAAAACGTCAAGTCATGATGGGAATATCGCCAAGCTTCCCTTTGTCGGCAGTCTCCTTGAAGCATGCAAATGAAATTGCAATATCGCCAACAACGTCCATTGTGCCCTTTCAATCTGGCAACATGCACTTTACCGCAGTTGACTCATCATTCTTGAAACCCTGTGGTACAATGAATGTCCCAATCACATTTGAAAACACAAAGACATTTTGCTTTCAGATGGTAGTTATTCCAGATCTCAGCCATGACTTAATTTTTGGACAAAACCATCTCCGCAAAACCGATGCTGAAATTCATCACGCGAAGCTCAAAATATCTTTTAGAGATCCTGCAATGAACTTTGAAACGAACTGTCATCTCGTTCAGTCGAGCCACATTCACGCGTTCACGTTTTTTTTTCATTTTTTCATTTCATTTTCATTTTCAAATTTTTAAGGAGGGTAGCCCTTCATCAATAAAAAGGATGATTTACAAGGGGCCCTCCACTTAAATACATATAAATTAAAATATATTGAAAAAAAAACTAAATTAACCTAATTACAATTTCATAAATACTAATAAAATAGCCTAAGATCTAAAATGAATATTTACAATAAAAAGAAATCCAAATACATATATACACCTACTGATTGCCAACACGTTTGAATTTGTAAATTGTGGAAGCATTCTTATGCTCAGCTGAGAGGCCATTCCAAGATTTAGCACCCCTAAAAGAGAAGCATTTCTGCCCATTTGCTGACTTTTTCTTTGGTACTCTTAGATCTGTTGCTGAATTCCTAAGATTCCTTGAGGTTACCTGGGATGTCTTTGTGAATAGATTGGACATGTATTGTGGAGCAAGACCATGAAGGGATTTGAAGACCATGATATTAGACTCACTACTGATTAGCTCATCAATGGTCTTCCAGCCAAGTCTTTTTACAAGTGGCAAGCCCGGTGCATCATAGCGACTGCCAGTTATAATGCGTGCAGCCCGGTTTTGTAATTTTTGCAAATGGTTAATCTCAGTCAGACCACAACAGCCCCAAACAGAACAACAATAGCGAAAATGCGGCTCCACAATACCAGTGTACATAGTTCTCAGAGTCTTTTCTGGCAGAAATGATTTTGCATGTTTCAAAAAGCCAATTGCTCTTGAGACCTTTGAGGAAACTGTCTTAATGTGTTCCTTCCAATCCAACTTGTTGTCGATCTGCACTCCAAGATATTTTGTTTTTTGCACAACTTCAAGTTCGTCATTCCGAATTTTTAACTTCAAAGATTCACCTTGATTCATTAAAGTTTTATGCTTCGGTTTTGTGGAAATGAGCATGGCATGTGTTTTCATTACATTAAGAGAGAGTTTATTACCCTTGAGCCATTTTTCAACTAGTACAAGGTCACTGTTGATGGCCCCATTCAGCTGAGCAATATCAGAGGATTGATGGCAGATACTCGTGTCATCTGCGTACATGGACATTCTTGATCCCTGGACAGATCGTGGGAGATCATTAATATAAATGAGGAAAAGAAGGGGACCAAGACATGAGCCTTGGGGTGTACACCAACATTAATTTCCTCAACTGATGAGTCAATGCCATTCACCCTAGAAAATTGTTTCCTATTGGCAAGGTAAGATTTGAACCATGCTAACTGCCGCTCCTGAATACCATAATATTCTAATTTTTTACAGAGTATATCATGGTCAACTGTATCAAATGCCTTTTTCAGGTCAATAAATACGAGTCCCACTAGCTTTCCGAGATCCAGCCCATTATACCAGTCATCAGTGTTTTTAAGCAAGCACGTTACTGTAGAATGAAGGCGCAAAAAGCCTGACTGCTCAGATGAAAAGAGCCCATTATCATACATGTGCTGGTACAATTGGTTAGCAACGAGTTTTTCAAAGAGCCTTGAGATGACAGGTAAAACTGAAATAGGGCGATAATTTGATTTATCAGCCTTGTCTCCCTCCTTGAAGATTGGTGTAACTCTGGTCACTTGTGGACATAACGTAATATCGGACTTGTCGCAAAAAAAAGAAACTCACTCATTTCTTTTTTTCATTTAGGAGGGGTAGACTGTAGCAGGACTACACAGCGCATGATATATTCCTTTGTTTGCACATGACTTGTATAATTAGCATATGTAGATTTGTAGATTACGCATTTCCGTTTCCACTGTAATATATCTTGTTTATTTCGGAGAATTAATTAGTCAGTTTTGCACCTCAATTCGAGTCACACGTTCATTGACTTCGCTCTTGTGATCTACTCAAAGTAACAGGGAACACTACTGTCTCCCAACTTCAAGCCCTGTTATACCTGCCAATAGGGTATCATTTTCAGCTGAAAATTCCGGGACAGGGTTATACATTTTTCGTCTTCATTCCAGGACAGGGTTATACTTTTCTGGTCTTTATTCCGGGACAGGTCAGATTGTTGTGAAAAACTCAAAGGTATGATTTACGAATTGATTTAATACAAATTTTAGCAGCGTGGACCCCTTTCCCTCACCTGTTTGGGTATGGGATACACCCGTGTCACACCTGTGTCCAATGTCTCCATTGCTGCTAGGAACAACAACAGCAACAAAAATTCAACTCAACTGTCAGGTTTTGATTTTGGCGGCAAAGCAAAGCCTAGAAAACTGCAAAAAGGCCTACTGTATGTATGGCAACGTAAAGACGTTGAAAGTGAAATCAGGGTGCTGCAGTCTAAGGCACTGACCAACACTTCATGTTCATGAGATATTGCAACGAAGGAGAACTAAAGGTGGTATGTAATGTTTAATTTGCGTCAAATATGACTTGATTGAGTTATACAAAACAATTTTGACATGCATGGCCCAGTATGGAAAGAAAGCCATGTGCTGTGCACCGGGCATGTCCAATGCATAGGGTAAAAATTGGTGCACAAACTGGTGCACAAAATAGTGTAAGAACATTGTGGTGCACAAATTGAACTTCTTTCTTCTTGATACAGACACAATCTTAAGAACAAAAGTAATGAATTATTCTTGGGGTCTTTTTGGAGTCCAAGTAGTAGTAGTGGTCTTTCCCTAAAAGTGCTTCTCATGGCTGGTGCTTGACAACTGTATCTCAAGATTTGCATTACAAAATAAAAGTTTTCCATGCACAAATTCTTTGAAGGGTGGTGACAAGAAAACTGTGACAGAAATGTCAAACTTTCCAATTTAATTTAAGTTCTAGCAAACAGCTCTAGAAGGGATCAAAATAGGCAATTTTGATTTGATGCCAGAAAAAGATGTTTACGCAAAGATTTTAATGAGGATATTAATTTATAGGGATACTGTTACAATGGCCAAATGTTCTAGTTTAGCACAAGCAAATATGGGATTAAGAAAAGCATTCTAAGTCAAAGTGGAGGGTCCATCCTCAAAACTTCATGAAATCAAGTTCCTTGACAAACTGTCTTTTGGAAGAAGAGCAAAATTTGGTTCTGTTTTCACCATTCTAGATGTTGTAATTGCAAATTTTTTCTGGGGGAGTATGCCCCCAGACCCCTCTAAATTGGTGTGTGTTGGCACTTTACTGTAGTGTAGGAGGAGATTCATGGGTTTTGTTTTTCTATAAGCAGGCCTATGACCACTACCCCTAAAATATTGGTGATAATGTTTTCAAATGTTTTGTTTACTGTTGTTTTTACTCTTTTGAGTGCTTAGGTGCTTGGCTTTTGACTATGGATGGACTGAAATCATTTGCGCCATTTTATTTGCATGTATTAATACATTTTTATGTATGTACGTACTTTGTACAGGAAAGTACCTTGAATTCAAATTTTGAATGGTTTGCATTGCTGATTGCTTAAGCTAAATTAAGTGTTAGAGAATTAAGTGTTAGCCAAGTATTTACAAAACTTGTTTGTTTGTGAAAAGATTGGCAGAGAAGTCTCATTTTTTATTTCTGAAGAAACTGTAAGATTTAGGATGAAGTCATACACGAAGTACAATGAACTCTGAAAAATTCTGAGGGTTTTCTCCTATCCAATTGATTTCAGTGAGAACCTTTGCCTGCTGGACACTCTGAGTTAGGTTACAAGTCACAAATCCTGTCCATTTCATAGAGCTGTTCTCCTCGACTTTAGAACGCTAACAAAAATGTTTTGCAAAATGATAAAAGATGTGAATATAACCAAATAATTTGAAGAAGAGGCACTTTTCATAAAGCAATTGGGGAAACACATTCTCAGTAAAATTATTTTCACAATAACCACCAGTTTCCGGAAAATATTCCGGGACAGTTACTATGTTTTCAGCATTTTGTTCCAGGACAGGGTCTTAAGATTTTGTTCTGGCAGGCACATCCCCGTTGTTTTTCTCCAAAGTAGCATTCGTTTCTCTGACTGTTCCCTCGTTTCCAGTCGATGTTTTGGAAGATGTGAAAAAAGCTGAATTTCAAATTTGGTTTGTAGCAAGAAATTTGCAAGAAGAGCACATGTCGATCATTTTGCAAACAAAAAATTGCCCCAGAGGACTTCAAGTCCATCGCTACGTTGAATTTTCACAAAACATTGGCTGGGAAATGATGGAGATGATTTCTCTCAAAATGAGGAATCTGGGATTCGAAATATTCTTTGAAGCCGGTTTTTCGGATGGTAATGACCATGCAACATCTCAAAAGATAGCCATGCCTTTCAAATAAACTGTGATACAAAGCATTTGAAAACAACCTTTGATTTCAGGGAGTTGCTCGTAATCTAGCTCGTGAAGCTCTTTTGGGGGTCACTTGAAATGTTTTGTATTTTTCGTCCCTTTAGTTTCTGCCAGTGAAGCAACAACATATTGCGTTTTAATGACCAACATTTTATGTATCACAACGTTATTCTTAATTATACTTTATTCGCACTGAAAATAAGTCTGCTTCAAACTGGGTAAAGGCACATTAGTCAAAGGCTTTTCAACCAATTTTATCCAGTGAAATTTTTGACTTGACATGGTTTATTTCAATCCAGCCAATAGTCAATGAATTCACTTTGTAACCAGATTTTGTTCAGATGCGAACGGTTTTGAACGTATGAAAGAAATGCGTGTCGTCACTCTTATTACATTCTCATGTTATTCATTTTTAATTAGGTCTGTGGCCATGCCTTCATATCTGAAACTGAAAATTAAAGGTAAAAGGTACTTTGGAAAATATGCCCATGATTTTTTATGCACCCGACATAACAATAACAATAAAAAATAGAAACTAGGTACAAGATAACTGTACCAGCGATAACAGCAACGTAAAATTAAAGGAATGTTGGCTATATTATACCAATTCCAGTTCTTCGTCTCTGGAATGCTTCTTCATTTTCTGTACTTTCATCAATTGGGGAATTTCTAATATCAAAATTCAATTACTGCTTCCTTAAATCGCCGTACGCAGGACATTTGATGAGGATCATGATTGCTATTCACTGGTAGAAAAGTCATCGACATGTTTTAAGTTTTTTGACTTGGATGGTTCAGTTCAAGCTTATTGAACATGTTCGCTGTAAAACAGACGTTGTTTTGATATCCATGAAACGGTAGCAGTTTAAATGTGGGACTGTACTCATTATGTTCAAGCAAAGAAATTTTAAAGGTTGATTTCTACTTCGCTGATGATCTTTCAAACATTGAGAGGTTTCCTGCCCTGAGTACCAGAGCCTCAAAATTTAAATGAAAGGAAAAAGGTTTCCTTGACGTGCCCGGAAATGTTATTAAAATGCTTTTCCTTGTAGGTCTTCAACTCTTTAGAGGTATATTCAATGAGCAAGAACAAATGGGAAACATTAAAAGGAATGCATAAAGCGAGAGATGGTGTTGGGGTTTGTTCTTATGATGGCAAGATATATGCCATTGGAGGTATGTGATACTTTTGAAAACCATTCAACTCACATGCAAACATAAACTTCATAATTTCATAATTCTGATATTTGGATGCATACCGAATAAATAAAAAGAAGTTAATACGTTTGACGGGCTGTGACATGAAAATGACACGACCGATACTCAAAGCTTAACTCTATCTGACCTGGGCAATTTGAAACACTCAATGTCTGGGGGGGGCGGATTCCGCCCCCTGTTTATCTTTGTTGTTGCTTCAGATATGGCAACCAAATTTGGCGCAAAGGCCGTTCATAATATAAACAATGAATTTTTGAAATAATAGTTTAATTAGCGTTGTTGTTGTTGTTGTTGTTGTTGCTAATTTAGAGCATAATTAAGATTATGATGTCATATGACGTCATAAAATGAAAGTGTGTTAAAAGGTTGTAAAACTTCACTTTTCGTAAAGAAATGAAATACCGGGTGAGCCAGAAAAAAGTTCCCATTTTTGAAAATTCATAACACCAAGACTACTACACGGATTTGAATCATTCAAATTGTAGTTAGGGGCGACAAACATATCGATTTTCTCCCCAACAACGTCGTTTGGACGGGTTCGTTTAGACCCCCCCCCCTACCCCCCCCCCACAAAACTTCCATGACCTAAATATCGATATAAGCGAAATTTGTGCATGTCATAGGCCTGGATTTTGCAGTGCTTAGTGTGGAGAATGACCCTGCGCTCATATCAAATTTCATTGCTAAGAACAATTCTAACAACAGCAAAATAAACTGCAAAAAGTGAGAAATACACTTACTCGCAAACAATTCTGTACTTTAAATTTCTGCATATCAAAGAATAACAGCATCCTAAAGAATTTTCATCCAAACGATGAAGAGATGAAGGCTTGAACCAACGAATCCTCTAACGAACATACTGAATTCCTATGGAACCTAATTTGAGGGATGTTCCCTGCATACTATTGACGGGAAGTCCTTTTTACATAATTGCGAAAGTCATAATTGGCGACGTTGCCGTACCTTAGCCACCAGGATAAGGATTCAGCTGATATCGTACCATTGCTGAGTTCAATTACAAGTTGATAATAATAATAATAATAATAATAATAATAATAATAATAACAACAATAATAATAATAATAATAATAATAATAATGATAATAATAATAATAATAATAATAATAATAATAATAATAATAATAATAATAATAATAATAATAATCAATTTATTTTAAGTTGGTTACAATTCTAGTTCTACATTAATCTAATGTGAACTAATTTACACCAACTATTTACAATTTTACACAAAAAGAAACCTATAATACAATACAATAAAAAGTCTGTAATCCTTATCTACAAATTTTGCACTTGCATTTGTCTCCACTCCAACTTTTTATGTTTCTTTTGAATATAGCAGCTGATGAAGCGCTCTTTATTAAATCAGGCATGCTGTTCCACAAGAGGCTGCCTCGAAACGTTATAGAATCAATGCCAAACATAATGCTTTTCGCTGCAGGAATTTGCAATAAATCTTTCGTCCTGAGGTCATATTTGGTGTCCTTTCTGACAAAACACTCCTGCATAAATGACGGATTAGTACAATTGAGTGTTTTGTATATCTCAATCATAAGTACACGAAGGTTTTGGATGTGGATAGTTGTTTCATTGTTCTTTGCAAGTAAAACTTCAAATTTGGATTCATGATCGTCAAGTAGGACCCTGAGAGCTCTTTTGTGTACTCTATCTATGTTTTCATTCGCTGTTTTTCCGCAGAAAAGCCATATCAAGGGGCAGTACTTGAACGTTGATGCAACGAATGATTGGTACAATAATTTTGCTTTTTGGAGATCTAGATATCTAGCAACCCTAGCAGATGCACTCACTTTTCGATTAGTTTTCACACACAGAGCTTTGACGTGGCTTTTAAAGTTCAATTTTGAGTCAATTGTGAAACCAAGTAGTTTTACCTCTTTGGAGGTGGTTATCGCTTCTCCATTAATTTCCAAAACCAAATGTTGGTTCTTTTTAAGACCTAGAAACATTACCTGAAATTTTGTTGGATTTGCCACCATAAAATTTGAATCAAACCATTTTAGTATATTATAAAGATCAATTTCTAATTTGGCAATCATTGATTCAACATCATGAGATAACGCATAAATTGTATTGTCATCAGCAAAGTTACAGATCTTAGAGGCCTCTATTGCATAGAAAATGTCATTGATGAAAACATTAAAAAGCAAAGGGCCTAATACAGATCCTTGCGGGACACCTGATTTAACATCGAGCCAGCTGCTGTATGTTGATTTTATCTTTACACGCTGTTTTCTTGATGTTAAGTAACTATATATCATTTGGAGGCTAGATAGGCCAAAGCCATAGGCATGAAGTTTTGCCACGAGGAGATCATAAGGGAGACAGTCGTATGCCTTTGACAAGTCTGTTAGTACCAATCCTATAACGCCTTTGTCGTCTAGGCATTTTTTGCATCTTTCCACCAGCTTTAAGAGGTTGATTTCGTATCATTGTTGAGTTGAATTTAAAAAGATCTTTATGTTATGGTCTGAGTGTCTTTTTTGTAGGCCAACTTTTAAAATGAAAGAGTTTAAGATCCGAGCATATTAGAAGGCTTATTTTGACAATGAGAGACAGTCAACAAAGACAACGTTCAGATTTTACAGGTTGTGATTTTTTATCAGACCTTTTTTTCGATATAACGTCTCAATTTGAAAACGTCTTGAGCGAAACCCCTCCCCCCCCAAAACGTCCAAACGACGTTGTTGGGGAAAAAATCGATATGTTTGCGGCCCCTTAAAAGTCGAAAGATCGAAGTATTTTCGTGATTTTTCTCGCTGTCCTACCAGCACTAGAAGTATTGGTAAATTCAACTTTATAAAAATTTCATGATTGCAAAATCACAGAAAAAGGGCCTAAAACATTGATCAAATCGTAAGGATTCTATTCAAATCGAACAATAGGCCATGGGCGTTACACCTCCCTCAAGAGTAATAAGACATCGATTTTTAAACAAATATGAGAGATTTTCAATGCCAAGGAAATTAATGCCTGGAGGATATCTCTCACCCATGAGAAGTTGCATTTCCTTCATTATTCTGTACCATAGGTCATTTATGAATTGATCGATGTTTTGGGTCATTTTTCAGTAATCAATCAACCATGAAATTTTTGTAAAGTTGAATTTACCTATATTCGTTGTGCTGGTAGGACAGGGAGTAAAATGACAAAATTACTTTGATCTTTCGGCTTTTAACTAGAATTTGAAAGATTCAAAAAAAAAAAAATCCGTGAAGTAGCCTTGGTGCTATGAATTTTCAAAAGTGGGAACTTTTTTCTGGCTCACCCGGTATATAGATCAAAATAGATGTAAATTCATAGTTTAGACTTAACTGGACCAATTAAAAAGGATTAGGAGAGATACAATATATATTTTTCACAGAGTGTGGCATAAAAACTTGGTTACCATGGAGACAAGGCTGAAATAGAACACCAAAATTGTTACAGTTTGATTGCTGTATGATAGAAAGTTAAACTTGCTAAATCTCAGAGGCATTCAGCAAACACGGGAAAACGTGTCAATGAAAATGTACGAGGGGGGGCGGAATACTCTCCCCCCAGGTCAGATAGGGTTAAAAGTTAATCCATCAGTCAAAGGCTAGCTTGGATTTTCACAACTACGTTTGCCTTTGACTGACAAATAATCATTTCAGTTTTGAAAATCGGCTACATGCTTTTCACCAAGATAGCATACAGAATGTGATCTTGGCATTACATCACAGGTGAAGACGTGTTGACCTTTTTTACGCACCCGGTTTGATGTTTGCTCATTAGCAAACCTCTTTTCCTGTTCGTAAAGCAGATATGGTGACATGGCCAAACGAACAAGTATAGTTTCCTGAAGAAATCTCAAATACAGTAAAATCAAAAAAACTTTCGGAAGGACAAAGTTTCATGCATAATTTTGATCCAAAGCTTAATGTCCCAAAATCTGGTGATGTCCGGAAGTTTTATCGTCCGACAGTTTTAACCCTATTTTAACCGGGGGGGGGGCGTTTTTCGCCCCCTCCCAAACTTTCTTTAATAGCTCCTAAAAGATGATAGCTATGGCACTGAAACTTCTTGACTTTTCCTAAAATTCAACTGGCAATCAGAAAATAAAAATTTCAATGCCTATTGTTAGACCACGTGACCACCAGATGCCCATATTTGGAGAGTGGTCACAAAGAAAATCGTAAAAACTGCTCTAGTTCCTTCATCTTGTGTTGAATCTCATCAGTATATATACCATTCGATTTGTCTCGATGAGTACGTTCATTTGATATATAATTTATCTATATTTGCTGACGTCAGCAATTTATAATTTCTATGACGTCATAAGCCTTTATGACGTCATATTTCTAATGAATCAGCAATTTTTACATGAAAAATCATGCAATGACGTGAAATATTGATAAAACTATTTGATTCACCTAAATTATGCGAAAGTGATGATGTTTAAGCATTATTATTGAGGAAACAATTTTGCATTGAATCGAATAACCATTATTTATTTAGTTAATTAATTAGGAACCACAAATATTCATATATAACTGAATGAAATCTCAAACTAAGGCTATCAAGTAAGTATCTGGATAGTGTTTAGCCTATTTTAGCCACTTATTTAATGAAAATCTAGTTTTTTTCCCTAATAGCTCAATTTCGTCAAAATTTGCCCTATTTTTGGTTGCCTAGCAACCAATGACGTGATTAGAAATTAGTTAATGCTATTTTTGGATTTCCCTTTGTTCAATTATGACACAGTGCAAGTTTCATTGTCATAGCTATTACAGTTTTGAAGATAATTAGGGGGGCGAAAACGCCCCCCCCCCGGTAGAAAATCACTTTCTTTTCACCCGGTTAAAATAGGGTTAAGATCCTTCGAAAACGAAGGAACCTAATACATAAATACATAAATATTGTGCAAGACCAATAGCACTCGCCTTTGTGTAAATTGAATAGTTGCTAACTCACTTTGAGTGAAATTATTGCTAATTAATTAACTCTCCAAAAAGTGTTTTGAAATAGCATAGGTTTCAAATCTTTAAAAAGCTGGGCGTAAAATTCTATGACCTATTTCTTTGAACTGAACGGCTTCAAAGAAACTTGAATTATTTTACAGTAAATCTGCCGTTGGAATTTTTTGAAATCTTCAATATTTTCAGAATTACATTGTTTTTTTCTTTTTAAGGAATTCAAGAAAATTTTCGAAAAAGCCTTGAGATTGCCGTCAAAAGGTCAAATAATTTTGGAGAAAACCATAGTTTATGGATGTATACAATATGGTATCAAGCAAAACTCTTTCACTGTTCTGGTTTGTGATTTAGAAATTTGATGACGTCACATCATAAAATGATGTGAAATATAGAATAGGTTGTAATTTCAACGAATATTCAAGATTTCTGAAGAGTCCAACGGTAGAATCATAAAAAAGTGGCAAAATGGTTCCTTCAAGTCATTCAGTTTAAAGAAATAGTCATTGAATTTTGCACCCGCCTTTTTACACCGATTTAAAGATTTGGAACCTATGCTTTCTTAAATTCGAAGTAACTTCTTGCCACAGCTAGCATCGTCAAACCGAGAACAAGATGAGGGTTATGCTTTTGTTTTTCTCCACAAATTTACCAGATTTGGACGCTCGATCCAAACCTCTTTTTTATGCAGAAAATGTCTATACCAAACTTTGCTAATTCTGCAAACGTCTGAACTTGATTTTAATTAGTGTATAGAATTTTTGGAACTTTTTCCGTAGGCTGTGATGGAAAGGCGTCACTTGGATGCATAGAGGTTTACGATCCTGATACGAATGGTTGGGAATTTCGCAGCTCAATGCACGAAGCCCGGCATGCATTATCTGTTGCCAAACAAGATGGCTGGATATATGCATTAGGAGGTAGTGATTTTATAACTACAGAATTCTCTTCTGCTGAAAGATATGACCCAGTAAGGTAAGTGCGTGAATTTAACCCTTCTCCTATAAAGAGATGCATTGTACGCTTAAATAGGCGGATAACTTATGATGGTCATTTTGGGAAACACCGATGAATTTTCTTTCTCACCCAGTCAATGCTTTCTTTAAATCGGGCAGTCAGGAACAAACTACCTAGATGCAAGATTATTAATTATTACTGTCTTTTTAATACCTCCTAGAGCCATCAGAATACAAGCAGATGAAACACCCAGAGCGATTAAAATCTCCAAGAAAAGATATCTGTTTTGCTTAAGTTCATTGGTTTTTAGCTTCTTTTTCGTTGTGGAGTGGTTTTTCAGTGACGATTAGATGTGTTCAGTTTCCTACTGGTGAAAATGTACGTGTGTTCGAGTTTCTTCTGCCTGCAGTTGGTTTTCGTTTGTTTAGGCTATAAATACATCTAAAACTTATAGCTCAGAATTTAGTTGTATATCTAAAATCGTCTTATTGCATTGGCTTATGGTAAGGGGTTGAACCTGTAGAAAATATCTTCCCTTGCGATGTATTTGTTGTTATTTGCTTGTATTAAGTATATAAAGCAACGTGTTTATGGATTAGGCCATGCACTGATGTTAAATCCCAAACCCAGGCAATTGCACTTTCTTTAGTTTGTACTTGATCTCCAATTTTGCCTTTTTCAGAGATAATTGGTCTGTCCTGCCTCAAATGAACGCAAAACGAGAAGGACTTGTTTCGATATCATTAGATGGTGCAATTTATGCCATTGGAGGTGATAACGGAGTTTGCATACTCAACACAGTCGAAAGATTTGATCCAAGAACTGGGAAATGGTATTTCACTACACCAATGGGTTTTAGAAGAAGATATTTCGGGGGCACCATTCTTAATGGTATCATCTACGTAGCAGGAGGGAGTGACTTTGACGAAGACCTCAACTCTGTTGAATGTTTTGACCCACGTGCTAACAGATGGCAGTTCCTTCCATCGATGATGACACGACGAGAAAGTGTTGCCGTAACTGCATTAGGAGACAAGATTCTTGCACTAGGTGGTGCATGTTTAAACAAAGAGACTGGAACAGTAGAGATTTATGACCCACTGCTTAACAGATGGGACAATTTTATTGACATGCCAAAAGCAAAAGAGGGGATGGGTGTAGTTGTCTTATGAATGTAACTTACATTATTAACTAATAGGATGTATATTTGATACAGTAAACAACGAGTATGCTATGGTACAGAGTTAATATGAAATAAGTTCTGATGCTTGCAAATCTGGCTGTAGCTTGTCACCTTTTCATCAGATACTTTAAACTGATGATCATTGTGCAGCTAGTATGTCAACTCAGTTCAAAACCATCCAGGTGGCTAAGGACAGTTGTAATGTTTTCATGTCTCAAGTGACTTTCACTGAAGAAATACTCCTGATCAAATTTTCGAATCCTTATTTGGCCAGACGATATCAACAGCACACTAAACAATGGCTTAAAGACATTCCCAAGTAAAAAAGGTAGCCGTTATATCTAAACAAGAGGCTTTCTTGCCACAAGCAAATCTAATTCATCAGACTCGTTATGAAGGTTTTCAACATGAAACCATTTTATAAAATCTCTTTTAACTGGAAAATGACGTAAGACTGATGTTGAAAAACTAAACTTTGACATTCTGTAATGTAAAGTTGATATCTTAAGTAACAAAAGCAACTCAACTTTAAGGCATCCCATAATGCTATAAAAAACGTTTTGTACAGAGTTTCAGTTTCAGTGAAAAATCTAATCCAGAAGTTTAGTCTTGTTTTGAGAGATTCTAGGGTGAGCTGTTAGCCACGCATTGACTATTGGCTTTAAGGAATCTGATGAGCAGCTAGCAAACTACAGTCTTGAAAATGTGTTAACATTTTTTAAATTCAAGTCCATCCTTTCTTAACTCGATGATTCTTTATCCATTGCCCAGAGTTGGCTAGAAAAGAAACAAACTAGAAGATGAATCTTCAGTCGAAATTAATCAATGAGAGCAACATGTTATGGTGGAGAGGAAGTTAAAAAAGTTTGAGGCGTTTCAAAAAGCAATTTTCATTATGTATTGCAACTTTGAAGCACGGGGGGGTTCTCGGCTAAATTTCGGGTAGGAGTGTGCCGCCCACAGTTTCAAAATGGCACCGTTGGCTAGACCAATTTTGGTGAAAATGATACCCTTGGCTAGGCTAATTTCTACATCAAAAGTGCCATGAATTGGCATTTTCTAGACAAAACTTGCCAAATTTTTGCATTCTCTGGACCAAAATTTGAAAAAATTTGGGTTTCTTTACAGGAATTACCGAAGTTTGACATTTCTTTGACCGAAATTGCCAAAAAGCATACCCTTGCCTAGACTAAAATCGACTAAAATTGCCAAAAAGCATACCCTTGCCCAGACTAAATGGACTAAATTGGCAAAATATATACCCTTGGCTAGACTAGAAAGTTTGAAAAAGTATATCCTCGCGGGCGGCACATCCCCAGGTACCTTTACAATGGAAACCCCCCCCCCCCGTGCTTTGGAGTTGAAAATTTAATTCAAGTTGTAAAGTTTAAATGTAGCTACTGAAGTTGACAGATTTAGCAGAATTTTGTGCAAAAGTGCTATTTTGCCTTGCTTTAGTAGAAAAGGAAAAGCCTCAGAAGCGAATGAATAGAAAGTCGAAGTTCTCTCACAAGATATTCTCATACCGCATATTATGTATATGACAAACTTCTGTCGCATACTGCTGCGAAATCTGTGTTACAAACGAGTGAACAATGTTTGCCAAAGATTTTGAGATTTGCTAGAGACTAATGAAATGTTTGTTTGTTTGTTTGGTGACGTTGCAAAACAGTGCTAGCAAAAAAGTCTTGCCTGTGTTCAGTAGAAACTTATTTTGAACTTTGAACTTTTTCAAAACTACTGCTTGTTCAAATTCAGCTTTGCACAACGCTTTGCGACGTGGCGAAACGAAAAATATTACGTGGCAAGCAAATCTCCAACGATCTTAAAGCAAATCTCAAACGTGCTTGGTTAGATATGCTTGGGGATACTTTTAGGCGTATGGAAATATTTTATGTGTCTTATTTTTTGCCTAAGGCCACTAGTGCATAGTATATAGCCTGCGTGCAGACTCTACAGTCAATGCGGAGGACCGAACAGGAGAAGAAAGCTCGCTCCCTGTAGACCGCGCAACGGCGACCAATCCTTTTTGTTGAGTTCTCAGATTTTGTGGAAACGTCTGTCTGGGATTGGCTGCACGATTTGACTACTGTTCTTGGTTGTGTTCAGCGGATTTTGCCTGTAACAAACATTTCTAGAATTTGTTACAAGCAGGACACGCTGAACACAAGTAAGAACAAAAGTTAAATCGTGCAGCCAGCCACAGATGCTCTGAGTCTTTGTCTTTTGGGTCATTTTTACACGACCCTAAACGACCCAAACGACCTAGTGTGAATCAGGCTTTAGACCTTTTAGAGTTTTCTTTAGTTAATTGTGAGGTCTGATCACACAAGGTCGTTTGGGTCGTTAAGATCGTGCATAAAGACCCAAAACAAAAAGCCTCTAACTCTGATTCTCGTCTTTTGGGTCTTTTTGCACGACACCATAACGACCCAATCGACCTAGTTTGAATCAGACTTTAGGTTCCAGATAAAGATAAATGAAATTGAAATTAAACAAAGTGCAAAGGTTCTCAAGGGACTTATGGTAGCTCCATTACCAAAAAATAATCTTACTCTACGTAACAAAGACAGATTTTGTAAGTCAATAGCATCAGTTGCTTTTGTTGACACCTCAGTTCAAAAACAAGGGCAAATAATCTTTCAATAGAGCCGAACCGGATGTTTACATTTGCACGTTAGCCAATCAGATGTGACCATGACGTCACGCAAACAAAAGAATCGACGTGAGAAAGAGCCCCTCACATATAGGGGGTCGTGCACGCGACTATAGGGTAAATTCAGGAAAAAATTATATTTTTCAACTCTGTACTAATGTGTTTAAATTTTCCTCGCGGGTTTTTTTAAAAGAATGCGTAAATCCAGAGAAAACGGCTTTTGAGTAAGGCCTATCATTTAGCGTCTTGATCCCTAACAAATAAGCCCTTCAAAAACCACGTAAATTCATATCAATATCTGCCTATTTTATAGATATCATTGAAAATACATTAACAAGGCAATAGTTGGATTTTAAAGGGTACTGAACTTTCATTACCGAGGCAGTGGCGACAGAAAGGGTAGCATTCTGCTCCTCCCTCATCGTTGCGTTCCTGGGGGATCAATTCAAAGCAACACCACATCTGAATTTTCTTTGCTGAACTTTAATGATTCACTTTGTCGATTTCATTGGATTTAAAAATAAACTTTGATTTATAAACATGGTCGTCAATTTCCAATTTTTTTCATCAATTATTGAGCTTGACCTTAGCCCTCTTCTGTCATTGGTCAAAATCTGGAGTGGCGGGAAAACACTTGACCTGACGTGAGCTGAGGCTGTTGAGTAAATTAGGATTGCTCTGCAGTTGGTTACTCCTAAAACGTCTGCAAAAGCGTCCAAGATTCAGAAGAAATGCTGAAAATAGCCACTGAAGGGACTCACCTTACCAAAGATAGTGCCACAAGTGTACCAGACCCGTATGGACTCGGCAAAGCATTCTGTTGCTTCCCGAGTAGAGATTTGCTTGATCTGCATTGCTTTGCATACTTGGCAGAAAGGCTTATACAAGTCAGATTTTTGGCTAGCAAATTGCTTGAGGAATCATACTGGACCAACAAACGCCATTCTGTCAATGAGGTTGCAAGGAAATAACCAGGTATATGTTGACAGTCATATTTCCCTCTATCTTCTGCTTTTTGCATAAACTAGATAGGCTAGGTAGACTACATTCATTTGTTTTTTAGTGAGCCCAAAGCCCAAGTTTCTTACAAGCAGTTTCCAAGAAGAACGATAAGTGTAGAGTCCAAAATATCGCAGGAAGCCAAATTCAGAAATTGCAAACACCTTTGATTAACAGGAGACAACATTTAGCTAAAAGCTACAGTTTTTAAAGGGGGAATGGGTGGGTTTCCTCGGCTTTATTGCACCCCTAGGTAGATCTGTTAAAAGGACTGTACTCTCGAAGTTGACAATCTTGCCCCTTACTTTTCATTTTGGTGTTATAAACTGAAACGTGATATCTTTTGCTCTTAAATGCTGAAACATCAACTCTCAGTAGAAAGGAAACAAGCGAAGCTTTCTCATACCTTTGGCAATTCAGATGCAAAGGTTTTCAGAGCGAAACGAAAATCTATCGCGTTTCATTTCACACAGATTTAGGATATGCAATGTTGTTCGTGTATGAAAAATGCGAAGTTTTGAGTTGCCACTGCCTCCGTGATAGAAGCTCGGTACTGTTGAAAGCCAACTGCTGTCGCTTGCTAATGTATGTTCAGTGATATTTAGAAAATAGGAAGATATTGATATGAATTAATGTTGTTTTTGAAGGGCTTATTTCTTAGGGATCACGACGCAAAATGATAGGCCTTACTCAAAAGCCGTTTTCTCTGGATTTACGCGTTCTTTTAAAAAAACCCGCGAGGAAAATTTAAACATGTTAGTACAGAGTTGAAAAATATAATTTTTTCCTGAATTTACCTAATAGTCGCGTGCACGACCCCCAATATGTGAGGGGTACTTTCTCACATCGATTCTTTTGTTTGCGTGACGTCATGGTCACATCTGATTGGCTAACGTGCAAATGTAAACATCCGGTTCGGCTCTATTGAAAGATTATTTGCCCTTGTTCAGTTCAAAGCGATTCGTGATTTTAGACAAAGGAAGTTCTCTCAACAAGTAATTCAAAAGAAACAAGGCCGCAAAACATTTCCTGAAACTCATGGAGCAAACTAGCTTGCTGTGCATTCCAGAGATGGTTTTTAAGAGTAAACACGAGCATTAGTCGAAGATCAAGGATATTTCTAGGAAAGAGAAATAGGCCTATTACAAAATCTGTCCGTGCTAGACCTACATAGGCCTACATAGTTGTTGGTTCAATATAAATCAATAGTAATGATCAGATAGGTTTACAGTTATATAGGAGACCAATCGATCAAGTAAATAGATTTACATACCTAGGGCAACTGCTTACAACCAATGGAAGATCGGATGATACAATCAAAGGAAGAAGATAGACAGCACGACACGCTTTCAGAAGTATGCCAAACATACTAACTTCCAGGGATCTGTCAATCAAAATAAGGAACAGACTAGTTGATTCACAAGGTATATGTTCTACACCTAAGGGCCTCTTCATACGGAGAAAGTTTCCCCAGGATTTTCCAATTTGACAGGAAAAATCGTTCAGCCGATATCCCGACTCATATAGCTGTACGACATAAAATATCACGCGTGTTCACATGAGAAACAATTTTCTCGGCTAGCCAAGATTCTCTTGAATTCTATCGAGATCCCGCCTAGCAGAGGAAATATTTTTCTTATGTGAACACATTTTCCCGGCTAGGTGGAGAAATATCTTTGGTTCATCATTAATCTATGGCACCATAGACAAAGTGCCATTTCTTTATCAGGGCTTGCTGGGGAAACTTTCCTCATATGAACTCAGGAAGCATCTCAAACTTGGGGGCACGACACTTCGTGGGCACTTTTTCCTTAAGAAAAGGGAGGATTCTCTAAGAATATAAAAGGCACTTCTTTGTTTACTGCAAAATCTTGGGGGTGCGTCCCCCCAGTGCCCCCGGTTCTTACGTCTATGATGAAAGGTTGAGGAATATTGGTGAAACGGGAAAGTGCCAGTGAAACTTTCTCCTTATGAACAGGTACTAAGAATATGATACACAGGAGGACCCTCCGAGATGGGGTTTGATGCTATGCAGATGATGTCATGGCAAAGCCAGTACAAGAGGGAATATGAGGGAAAAGAAACATGATACAATTGATCATGTCAAGGAAACGAGCATTCTTCGGTCATACAACAGGGACGGACAATGTACATCTCTCCATACTGGAAGGTCGACTACCATCAAAACGACCCAGATGAAGACCAAGAGCAAAGTGGATAATCCACATTTAGACAATATCGGAGATTGCTGGGAAGAAAACAGTATCGACAGCTTGTAAGAATAGCTGAAGATCTGAGGAAAATGGAACAATGGAACAAATTCGTAGCAGCCACCTACAAGTAAATTGCACAGAAGAAAGAGTTTTTTCATTTCATTTTGGTGAGTAGTAACGAAAAGAGTATTTGTGTTGATAGCTTTTTTTTTTTTTTTTTTTTATTCATTAAAAGTAATCAACAAATCTATACGGATCTAATTACTATACAATACTACGGGGACAATACCATGGGGAGCGAACGACAATGACTACCCCATGGCCAATATGAAAAGACACGCAATGCTAACCTAAATACAACAAACACTACGGACAATTTAATATCTACTAAACTAGATTCGGTTCCACATCAGATGTAAGGTCAGGGTTGCGATAAGTTTACGTTCTTTGAAGTAATTTCAAATTCCTGACATCTGATGTGAAACAGAATTTACAAAGTAAAAGGACATTTACGTTAACGACGTGGTGGTTGCTTTGTGCATAGCTGAGGGTTGAATGATTTTAGTCAAAGCGACCAGTTTCGCGAATGAAACGTAAGGTCAATTCGAGTATATTTTTATTCAGGTCATAAGAAAGGTCTTGATCACCATATAATAAAAGCTGTGTCAAAGCGTCATTTGAGAGATCGGTGATTTGCACAAATGGTCGTAATAATTCAACCATTCCAGCGAGAAGATCTTGTCGTTGAGCATCAAAAGAGGGGCAGAACAACAAAAAGTGCTCCGTATCCTCAATACCATCGCTTGTTGGGCACATCGGGTTTATGGTATCTCTAAAATTATGCTTGAATTTGTGGAAATTTAACTTGCTAAGACCAACCCTAAGTTGAGTAAGATGGGACAATCCTTTAGGATCGTGAATTCCATAAACAGATTTTGCAGGAGGACGGATTATTGACAAGAGTTTCTTCTTAAAAACAGCAATAGAAGGTGCACCTCTCAGTTCAGGCTCAAGCTTATTCCATTCGGATAAACAATTTGGATAGAAAGTCGACTTGAATTTTTCTGTCCTTGCATTCAAACGCCCAATGACATCCTGGTTGCGAAGGCAGTACTGCGACTGGTGAAGAGGGGGAATTGGATCTACTGTATACTCAGGACTAAGATTGTTTACAAACTTGTAAAACAAGGTAAGAATACGTCTACTCCATCTTCTGGAACTCAGGGACTCCCAACCAAGCTCTGTGTACAACTTCTCCCGAGATGTTCCTCTCCATGTGCCGGTAACAGCCAAAGCAGCAGAATACTGAACAGACTCAAGTTTTTCCATTAAGTTTGGTAGAATGATATTTTGACTGAAATTACACAATTTAGCAGGAATGTGATAAATAACATCACCATAGTCCAGGTGGGGTCGAACATAGAGTTTATACAACTCATTCAGGGTATGCCTTGGCAGATAACTGGAGAGATATTTCAGCAAACCAATGCCCTTTCTTGTTTTAGAAATAGCAGATTTGATATGAACAGAGAAAGAAAGCTTAGAGTCTAGGATAATTCCTAAATGTTTATGTTCACTTACTTTTTTCACAGGTATGTCGTTAAAAAGGATCATTGGATGATCAGTTTCAATTTTCTTCCTTGAAAATGTCAATTCAACAGCTTGTTTTTGTGGATCAGGATTAAAGGTCATTCTCCAAGCGTGAGCCCATTGACTTATCAAGTCCAAGTCATGGTTCATATCACTGGCAGCTGTATTTGAATCTTCAACCACTGTGAATAGTGATGTATCATCGGCAAATAGCTTAACATTGCACTTCAAGCCTACAGATAGATCATTTATGTACACAAGGAAAAACAAGGGTCCTAGAATAGAACCCTGGGGCACACCTTGTTGATAGCTTCCCTGGCTTGAAACTAAATTATGCAATTGAAACGGACACTTGCAGTAAATATTTCAACGTCTTTATCATTAATCGAGATGAGATTAGGCCGCTGCGAAGTAATTTTTTGTAATCAATTTCAGTGAAGGGGTAGGCTTCTTCCCGCGTTTACTTTCCGGTTTTCCACAGGGATGGTTACTTGGACCGATCCTTTTCAATTTTTACATAAATGATCTCCTACCTTTCATTGAGGAAGCTGAAGTATATAATTACGCAGATGACAATTCTTTGGTTTACTGCTCTAGAAGCATGTCAGACTTACTAAAAGTTTTAGAGGGGGAAGCCAATGTTGCTATTAAATGGTTGAAAGAAAACGAGATGAATAAAAATCTGGGGAAATTTCAGGCTATTTTGATCAAGAAAGACCGTTCAGATACAAGTGGTATTGAAATTAGCCTTAGCGATGAGAACATTAAAACAGAAAAAAAAGACTGTAAAGCTTTTGGGTGTTAAGCTCGACAACAAGCTTAATTTTGATCCCCATATTTCAGATTTGTGTAAGAAAGCTGCTACACAACTGAATGTACTAAAAAGACTTGAACAATTCATTGGTTTTGAAGAAAGAAAACACTTGTTCAAAGTTTCGTTTTTTCTAACTTTAATTACTGTCCTTTAGTGTGGCACTTTTCATCTGCAAAGTCACTACAAAAAGTCGAACGCGTACAAGAGAGAGCACTAAGATTTCTGTTCAATGATAACAATTCTCCTTATGAAGAGTTACTGACAAAATCAGGCAAAAATCATATGCATGTTTCTCGTTTACGAGCTCTCTTTATCGAAATCTAGGAAACTATGAAGCAGCTAAATCCTGTTTTTATGCAAAACATATTTTCCTTTAACCCTATTTCACATGGGGGGGGGGGGCGTTTTTCGCCCCCCCCCCAATCAAACTTTTCTACACTGCGCCGAAACGACACAAGATATCATGACCAAACCTTTGTGACTTTTACTCAAATTTAATTGGCAATCAAAATTTAAATGCCTCATTGTTCTAAATTTGATCACGTGACCACAATAGCACCATATTTGGAGAGTAGTTGAAAGAAACAGCTTTGAACATCTATAATTTCTTTGTTTCTCGTCCGAATTACTTGAAACATGTATCATTCGATTGCTCTTGATAAGAGCTTTCATTTGATATATAATTTTTGCTAATTTGCTGACATCAGCAAAATTTAATATCTATGACGTCATTTATATTTATGACGTCATTTTTCGAATAAATTAATGTATTAATTAAGATTTTTGTTACAATTTAGCTTAATCTTGTTTGTTTCATGCATATTAAGTCGATCTATGTCAGAAATAGCAAGAAAACTATGGAAATCTGCAGTGACAATAAGTAGAAAGGAATAAAGAGCAAATTAAGCGCTAATTGGTCTATAAATAGATACTTCAGATTGCTTCACGGTACATACTTTAATTTTACAATGTATTTTCTATCATTTAAGACTATTCTCATTAAAATCGGTCGAGTATTCAATTAAATAGAATCTTTCCTGCGAAGCAGCTATAAATTGGCCAGTTTTCCTTTGTTTTTGGTTGCCTAGCAACAAATCACGTGATTAATTAATTACCATTGTTATATTTGGAAAGCTTATTGTCCAAAGAACAATGGAGGAAGGTTTCATTGTTATATCTTTTGTAGTTTCAGTGAAAAGGAGGGGGGGCGAAAAACGCCCCCCCATGCCAAAATATCGCAAAAATACCCCATGTGAAACAGGGTTAAATCATCTATTGATTTGAGTTGCTATCAGAGAAATCCACATGATTTGCTACATCACATACCTAATCAAATTAATTTTGGTACTATTAGTCTAAGAGCCTTAGAACCTAAGATATAGAATGGACTCCCGAACGAAATGAAGTCTGCTCAAAATATATCCGTTTTTAAGAGATTTGAATCCAACTGCAATGCATGTCAATTTGAAAAACACAACATCTATCAAAATCAATAAAAAAGAAATCCTTAAATTAGTATTATCAAAATAGTGTGCATCTTAATCATTATCAAATTAGTTATTTTAGATCAATCATTTCATTTAAGTTTCATTTTTCATTTTCAATTTATTAGGGAGGGAGACCCTTCAACCAACTGGTTGATTTACAAAGGGCCCTCGCCCTCCATTAAAGAATTTACAAAACCAAAAAAAAAAAATGTTAAAAACAGCTGAAACCTACTTAAAATAAATTATATACAGTTAACAAATAGTCTATAAAAGATAAAAGGAAAGTATCTAAAATCAAATGGACTACGAATTCCTCCAACGACCGAGAAACAAGCCCGACTTCCGCCCCCTACGCCTGATGCCCACCGGGCCGACAACGAAAACCAAAAATTGATCTCAGTTCCCGACCCAGCCAACACCACGTTTAAAAGTATTAATAGAGGATGCCTGCTTGGTAATCATTATTTTCTATTGTAAATATTTTCGAATTGATTAGCTTCTTTTATTTCATGTATTTGGAAGCTATGTATAAAGTTTTTTCTTCGAAATGAACCAAGATGACACCACAGATTAGACTGATGCCTTTTCGTCCCTTGTTTCCCTGCGTTCCTTGGTCAAGAAGGACAAAAACATTACTCTTAATAGTGGGCCCACTTTAGGCCCGCATAGGGTGGTTCCGTATTCACCAATCAAATCGCTAGAATTCAGTTTTTAACCAATCAGGGGCCGCTATTCAGTATGTTGTTGTTGTTGCTCTTAAGGTTGTACTACCCAATTAAAACTATTTTTTAGCCCAGTGATATTTCTTGGTTCCTGATGATTGATTTTATGAAAAGATGCGAAAACATAGCAAATAAGACAGTTTTCCAATTTGTCATGCATGAGTGATCTTGCATAAATTAACATAATTACGATAAACTGCACTGCGGGGAAAACAACATTTCTCCTAAACTATGAAAGATAGGAGGCTCATGTTTGAAACTACAACTCTCCTGAAACAGACCTAGGGAAAGGAAAGGATTTCACTAAAATGTAAGGATTTTAGCTTTTTATGCCATTTTTTCAAAAATGAGCCAATTTGCGGCTGCTCCGTATTGATTAATTACCTTATAATTAGGTAAAACAGAAAAGTTCCAAAAAAAGTTTAGGTCCTTTCCCTGGATCTATGTCTTGGCTACTCTTGCTGAAAAGATGAACTGATTCTGTCAAGATTTGTCCAAAATATCTTGTTCTTCCTTCAAGAAATCATCCAAAATCTAACTTCTCTACAAATGCAACTTAAAAGTTGAGATCTTTGATTTGAACTGAAATCCTGCAGCAAAAGCTTGCTTATGACCCATGTTTTGTGTGATTGGTTAGGGCATATTGCAGTAATGCAGATTTTGACTGTTTTCAAAGTTTATCACCTTTCCATGTCTCTTAAAATGCATAAACCATTTCAACATTTATCGAAAATCTGCCATAATGCAAAGGTTCTATCCACTATCATAACAATAAATTGCTGAATGTGTTTAGAAATCACATTAATTGGAGTGTACACTCTAGTGTGTCCATCCACATAAACCAAAAGTTCAGTTCATACTGCAAATATTCTGCTGTAATTTTTTTCTGATCATCAGCTCTTTCCAGTGACATGGGTATGTTTATATTGTGAGCATTTTTCCAGATCCTTTCAGTTTTATAAACAAAGGAAGGAACTCCAATGCAATGACTGAGCATCCTTGCCTCCTGATGTATTCTACATAAGTTACTTTGATTTCTCTGCATTTTGCGATAATGGAGTGCTTTGCTTTAGTTGGCCTTCCATGTGGAGCCAGTTTGTCAGGAGCTTAGTAACTTTTGGAGAAGACAGGTATGCCCATCAACATCAGCACATGGATATGGGCCTGAATATTTCGACTTCCATCACCATTCATTCATGGCTCCCCTTTCAACAGCTTTAAACCACAAGTTTATTTCCTAAGCAGCTTCTTCTCATCTGTAACTGGTCATCGATGCAAGAAACTTTCGATCTCAATTTGGAGCACACTCAAACTCAAACGGATCTTTCACCATGATGAATGCTGGTGGAGCAGCCAAAGCTCCAACTAATATTCCTGAACATTATAAGGCAGTTTTCTGTAGTCACTGCAACCTCTGGGTCCATACCAAATGCAATAATATTTCTAATTCTGAATATGAAGAGCTTCAAAATGAAGCTGATGATGTGCCTTGGTTTTGTTCAAAATGTACGCAAATTATGTTTCCTTTTGGTCAATTGGATAATGACGAACTTTCAAACCTGCATGATTTTGACTTTCCATCATTTGTTGATTCAATGCCATCCTTTGAAATAACATCAAGTCTTACAAATTTGCCCAACTTAGGTGATTACGATATTGATGAACATTTACCTTCTAATGTCAACTCAAGTTATTATACTCTCCAGGATTTATCAACTTTTAGTACCTCTGATAATGATTTTTCTTTATTTCATATGAATACAAGAAGTCTTTCACTTCATTTTGATGAACTTATTTCAACTCTTGCTACTCTGAAAATTAATTTTGATGTCATTGGTGTATCTGAGACTTGGAATTCTATTCAGAATCCTATAAAAACAAATGTTGAAATTCCTGGCTATAATTACTTTCCATATGAATCTCAGGGTCAGAATGGTGGTGTTGCACTGTATGTGAAAAGAGGCCTTACTCCAATTCCTAGACCAGACCTAAGCAAAGGTAATGATGATTTTGAGTCAGTTTGGGTTGAAGTTGAGAACAAAAATGGTAAAAATTATTTGTTGTGTTGTGCCTATCGCCATCCTAACTCAGCTATTGATACTTTCAGTGATTATTTGCAAGAAATTTTGTCCAATTCAGCTGTATCTAATAAACAAATTTTCATTCTTGGTGATTTTAATATTGACCTTCTGAATCATAACTCTAATACACCTACTACAAACTTTGTTAATTTACTCTTTTCAAAACAATTTCTTCCATACATCATCCATCCTTCTAGAGTATCTGGGAATTCTTCTACTCTTATTGACAATATCTTTTCAAACATCACAGACAGTGAAACTTTAAGTGGTAATATTATGACCCAAATAACAGACCACTTCCCACAGTTTTTGATTGTCAAGCATGCAGGTATCACCTATAAAAATCTATCTTACTTTCAACACGACTTCTCTAACTTCAGTGAAGAAAACCTCCAGAAAGATTTTGCAAATCTTGACCTCAATTACTTGACAGACGACACCTTAGATGTTAATGCAAAATTCAATAGACTCTTATCCAGCCTTGATGAATTAGTTAAATCTCATGCTCCACTGAAGAAACTTTCAAAGAGAGATATAAAATTCAGGAATAAACCGTGGATTAATGGTAAAATACAAAAAATGATGCGCATTAGGGATAATCTGCTTCGAAAGCTAAAAAAGAATAAAAACCAGTCTCATGTAGATCGTTACAAAAAGTTTAGGAATCGGATTTCAGAATCCTTGAGAGAAAGTAAAGCCAGTTATTTTTATAACTATTTTCAAAAAAATAGTAACAACATGAAACAATTATGGTCTGGAATTAAATCAGTTATCAGCATTCGGAACTCAAGTAATGTTAATGTCATAAGTAAGCTCAAAGACTCAAATGGCAATGTTATATCAGATCCAGCTGCTATTGCAAGCATCTTTAACAAATACTTTGTCAATGTCTCTCATGACATCACTAAAACTATACCAAGAGCTAAAAAATCACCTATGGACTTCATGGGTGAAAGAGTTGGAAATTCTTTCTTCACTGCACCATCAACTGCTTTTGAAATATCTGATATAATCTCTCTTCTAAAATCAGGAAAGTCTCTTGGACCAAACAGTATACCAATGAAAATTTTAAAATGTCTCTCCTCATTGATATCTTCTCCACTTTCTCAAATTATAAATGAATCATTTCAATCTGGGATATTCCCTGACAAAATGAAGTTAGCTAAAGTAATTCCACTTTTCAAAAAAGGTTGTCCACAATTAGCATCCAATTATAGACCAATTTCTCTTCTTTCGGTCTTTAGCAAAATAACAGAAAAAGTCATGCATGAGCGTCTTTATGATTTTCTGGTAAAGTATGAAATCTTGCATGAATTGCAATTTGGATTTCGTGCTAGCCATTCCATTAACCATGCTCTGGTTGGTTTGACAGAGGCTGTCAAGAACTCACTAGATAACAGGAAATTTGGTTGTGGAATATTTATTGATTTGCAAAAGGCCTTTGACACAGTAAATCATAACATTCTTTTGATGAAGCTTGAACATTATGGAATTAGAGGATCTACTTTAGATTGGTTTAAGTCCTATCTATCAGATAGAAAGCAATATGTTTCAGTGAATGGATCAAACTCCAGTTGTCTCAGTGTTACTTGTGGGGTCCCACAGGGTTCTGTCCTTGGCCCACTCCTTTTCCTTATTTACATCAATGACTTGCCTCGCGCATCCTCAAAACTAACCTTTTATCTATTTGCTGATGATACTAACATTTACTACGAATCTAACAATCTTGATCTGCTTCAAAGAACAGTTAACAAAGAATTGAAAAAGGTGGAAATGTGGCTAGATGTGAACAAACTGTCACTGAATATTGATAAGACAAATTTAATTATTTTTAAGTCTCCTCAGCATCTTCTCGCTGAAGCTGTCAGTATAAAAATTGGAAATCTTCCAATCAGGAAAACTTGTTGTGTCAAATTTCTTGGTGTCCTCTTGGATGAAAATCTTTCTTGGAAATATCATTTGACAGAACTTTCAAAAAAACTTGCTAGGACCTGTGGTATGTTCTTCAAAATAAGACATTTTTTACCTATTAATGTGCTAATTTGTCTTTACAATTCTCTATTCTCACCTTTTCTTCAATATGGTATTTTAGTTTGGGGACTAACCCACAATACTTATATTAATCCTGTATTTTTGTTACAAAAAAGGGTTGTAAGGGCAATCTCATTTGAAAATTTTACTTCTCATTCTACACCTATCTTCTTGAATTTAAAGATTTTAAAGCTGCATGACCTCTTTCAGATAAAATTGCTTACTTTTGTTTATGATTGTATTAATAAGACTGCTCCTTCTTATTTTCATTCTTTCTTTGCATTAGTTGAAACCGTTCATCAATATGGTACACGGCAAGCTAGCAAGAATGATATTTTTATTACACAGAAAAATACTCTTCAATATGGTCTCAGGTCTGTGCGCTACTTTGGAGCTAAGTGTTGGAATAACCTTCCCATGGTTATAAAAAGTTCACAATCTGCTTGTAGCTTTCGTCAAAAACTCAAATCTTTCTTCTTTGAGAACAATTACCAATCCTAAATCATCATTCACCCTCAAGTCTTAAGTTACCTTGAAACTGCATAAACAGGTTGAATTAATTTGCCAAGTTCTTTAATCAATCTTGAGATAGGGGGTGCTCTCTCCTCGATTAGCTTAGCTACTGAAAGAGCTCCTCCTCAAGAAATTCCCCTACATACAATTCCCAAAATCTGTCTTAATTCGTTATTATCATGATTGTATATTAGTTAGTTATGTTAGTTTAATTTTCTGAAATATTTGTATCTGTCTTGTATTAAGTAGTTTCGATGTTGTATTTAATTGTATGTAATTTTTGTCATTTTGGATTGTATGTAGTGGAATTTTAAATTATATGAAACTGAAACTGAAACTGAAACTGAAACTCCACCCTTCTAACCCTTCCTCTTGCTTCCTCTTGCTTTCCTGTGATATATCTCTGTTGGCAAGGAAGGCCAAATCATAAGTATCATAAACAGAAAACTTCAGAGGCAGCCAATCTCAATGTTTACCCCAGAAAAGTCGTTGCTAGGCGGTTGCTAAGGGAAATTTGCATGACTACTTCAAAAAAAGAGACAATATAAAGAATTTGTCATAGGTAGCAAAAAAATAAGTTCATTTCCAAAATCTACAGTGTTTATTTGGCCATTTTAATTGAAATAAAAAATTTCGAAATTTTGAACTTATAACTGGGTAGTACAACCTTAAAGAACGGTTGAAGAAGCCTGGAGTTCTCGTAGCTTCGAGGGATCTATTTTGCTTCTACAGAGGAAGATTACTGCCTGAAACGTATGCATTTTGCGCTTTGTAGGTCAACACAACATCATTCTTTGTACTAAAACTTCGCTTTTCAATAGACCTTTTAGCTATTCTGGAAAAAGAATCTCAATCGAACGATACTTTGCTACATTTTGTAGAATTTTCGAATGTGCACAATAGTGATAGAAGCTCTAACGCCACTCGATCGAACCTCGCTTATAAAAATGTATAAAAATAACGCTCGATCCAGGCTCTTTTCCTGAATAGCTAAAAGGTCTATGTTCGAGCTCTTTGAATCAGATTTTGAAGCGATTTTGTTGAGTGTACGAGAACTCCCACCTTTTTAGGCCATTTGAAAAAGTGGGCCCATTATATAAGCGTAATATTATGAGTCCCTATTGACCTACCCTGGGTACCAGAGCCTTAAAAAAAATAAGAAAAAGAAGAAAGAAAAGGAGGCTCTGGAACCATCCAAACATAGCCTCCTTCTGAGTTTCGAATCAGGAGCAAATCTGGTCATATTGAATCATGATCGAATCATTGGAATCGCGCAACCAAATAAACGAAAGAGGCGAAATGGCGGAAGATGTGCAATTCTTGCAGACTCCAGTAAAGATCTACAAGGAAGCTCTTCCAGTTGATGTCTTTTGTAGGATATGTGGACTGGATTTTTCGACCTCAAAAAAGAACAAAACCAGCCTTTAAACTTCATGCTGACGGAAAGAAGTTCTCCGAGAAAAAGGAATTTTTGCTTAACCTCGAGAGGGTTCTTGGCCTAGATGAAACCGCCGGTGAATCGCTCACTTTTGGTGTCTCACGATCATCTGTGTCTTGCAGAATTTGCAATTCAAGAGTCTACAAGTTGTCATCGGCTCTGGATGAGATTGCCAAGTTTCGACGAATGTTTTGGGAGCGTGAGCATTCAAACGTCATGATGGAAAGTGTTGCTGGACCTATCATTTCAAGAATGAAGCGCTGCTCAAAGTCTCCACATGGTTCTGGTCGCCTCAAAATGAAAGCTCCACAGCATCTTCCTGTGGAGCCAATCCGGTTCCCTGCACAACTTATCCAGCCAAAAAAGACAGTGGCAAGCAGGGACCTTTTTCTTTTTTTGAGGCTCTGGTACCCATGGTACTATTGACCAAGTGATATTAGACTTATCCTGAGTCGTAGTTTCGCTATTTGACTAACTGATATACCGCTAAAGTGATATCAGCAAATCAAAGAACGCAGGGAAACAAGGGAGAAAAAGGCATAAGTCTAACCACAGATTCTGTGATGACCAGGGAGCTAAACACGGGAGAGGAATCGCGCATTGAGTTGCATTCTGCGATGTGATATGCGCCTTCTTCGCAGCGGATCGCGCATTTCGCAGTGAAACCAGGATGGAAACTGAAGTTTGGACGGATAAGTGCATCGCGTTTTTGGATTGGATTTCTACAACAGTGGTAAGCATTTTAGGCTAGTTTAGACATTCATGTGACTTTTAAATGTTTTATCTTTGGATAGCGAAACTCGTTTAGCCGTTATAAATCATCAATTAGCTGCAGCGGCTAAGTTTTTTCAGCGGTAGCTTAGGCCACTTCAACCTCTTTGTCACGCTCCAAGCACGCACTCGTAAAAATTTCACTCTGCCCAACCCCGCCCATTTTTGAGCAATCGAAGATGCTTTTGGATGACTATTGGCAATAAATCAAGCGAAAAATTTTTCTGAGATAGTATGAGACTCGCGAGATATTTTAGTTTTCTTTCGGGGTACTTGCACCGGTTCTGCTTTTAGGCCCATTCTCGCGCTTCAACGACTTTCAGAGACGGCAACCGATTCGAAACTTTCGCAATTTCGAGTTATTCCGATCAATCGAATGGGAGTCGAACGGTGTATAAAATAGTGAGGAAAGTTGAAATCCTGTGAAACCTTAAATGAATATATTTCATATCCATCTGTGTCTTCTTCTTGGTCGTTCTCCACAGCAAAGATTTCGTTGCTAGGCAAACCTAATTATAATTGCTCCGTTGCTACGTCAATGGAAACGAGGTCGCATATCACATCGCAGACAGCGCCAGGCGTTTCCATAGCCTGATCAGGAGAGAATAGCAAACAGTGTTTTCTTTCAAATGCAGCATGTACTGATGACCCTTTGAGTGAACAGCTGAGACAGTATTCTAATCATGATTTCGATTATTCTGTATATGATAAGAAAATGATGTCAGCTGAAGACAAACAAGCCCTGTGAGTGTTTGAAGACACAGTCAAATTTGTAAATGGCCACTATCACCTTGCAATACCTTGGAGGAATTCTCAGCCATTATTATTATTATTATTATCAATTTGTTTTACGTTGGCAACTTACATAGCTATATATAATTAAAAAAGCTAATTCAAGCCAACAAATTAATACAATGCTACATGAATATATACAAGAAAAATAAGTCGATAAAATTACAAAATTCACAAAGTTCATATCAATTTACAAAGTTCATATTAAAAATGGTGTAAAACTATAAAAACTATAAAAAGCCGAGCCGATGAATATACTGCCTGCAAAGTCTGCAGTCGCAGCCTTCATTGTTCCAATATTTGATTTTATTCTTGAATTGTTGCACAGAAGAAGAATCCTTAATTTCCTGTGGAAGAGAGTGCCAAATACGCTGTCCTCTGTATCGGACTGATTCCGTACCATAATTAACTGTATGTACCATAGGAAGTAAAAATGTATTGGCATTTCTCAAATTATATGTGACACTTCTTTTCAGGAAAATTTCATCCATAAAACTGGGGTTTAAATTATTTGTAGTTTTGAACATTTCAGTCATTAGCAATTGCACATTTTTCTGGTGCATTGTTACAGATCTATCTTTTTCTAATAATGATACAAAGCTGGAAGTATAGTCTTTATGAGCTATTCGTAAGGCTCTTTCATGCAGTCTGTTAATCTTGTTATTCATTTTTCTGCTATGGAACATCCATACCAAAGGACAGTACTGAAACTGGCTAGTTACGAATGCTCTCATCAAAAGTCTTAATTTATCAGTTCCAAGATATGTGGACATGCGTGACAAGGCAAATAGTTTGTTGGCAGCCTTTTTACAAATATTGCTTACATGCTTTTCAAAGTTGAGATTTGAATCAATCAACACCCCTAAAAGTTTCTCTTCTTGTGAATTATCAACGGTACAGTTGCCAATATTTATGACGACATCTTGATTTGTTCTTTCACCAAAAAGCATAAAGTGGCATTTGTCTTCGTTAAGTTTCATGTAATTATTTCCAAACCATTCAATTATAATTTTGGAGTCATTTTCTAACATGGAGATTACATTTTCGAGACGCATATCGCACGTATAAATGGTTGTATCATCGGCATAGTTACATATATCTGTCTCTTGAATCGATAACAGAAGGTCATTGATGTAGATATTGAAAAAGAGAGGTCCAAGGACGGATCCTTGCGGAACACCAAGCTGAACATGCTTATAGTTACTGAAAGAACCATTGATTTTTACTCTTTGTTGCCGATTTTCCAGATAGCTGTAGACAAGCAATAAAGCTTCACGGCTAAATCCGTACGCATGTAACTTAGCAATCAGCAAGTCATGTCGAATACAGTCAAAGGCCTTTGAAAGGTCCATGAATATAGGAGCGTTTCCTGAGCCTGGTGATGACACACACACACACGCGCGCGCGCGTTTCCCGCGAATCAATTCAATTCAACTCAATAGTTGAAAACGAAAGCGATGAAGAAATTGAGAAGAAAACATCTGCAACAACATTGACTGTTTGCAATCACTTTCCAGTTGGGTTGATCTGCAGAAATTTATCGCTGAAAGAAATATCGAAATAGTGCTGTTGAAGGGAAGAATTAGTCATGGCGGTGCCACACGCCGTTCTAGCAAGTGGCTGGATACCATTTGTCGTTGTTATTGTGGTGAGCTTTATTTTTGCCAGTTTTCCAAGTCAACAAAGGTGGATGTATGGGCCTAGCCTAATCAAGAATATGGCGTTTATTTAAAGTGAATAGGCCTAACCTGAGTTAAAAGATGAGATCGCATATGATTATAAATAGCCTTTTGTATTTGGTAATCCAGCTCGTGGCGAAGGAAAGCAACGCCAAAGAAAACAATGCAGGGATTAGGCGTTTCTTGTTCAGGGTCATTCACTTTAACTTCACCAACCATACCATGATGGACAATCGACACACTGTGTGAAAGCGCAACATCTTTTGATACAGTGGAACAGTGTTATAATTGATGGATGCATGTTATTCCCTCATGAAACCAAGAAAATGACACGCCAGATTTCATGCATCATGCGCTTGTTTGTTTGTTTGTTCATCTTATTTTGATTCAATTTTAAAAACTCTAGCCAAAATACATATACATTACATACATATATACATAAATTAGCTAATCTAAATCAAATGATGTAAAAAATAAATAAATGAATAAATTAACAAATTAAATTCAAATATGACTAGAGGAAATACTATGAACAAATTTACAGACTGTAATATTTACAAGCATTACATTTACAACTTGGTCCGTCCCATTGTTTCATCATTCTTTTGAAACTGTTAAGGTTTTCGGCTGATTTTAATTCATTCGGTAAACAATTCCAGATTTGAGGTCCCATTGCTTTAAGGCTCTTTGAACCGAAAGTTACTTGATTTGGCCGAAAATGATTCAAGTTATTCGGATACCGTGATGAATAATGTGAAGTCCTAAAACTAAAGATGTTATTCATAAATGATGGGTTCAGGTTTTTCATTGTTTTAAAGATTTCGATGCAAAGTGCCCTTTGACGAGCAACTTGCATTGTACATTTATTCGATTTGAGAAGTAGATTGCTATAGGTACTTTAGTGATCGTTATACAGAAACCTCAATGCACGTTCCTGTATTTTTTCAATTTTCTGCAGTGATTTTGATGATGAAAAATACCAAACTAAGGGACAATAGTTAAAATTTGAGTATACAAAACTTTGAACCAAAACTTCTCTTTCAGCAAAACCGATAAACGACCTGAGTCGCTTCAGAACATTTAATTGCGACGCGGCTTTCTTGCAAAGATTGGATATATGTGGGTCAAAATTCAATTTGTAATCTAGGGTTACGCCTAAAAGTTTGACATTTTCTTCAGATTTGATAGTGTGTCCCTGGAAATCAACGTTTATGCCTAAAGTATTTGTCTGATCTTTTTTCACAAAGAGTGCATGGAATTTGTCAGGGTTCGCAATCATTTCATTTTGTTTGAGCCAAGATAAGGCATTACCTGCTTCCTTTTCCAAGACTTTGATGAGATCCGGCAAGGACCTGGAAAAGTAAGCTAACGTATTATCATCAGCATAGTTATACATGGTAGCTTGCTTAATGAAGAAAAAAATATCATTTATATAGAAATTGAAAAGAATAGGGCCTAATACAGATCCCTGGGGTACTCCTGATGCAATATCTTGAAAAGGACTGTAGACATTATTTATCCGCACACTTTGGCTTCTTTTTCAAATAGGAATAAACTAGAACTAATGCATTTTCATCTAAACCGTACGCATGGAGTTTGGCTATTATCAAATCATGTGGGATGCAATCGAAAGCTTTTGAAAGATCCATCAAGACAGCACCTACAATGAAATTATTATCAAGTTTAGCTTTCCAATCTTCCACGAGTCTGATTAAAACATGTTGAGTACTATATGCTTTCCTATAAGCTGCGACAAAGTTTGATAGGGTGTTATCTAGAAAGGGCATTAATTGCTCCTTTAAAATTTGTTTGAAAATCTTCGAAAAAGTGTTAAGTACGCTCACTGGATGATAATTTCTCTCCACAGTGCGAATGGGTCCACCTTTATCTAAGGGGCAAACTGCGGCAGTTTTTGCGTTTTGTGGAAATGTAAATTTATGAATACTGCAATTTATGGCATTGGAAAGAGGGACGGCTAATTCGTTACTAGCCAGAGAAACAAGTTTTGGTGGAATCTGATCAACACCTGTTGATTTACTGCCATCCAGCCTCTTTAATTGGAGCCAGACATCTCGAGTTAAAACCTCTTTGAAGGAAAACGTTTCAAGAATATGTTCAGGGTCTCGAACTATCGCTAAAATACTCGGGTGATCCTTGTATTTGTCAAGAATCAGTCTCACAATTTCTCTGTCATCACTTGTTGAAACTGTATCGGCAATGTTGGAAGGTTTATTTCCAGAAGTATTTTCGACAATATTGATGTAATAATCGTTAAAAATCTCACATAAATCGTGGTCATCAGTAACAATTCTATCTTCCTTTACCAGGGAAATATCAGTACCAGTCAAGCCACCTTTGTTTGAGAGGAAAGGCTTCACGAGGTCCCAGAAGGCTTTACTTGACATCAAACACTTGCTTGTAACTTTCTTGAAATAATTTTTAATGGCCTTTTTACGCAAGGCAACACATTCGTTTCGCTGTTTTTTATAAATTTTTTCATTTTGCTTGGAAAGATATTTATTTAATCGATTTTTGAACCTGGACCGAGTATATATAGCCTTTTTCAGTTCTGGATTCATAAAGGGTGCATTATTTCCCCTAAGAAACTTGGTTTTCATGGGAGCATGTTTATCAACAACATTTCGGAAAGTTTCAGTCAGTTGGTCATAAGATTTATTAGGGTCTGTTTCATCGAACACAAGATTAGCCTGCTTGACATCCTTCAAGAAATTTTTGGGGTACGAAATTTCTGTAGCTGCGATATTTGATTTGTTTCGGTTTTAGCCTGGAAACAGTTGGTTGGGAGTTGGTTTCATAGTGGTAGCTACAAGACCATGATAGTCGCTCAGACCTGTTTCAAAAACGAAGGTCTTCTGAAAAGATCTAGGTCTATTTGTTAAAATAACATCAATTGATGAACTATGATTCTTTGTGAAACAAGTTTTCGACGTTACTAGATTAGATAAACCGAATACATCGCAAAAAGAAACTAATTTGTCAAAACTAGGATCTGTCTTACTGTGGGTATCAATATTTATATCGCCCATGATAATTATGTTATCATACTTGTCTAATGCACGATTTATAGAAGTTGATAAGCTTGAAAGGAAGGTTTCTATATCAAAATTTGGGGGACGGAAAACGCTGTAAATGATCCATTTCTTTTTTGTAACTACCAGTTCAGAGCACAATAGCTCCAGAGAAGAAACTTCAAAAGAGGGTAACCTATTGCAAATGATGCCATTCCTTGTGTACTGCATGAGGCCACCTCCAAATTCAGACCTATCTAGGCGCGTTGGACTCTTATGATTATTGATAAGGAACAAATCAGTTTTGAAAACCGAATTCAATTTCGTTTCTTCTATGAGCAAAATATCAGGCAGACATCTTTCAGCAATCATTCTCAGATCTGTGATTTTGTTCCTAAGGCTGTTTATGTTTAAAAATCCTATGATCAAATTTCTGGTGCACTCGACCCTCAGATGGAAAAACTTTTCAATATCATTTCTAATTGGCTGGGACGCATCAGACGAGGTTGATAGGGCAGTGTCCATACTAAGTTGGGGTGAATTAATTCGACTAATAGCAGGTGACAAAAACTGAGTATCTGTCTGAAAGGTAGAGTTAGATGCAGCAGCCATCGTTGGAGATAATGTAATACTGGTATCTATTGAAAATGTGTCCGTATAATTCATATTGTCTTTTACCATATGCTTTGATTGTCATGCAGAATTTAAGAAACTTACGAAGTCTTCTCCCAAAGCATTTGTTCCGTTCACGTTTAAATGTATTCCATCATTATACAGCATGTTTTCCCATTCTCTCTCAATATATTCATGCTTAATGAGTTCTATGCAGCTGTTTTCCAATTCTTTCTCTAATGCAATATTGACTTTTCTTCTCTTCACTTCAATAAGCTCTGAATCTCCTCTTGCTAAGATGCTCGACACTGCAACATTTTTAACTGTTTTGCTCGCATTTACTGCCAATTTTGTGATTTTTCTAGCAATTTCAGTAGGCTCACTATCTATTAGGTCATTTGTTCCACAATGAATTATCAATCCATCTGGTTTCCTGTTTAACGTCGGGATGATGTATGACTCCATATCATTTACTGTGGCCCCTTTGAAGGATTTGATTATAGTGAAATTGCCCCTGACGTGCTTATTCTTCTCTTGTTTTCGAATCCCTCCTAGGATCGAATCACCAATTATGGAAACGACTGGTTTCCTTTTCTCCTTCCTGTTGAAACTCCACTTACGTTGATCTGAATCTTCGTCGATGTCCTCCCAGGTGAAGTCGGCTCGCGTATCTTGTGTTGGTTGGACATCTTTTGGCCTATCTTCCTGGTGATGACGAAATTCGACGGTGTTTTGCCTGGAAACCTGTGGGGAGTACTGTGTTGTGCTCGACTTGTCTCTCGTTGTTTCTGTGGAGCCCGTTTTTGCGGCTTCAGCCCATGTTTTTTCACCTGGGACCACATTTCTTTTTTCTTTTCTTCTTTCATCAACGCCTTGTTTGTTTGCCCTATGGACGATGTTTTCATCAAATCTTTTCTCACTTGGTGCCGTATTCATGATGCTAGAGTTCACTGCATTATTCCAAATCTCATTGTCTTCAATGTCAGTCAATGCACCGAAACTGTTCATCAAGGGAACCGCTGTTTTCAAGGGGCCTAGTTCAAATTGGCGACTTTTAGTTGTCTGCTTTGGAAATTGCCAGAGGCCATGCTTTGTTACGGAAACGTCATACAAAGGGTTCTTTGAGGGGTTCAGCTCCCCCTGGGCTTTCAGCAACGACTGGCCTAAGTTGTTTTGGTTTGACTTTACTTGAAGGAAAGCCTTCAAATCCAAAATTTGCAATCGCAGACCAAAATTTTCATCAACTAACAAATTTTTCTCTGTCTCCAGGTTTTCTATTTTCATCTTAAAATCTTTTTTAGCTTTTTCTGCATCACTATTTTTGTTCATACTTGAATTTAACTGTCATTCAACATTATTTTCAATTTTTTCAAATTTTTCCTCTAAAACATGTAATCTTTGCTTGGTTTCCTCCAAATCAGTGTCCAAATTATTCAAATAAATTCTAGGTATTTCCAAATTCGATCTGATACCTGATTCCGTTTCTTTCATATCAGTTTCACTTTGTGAGCTTTCTGTTTCGCAGTCACTTGAGTCACTTGAATCACTGTTTTGGTCTGAAATCTGCTTTTCAGCTTCTGCGACAGACTGCAACTCGTTTCTACATGCTTTGAGCCTTCCTTCGTCGTTTGATAGCTTTCTCGGTTTGTCTTTATCAGAAACACTTTCCACTTGCGACTCTGGTGTTGACTCTATCACTTTAAGAGACTCTTTACCCCTCCATGGAACATCTTTAAGCTTTCCCGTGGCAATCATGAGTGTTAGCTGTCGTGTTAATCATGGTAGGTGAACTGTCGAGGCCATGAGTTCGCAAAAGTGTATCACAAATATATTCGGAAGAAGCACGCTTTCCTGAAGTTACAGTTTTTCTAACGGTGTCCATAATAGTAGAGTCAATTATCAAGGATCCGTGACCAAAGTCTGGGGAACTAGGTCTGAATGCATTTTCTAGGGCAGAAAAACCTGCTGATCAAAACTAGCTGGGGCGACCCTCTCAAAAATGTGGGCGTGGCCAACAGGGCGTCTTTTCCATAATGGCAGCCATTTTCACTCAAAACCTCGCCTTTTTGATACGTTCCGATAAACATATACACGCATTTTGCTTCAAACTTGCAAGAAAGTTGAAAATTAACAAGCACTTCAAAAAAGTAATATAAATTTTATCCTAATCTATTTTTAGAACCAGTCACGTGACCTTATTTACAAAAATTTCTGCTTTAACGTGGTAACTATTCATGAAAAATGTATTCAGATTAACACTTCAGCTGTAGGGCAGGTTTAGGGCGGATTGTTTATGTTGAAAAATACTTCTTTAAACTGATTGATTTGCAACGAAGCAGCGGTAAAGTCACGTGACTGACGACACTTTTTTGAAGGCAAATTGACTTGTAGGGAAACCTTTACAAAGCAACTTAACTTGTTTGTGGACTGGCCTTGGAGCTGTGATAGAATTATGTAAAAAAATTCATGGCACGCAATAGTTTCCAATCGTCAATTTATGCAATCTGAAAATGACGCAATGCTTCCGTTTGTAACCTGAGACAAAGCTGAAAGCACGAGAAAGATGTCAAAAGTGAACTTTGTTACTTGAAATTATTTCTTTCAATCACATGGCCGAACAGTCAAGTGTTGGATTCCGAAGATGCAGATGTTTCCCAAATAAGAAATCAAAGGTATCATTTAAATTGTCTTGCTTTTGTTCGCTATTATCAATCTGAAAACTTTCCCAAAATTCTTAGAACTTTTTTAGGCCAAGCCAGATTTCTCTGCAAAGATTTTAACTGATCACAACATAGATTTGAATAGAAAACGTGGAAATATGCTCTTCATGTGAATAAAACAGCTTCAGACAAGCTAAGATAGCGTGTTAAGTAACGTTTACTAGTACCTGATTTTCTTGATTTTCGTTTACCTGACACACGAGTTTCTTGTAGAGAGTTTCTTGTGAAAAGCACATGTACATTTTCCAATTTTCCTTTAGTTAGTTTTGCATTCTTTCTGTGTAGCACCATGTCGAAACCACTCATTGTTGCAAAGAAGAGAAAGCGTGAAGACGAGACCGATCCAGTGACTGTGGACCAAGGAAGTTGCATCATTTGCAAACAACATTGTGATGAAAAACATACAAATTATTCTCCCACCTTATGGTCCGAGTTTCAGGACCTTGCACTGAAATGGAAGGGTTTGGATAAGTTTCATGACCTTCATGATTCAGTTGATTGGGCCTCAGGACCCGAGGATAAATTGTGGCACAGACATTGCAAAGCAAATATTGCCAGTTCCCGCAAGCTACAACAGGCTAGAAATCGAAAAGAGAAAGAATGCCTTGAAATGCCAAGCGAGGCTGAGCTTCCATTGAAGTTGGAGAGCAAAACAGACAACGATTTTTCTACGCGAAGTAAAGTGGGAAAACTTCATGACAAGCACCTTTGCATTTGGTGCATGCTGCCGAAGGATAAAAAACATCCCAACCGAGACCGCTTTCATATAATTCAACAGAAAGATTCTTGGGAAAGTTTCAAATCGCACACTATTTACCTTGAAGATTTCGAAATGAGATGCCGTATTCTGAAGGTCATTGACGCTACTCCTGATCCATTTGCTGCAGAAATTAGATATCATCTGTCTTGCTGGAAGAAGTATGTCAAACCTGTATATACAACTGACAACCTGTCATCTGAGCAAATTCATCTTCAAAACATTCAACGACAAGAAGTCAAACTCATGTTTACAAAGCACGTCAAGACAGCTATCTTTGACAATGGAGAGCCAAGAACGTTGAAAGGATTGCTACAAGATTACACAAAATTGCTGCAAAATTTTGGTCTCGAAGGCAGTGGTGTTAAGTCTTCAACCATCAAAGAAATTCTCCTGGCAGAATTTGGCAGCAAAATAGGCTTTCATGATCGCTTTCATAAAAATAAAAGCACAATAGTTTATGATAAAGATGCTGGAGGGAGCTACGTAGAGGCAGCAATCAACTGCTGGGGTATAGACAATGACGACCTGTTAAATATTGTTGCTAGAAAAATTCGTACGAGCGTACAGGGAGAGAAGCCACTAGCTTGGCCACCCTACGTTGATCAATTGACAAATAGTGAAGAGCCACCACTCTTGCTTCGAAAATTAGTAACATGGCTGAGATCCCCGACTGTAAACACATTTGATGGGCCTGTTGACAACCCAGTGATAAGGAGCATAAGCTCTATCCTAGAAGGTTTGATAACGAGGCAGAGAACATCATTCCAAACCCAGTTAGCGATAACAATGCACGGCCTGACAAGAAGCAGAGAGATAATAGATTTGCTGAAGAGTTTTGGACTTGGTATTAGTTACAATGATGTCTTAAGTCTTCACGAAGCATGGGCAAAACATGAAATAGAAAAAAGCAAGATTTGCCCTGATGAAATAGCAGACGGGTATCCTGCTACTGTAATCGTTGATAATGACGACTTTAAAGATGATGATCTTACTGGCGGAACAACGTCACATCGTACTAATATGATGTATGTACAACCAGAGCCCTTAAAGATCAACAATGCATATAATAAGCGTCCAGCCTTATCCTTCCCAGAAAAATCAGAGTTGAAAGACATGTGCATGTCTGAGCATAGAATCACGCCGTATAAAACAATTAAGCGAGGGGAGCCTAAAGTCCGCTCTGAAGTAGACGTACAGCCATCAGACACTACGGAACAAAGGAAGAGACTCTTCACTCATTCTCTAGCTCGAGTGAAGGATGATGGTACATGCAATGAGGCAGCGAGTCAATTGATTGGTACCTTTGGTGGATTTTGTGCAGGCATAAGAGCTAGTGGAGTGAAGTCAAAGCCATACTACTTTTTGACCTTCCCAAAGCCACCACATAAAACTGTACTGAACGCAGTTTTGGAGAAAGCTGCAGCAGCAGCCAACCTAAAGAACATGCCATTCATTCAAGTTGTTGGTGATCAGCCAGTTTATGCCCTAATGGTCCAACTAAAGTACGAAAACCTTGAAAAGTTCCAACCTGTTATTCCAGTTCTTGGCGCCTTTCACGCTCAGATGTCATTCATCGCAGCCATCAACAAGAGAACAAAGGACTGTGGGATTGCCGACTTGGTGGTAGGAGGAGGTGTCATTGCAGAAGGCTCTGTTGATCAGGCTCTTAGGGGTAAACACTTCAACAGAGCAATACGCATTTTCAAGCTTGTGTATGAAGTTCTAGCAAGGCGTCTCATGCGAAAGGGTCACGAAGAAGGAATCAGGTTTTCAGACAGCCGCCTAGCCATCACAAGGGATCCAAATAATTACCCTTCTAATGAAAGAAACCAGTCATTTGAGGGACTTTTGTCTTCCGAAAAGTTGTCTTCATACGTTAAAAGTCTTTTTGAGATGGTGGAGAAATCTGCGAGTTCCATGGCAATGTTTTGGGTGAGCATCATGAATATGATTGAGATCCTCTTAATGAATATTTACAGTCTGCGAACAAAGGATTGGCCTGCCTTCAAATCTTCTCTGCGACTAATGCTCCCCTGGCTAACAATCTATGATAACGATAAATATAGTCGGTGGCTAGCAGAGTATTGGCTGGAAATCTCCACACTCCCAGAAGAGCATGATGCATTGATGTCTCAGTTGTTCGCGCAGTCCATGACAGGGAAGCCATATTCGGATATTCCCCTGGACTTGTGGATCGAATGCACGATGAACAAAGGATCAAAACTTAAGGCCGGTTGGAAGAGGCTTTTGAAGAACGAGAAGGGTTTGCTTTCCCATGTCAAAAATGCAAACAATGTGAATGCGGTACGTGATTCGTTGCATAGAATGGCAGATAAACGGAACACTGTTTCGAAGTTTCACAAGGAAAACAGCAAGCTGCGCCTATCAACGGACGAGCAAGCAATCCAAGATATGGACTGTCTCATTGACGAGTACGACTGTGATCCATTTGATTTCAGTAAGCCAGAGCTTCGTTCTCTTCAGTCTGGCTTGCTCGCATCGGCTCCTTTGGTCAAAGATTTCGAGACGGCAGTCACTGACGGAGAGGCTGCACTTACATCGTTCATGAGAGAAAGAATGTTTGCTAAGGAGAAATCGTTTAACGATCCAATTCACAGGAAATCAAGATGTTCTTTTGGGAAGCCGCCAGCGACTGATGATCGCCAAGGTAGAGTTATGAAGAGTGATGCCATGGAAAACAGAGCTATGAGTGAGGCAGTTGGCCTAGCAGAGAAGCATCCAAACTTCAGCTTGTCAAGTTTGTTCGAAAATCGTGTCACTGAGGAATGCCTTGCAATTTTCAATATAAATGGGACCCTCCGGAAATGCCAAAAGTCCATGTTAGTTCATCAGATGACCTTCACAGAGCTCCAAATTGGGGAAAATTATACTGCATTGATAGATATTGGGTTCCTGTGGAGAAAATGTGCCCCCTCCGTTGAAGACAGAGAAAAAGATGACGAAAGCAAGTACACTTGGTCCGATTGGTCGCAAAGAATATTCAGTACTGTATGTCAGAGACACAAAAATGCAGGAACAATAGTCTTTGTCAATGATTGTTATGAAGATGGTATTGTCAATATCAAAGATTGTGAGCACGCAAAGAGATCAGGTAGCAGCTACATTGGTGGTTCAAGAAACATCTACCCGCTCAAAGATGGTAAATTTCCTACAAAAAGGGAGTTCGATCATATGTTTGCAAATAAAGGAAATAAAAGAAGAATTCAGTCTTTCTTAAAACAAGAATTCGCAGCCTTGGCTGAAGCAAGAGAGGTTAAAGTTATCTACTCTATTCGTGACAAATGTGAAGACATTTCCGTGTCACCCCATCGCCGCATTGCAGATTATGAATGTGAACACTCTGAAGCAGACACAATTCTATTGCACATCTACTCAAAAATGAGATCAATGGGGATCACGAATGATGTGGTAGTTGATGCAGAGGACACTGATGTTGTCGTGATGTGTGCTTACGCTGCCCATAAGATAAATGGAACGCTCGGATTGAAACGGCAAGGGTCTATTTACGACTGTAGGGAACTTTGTACGAAAGAAATGGCTGACGTCATTATACCTCTTCATGCTAACAGTGGAGCAGATGCCATTTCAAGCTTCTTTGGTCAAGGAAAGAAGGCCATATTCGATAGAGTAGCAAAATCGAGCAACTTTAAATCTCTCCTTTCCTCTGTTGGAAAGGCGCTTCCAGTCTCTGACAGGACGGTTAAAGATCTGGAGGTATTCACGATCAAATGTGTCTATAATGACAAGACAAGCAAAAGCTTAGGTGAAGCACGTGCAAAGAAATGGTCCACAATGAAGCGAAAGTCAACAGCAAGACTACCACCGGATGAGGAATCCCATTATCTCCGGGCGCTACGTGTTGCATATCAAGCATATATTTGGCTGCACTTTGACATTCCTGATGCTCCTCCATCTCCATTACAATATGGCTGGCAAATTCTTGATGGGAAATGTGTACCTGTACGGTATAGATCTGCTGCGCTTCCTCCAGAGCTAACAATAACAAGAGACCGTCGCCCCCAAGATTCAGATGCAAGCGATGATGAAAGTGACACTGACAGTGATGAATCAACATCATGTGATGAAGACAGTGAGAGTGAGGATAATTAAGATACTTACTGCAATTATGCAAGGGAAGACATCCCTTCTCGAATTTAACGTTTTAGTTGTGTTTTTCTTTCCTTCAAATAAAAGGTTTTTAGAAGTCTTTCTATGGATTTTGGAGGAAGTTTTGTTGCTTGTAGTTATGATTGTTTGAGCATCTTTGTTGCACATTGAAACATACTAATACGTTATATGAAGGAATCGACTATGAGCACAGACAAGTCAACTACGGTATAACCATTGATTTTTGTAAATTAGGTCACGTGACTGATTCTAAAAATAGATTAGGATGAAATTTATATTACTTTTTTGTAGTGCATGTTGAATTTCAACTTTTTTGCAAGTTTGAAGCAAAAGACATGTATATGTTTATCGGAACGTATGAAAAAGGCGAGGTTTTGAGTGAAAATGGCTGCCATTATGGAAAAGACGCCCTGTTGGCCACGCCCACATTTTTGAAAGGGTCGCCCCAGCTAGTTTTGATCAGCAGGTTTTTCTGCCCTAGAAAATGCATTCAGACCTAGTTCCCCAGACTTTGGTCACGGATCCTTGATAATTGACTCTACTATAATGAGCTGTTCCAGTTCATCAGGTTCTATTACTAAATTGGTTGCCATGATTTGGATCAAAACGTAAAAATTTTGCAGAGCGATAAAGAACACGACCGCCGACTGCCGTGAGACCTTACCTTCACGCTGCCCTCTCTGATAAAGTTTTGTGGGGCTTGACTTGAGTTTCTGGAACAATTTGCTTCACAATTCGCCTAGAGTACTTTTGCCCTGAATGAGTATAATACTGATTTTGGTCAGAATCATGCGCTCCTCTTTTTTGACGTGAAATACAAGGCTCATGAATGTATTTAATTTGTCTCAAAAACCCAATGAAAATGATTTGCTGACGCTTTTCTTGATGATATCCTTTGCTTGTGTTTTTGTAAAGGAGACATTTCCAATAAAATGAAGTTTTTCAGGCAGGCTACCTTCTACCCCGGACTACAGAGTATGGCAGTCTTCAACAAGATCTTGAGTGTGCAAGAGCAAAATATTGAGTGTACAAGTTTGCAATTTTATCTAAGTGTGCACTTCAAGTGTGCAAATCAAGTCTTAGTTTGTAAGAAATTCTAACGAAAGAGATAAAATTTGATGTGAAAAATATAACAATTCAAAGGCTTTTCTGTCCTCCCTGTATTCTGGCAGAAACAAGGTGAGCCTAAAACCTCCAAAATTTGAGTGCACACAGGACGTAACAGGCATCCATTGACTTATTAAGGTGAGTCTCAGATCTCAATTATATCAAAACAAGACTGCCAACAGAGACAAATACAACAACTGTAGTAAGTCTGTAAATACATCTGAAATGCTAAACCTGCCGTCGTAGTTTTTTGTCTGAAGCTCATCAGTTGTCAGTGTGGCACAATAAAAGCTTCAAACAATAGAACCACACCCAAACTTTAGTGTGTCACACCCTTTCTCAGGTGTGCAGTGGTATTTCAGGAAAAAATCTTGGGTGTCTACAAGCCATACTCTGCAGTCTGGCCTTCTTCCCTGGACTTGTAAGATTTGTCAAATCTTCCCATCTTCGTTGATATTGGGTCAGCTTGTATTTTTTCCACTTTTGCACATTTGATATCCAGTTAACCTCTTTTACAGGTCATATCAACCTTTTTAACAGTAAATTGTAGCACTTATAGGAAGATCTTGCCAATCTTTGTTACCCATACATCTGTTTTTTCCAAAGGCAAATTGACCCGGCAATTTCTCCCTGAATGGGTCTATTCTTTTCAAAGGGTTCCATGTAGCGATCGAAGTTTATATGTGCCAGTCTTGTTTCAGTTTTGAAAGGAAGGGGGGCTATATAGTTATTTTGATACATTTTGAGGGTTTCATTGACTTTGCTGTCTCATCAACTTAGAGAATTATCACAGCTGTTGAGTTTATTTGAGCTTCATCGGTGCAGGAGAAGCAGGATTTGTTTGTTAAAGTTTTGTGTTGTCAAAAGCCAGATACTGTAATGTTCTTAAGGTCCATTCAGTGGAGTAACTGTAGCAAGATCACTGGCTTCTCTGCTATAGAGCCCCATCAACCTTTTCCTATCACAGGCTTCTTTGAGCGCTCTTTGTGTACAATCATGCGATGGTTGTTTTGTTTACAAAGGGACTGGGTCTTTAATCAAAAAGGCATGGGAAAGAGTACTTTTATGACACCATGACCTATGTTCTGGGGTGGTTTACTTTTTTCTTGTGTGTGAATCCAACAATATGAGAAGTTGAAAAAGGCCTAGTACCTGCAATGGAATCGTAAATCGTTGCCATTTTTCCCTTCGTGTTTCCTTGTAGCAATTATATTTTCTCTTGTTTCTCTGCTACTGTTCATCAGAAGCGCAGTCAAAGCATTTTAACCTTCACTCCAACTCTAAACAGATATTTACAAAAGAATCTTGATCATAACTAGCGCCTGCTTCCCAGCCGGGGGAAATTTTCTAACTGCAGTCAGATTGGATGCAATTCGCCCATTTCCAATCTTGTGCAGCTCAAGCTTCGAATCCTGTGAATGGTTGCTAGTGAATGGATTCCCTCTCAATGAAGAGACGGGGTGGAAGGTGAAATAAACAAAGAAACCTCATCAGGGGGTTCTGCTGATTTTGGATGTGCTTGAGGTAGGGTCTGAAGTAATTCCAGGGGGGCATTGAAGAATGGGAGGGGGTAAAGAGAATTGATGTTTTTATATGCAAAAAGAGATCAACCCAAAAATAATTTGCTACGTTTCAAATCCAGCTTCGATATTCAAAGACCCGAAATATACATTTAATAGAAATTTAGATCCAACGAATGTTTTTATCTCTGTACTCCCTAGGAAAACAAAAATTTTGCGGTACTGCTATGCTAGAGTTTTGCCAGTTATCTTGTAAAAGCCTTTAACTTTCAACTTTGAATTCAACTATGGTCGTATTGAACAAATAAAGAGGCAAAGCATTACTTACCAAACGATAACATGAGCTAAACATCTCCTGCTAACATTATGGCATCCATTTCATCTGGAAACTGCGCTTCCTTGAGCCCTCTGCGGTGGTGCTGTTCGAAATTCATGCGTGAACTTGCGTGATCGGAAAAGGATGATGGAATGGAGATATCGCAGTTTTACCGCTGTGTCTTTTGACAATGATTTTAGGGAAGACTGTGGCACAACAACTGGTTTTTATATTTTAAACTATGAAACTACGGATAATTCAACAACAAGAACTTTTCAGGTAAAATTTTCTTAGGCCAAGTAACTCAAGATTTCTTTGTCAGTGATCGGAAAAAGGGTGATGGGGCTCTAGTAAAGTTTTCCTGTTGAGACCCTCTGACAATTGATTGGCTGAAACAATAATATATAAAGTTGCGGCACCCAAACTGATGAATGAATGAAAATTGTTGGGGATACGAATAGGTGGGTTGTGGGCCTCGAGGAATCCCTCAAAAAGGGCTCCAGATCGCATGCGTAGTAGCGATTTATGTCAATGAAGTAATATGCAAATTAGCTTGACGGTTGAGAACAGGAGATGAAAACAATAGCAAAGTTGCGCATGATAATGTGAGCCCCACAGTTGATTCGCTCTCAACAAAGCTGAATCACAATCGGTCAAAACAATAGGGTCAGCACTTCATCTCCCCAACAAAAAACGGAAATAAAAGATAGGGTGTGAATTATGCTCCAAGGCAGTCCAAGCAAGTCCTTGTGATACCGTATTTGCATTGCGCTTGAACTGTGGCAAGCGTGTTTTTGCTATTTGATGCGTTTTGGAGATACAATTTTCAACTGAACCGACTGTGAGAGTGTTTTGGGATTCAAGGTCCGTACACTCTGTCGCTAAAAACTGCTTCTTTGCCTCTAATTCATTTCAATTCTCAATTCTTTGTTTGATCACTGATGTTCTCATTTGAATGTTCCCACTAGCAGTCATCGCTAATGATTTCAAGAAAGAAACTTTTTTGGTTCTTTGGCGATGGTGGGAAGTGCTTCCCGATGCTCATTGATGGTAGATGATCATTAAAACACCATGTTCTGATATATTGCAAGGATCATAAGGGAAGGTTCACCAATGGTTTTCAATATACAGTACAAGGTGTAATGAATGGTTGTCACTATTGGTTGTGTGTTACACATTACACTTGACATATTTTGTTTTCATTTCAGTTGGCATTGATTTTTGCATGGACCTACATCAGACATTACCAACATCATGAACTGTCAGAAGTGTCAACTACATTGATTTCCATTCTTGCATTGTTTGTGACACTTCTAACAACTGGCCTGGTTCCTGTTGATGTCTTCCTTGTATCCTATATGAAGGATTCCAGTGGAACCTTTAAGGTAATTTACGGAGTTATAGTTATGTCACCATGGGTTACTGGTATGCAAATGGTAAATCCCATCATCAAAATTTGGTCATTTTACACTTTCTTAGTGTGCATAGTTATCAACAGCCAAGATCTTCACCAAATTTATGCCACGGGAGCTGGTCCCAAATGAAAACACCAGAAGTTAAAAGGTCGGAAATAAATGGAAATGAGGAAACGGATGGTCTCAAAGTTGCCGAACATTTAAATAATAACTTTGTGAAAATTGCAAAGCTACTGTAGTAAAGAAAAGTAAAAGAGACAAATGAACACATTCAACCTTACCCAGCCAGACAAATTAAGTTCATCAGTTTAAACAAGTACTGTCAGTAGCAAATCGTATGCACCTTTACCAAAGAGCTGAACATATAGGAAACCAAAAGGCATGGATGAAATAATTGTGAAACTGTTTTTTTTATATAAATTCAATATAAAAATTTAAAATTTACGAATTACCTACGACTACGAACGATCTACTATACAATACCACAAAACGATACCAAGGAGAGCAAAAGATCATGACTACCCCAGGGCCATCCACATGAAGAATTTTTATCTAAAACTACAAATAGATATACAATTGCGAGAAACTATTACGAACAATGGAACAGAGAAACGAGACTCTATGATAGGGGAACGTTACATAAATGAACATGGTGTGGTGGCTTAGTTACATTTGGCTTAATTTAGTCGACCGGTTGTGTGAATGTATAGTAGAGTCAACTTGAGTATATTTCTGTTGACGTCGTTAGGGAGGCCTTTATCACCAAATAATAAAAGTTGCGTCAAAACTTCATTTGAAAGATCAATATCCAAATGGTCGAAGTAATGCAAAAACTCCAGCGAGAAGGTTTCGACGTTGAACCTCAAACGAAGGGCAAAGCGACAAAAAGTGCTCCATACTCTCAATACCATCGTTAGAAGGGCACATTGGATTTATGGTATCCCGAAAATTGTGCTTAAATTTGTGAAGGTTTAGTTTGCTAAGGCCCACTCTAAGTTGAGTGAGATAGGATAAGAGTGAGATTGGGTCATGAATTCCAAAGACAGACTTAGCAGGGGGGGGGGGGGCAATTTTCGAGAGCAACTTTTTCTTGAAGATAGCAACTGATGGTGCAGTTCTAATTTCCGGACATAATTCATTCCATTCAGACAGGCAATTTGGATAAAAGCTAGATTTTAATTTTTCTGTCCTTGCCCTTATTCGCCCGATGACATCCTGATTGCGAAGTGAGTACTGTGATTGCTGAAGTTGTGGGATCGGATCCATTGTATATTTAGGCATCAGGTTATTCATCATTTTGTAAAACAGCGTAAGGCGTCTACTCCAGCTTCGGGAGCTCAGTGACTCCCAACCAAGCTCAGCGTACAGCTTCTCTCGTGATGTTCCCCTCCATGTTCCCGTCACCGCAAGGGCAGCAGAATATTGAACGGACTCCAACTTTTCCATCAAGTTTGACAATATGGTATTACCGCTAAACTCACTTTAGCCGGAATGTGATAGATGACGTCTCCGTATTCCAGGTGGGGTCGTACATAAAGCTTAAATAATTCGTTTAGGGTGTGCCTGGGTAGGTACTTGGAGAGATATTTCAGCAAACCAACTCCCTTTCTTGTCTTAGAGATAGCTGCCTTAATGTGAGCCGAAAAAGATAGTTTTGAATCCAGGATAATCCCTAAATGTTTATGTTCATCTACCTTCATCACTGGTATGTTATTAAAACGAATTTCTGGATGATTCATTTCTATCCTTTTCGTGGAAAATATCAATTTAACAGCTTGCTTTTGCGGATCTGGATTAAATGACATTTTCCAATCATGAGCCCACCGCCATATCAACTCTAGGTCGTCGTTCATATCACTGGCAGCAGAGTCTTAAGTCTTCTACTACGGTGAACAACGATGTATCATCAGCAAAGAGCTTAACGTTACACTTAACCTCAGCAGCTAGGTCATTGATATATAGAAGGAAAAATAAGGTTCCTAGAATAGAACCCTGGGGTACTCCTGCCGAAATATCTCCCCAGTTAGAATTCTGTCCATTTAGAACTGTTCGCTGCTTTCGATCCTTGAGAAAACTTTGGATAAGTGAAAGAAGGTCTCCTGAGACGCCACAACGTTTTAGTTTATAGATCAGAGCGTCATGCCATACCCTGTCGAATGCTTTAGAATTATCGAGATAAACAGAACGTACATCCAGGGGAGGATTACAGTCAAAGGCTTTAAGGATCGTGTGGGTTATGGAAATTAACTGATTAATCGTTGAATCACTAGGACGAAAACCTGATTGGTTCGAAACTGAAAGCTGGTGGAAAATTTCTTAGCCCTGTTTTAGCATTCCTGAATCAATACCCTACCTAAAATATGGAAAAGAGAATGCCTCTCCCATTCATAAATCTGTAATGAAAACTGACTGCTGCAATTATATATACAGTAGACCAATCTCCATGAGCAATTGTCAATTGAGAAAAATTGCTGACAATCAGGGAAAAGCTATAGACTTCGATCATGTCTACCTTCTATATAGATGGGAACTTAACCCTGTTTTGGTTGGGAAAATTTGCCCCCCCCCCCTAGTAGATTTTTAAAAAATAAATCTGCCAAGAAGAATTTTATGGCCATGAAACTCTTTGACTCTTTGCGACTACTTATTGTGCAACTTCTCAAAATGTTTCATTGATAAATATTTTGAAAAATGATGGGGCGGGAGACAATTTTCTGGGACTGACCCAAGAAAAATCGCAAATTCTCAAATCTCAATTATCGCGAAAAAAGGAGCAGAAGTACAGTATTTTGCAAATTTCTTTTGTAATGTAGTGTTATTTGATGCATTCTATCACAAGCTGGATCGGAAATGTGCTCCAAATTTAATTTTATCGCGATTTTCCTGATTTTGGGCAATTTTGCCGCTTTTTTTGACCACATAAAGGAAATGCTGATGTGAGAAAAAACGATGGCTATTTTTAGGTTACTTTTCATATTTACAGAAAGTACATGCGTGAGGCTTTTAGCACACCAAATTTGGTCGCTCTGCCCATTACCAGTCAAGAGTTAGGTAGTGGTGCTTTTTGACCCCCCCCCAACCAAAATAGGACTATCAAATAGCCCAGCCACTATAGGGTTAAGCAGTGTTTAAATATTTTCCAGATGCGCACAAATTTCAATCAAGGCAATGAAATCACAGATATTGATTTATTGGCAATCAAACTTATTGATATGGATCTGATTAAGTTATTTTTGTAGAGCTGGGCAAGTAACCCTGATGCAAGAAAATCAATTGAAGACACAATCACTTTGGCATACTACGGTAAGGAGGTTTTACTGGGGTCAGATACCCTTTTTATTTTTAATGCTCTTATCAAAACTGACATGCTTGGTTATGTTGTCTGTTGGTGAGAAGCCTTACAGCTTTACCTGATCTACGCTTTGTAAAAGAATGGTAACTAAGATACAAAATTGTATGGTTTTTGAAATTCGTCATATTCATCCTTAGGTGAGGGCAAAAATACGAGGTTATGAGAAATTCATAGTCATTGCTGTTAAGACTGTTACTGTATGTTTCTTGTAGACTTGCTCCAAGTCTATTCCGTGGTATATCAGTACTGAGGAAAATAATTACCTCTGCGGGGGCGTAAACTACTACGAGGACGCTGCAAAGGATTCTTAAAATCTTAAAATCTTAGAATCTTAAAATGCCCTGCTCATGTGATGAAGAATGATTTTGACAAAGCAATTGTAAAGCAACAAAGGGCTTAATTAGAACAAGGGACATCTCTTAGATTGAAGGATCAAGGATGCTTTTCCTAGCAGCTAGTACATTATTTACATTCTCATTATTGACTGTTCAGGTTGTAATGTTTTAATGGTTAGCTTACCTGCCAAGGATTATAGAGAGCATAGTGTCTTTAAAAGGGATTTGAAGTTATCATTTTCCTTCCAGCACTGTATGCCACAGTTGCCTCTTTCATTTTCATTATTCTGCCATTCATGTACTTCTACTTTGAAGAAAAGGATGATGATGTTTCAGTAGCTTCGGTAAGTCTTTTCAAATGATTCCTCAATTAATTGGTAAAGTTGCAATTACCTCTCATGTACTAACAACTGTTTGGTGAGAAACTATGCCTAGAAAACTTGGTACAAGTCAGTCAAATCAGTAGTTTCCAGAGGGCAGCACTCAAAGTTTAACCTGCCATAATGTGCTAATGACATGATCAAATTTGACAAAGAAACATACAGTATTTGGAACCTACTTATCAATATCTTTCTCATCATTTTATCAAATTTGGTTAAAAACTTGTTCGAATTTTCGACATTTCTTTAAGAATTTCAAAAGGAGCGTACATGTAAGAAAAGTGAAATAGCTATCCTTCTGAGAATTTTACCTTCAAGCAGATTTTTACAGCTTTTGGATATGTTGCAGAGAAGAGATTCTGCATTGATTGGTTGAATTCCAGATTGGTGCCTATTTTTCTGAGTTTACCCGTTCAGAGACTGCAACACCAGGGCTGATTTGAAAAGGCAGATGAAATACCATGACAATCAATCCACTTTGATACGTAGTGATTGATGATCCCCAAGTCAAATCTCACGATTGACTATTCAATTCTTTGATTTACTTTGAATGACAACTCATTACAAATAAGAAGTTAGGTAGGTAGGTAGGTATTTATATATATCTATATATATATAAAAATACCTGTAATATATATATATATATATATATATATATATTCAATCCAAAAATTTACGCTACAAATTACTTAATACACTACTTAAACTACTTTACAATAATACGACGACGATACCAAGAGGAGCAAAATACTATGACAACCCCGAGGCCTTAAAAAAAGAAAAATTAAAAAGAAAAACATTTAAACGAAAACCAGACATAATTATTAAGAAAGATATGGATAAAAAAAAGGGTGTTGCAAAGAAGGAGTGCTTGGTGGCTGCGTGGTTTGTAGCAGAGTTTGGAAAGAGCTTAATCTAGACGACCGGTTTCCTTGATGAATCTTAACGTTAGCTCGAGTATATTCCTGTTAACATCATAAGGGAGGTTTTCATCACCATACAATAAGAGTTGCGCTAGAACCTCTTTTGAAAGATTAACATATCCAAATGGTCGTAACAGTGGAAGAATTTCAGCAAGAAGGTTTTGTCGTTGAACCGCAAAAGATGGGCAAAGCAACAAAAGTGCTCCGTATCCTCAACACCATCGTTCGTAGGGCACATTGGGCTTATAGTGTCCTTAAAATTATGCCTGAATTTGTGAAAATTCAATTTGCTGAGACTCACTCTAAGCTGAGTAAGGTGTGATAATCCCATTGGGTCATGAATCCCGAAAACAGACCTTGCAGGGGGGGGGGGGCGCATAATTGACAAAAGTTTTTTCTTAAAAACAGTGACAGACGGTGCAAATCTAATCTCTGGGTCAAGTTCATTCCATTCAGTAAGGCAACTAGGATAGAAACTAGACTTGAATTTTTCTGTTCTTGCCCTTATTCGCCCTATGACATCCGGATTGCGAAGAGTGTGATGCGACTGCTGAAGAAGGGGGATTGTTTCTGTCATATAAGAAGGTGTTAGATTATTCACAATTTTGTAGAGCAGCGTGAGACGTCTGCTCCACCTTCGTGAATTCAATGACTCCCAGCCAAGCTCTGCGTACAGATTCGCTCGCGAAGTTCCTCTCCATGTTCCTGTTACAGCCAGGGCAGCGGAATACTGGACGGACTCTAGCTTTTCCATAGAACTTGTTAAAATTTCGTTGTGACTAATTTCGCATAATTTTGCTGGAGTGTGGAAGATGACATGTCCGTAGTCTAGGTGGGGACGAACATGCAACTTATAAAGTATTTATATTCAACGTGGCTAGCCTGCGAAAGTCTAAGAGACTTCTTTCCAGCAGGGGCCACAGATGTTTTACCATCAGTCCGCCACAGCTACCCGCCGCAGCTACCAGATTTCCCTCACATGGCTCTGGTTGACCCAGGCTGAGTTACGGACGGCGACCAAACTGTCCAGTGCGGGATTTGAACCTACAGCCGTTCTGACCTTTGGTTTACGAGTCAGACGCTTTAACCACTCGGCCATGCGCTCTCTTGTGCTGCACTCATAACTTTATCACATGCCCGACCCAACCTTACATCTGATATGGGACAGAATCTGGTATAGTTTATAGTATCAATTACATATTAAAGTGTCCATAGTGTTGTAGTATTTAGTTTTAACGTTGCGTGGTCTTTTCGTATTGGCCATGGGGTAATCATTGTCTTTCACTCCCCATGGTATATATCACCCCTGTAGTGGCGTTATTTATTAATTAGAAAGACATAGTAGAATGTAAGATTTATTGTAACATTTATGTGAATAAAAATGAATATTTTTTAGAAATCCTTACACTATGCCGATTTTTCTTGCAATTTTTTTGGGTGGTTGCTTTCCAGTTTATTTGCAATGTTTTTTAAAAATTTAGTATTGGGATCTGCTTGTATGTGTGGTGACTGATTGTTTAGATAAATTTTGCGGTGGTGCATCAGCTGATTGTATTTGACAATAAAGTCAGTTGCATAATTGTCACTTAAGGCTAATAAAATTTTGCTAAGAGCGTAAAGGCTTGACAACACAACCTTGTATTCAACTTTAATCACATTAGAAATTATCATCATTCTAACTAAGCAATATCAGTAAGCAGATGTTAACTATTCATATCCTATAGATAAAGTACTCTGGTGTAATGCAATCTGATGGCAAATGTATGGTTGAAACCATCTCAAAAGAACTTTAAATGGTGTAGACACGGTGTTAAAAATTTCTTTTGAAGCAGTAGCCTCTGAACAATTTAAAACATAAAGCATTCTATCTATGCAATAGGAATTACATTGAAAATTAATTCCTTTATCATATTTTTAGCAGTGTTTCCATTGTTGATTTTGTTGTTTTCAGAGATGCTGTTCTGCATTCAAGTTCACTTGTGTTTTCCTTCTCATCGCTATTGTCGTCCTGTTAGTTGGGTATGCAACTTTGTATTGCTATGGATGTTCTCTGCTTTACTCCTGAAGGAGCTATATACACCTTTTCAACTAATATATGTGATCTGCTTGTTTTGGACTTTTCAGAATTTCTTCAAATTGCCACATATGAAATTTCTGACCTCAGATTCAGATTCAGCACACATACTTTAGTCTTGCAAATGTGGTAATCATAGCAATTACTAGTTCGATTTTATGCTGACAGTAAAAATGAAAATGTAAAAGAGATCACTAAGAGTGTAAAGTTTCAACTTGACAAATTTTTTTAGTCAAATCCTTTAAAGAATCCTTTGTAAGAATTAACTTAACATTTTTCTTATCCAGTCCCTATGAGGCTGGTTTTCAGTCACTATGATTTTCCGAGCATCCAAAATTCTACACACCCAAAACCACACTAAGCCGTTTATTTTGAAATCAAGTTCAAGGCGAAGTCTCTCTGATGAGAAATTGAATTCCCTCCTCCTCACAAATCTACTTACTTGAAAATAAGCTTTGGATAAGGCACTTCAGGAAAAGAGGCAAGCAGGTCAACTTCGTGCATATTTCTTTGTAGTATCTTGCTAGGTTTGAAAGGAATGCCAGGGCTAATTTTACAATGAAATTGAAAGTGGTACATTTGGCTCAGTTACATTGTATCGTTTAGCTTGGTTCCGACTTCTGTGGATTTGATGTGGTGTCCTATTTCATTCCAATCTCTTTCCAAATTTCAGAGCATTCGTTCCACTTCGTCCTCCTCCAAAGAACATGACAGCTGTCGGTGACAAATTTAACTATCTCAAGGATGAACTGAAAGTTTACACTCGTAAGTCTGTCGTTCTTTTTGATTGCTACATCTGTGTATTTAATTTAATCAATTGAATACATACTGATTCTTAGTGAAATACCACAGGTTGGCTCAGTAATAGCACGCCTGACTGCCAAACAGTATGTTGATACCTTGCCAAACCTGTTACGTAGGGTGAGGGGGTGCGCCAACTATGTAAATTCAGGCAGAAGAAGTCACGAGATGTGGTCACATCGAAAAGCAGGACCAGGAAACTGCTTCGATAAGCTAAGCTTCTCAGTGCCCTAAAAAACCATCTTCTGATGCTAGTTAAGTCGATAGAATTGGCATTGAATGCAATGTATCGGGTTTCTTTTGCCTGGTTTTTTATTTCTCGCTATTTTATTTGTAGTAGTTATGTCTAGTTAATATGTATGTAATTTTCAATGTCTTTTATTTAAGTGGCCTTGGGGTTGTCATTGTATTTTGCTCCCCTTTGTTTCGTTATCGTAGTATTGTAAAGTAGTCTGTTATGCGTGTTGCGCAATGTTAAATTCATAACAAAACAAATAAAGTAGTATTAATTGCGCGACGAACAGAGCTTTGTAATATACGACGTTTCGGGCTTGAACCCATTATCAAGTCAATGATTATGGGTTCAAGCCCGAAACGTCGTATATTACAAAGCTCTGTTCGTAGCGCAATTAATACTACTTTATTTGTTTTGTATTGTAAAGTAATTTAGAGAAGTGTAATTGGTACTGCATCTTGTAAATTTTTGGACTGAATTTAAGTAAATATATTTAATCCAAATAAATAATGTATGTAAATTTTTGGATTGAATATACAGATGTCAGGCACTTGATTTATTTTAAATCACAACTCATTACAGTGTATTTAGTTGTGCACGTGTACTTATTGCAACCCTGACCTTACATCTGATGTGGGACAGAATCTAGTATTGATACTAGCATTAGATATTAAATTGCCCGTAGGGTTTGTTGTATTTAGGTTAACATTGCGTGCTTTTCATATTGACCATGGGGTAGTCATTTTCTGTCCCTCCCCATGTTATCGTCCCTGTAGTGTTGTATAGTAGTTAGAATGTAGGAATGTAGGATTTGTTGTAACATGTATTCCCTTTAATGAATAAAAAAAGGAAAAATGTAGCGGATGAGCTCTCAAAGTTAAAGCGTTTGGTTGCCAATTGATTGAAAAAGATGTGGCTGATATTCAAAACTAAATTTTCAATCTATCAGTCAAAGACTAGCGTAGATATGAAAATTTTGTTTGCTAAAATCACTCGTCTTACGGACTCAAAAGGAAGAAAAGTAGTGTTAAGGGTTTCTAGGGGAACGAGAATTCAAAGCTCGGTTTTTGTCCATCATTTACTTTCCATTGAAATATAAACGTATTGTTTTTTTTGTTTTTCAATTTGTTTTGAGTGGGCTTGTCAGGATTTCTAGGTACTGAAAGCTAATTTAGGCCCACTGTGCATGGCACATCCAGGCGTTGGATCCCTAGTTTAACTTCCCTTCCGAAGGACGACGAGGTGAGTTGTAAGGTCAGGCCTCCGAGGTCACCCATCCGAAGTTTGACCTCACTCGACCGAGCTTAACTTCAGTCACCTGACGCAGACTGTATAAGCCACTCGGCCACTCACCCCGCTAAGTGCGATCGTCTGTTTCAGAAATAGAATTTAAATGTAAATGGCAAATAAATCGTGGACCAAACTGGAACATGGAATTCTCATTCCGGTACAGAATCCTTACTACCATTTTGCCAGTTGCCGTGTCTAAAAGATAGGTGCTTTTACCAACAAAATTCTCACATCTTTATTAACCTTTAACTGATAGAGTAACATATTAGTTTTGAATTTCGCCCACCTGATATTCATTCTGCAGCTCATCAAACGTTTAAACTTTATCTTTGCTTACCCGGCACACCTTCAGAATATGGACCAGTTACAATAAAAAAACCAATCGTCTTCTGCAATGCTCCTGAAACTCCTGAAAGATCTCCTGAAAGATCTCCTGCAATGCTGAAAGATCTCCTGCAATGTGGAATTCGTATAAAAAGCTTCGCAACCAAGTGACAAAAAGTATCCGTGAAGCAATAACATCACACTATCAGGGGTTAATAAAAGAGAATAAAGACAACCCAAAACGGATGTGGAAAGCTATCAACAAGGTGCTTGATAAGGACTCTGGCTCTACAGAGATTTCGAGCCTTGATGTGCAGGATAAAGTCCTAACGAGGAAACGCGACATTGCCCAAGCACTCAATCATCACTTTGTCACTGTAGGCCCCAAACTTTCGAGCAAAATTGAGTCGAGGCAGGATGATGACCCTGTTGGTCACTTTAAAAGCCAAACAAATGATATAGTTTTCACACCAGTTGATAGTGCCACTGTCCTGAAGGCCATTCAAAGCCTCAAAAATGGAAAATCACCCGGACCTGACAAAGTTTCTACAATGCTTGTCAAAGATGCAGCGGAACTTATTTGTAAACCTTTGGTGATGATCTATAATTCCTCCATGGAATCTGGAGTTTTCCCAGATTTCTGGAAATTAGCAAGGGTGACCCCAATTTTCAAATCTGGCAACAAAAGCGACGCAAATAATTATAGACCCATCTCAATCATTTCCGTTTTTGCAAGGATATTCGAAAAAATTGTACACGATCAGCTATATAATTTCCTATCAACAAACAACATCTTGACACCGAGTCAATCAGCTTTTCGTAAACTGCATTCAACGATTACATCCTTAATAAATTGCACTGATAACTGGTACAGAAACATCGACAAAAGGCAATTGAATTTGTCCTTGTTTCTTGATCTGAAGAAAGCCTTCGATACTGTAGATCACCAAATAATGGTTAAGAAATTGAACGCCATTGGTGTTAGAGGTATTGCAGGGGACTGGTTTGCCTCCTACTTGAGTAATAGGAAACAGTACTGCTCTTTAGGGGATCAAAAGTCCAGTGAAAGCTTCGTTACATGTGGCATCCCACAAGGATCTTATCTGGGCCCGCTCTTATTCATCATCTACTTAAATGATTTTGAAGATTGTCTTGTGCACTCTAAAGCGGGTATGTACGCAGATGATACACACGTGACTCTAACATCAGATAGCTTGGCAGAACTGTTTGAAAGCGCTCGGGAGGAAATGATGAATATTTCGGAATGGATGAGAATTAACAAACTAAGCATTAATCCACAAAAAACCGAATACATGATAATTGGGCACCCACGAAGAACGAATAAGATATTATCCCATGAGCCACTTATGTTGAATGGCGCAGAAATTAAGCATGTCAAGGAGACAAAGTCGTTGGGTATAATTGTTGATGAGGGATTGAATTGGAATGAACAGTACAAGAAAGTTAAAGGGAAAGTCTCTGGTGGGCTATGGTCTCTGAAAAAGTTGATGAAAATTGTTCCACAATCCCAATTGGTTAATATCTACCATGCTCTTGTGGAGAGTCACTTGCGATATGCAAATGTTGTATGGGGGTCTCTCTCCAACACAAAATTAGAAGCCCTTCAACGTCTTCAAAATAGAGCTCATTCCATTATAGAAAGGGCAAAAATCAAAGATCAGTGGTCTGGAGACTGGTTAACTGTAGAACAACTAATAAACTTTGACAGATCGGTTATGACCTATAAGATGATGAATAAGATCTGCCCTGAAAGCCTTTGGGATACTTACAAAACAAGAAATATGTACTCAAGTTATAGAACAAGGAACTGCACGGACATTCAACTTCCGAGATACATTCTTGAGTACTCAAAGAAAAGCTTTCACTATTCGGGTCTAAAAGCTTGGAACGAAATCCCCAATACCATCAGGGAACTCTCTACCTTACAACAATTCAAAAAACACCTCAAGATACATTTGAGGAGCTGAATTAAACTCAAACACGACTCCCTGGAAGATCAGCCCCATCCATTGAATTTTTATATATCTATTTTTTATGCTTATGTATTTTAAGGTTTTTGCTGAAGGGATTCCTCGTGTGTAAATAATGTATAAAATAATAATAATAATAATAAATCGTTGTGTAGCAGAAAGGCCATATTAAATGTAGATATTTTCTTCAGTAAGCCGTTCGTGCTGTGTACTTTGTTATAGACCCAAGTCATTTTGTTTGAGGGTTGTATGCACATGTTGCAACGTGGATTAGAGGTAGGAGCAAGTTACTGCTTAAAGGTAACTCTGCTTTCTGCTGTAGTGAGTAGCAAGTTTCCGCTTTGCAAAGCCATTTTCCTCAGAAAAATTATTTATTTACAGTAGGCTTAAATCAGAAATAGCCAAATTAAAGCTAATTAAGGCCAATTGAAAAAAAAGAAAATAAAAAAGAATTTTTTTTTAATTTCTCAAATACCATCTTACTCATCAAAAAGTGCCATCAAGGATGTTGTTCTGCTTTTTCTTGACAATAAGCGAAAGATATTAATCGCAATGTTTCCTGTAGCGCTGGCTTCGCAATTTTTTCAAAGCTTTCTGGTGATTACAGGAAAATAGATTACTCTCTAAAACTGCTCGAATACATTTTCTGGCCTCATATTTAGCTAAGTTGTTAATCTACAACTTTGCCAAGTCTAATTGAACAAGCCAGGTAATATTTCTTGCAATCGAATTCTATTTTTCTGTTTTTGTTGACATCGAAAGTAAAGTCATGTTTAGCAACTCAAGAAGGCCTATCGGCAGTGGTGTGCAATGATTTTGTAATCCATCTTTCTTTCACCACGAGCTGTATTACCAAATGCAATAGGCTATTTATGAACCTATTCGATCTCATTTTTAACTCAGGTTATTCACTTTAAGTAGCAGAAAAATGTCAGTTTTATTTTCTGGTTTTTTGATGCAAAATCTCCTCTAGTATACATCTATGCATCATCTGTTCGATTTGTAAGTAGATTTGTTTTCTTTGTCCTTTTTTCCTTGCGTTCTTTGACTTTATGTAACTCCCGTTCCAATAAGGGCTGATAACAGTACTATAACTCAGTAATTTGGAGTGACCTAACCTCGGGGACTTTTCTGGAAAATGCGTCCAAAGTCGCCGCTTAAAGACTCCGGTGACTGCAGTGGCGTAACGCACGGTTGTTGAGGTTAAAGCAACTCCTAAGAGCCCCCGAGCTTTAGGGGCCCAGAGGGGACCCCTTATGATTTTCAGTAACGAACTGATGCAACTTTGGAGAAAGAGCATGATGATTTGCACTGCACTGAATACTTTACAGGCCTTCTAAAGAGACTCCAAGACTTCTAGTAAATTGAACACTGTTGTGATGTGAACAAAATTTTTTCATTTCATTTTTCATTTAATCATATTTATCCACAAATCCCTATCAGCTTATACGACAACAAGATAATAGTTTGAAAAATAACAATAGTAAAAAGAAAAATAAAAAAAAAGAACAACATACTATATTATATCTACAAAGAATAATATGGAATGTAACCGTGGTAAGTGCTGCTCTTCCTAGGGATCGTGCTTTGGGTTAAATGCTAGTGTAGCAAGTAGTCCTTCAGTTTCTTTTTAAATGTGAGAATTGTGGGGCTATTCCTGATATCAAGAGGTATATCATTCCACAGTTTAGCACCAAAGTAAAGAAAACTCTTTTTTGAAAATTCTAGGCTTCGTTTTGGGATATCAATATCTCGGCAGTTTCTCGTTGCGTAAGCAGATATTTGAGATCTCATGGTGAATGTTCCTTGAAGGCTGCTCGGACATAAATTATTCATTATCTTATATGCCATAACAGCCTTGTCATATTTGATAAGGTTAGAGACAGAGAGCCAATTGCACGTCCATCCGTCCTTTACATTGGAGCTTTCAATCAGTATGCGAACTCTGTCTTGGAGACGCTGCAAATGATTTAATTTGGTATCAGACAAACTGCCCCATAGTTCATTACCGTATCGCAGGTGGCTTTCAACTAGGGCTCTGTAGACTTGCTCTAACTTAGATTGGGGTAAAATATCTTTAAGTTTGCGAATAGAGGATAGTCCACATTTTACTTTGCATTTAAAGCTTTTATATTGTTCGTTCCAACTTAAGTTTTCATCGACCCTTATTCCCAGATATTTCACTGTCTGAACTCTTCTTATCACACACACGTTTAGTTTATTATAAATGATGTAAACTGCAAACTTTTCAAAAATGTCTCCTTATCTCTTAGGAAACATGAGCGCTTTAGAAAATGACTTGACCAGAGACCAGTTTCTGTACGATACCTAAGCTTAACTTTGAATGTTTCCTTGGGAACCATATCGTCGGTCACAGTCCTTTTTCTCTGAATTCGATGGCGAAAGATGTTACGAAAGATGCGTTTTCAGACATTCTAAAGAGCATGATTCAAAAAATCTTCCCGAGGGGATGCCCCAAATGTAGCTCCCTTCGCTCGCATTTAGTTTCAATCACTATCCCCAATACGTTTCTTGTGCGAACGTGCCTTCACATGAAAAATTTCAATAGACACGCCAGTTATGGAGATTTTGATGTGTTGGGTTCACCTTGATTTTGCAAAGATACCGCATTGATGTGTGAAATTTGGCAAACTTTTTCCATCTATCTGCCGCGGCAGAGGGCCCCTGTATACCGAGTGAGTCAAAAAAACGCCCGGCGTTTGAAAGACTACTGCTCCCTGAATATATAAGCAATGATATTTTGCAATATCTGATTAAATAGCTAACATGTTCAATTATTTTTAGAAATTTTCCTGGCTAAAATTGGTCACTCCTTTCAGATTCTGTAGGCAATTTTCTACAATGATCTCTTGAGAAACCTTAAAAAATGTGCTAAAATTACAAGCAAAAATCCCTAATGTGTTTACCTCACAGCGATGACTTTCAGCAAAGTAATGCACGTGCTTTCGTTTTGGCGGGTTGAAAAGTCTTCCCCCCTAGTGTGAATAACTTATTCAGGGGGATTCCATTCTTCCATGAGGACAAAATACATGAGTACATCCAAGAGTCATTATTGCGAGGAAGGAGAACAAAGGGAAATTTTGCTTGCTGTTTTCGCTCGTTTTTGCAGGTATTCGAAAGGGGCTTTCTGCAGAAAATCTCCTGTTTCGACGGGAAGGAATGACCGATTAAAGCCGGGTAAATTACTGAACCTATTTTGACATATCCGGTGATTCATTTTCATTTCATTTTAAATTATTTAAACACAAAATCCCTTCAGCACTACAAAGTAACAAAAGAAGAAAGCCTAATTACAATAATACATTATAATATATACATATTTACAGTGTATCTATCTAAAACCTATTATGAAGCAGCTGCTCTTCCAGGGAGTCGTGTTTTTGTATTCTTTCAGCTCTTGAAATAACATTTTAGTTGCTTTTTGAACCTACTAAGTGTAGGGAGCTCTCTGATGCCAATGGGAATGTCGTTCCAAGCTTTCAGTGCCGAATAATGAAAGCCTTTCTTGACGTATTCAAGATTGTTTCTTGGGATTTGAAGGTCCCTGCAATTCCTTGTTATGTGGTTGGAGAGCTGGGTCCTTTGATGGTATTTATCCCAAAGGCTCTCGGGACATTGCCTGTTGATTATTTTGTATGTCATAACTGATCGATCGAATTTTATCAGTTGTTCAACGGTCAACCAGTTATGAGACCAGCCATCCTTTTGTCTGGCGTTATCAATGATCGAACATGCTCTATCCTGCAGACGTTGGAGGGTATTTATTTTTGATCTTGAAAGACTCCCCCAAATAACATTAGCATATCGCAGATGACTTTCAACAAGGGCGCGGTATACATGGTCAAGCTGAGATTGTGGAATAAGGTATTTCAGTTTTCTTAGTGACCTTAGACCACCACTCATCTTCCCCTTCACTTTGCTGAGTTGGTTATCCCAATTTAATCCTTCATCCACAACAACCCCTAGTGATTTTGTCTTTGCGACACGCTTTATTTCTGAATCATTAAGATTCAGTGGTTCCGAGACTTACGTCATTGATTCTCCGTGGATGGCCAATAATCATGTATTCGGTTTTTCTTGGGTTGGCACTTAGCTTGTTTACTCTCATCCATTCCGAGATGTTTCTTAATTCTCTGTGGGCATTTGTAATCAAATCATCAACGTTGTTAGATGTTAAAGTGACATGCGTGTCATCTGCATACATACTAGCCCTAGAGAACTCTAAACATTGTTCGAAGTCATTTAGATAGATGATAAATAGGAGTGGTCCCAAGCACGACCCTTGCGGTATGCCACATGTTACCAATCTAGCCCCTGACTTTTGTCCATTAACTGAACAAAATTGTTTTCTATTACTTAAGAAAGTTGAGAACCATGCTCCCGAGATTCCCCTGATACCGTATGCACCTAGCTTTTTTATCAATATTCTATGATCCACGGTATCAAATGCCTTCTTCAGATCAAGAAATATGGCTAAGTTGAGTTGCTTTTTATCCATGTTGTCATACCAGTAGTCAGTACCATTTATCAGGGATGTTACGGTGGAATATAATTTTCGAAAAGCAGATTGATTTCGCGTCAATAATTTGTTAGTTACGAGATATTCAATAAGCTGATCGTGAACTATTTTTTCCAACATCCTTGAAAAGACTGAAATGACAGAGATGGGTCTATAATTATTTGCATCTTTTTTTGAGCCTGTCTTAAAAATTGGTGTGACTCTTGCTAATTTCCAGATATCTGGGAAGACGCCATACTTCAATGATGAGTTGAAAACCATGGTTAGTGGCTTCCAAATGAAGTCAGCTGCATCTTTAATTAGCTTAGTGGAGATCTTATCTGGTCCTGGTGCTTTGCCATTTTTTAGTTGCTTAATGGCATTTAGCACATACGTTTCATCGACAGGTACAAACATCATTTTGTTTTGCTGAGCATTGATATGTTTGAGAGAATCATCATCAGACCGTTTTATAACAAGACAGTTTTATAACAAGACAGTATGATAAAACAAGACAGTTTTCGACATCATTGCTTTGATATTCAGGGAGCAGGATTTTTTCAAACGCCGGGCGTTTTTATTGACTCACCCGGTAGCTAAAACAAGAGATATTATTATCTTAAGATTTGCGACCTTGATGTCTGCTTATATTTGAAGTTTGAACGTAAGTGCTTTGGGCATGAAATCCCTTATCTGGGTGTCCTATCATCATTCACAGTCCGCCTTTTAAGCTGCGTCAGTTGATTTCAATACCAATTCAACTGACATTGTCGAACAATGGTCCAGCGCTTTGACAAACAATCAAACTGGAATGTTGTTTTGCAGCAGTTCTGCTTTGACTCGCGTAGTTGCAGTGCAGGGCCTAACAGATCGATTTTCTTCGATTTTCTGGAGAAGAGCGACCCGGCCATGATCTTGCATTTCCTTGCGGTAGGAGCGTACGAAGGTGAGTGTATTTGTAGGCCAAAATAAAATTTCAAGTTTTGCACGGTTAGAAATCAACATTTTCCTTCACCAGTTCTTTAAACGGACACAGCAACTTTGTAGAGATGCTGTTGCCGTCCTTCCAAAACGTATCAAACTTAACAGTTGAAATTTCAGCATTAACTGTCACTCAAATTCGTTCGCTTCTACTTCGCGTGGCTTTCTGCCCTTGGGTGCTTCCACAACGATAGTAAGTCCTTTCGAGTTCGATGATCCTGGAAAGCTTGAAGTTTGCTTCATCAACCGAACTGCAAGCAAACTTCTTACAAAACAAAGAAAATGTTTATTCTAAACGTTGGAGATGTGCGCACGCAAATGAGACCGTGCCTTTTGCGTCGGCTGTGTCTGTTTTGCGTCCTTTGAACGTAAGCCAGCACTTCGCAGTTTACCCATTGTTTATCTATTGTTAAGCATTACCAATGTTCAGCCATCCGCGCTATAGGCCGAGTTTGCTTTCAGGGCATTTTAAAGATTTGCATGCTGCTCCGCAGCGCAAATCAATTACTGAGGGCCCCAAGCTGCTCCGTTACGCCACTTGGTGACTGGGAGCGAAGCTGTCAATTCAAAGACTGATGTTTCCTTTACCTAAAGAATTGCAAACATTCTACCCATCAAACAACAATATTCCTGTCATTTTGCAAACATAATACAGTCAATCTCTTACTAGTCAGACCCTCGTAACTCAGATTGCTCCTTAGTCAGACAAAGAGTATCAGTCCCATCCCCTGTGGCTGAATCCTTTGAAATTTATTCGCCTAATTTGGATTTTGTGAGTTGGATATTCGCGTAAGTTGGATCTTTTCGGTGGTACCATGACAATAGAAGTAACAAATGACAATAGAAGTCCAAACAGCAATAGAAATAGTCGCAAAGCGAAGAATAGAAGACAAAGGCGAATGAGATCAAGCATGTTAAATTCTGCAAACAAGGACAAAGATCGCTCCACAAATTCAAGTGAACAGGTAAACAATTCTGAGAAATCTAAAGTGCAAGTTGAAATTAATACCACAGCGGAGGCCTTACCATCAACGACCATTGCACCAACAGCCAATTGCAATGCCAGTTCTGACAACACGCCTGCAGCCTCGCAAAGCTCTGAGGTCGCAACGATTAGTTCAGTCAAAAGAAAAGGTAATGAAAATGTAAACAACTACGCGGCAACTCCAGTAAATCCCGATTCTGTTGCATCAGATTCCTCTTCAAATGCGATCAACGAGCAGCTGTCTCCATCAGACAGTGACACCTGGAAAGTTATACGCCGCAACAAAATGCAAACTCCCTCACAAGAAAGAAATAAACGCACTGCAGTTATTATGGGCGACTCTTTGATAAAGAATATTAATGGCTGGGAATTAAAAGAGAAATGTGGAAATCGTGGAATGAATATTTTTGTAAAGAATTTCAATGGTGCAACAACCAGAGACATGTATAGTTATGCTCAGCCCTCGATTGAAAGAAAGCCCAACCTAATTCTCCTGCACAGCGGTACAAATGATCTTTCTCTGAAAATTGATGGAAAAGAAAAAACGGAGGTACAAATTGCTGAGGAAATTATCAATCTGGCCAAGTCAATTAGCGATAATGGTATTGAAGTCATCATTTCTGGGCTTATAACACGTGGCGACAGGTATGAATCGAAGAGAAAGAAGGTAAACTTTGTACTCCAGGATTTGTGCTCACAGAATGGCCTTGCATTTTTGGAGCACAGCAATATTCATGCCAACAAACATCTTAACAGAAGTCAGATCCATCTTAACCAACTTGGTGATAACATTCTTGGTAACAATTTACTTCGTGCATTAAGAATTTGACTAGATAATGAGATTGTAGATAAAGAGGGTGATTGTTCAACCAGGGAGGATGCTGGCATTCGCGATACTGTATCGACTGGGTGTCATCGGCATCTAGGTTTTAAGAAGGGTATGGCAATTGCGTCCCTGAATATCAATGGTTTGCGCAGTCATCATGACGAAATTAAGTTGCTTTTAAATGACCAGGGGATCCATATTCTTGCCCTAAATGAAACTAAGCTTGATGCTTCTGTTCCAAAAGAGCTTACGGAAATTTCCGGTTACCAACAAAAGCGCCTTGACAGGACCTGCAATGGTGGCGGTGTTGCTCTTTACGTAAGAGACTCTATTAAAATGACACCTAGGGATGATGTGCCCTCTGATGGACTGGAACTTCTCTGTGTTGAAATTTCCCCACCAAAAAGCAAGCCCTTTCTTGTTGTTGCCTGGTATAGACCTCCAAGTGGCCTTGTTGACTCCTTTGATATGCTGGAAAAAGCTCTAGCTTACCTTGACAAGGAGGGCAAAGAAATTATCCTCCTTGGTGACACAAATTGTGATCTTGCCAAAAAGTTAACTGATCAGACATTGGATAACAACGCAAAGCACATTTCAAGTTTGTATGAGCTTTTCAGCTTCAAACAGCTTATTGAGGAGCCAACAAGAGTCACTCTTGACACGGCAACAGTCATTGATCATGTTGCTACAACATGTCCCAGAAACATCGTGAAATCAGGAGTGCATGAGGTTTCCCTGAGTGATCACTATATGGTTTACTGCATTCGGAAGTTTAATGGTGCAGTAGAAAAAGGTCACAAAACTATTAAGACTCGCAAAATGAAAAATTTCAATGAGGAAGCATTCCTTGCTGATGTTTCTGGGGTGTGTTGGGAGCAAATGCTTACTGAAACTGATGATATCAACTTGCTTGTCAACTATTGGTCTGAAATGTTTTCTTTGATCATTGAAAAACATGCCCCTTTGAGTGAAATGCGGGTCTCTGAAAAGTATTGCCCATGGATCAGTAAAGATCTTAGGGATTTGATGCGTACAAGAGACAAACTTAAAAAGTCAGCAGTCAAAGGTAAATCCCCAATCCTTATGGACTCTTATAGACAGATCCGTAATAAGGTCAATGCCCTTAATGTTCAGCTGAAGAAGCAGCATTATACCAATAGGATCGCTGCATGTAAAGGTAATATGAAAGAGTCTTGGAAAACAATTAATGAACTTCTCAACAAGAGATCAAAGTCAAGTAGCATTGATTGTCTCAAAGAATCTGGCACTGAAACTCGGAATAAAAAGGACGTTTCTAATGCAATGAACAATTTCTTTTGCACTATAGGTAGGGAACTAGCAGATAAAATACAACCTGCCATTAATCCCCTTCTATCAGGTGAATATGAGATTAATAATGATAAGGCCAAGTTTCACTTTGAGGCAGTTGAGCTAAAAGATATCAGGGATGCATTTGCCAAGGTTAAAACAGCAAAGAGCTTTGGAATTGACGGTATTTCTAGCTACTTTATGAAGCTTGCTTTGCCATATATTGAAAACTCTCTGGCTTTCTTGTTTAACACATCCATTGAAACTAGCCAGTTCCCAGATTCATGGAAAGTAGCTAGAATTACCCCGATTTTCAAAGATGGAGATAAGACTGAAAAATCTAATTATCGCCCCATATCAGTCTTGCCTGTCATCTCAAAGCTCTTTGAAAAACTTGTTTTCAACCAGCTGTACCAGCATATGAAAGATAATGGTCTCTTTACATCTGATCAATCAGGTTTTCTGCGCCTACATTCTACACTAACTTGTTTGCTTAAAATGAGCGATGACTGGTACAACGGGCTTGATCTCGGTAAGCTCGTTGGATTAGTATTTATTGACCTGAAAAAGGCATTTGATACGGTCGACCACGATATTCTCTGTAAAAAGCTCGAACTTTATGGCGTCCAGCAGCGAGAGCTGTCTTGGTTTAAGTCTTACTTATCTAACCGCAAACAATTCTGTAGGGTTAACGGTGTTGATTCAGATATCGGGGAAATAGAAGTAGGAGTACCACAGGGTTCATGCCTTGGCCCTCTTCTCTTTCTCATCTATATCAATGATCTTCCTGAGGCTGTCCAAGGTTCCTCTGTGACTATGTACGCTGATGATACCAGTCTTTGTCATCAGTCTCGCGATTTGACTCAGCTTAATGAGGCTATAAATAGCGATCTCAGTAAATTGGAGACTTGGCTTCAAGGAAATAAGCTTTCGTTGAATGTGGCAAAAACTCATTCAATGCTCATATCCACCAAGCAGAGACACAACTCTCTCAAAAGTCGAAATGAAGCCTTGGTACTGAAGATACGCGACAATGAACTCGAAGTTGTTCAAAAGACAAAATACCTTGGAGTGCAAATCGATTGCTCTTTAGATTGGAAAGAGCAAATTAAGGCAGTTTCTACAAAGGTCTCCAGGGCGATCGGCGTTTTAAAACATGCTAAATCTTTTCTGCCTCTGGCAAGTTTGAAAACTCTTTACACAGGTATTGTTGAGCCCCACTTTCGATACTGTTGTTCTGTATGGGGTTGTGCTGGATCTACATACATCGACCAGCTGCAAAAGTTACAAAATCGTGCTGCTAGAATCATTACAAATAGCAGCTTTGATGCCTCAAGCAGACCACTTATTGCAAAGTTGGGCTGGCAGACCATTGAAGAGCTCATTAGCAATGAGTCTAAAACAATGGTCTTCAAGTCGCTCAATGACTTGGCTCCACAATACCTGTGTAACCTCTTCACAAAAAACTCAGCATGCTCCTCCCGCAACCTCCGGAACACTGAGACTGATTTGAGATTGCCAAAGAAAAGGTCTGCTAATGGGCAAAAATGCTTTTCTTTCCGAGGTGCTAAAATATGGAATAGCCTTCCTGCTGAGTCAAAGACAGCATCCTCCCTGAATAGTTTTAAGAAACTGATAAAGGGTTGATTTTTCATTTCTATTGTATATATTGTATAATTGTAAATAGGCTTTTAGGTTATGGTTTTTTTTTTATTCTAGTCATATTTAAGTTTAACTGTATGCTGTAATTAAGTTTTTACCGGAGGGCCCCTTGAAAAACGGCTTCTGCCGAAGGGCTACCCTCCTTAAAAAATTCAAATATGAAATATGAAATATACCATTAATACATAAGATTATATATTTCGGATTTCATGCGACAAAATGGACGCTAATGTTGTGGCGCTGTGGTGTAATCGTCTGACACTGCAGCCAGAACAGTCAGGCGGAGTGATTTGAGTCCCGGTGGGGCCCCACCACTTGAGCGTCATGACAAGGGGTCGCGGACTCGATTATGTCTGCCCTTTTTCTGCGATACCAGCGCTTGGCGCTGAAAAACGCAACTTCACCTTCACCTTCACCTAATGGTCGCTTTGCCACCACTGGCGAATAAAAGGCTCTTATGCCATTTTTCTATGCTCACGTTGATATATAAGATTGAAAAACCTTCGACTGAAGAGCAATTTGTTTCAGTAACCTTTCATCTTGGAACCTCGTTTCCAAAGCCTTGAAGCTCTTCTTGAGTCAGAAAAAATCTGACCGTCCTAAAATCCAACTGACGCAAAGTCGGATTTGCAAAAATCTTTTTTTTTCTTTGTCCATTTCTTTGTCCATTTCTCTTTTTTTTTCTTTGGACAAAAATCTTTGTCCATTTCTTGCAAAAGTTTTTTTCTTTCGATCGGAAGAGATCTGACTGATGTAAGTGAAGTGCAGTTTATTGCAAATCTCTATTTATAAGGAAGGGCTTCATATTAATGTTCTGCAATAGCGCTTTTCGATTCGGGAAAGTTCAATGCTTGTTGTTGTTTCAACCCAAAACGGCAATTTGATTGGCGCATGCGGAGCTAGTTTGTGAAGGCCTAAAATGTGTCCTTTTTCACAAAATGTTGCAATGAGTTACATCCTTAAGTCAAAGAACGAAAGGAAACTAGGGCGAAGTTAATCAGTTTAATCCATAGCTCCTCACAAAATGTGTGCGCAATCACTAGTCTGTGGTAGCTTGACTCTGTGTGTTCATGCTGGTGCTTTGTTTTTATAGATGGAGAACAATGCATATCCATCATGGTTGGGGTTTTATCATTGTTTGGCATGTCACTGATAGCTGTTTACACAGTAAGTTGTAGAATTATTTGCAGTATACATTGTAGCGCGTATGATCTTTCATCAATTTTAAGCATGAAAACGTCAATATCTACATAGAGAAGCTGCGTCCTAAATGGTCGGGTAACGTTTTGCGTGATATGTGACCGCACGGTAAAAACTTCGCTTTAAAATGAATTCAGACCGATTTTGTTGCAGGGAAGCGAGTGAAAATTATTTGCTGACGCCATTTCTGAGATTCTGCCTTGTTGTTTTTGTTTTGTATCGCATATTCTTGTCGTAAAGAATGTTTAAAGAACACTTACCTGAAATGGATAAAGATTAGAGCATTTGATGTCCTTGCTGTTTTCCAAGGCCAATTTTTGTTTTCTTCGTGTTGCCTCAGGATGTTTTGTAAAGTAAAACCATGGTTTTTTTACAAGATGCTGCAACCCTCGAGATGTAATTTTGGAAGAAACATCACTGAAATGTGTTTTGGGTTTGGAATCCGGGCATTTTCTCTCAGTAGTACTCAGAATGACCTACCGTCGCCCTTATTGGTCAGCCTATGAATCCTGAATTCTTTTACCGATTTCCCAGTTAACAACATTGTTAGAAGTCATAAGGTCAAGTCATATACCCCTAGATAATGGTAAGATAGTAAATCTTGAATTTGTTGTCAGTTACTGGGTTGTTGGTTTCATTTGTGAGAGGTTTCATTCACACTAACTTCGCCATGTTGTCAATTTCATCATTTTATCAATCAATATTTTGAAATGTAACTATATTATTCCATACTCCTTACAAACCCCTCCTCTACTTCTTAGATTTGTTAAAAAGATATGTACACGTCCTTGAACATTCCCCAGCACTCAAGTTTAATGATTTTGCTTAGGTTCTCCGCGACGAGAGATAGGCTCAACGAGGTAGCTGCGAAGGCGTCGTTAAGACTTTAGGGTACGTCCAAATTAGACGCCATGCCAAAGATTAGGCGATTCAGACCGACTTGCGTTTGAGCCAAAAATTTACCAGAACAAACAAGTGGACGGTCGTTACATTTAAGTTCAGCTTTGAGAAAGAGTTTGTGAACATTTCCATCATGATTTACTCAGTCCTAATGCATTCCCTTACATTTAGATAAATTTTGTTTCGAAACCCGACCATTTAGGGCGATGCCTCTTAGCAGTTAAGAATCCAGTTTTTTAATGCTTTCAGACGAATTGAAAAATAGGAATTTTACCAAATCTTGATTGAGAAGTAAGCACAGTAAGGACCTGCATTTAAGAAACCACCTACAAGTAACTTTTAGGCTACTGAAAAATGATTAGCCCTCTTACTTCTAAGAAACTCTTGAGGCTCGCACCTGAAATAAAGTTTCTTGTATTTTGATCGACACTAAGTGCTGGCCTGATGGTCTGAGAGTATTTCCCTTCATGCAGGTTTGATAAGAAATTGCTACCAAGATCTTCTAAATTGGACAGATTTTACCCGAATCTTTATTCGTGTTCTTGATAATCATTAATAACATACACATATGGCTAATGTATCTGTAAATAATCCTATCAGTTGCAACCTATTTTCCAGGACTTTTCCAGAAAAGAAATTAAAAACCTGAGAAATGAAAATTATCATTAAAATTAGAAGTATGCGCTCCCTGGCCGGGCCCTACTGTATTGCGCCTAGGATAGTGGCAAAATCTAAAAGAAGTAAACCCTGTTCAAGATTATAAAGCCGAAAATTTACAAATCCATTGTATAGTTTTTGCAATTTTGCAACAATGGATGCAGTTGTCTGGCTCACACGTGGTCATTCCTTGCGTGATGTTCGTGCGAATTTGATTCCCTTGAGTATCCATGAAGTTGTCATTTTCAAGCATACAAATCCCATTTCGGTCGTTCTGTACTTCAGAGCTAGGCTTTCAGAAGACGTGGTTTGATGAGAAATTTAACGAGGAGGATTGTGGTGACGATAATTTGAAAAAGGAGACCATTTCATATTGTAAAATTGATGAAAATTTCGATAATTACGAAATTCCATTACTAAGACAGATCCAATATTATCGTCATGTAGTAGAATTATTGTTGTGGACGTACACAGTAGGACTAGGCCATACTATAACGATCTGACTGCTGATTTGAAATGTAATGTCAAACTTTTCGCCGACGACACGTCTTTGTTTACGGTTGTTCGAGAAGCTAACGAAGCAGCAAGTGATATGAACCATGACCTTCAATTGATAAGTCAGTGGGCCCATGATTGGAGAATGTCATTTAATCCTGATCCGCAAAAACAGGCTATTGAATTATTATTTTCAAGGAAAAGAAATGAAATAGATCATCCAGTGATTCTCTTTAACAACATACCCGTAAAAAAAGTAAATGAACATAAACATTTAGGTATTATCTTAGACTCAAAGCTTTCCTTCTCGGCTCATATAAAATGTGCTATCTCTAAAACGAGAAAGGGCATTGGCTTGCTGAAATATCTCTCCAAATATCTACCCAGACATACCCTAAGCGAACTATATAAGCTTTACGTGCTACCACATCTGGACTATGGGGATGTTATCTATCACATTCCAGAGAAAGTATGTGAATTCAGTCAAACCATCAGTTTATCAAATTTAATGGAAAAATTAGAATCTGTTCAGTATTCTGCTGCCCGTGCCGTAACAGGAACTTGGAAGGGAACATCACGCGAAAAGCTGTACATTGAGCTTGGCTGGGAGTCGCTGAGCTCCCGAAGATGGAGTAGACGCCTTACTTTGTTCTACAAGATTATGAATAATCTCCCACCCCTGTACACAAAGGAGCCAATCCCACAACCTCATCAGTCAAATTACTGTCTTCGCAACCAGGGTGTCGTTGGGCGGATGAGGGCAAGAACCGAACAATTTCAATCTGGCTTTTATCCTAACTGCATATCTGGATGGAACAAGCTCGATCCAGAAATCAGGCTTGCACCGTCTGTTGCTGTTTTTAAGAAAAAGCTTTTGTCAATAATTCGCCCCCCTGCAAAATCTGTATTTGGTATTCATGACCCGATAGGCTTATCGTATCTTACCCAAATAAGGGTCGGTCTCAGTAAATTAAAATTTCACAAATTCAGGCATAATTTCCGAGATACCATTGACCCAATGTGCCCAACGAACGATGGCATTGAGGATACGGAGCACTTCTTGTTGCTCTGCCCTTCATTTGACATTGAACGACGAGATCTTCTCGCTGGAGTTTCGGAATTATTGCGACCATATGTTCGAATAAACAGCCTTCCAAATAACGCGCTGATCCAAATTTTATTGTATGGTGATAAAGACTTTTCTATTGATGTTAATAAAAACGTACTCAAGTTAACCCTAAATTTCATTCATAAAACAGCCCGGTTCAATTGAAGTGGCTTGAAGCAGCTGCTATACCCCCCCCCCCCCCCGATCGCAAAGTCTCTTTTCCTCCTTTTATTTGTTTCTTTCCCGTTGTTTAAGTCTGTTTCGCATTGGATTTAAGGTTTGAAATTCATCTACACATAAGTTCAAACCTTTTTATTAACATCTACGATATTGTGCTCCATAAACCCCGACAACTTAAAGGCGCAATGTCTTGAACAGTATTGTTCGGCATTCGGCGCCTCCGTCGATGACCTTGCATGCCAATGCGAAACAGATTCCAGTATCCATCAGTATCGTATCGTATGTGTACCATTTTGTAGGTGTTTATTTAGTTGTTGATTTAGTTGTGTATTTTCATGTGTTGGCCATGGGGTAGACATAGTCTTTTGCTCCTCTTGGCATCGTCCTTGTAGTGTTGCATAGTAGTTAAAGTACAGTAGAAGGTAGCATATATTGTAATATTTTATATTGATATAAAAAAAATACTTTAACGTTTTGATAGGTTTTTATCATCCCCAGCTAAGAAACTACATGCACAAATGTATCCTTACATTCTTAATTATTTAAAAAAATGCAGCGAAGAGCAAGAATTGCGACGATAATCATGTTCAATAATCTTTTCATTCCAAATCGACAATTCCAAGTTACAAATCAAGATAAATCCATGTGAGTAATCCGTGTGACAAATCCAAGATAAAAATATTAATTAAAGACTAGGCCATATTTTATACTTATTGGCGTTTCTAAGCAAGCGCTGTGTCTCATCATCAGAATTCCAAGTTCCCAGAAGCACGAGACTATATTTATATCCATAAAGACAATAAACTACCAAAAATGCGTTTTTACAAATCCTACGTGAAAAATAAATAATGAGGTAAGCCCAGAGGACAATACCTAAAACAGAGCTAAGGGAATAGGAGATTGCTGACAGTTAAGTGACGGGCGATCGCGTAAAATTAACGAACTTTCATGAATGAGCAAATCAAATTCATTGCTTGCTCTATACAGAGCTGAGAAATCTTCCATCGACGCGGCGTGACCTGATTTGTTAATGTGGTCCCAGATAGCTGAGGGACTAACTTTCATTTTCTGACCTGCCTTAAGTGCTCCCTGCAGCATGTGATCAGGTGACGGTTTGTTTTTCCGAACTAGAATGCATTGTTAATTCTTTATCATCAAATCTGGGAGTAGAAAGCACAGTTGTTTTATATGTTGTTGTACCGTTGTCACCAAATGAGTACTTCCGTTTGAACAGTCATCAAAATTTAATCATGAGACAAATCATAAAATTTTCTTTTTGGTCAGTTCTTTGTGGCGCAGTGGTGTAATCCTCTGACCTTGAAGCCAGAATAGTCAGGCGGAGTGGGTTCGATACCCGGTAGGACCCCACCAGTTGAGCGTCATGACAAGGGGTCACTCACTCCATTAGGTCTGCTCTGTTTCTGCGATTCCAGCGCTTGGCGCTGAAAAGCACAACGTCACCTTAACCTTCACCTTGTCAATGATCCACATATATTATATTTCTTTTCTTTTCTTTTCTTAACTGTCAAACAATGACAAGACGAAAAGCCTTACTTTGAGCTATACTCTTTATGCAAGATTGTAAATCTCGATTGAGAGCCATTGTCTTGAGATTTTTACTTTCCTTTACAAATCTACAATGATAGTTTTGCAGTTATTTATCACACTTGTAAAGAAAGAATGTTCTCACACTCTAGAATGTTCTCACACTCTAGCCTAAACTAGAAGCTTGTTGTACAAAAATGAATAAATCTGGTAGTCATCAGTGCTTTTTGCAGTATTCATCAAAACCAGGTAGACCTAAAAAAGCTAAATTTGCTAATTTCAAAGCCAGTCACGAGATAACTTGGTTTTCGATCTAATTGTCAAAAATGCAAATGCTAAGATCAGCTGTGATATCGAATTTTGGCGAGTTTTCGAACCAGAGTACTTTTTATTGGGACATCGGGTAGGTGAAAAGGATCGTTCGCGAGCATTCGATTGAAAAAGGAGGTTTTGTCTGTGCCATTTGAATCGCATCTGAAAAAGATGGTATGTCAGACAATACTTGTTTCACTAGACACAGCAGAAGACAATGGTCTGGCTGGCAGCTGGCATTACTGCCCAAATATTATCAATTTTCTATTTGCGTGAAGCAAAAGGCCGAAGTGATTTTAATCTTGACCAAGCAGATATTTTGTATTGCAGGGATATGGAATGAGTGCGTTACCTCTAAGAATGATCGTATTTTGCAAAAAGAAAGACGGAGAGGACGAGGTCTGTTATTTTGTCATTATCACTTTATAGTTTATGGTAGTTGCTCAAAGGTCACATGGGTAATTATTCTCCAACCGAAATTGTGGTTTTCTCTATGCTTGCTTGCAAGAGTCTCCCCTGTCTTCCAGCAGCTTGAAGCTAGTGCAAGCATTTTAGAAGATTTTTTGCCATTTCTTCGCCAAATTGCCTTGAGCAAAATGATTTTTCGCCAATAAAGAACAGGGGAATTTAGACAAGACCAATAGTGACCCCTGTGAGGTATCTTGACTTTCAAGGTTCTTATCATGTCATACCCAATTCAACTTTAGAAGAATCTACTGGGTGTCCCACAAAAAAACTTTCCCTATTTGAGCTGTTATTTTAATAAAAGTGCGTTTTATTGGTTAAAGATGTTAAAAGAAATCTGTTATGCAATGCTCAACTCAGATTTGAGTATTTGTTTCAATTCTGTATCTGCGCCCATTGATTTTCTATAATTATTTTCCTGAAAAACAGAATACCTGAAAATGCTCAAGAAAGAGCTAAAAACGGTTTATCGATAAAATTGTTAAACCTTCACCTCAAAATCCACGGAAATTCTGTGTTTTAACTAAATTTCAGCAGTACGGAGCTTGAACTCCATAAAGGGATCCAAGAAAATTCATATTTGTCTGTTTTGTCCGTAAAACGCATGATTATGCTTGATATTCGAGGAAAGAGTATAGTACACAAGACAAGGTCCTGTGGTCCGCACTTTAGCGCACTGCCGACTTTGAATACCATTTTAGGATATTGACAAGCGGTTGTACCCCTTCTTCACGCCTGTGATGTAAAACATGGAAGGAATGGAACATATCTTCATCGCTAGATTTCTCACCTTTTTAAGGACTTCTCCACTATACGATTCTGGCAAAATTCATATTTTTGGGGCCTTTTGATTAGCTAAAAAATAGGGTTAATAACATGGACTCAAGTGAGCCTTTAAGCAAGGGATTGCCGTTTACATCGCTCAAAACGAGGCAATGGTTGTTGTTATGGAACTGTTCAAACGGGGAAAGTTTTTTTTGGGACACCCGGTACTAAGTATCCCAAAAAGCACCTGCTTTGCCTTAATCTTTGATGAATATTTATGCACCGGTTTTAATGAATATTCAATTATTTCGCATGGTATTGATGGGATTTATCTGACTGTGAGATGTGTCAGGCAAGTTTATCTTCCGAACATCCAGTATTTGTGGAGTGAGTGGCCGAGTGGCTGATACAGTTACCGTTACGTAACTGAAAATAATCTTGGTTGCTTGTAGTTAAAATCCAGATAAGTGACCTAGATGCCTGACCATGCAACCCACTTCGCCGTCCTTCGGACGGGACGTTAAACTGGGAGCCCCGTGTTTAAATGCAGCATGCAGAGCAGGCCTAAATCAGCTAGAAATAACTAGAAATCTTTTCCAGCCAACTTAAAATAAGGTAATGACTGAATGAATGAGTGAATGAAAAACCCATCGTTAATGGTATAAAGCAATTGAAGACCTACTTCAGCCTCTGTAGCCAATGCACTTCCATTCCAAACCGTTATCATTTCAAGCGCTTAGCGCTTCGTGCATTTTTCAGAAATGCTCAAAACGAAGTATTTACATCATGGGCCAAAGCCGGTTTGAATCCATGATCATGATAACATTGCTAAATGGAAGAACAAACTTTCACGGAAGCTGAGCAATTAAGATTATTTGTTAAGATAACCAAGGACTGATGCTGAATTTGAAGCTAAAAATGTCTGATGTATCTTACCTTACTTGATGATAAATCTCACCAGTACGTTAGTGGAAAGGCTAACTTTTGGTGGTAGACCATTTGAAGATTGCTTCTAGCTGTAAAAACCGCATGAGACATACTGAAAGAATGAATCCTCGTACACTCAAGTATAGTATTGATGGTTTTATGGTTCATGCAGGCTCAAAAACATGCATTTGCGAGGAGCGAAATCTGAAAATATTTCCTTGAAATTGAAGCTGGTCACGTGCCATGAGCAAAGCATTGCCAAAGAAACATTACTTTACCTATGCGATCTCTTTGTTCTTTTTGTAAACAAGCTATTTACCTTTGGTTTCTTCTTTGATTTTATGAAATGGATACATTATTTCAAGTCAATTTATGCGATACCGTTGTCGAAGCTAGAAGCATCCCTTTCCACGATTAACTCTTTATAAACCTCAAAGATTATGAAAGTTTGTGGCAAGATATTCTGAGAATTCAATTCAAAAACAATGTTTAGCGCTCAGATTTTTATTCCTTCAGGATGGGGAAGTCCGAGATGGCCTAAACCGTAGGCAACGAGATGAGGAACGAGCACGCATGCTTAGAGCAAAAGCCAACAGTGGTAGAACCCTTACGAGATGGGAGAGAAACCAGCTTCGTAAGATTGAGGAGGCTGAGCGCCTTCGCAGGAGACTTGAAAGGCAGAAAAGAAACGCAGGTCGTAGTTGCTGTGGAAAGATTTCTCTGATGCTCAGGCCATTCAGAGTGTTGTTTGGAATCATCTTCTTACTCATTTCATTACTGATCATGATTTCAGTTATCATTACAAGGTATTTTAAATCTACAATCATGGCCAAAATACAGGGTGTCCAAAAAAAATTTTAATCGTTTAATTAAATATTAGAAAATAACGATAACACGAACAAAGTCATGGAAAGAAAGTCCTATGCCCAGGATTTTGAAATGATTTTAGAGACCAGAATCTCACAAGTCCGTTGAAAATTCTCTCGGTTTGGAGCGTTCAAAGATCAAAATAAGCGATAGGTGAAACCAGAGACTCCCTGATTACCTGTAATAGACAAAGCTCCACAATTGATGTTAAAAAACAGTTATATAATGCTATACCTCTCGTTAATTTTAGAACAAGCCAAATAGGACTTTGAGAGTAATTGAATTCTAGAAATAATTGACAGAATTTCCTTAAGATTATACCGGGTGTCCCAAAAAACGCAACAGATTTAAAGAATTCTAACACACAGGCTCTTTCAAATTAAGAATTGAATTATCATTTTTCTCGAAATTTACAATAATTATATTATATTTTGAGATATTTTTCAGAATTTTTTGGTGACCTGGTTGCAGAGTTATAAATCAACAAACTCGAAATTTGCTGTCAGGGCAAAACCAGAGTTGCTAAAACTAGTGCAAAGCATACTGCAAAATTACAAGTTTGGCATTATCTGCAACTCTACAGGATTACAGACAAGCACACAATTTGATCAAAAACTGTGACAAAGGGATTCCTTTATGATTCATGAGTTATCCAGTTTTGCGGGAGCTCTCAGTGTTCATTTCCAATTGAAAGTGTAACTGTACGAATGACCTAGTCATTTTCGAAAAAAGCAACTGTGTCTTGACCGAAATCTTAATAAAAGTATCTTCAATGTCCAATTAACTTTTGCGTTTGTGTGCTTGTTAGCAATCTTCGGTAATTGCTGGGACTGTCATGTTTTATAATTTGACAATTTAATCCACTATTGCTAATGCAGCAGCTCTGGGGTTTTGACCTGGAGGCAACTTTGAAGTTTGCTGATGTTTAACTTTACAACTAAGTCGCCGAAAATACTTGAAAATATATCAAAATTTGTTCTAATAATTGCAGATTTCAATAAAAATAATCGTTTGCAAGGAAGTATAAAACAGCTTCCAATAGAATTTTTCAAATCTGTTGCATTTTTTCTGGGACACCCGGTATGTATCCAAAAACAATGCTTTAGAATATGATCGAAGAGGGGCTGGATCTTTTTCCTCTAAACATCCATACTCATGAAAGTTAGGTTATCGAAAACGTTTACAACTTCCATTTGGTTTGCACTAAAACAAATCAGAAATGACAGAAACGGTAGCCCGTTGACATTTTACCACCAATGCAATTTTGAGGCCTCTTGTTTTAGCTTTCCCACAACCTTGAACTTCAAAGGCTTGTAACTTAATGAATTTGTAGCGAAGTTGTAAGATTCGGGCGTCAAAAGTTAATGTAATATCTCAAGAAATTATGGACAGTACTATGGCTCCCTTGACAGATTACTGGATTCAGTAAACCTTTGCAATGTCGTATTATTGTTACTGGGCCCTATGAAGTGCGATCAGGCCAAAACTAAATCGTAAAACGAAATGACGAAATGAAAGTCCCATCGAAGAGACACCCAGTGCGAAAACAGATATTGCATTTCAGAGTCACAAATCGAGAAAGCATGCTAGATAAAGGGCAAAGACATTGAATCAAAATCATAGAAAAAGCAGTATTAAGTAATTAAGCAGTAATAAAACCGAATACATGATTATTGGCCATCCACGGAGAATCAATGACGTAAGTCTCGGAACCACTGAATCTTAATGATTCAGAAATGAAGCGTGTCGCAAAGACAAAATCACTAGGGGTTGTTGTGGATGAAGGATTAAATTGGGATAACCAACTTAGTAAAGTGAAGGGGAAGATGAGTGGTGGTCTAAGGTCGCTAAGAAAACTGAAAAACCTTATTCCACAATCTCAGCTTGACCATGTATACCGCGCCCTTGTTGAAAGTCATCTGCGATATGCTAATGTTATTTGGGGGAGTCTTTCAAAATCAAAAATAAATACCCTCCAACGTCTGCAGGATAGAGCATGTTCGATCATTGATAACGCCAGACAAAAGGATGGCTGGTCTCATAACTGGTTGACCGTTGAACAACTGATAAAATTCGATCGATCAGTTATGACATACAAAATGATCAACGGGCAATGTCCCGAGAGCCTTTGTGATAAATACCATCAAAGGACCCAGCTCTCCAACCACATAACAAGGAATTGCAGGGACCTTCAAATCCCAAGAAACAATCTTGAATACGTCAAGAAAGGCTTTCAGTATTCGGCACTGAAAGCTTGGAACGACATTCCCATTGGCATCAGAGAGCTCCCTACACTTAGTAGGTTCAAAAAGCAACTAAAATGTTATTTCAAGAGCTGAAAGAAAACAAAAACACGACTCCCTGGAAGAGCAGCTGCTTCATAATAGGTTTTAGATAGATACACTGTAAATATGTATATATTATAATGTATTATTGTAATTAGGCTTTTTTCTTTTGTTACTTTGTATTGCTGAAGGGATTTTGTGTTTAAATAATTTAAAATGAATTTAAAATGAATGAAAAAAATGAATGAAAGTCGATAACATGAATGACAAACGAAAGTATTGACCGATGATTTGATAAGTAGCCCGAGGGGTGTCCCAAAGAAGGTAATTGATTTGATAGGGCCTTTCAGTGAGTACTTTACTGGTGTCAATCGGAAATAGTTTATGACAAGCCGTAAACCTAAAGGTTGCCTTTTGATGTTTTGAACATCAAGATTTATTATGTTCCTGTTGGTGGTTCGAGTTTCCCCCTGACCTCCAAACGAGAGATTTTTGGTTTTGACCTAACATGTATCTCGTGTGAATATTTCTTTGCATAGACGTTTTGAGTACAGAAAGATATTCTGTTGTGACTAATTTCGCAATATGCTTGTCATTTCTCAAGTTTTGTATTTGTATTCTAATGTATAGAAGCAAGATGTTGATCGATAAAGGAGATTACCTTCAACACTGCATTTGCTTGTTTGGAAGGAGAGGCAAACACTTCCACTGGTTTGGAAGGAGAGGCAAATTTGAGCTTGCAAGATCAATATCAATATTCTCAATGCACAAATATCAACAATCCTCCTATTCATATTTAAGACTATAGAAGACTAAGGATGAATTCGATATAATTTCCAACCTGGTGAAATCTTTCACCTACTTGGGACACCCGTTAAAGATTGTTGATGCCAGTGTATTTTAGGAGGGAGCTATCATTTTTTTATTCTGGGTGCCAGGGTGGAGGATTCTTGATCGGGTTATGAAACTTTCTTCAATTATTTTGTTGAGGGTACGAAATTTGGACGAGAAATTTCCGTGGGGTGCAAAGCTATTTTGCATGAAAAATTGATACGAAGTCATCAATCAAATCTTAAAATAAAGATTAACATACGTCTGGAAAAGATGAATCAATTGAGTGGCATGAAATCACCTTGGACAACTTGATATTTGCATATATGCATGCTTTATACTCAGAGATTCCTGGATGGGATACCAAACCTTTCTGCTGTAAAGTGTTAGAGCGCAAACATCTTTTTTATATTCAATATGGGTTACGAACGTTCCTCATGTTGCATGAAAATATCCTCCAGCCTGGTACCAAAGATTAGAAATGATCACTCCCTTACTTTATTTTACATCTTACTTTTAGTATTGACAAGTTGAAGCACTCTTTGGGATACAAGTATGGATATGCTTTGCCAAAGCCTACAATATTAAATCCATTGAATATCATTATGGTATATGCGCAAAAGGTGAGTAGCAGAGTTGAAAATTTAGGATTTTTTTACTTGCTGGGTGGATCTCACCTTACAATTTACTGTGATGGATGTTATATTTGCTGCTGACATATAATTAGAATCACTAAAGTTTTAACTCTCTTTTGTGTTTTGGAGGTCATACTGCAACACAATCGGTCGGGAATGAATAACCAATACTCCATCAAGATGCCGTTTTTCGTATCATTTACATAGTGTAATACGCTATGTATTTTGAGAAGCTTAAAATGGTATTGGTACACAGAGGGAGGCTTTCTCGAATTCAAAAGACAGAGATTTTGCATGCAAAGCAGACCTTGAACAAATTGCTTGTCGATGAGCTGAATTAATTGGGCAAGTTTTGTGAAGGGTGAAATATGTGATAACCAACCAAACAATCACTTTGAATGACAATTGAAGTGCTATCATTGTATCATACAATGCTTACTCTTTTGAACAAGACTTTCAACTGAATGACGTGATATAAAAGATTAGGCTATTTGGTTTTTTAAGGGCCATCGTCACCCAGGGTCATGTCTTTTGCGGGCATCCTACAATTTCAGGCTGTCTGCAAATCAAAGTTGACCTGAACGGAAACTGTAGAGCCATAGTGCAGGAGTTGAACATGTAGAACAGTTCAATTAAAGTAAACACTATGTATTAGTTCAACCACTGTAGTGTCGATCAATGGTCTCTGCTTTGGCGAAATTGGTTCTTTAGCAACTGATCTTTAAACGGCCAACCGTATTTGATTATCTCGTTGGATACACAAAACAAAACTAGGACAAGGAAATAATGGCATTGCATTGCATGGATAGTTTTGACTCAGTCGTCCTGTTTAAGCACCATGCTTCTATGCCATTTAGCCTTGTTATGATTTTTTTACCGTTGCCGTTGTTTGCTTTATATTAGGTATTCCCACTGGATTATGTTCTATTTGTTGGAATGGTCCTCTTCCTGTTATTTGCGTCAATGACTGGCCTGAAACGCATGGGAATTTGGTGTTGCTGTGTTCGTGTATCCTTTCAAACCTAATGTTACTGTCCTTTTTGGAGGTTGAATATATTGTTATTCCTTGAGTTTTGCGCAGCATTAAGGGACCAATTTCCTTTGGCTCCGCAAGGGTTATAGGAAGAAAGAAATGTGTAGGCCCTAAGATTGCTATTCAACATCCCCTCACGCAGCCCTGTACTGGCTTTAATGCATTCTTGATATCATCTTGAAGTCAAAACCAAGTAAACTTAGGCGGCACTGACATCGCACCAGTGCAGTTTTGATTCGTTGCAAAGTTTTTACGGTTCAAAAGCGTTGAAACTGCTCCTGGGTATGATTTTTCCAAGGAATGAAGGAGCAAATGTGTTACGAATTGGCAGGAACAGTGTAAACGGGAGGCTGTTCCGTTCACATTTGTTCCCAAGTGAAAATTGTGCTAGTAAAGTGTGAACGGGGTCTTATAGCCCATGAGAAAAATGGAGCCTGGTACGAAGGACCTGGTAAGAAAAGGATGGAATTTTCATGAATGAGTGTGTAATCGAATTTTCGAGCGCTGATTCGGAAGATCGATATTGTACGGCGAACATCGGGGCTTGATCTTCGTTTCATTAAAAAGTCTCGCTTTCACAGAAATACATAAAATTGTCTCAAGTCAAATTTCAGATTGATTTCATTGTCTAAGGATTGATAAGAAATGATAGCAACATGTTTAACGTAAGTTTTCTGAATTGAATATAGACTATGTTAAAGCTGTTGCGGCGCATTGGTGTAATCCTATGACTTTGCAGCCAGAACAGTCAGGTGGACAGGGTCCAATACCTGGTAGAGGTTCAATGCTTGAGCCTCATGACGAATTGATCGCGTAATGGATAAGCGTTTAGCTACTTCAATGATTCCAGTTCTTGGCGCTAAAAGCCACAACCTCACCTTCACCTATGTTAGGGTCCCGTTAGGTGATAGTAGAGTCACTTGACCAGAGCACAATGATAATGGAAACTTTGACATTAAGAAATTCTGGCTTCTGTTGAAGATCTCGTCTCAGTCATATTCATAAGCAAATAGTGCATGGTTGTATCTATATTATCATCAGTGTCGTCATACAGCTTTTCATCTATCCAACGGAGACAATTGTAACGTCATGAATGATGGAATCTCCGATATCAACTAGTCCCATTCCTGTACCAAAGATAACATTATGATATAATGAAACTTCCTTATTCGTCCCTTTTGCAGGGACAGAATCCCTGCTCTTTCCAATCATGTGAACATGAAATGACTGTCAGAAATGGCTTCTCAGAACAATGCATTGCAAAACTTGAAGTTGTTTGTGATTAGATTTACTAGTGCTTTTTTACTAGTGATTTACTAGTGATTTACTAGTGCAGTAAACCATGCTTTAGGCTGTGTTCACAAGGCTTGTTTTTGCATGCATGCTTTTGCTTGTGTAAACGCACTTTTGTGGTGTTTTCCCTTTCGGATTGATATGTCCTTTGGATCCCATATAGCTGATTGTTTTTCTGCTTCTGAAATGAAGAGCTCAAGATCGATCTCGCTTGCACGCGCTTGTAAGTAATCTGCTTGCTAACCAACAAGCTTTTTTGCATGAGCAAGCTTCTTTCAGCATGCAAATATTTTCCATTCCGAACACTATAAGGGATTAGTATGGCGGAAATCTGCACGAGCGTTTAAGCGCTTACAAATGATTGCGCAATGTGAACGCAGCCTTAGAAATGTTTGCGAAGGACCTTGCGAAGGTATCTAGAGGATTCCGTCCTCAAGTTTGCAAAGTACAGCTGAAATCGAATGGAGCATTTTAGCTGAACGATCTTGTTATTGCCATCCTTAACCATTGCGACAGATGTTTAAGATCAAAGCATACCGCACAATGCCACAAGCTCTCCTTTTGATGATCTTTATTATGATGTTGATGGTGTTGTCTATAAATGTCATGCTTTTTACGATTACTCCACAATATGTCATGTTTGGCTCGCAACATTTCAAGGTATGTTTATTAGCTTCATTATAACTTTCCATATGCCATACTTTGAGATCATGTATTGATCTATGCTGCTACAAATAGAGGGTAGGCCAAAAGAATTGAATCCAAGAATGAACATTTCCTGGCTAACCTTATGAATGCAAGGGTTTGATAATTGATATTCATTCCACATCCAGTGGAATAAAAGACAACTGGTGAGTAATGATCAACGAAGTACAGCATAAAAGACAATTGGCGAGTGATAATCAATGAATGTTAGTCGTATTCACAGATTGAAACATTGGTCGGAAAACGCAGCTTTATTATGAACTTTAATGTTAGTACCACGACGAGCATTTTGGGGATCATTTCAGAAGACGAAAACAAACGGACAAATCAGTGTAGACTCGACATTCCAATATTAATGAGACAAATCAATGTTTAAATACAAATGATGTTTATTGGACAAGGCCATGTTTTTCTTATATGGAAGTTTCGAGACAGCTTGTCTCGTCCTCAGCTGAGTAAAAACATTTAGCGTGGGAGATTTTTAAAGTGAAACATATTTGCAAGGAATGAATAATTAAATTGTTTATCGTGCGATTTCTAAATGAGGAAAGGATATTGAAGCTACTAAATGAATAAGAAGAAATTCCAGTGAATTTAAAAAAGATACAATGGTATAGAAGAATTTTGTTGATGAAGCCTTGGGCGGCCCCTCAGGATTAGCAGGCTCTCGTGTATCAGTAAATCGAAATTGTTGTTGGCTTTGTCTAAAATGCAAAAGTCTGCCAACGGTGCGGCTTGACCAATTTCATTGATATGGTCCCTAATGGTCCCAGTTTCATTGATATGGTCCCGACCCTTCATCAGCAAAATTCTGAAATCAAAAGAACTGATGCCTAATGTCGTTGATTGGCAGACCCTCTTCAATGGAACAATATACATCGTTGAATCGCTGCAGTTTACGCCCCTAAAAACTTCGACTTCTGTGGAAATGTGGTTTTTATTAATCTCAATAATTTAGCAGATTTGAGCTGATTTTGAGTCCATTATGATCTGAATTTATCGTAGAAAAATGGCACTGACGGGAAGATGGAGGCAGCTGTTTGTTCCACAGAATCACCACCAGGTTTGTTTGAATTAGAATGATGTCCCGGCTTGTGTCCCAAAGTGATCCATCTATTAGCGTTTATTACTACGTGCCATCATGCGTTATGTGCTGATTTCGATGATGCCTGGGCCATTGTGAAGTAAAAATATGATAACTTAGATACAGAGATTTACCATGTTGCTGATGATGACATTATTATGATGATAGAGGAAGGAGTTTTTCGTATTGAAACTGTTATCATCAGCAACAATATTGCCTTTATTCAAAATAGTGAAGTCATCTACATTTATTGGTAGAAATGACGATTGTCAGTGAGTGCTGCGCATTGTGTTGGTTACACAGGTGTCGTTCCCTAATTCCGCAGTTTACAGCAGTCATTGAATTGTAATGCATGAAAACTCGGTAAATTTGCTTTGAGCCAGTGTAGAATCCACCGGGGGGGGGGGGGGTTCTCGGCTAAATTTTAGGGAGGGATGTGTCACCCACAGTTTCAAAATTAGACCAGCTTTTGTGAAAATTATACCATTAGCTAGACTAATTTCGACATCAAAAGTGCCTTGAGTTGGCGTATTCCATACAAAACTTTCCAAATTTTCACATTCTCTGGACATTAAAATTTTGTTTTTTTACAGGAATTAGCAACGCTAACATTCCTTTGACCAAAACTGCCGAAAAGCATGCCCTTGCCCAGACTACAACCGACTAAAATTGCCAAAAAGTATACCCTTAGCTAGACTAGAAGTCCGAAAAGTATACCCTTGCAGGCGGCGCATTCCTTGGTACCTTTACTATGGAAGAACCCCCCCCCCCCCGTGTTTACAACATGAGAACATGGATTTGGAGTGCATGTTCTTTTGATGCCAATAAAAGGGAATTCCTAGCATTCCAACGCCATTTAAAAATCCGCTGACCAATTGAAAAATTGTTAAAAACAGACTGAAAAATAAACAGAATCGATCGTACAATAGCTAATATTAGGAATATTATGCTTCTCCGCTGCAAATATACTGTGAACTGAAAGCCCCTGTGTTGATTACCAACTCAGAACGATTAAAATTCGTTGTGCATGCTTCCTTTTTAATGTAAATTATATAATTACGAGGATGTTGAAATTGAGGCACTATCTCATTTACGCCATGCTTACCTTGTCTTGGTTGCAAATAATTCAACCATCTATTTTGCAAAAGTCAGGCTTCCAATGAATGCACTATATTCAATTGATCACTATCTAATTTGCTTGTTTGCAATGTTTGTGTGTAAGTTTTATGTGTTTCAAGTATTGGTAATAAGATAATAAGATAAGGTAATAAGCTTCTTGTGACTATCGTTCTTGTTGTATTGTAAAATTGTTTCCGTGGGGAAGTTTTAATGGATTTTAGAAACTTTTTGGAATATTTCATTTGTAGATGAGTGTACGATGACAAGGATGGCTGTCTTACTCAACAAGTTGTTTTACAAAGCTTGGTTCTTTGGTGCATTTTACTATTATGCGCAATGGTGTCTCATTGGGGTAAGTTTTAAATGTGGTTTTGATATGGTCGTAACCCATTCATAGCGGCCTTGTTAATGATCTGCCGTGTAGCGTCAATTCGCAAGTTCGCTTATTTGCAGTTGACTGCCTCCTATATCTTGATATAAACTCTCATTCAGACCAACTAGCTCTACAGTATTTTTTGAATTCTGTTCAAAGATGGTCCAAGGGGAATGAAATTTAACGCAACCAAATCTTATCCTTTGTCCCTACACAGCTCCAATAAGCCATCGGTTTTTGAGTGCTTCTTGAAAAAGCATATTTTGAATAAAGTACAGAACAACCCGTACCTGGGCATTCAGATTTGGTCAAGTCTTAAATGGACAAATCATGTCAAAAAAATATCTAACAAATCCAATGGTAGAGTTGGCTTCATTCGGAGAAACCCTCGTCGTAGTAAAACAGATTCGAAATAGACAGCATATATTTCCCTCATTTGATCAGTAATGTATCATGCACGCACAGTTTTGGATCCATATCTGCAAAAAGACATTGCTAATTTGAATGTGTCCAACGACAATCGTGCTTGATTTGTTACCAGCCATTACCGCAGACACAGCAGCGTGACAAAATGATGAAAGACCTCAAATGACAGCCACTGTATAAGCGTCGAAGACAAAAGGGGCATAAGCAAGCTATCTGAAAATAGTCTGACGTCTGATTTCCACCGGTCAAAATTTTCATGTCAAGTGACTGTTCTGTCGGTAAATTCTATGTGAATACAAAGCAATGCCAGCAGCGAAATGTTTTATCCTGCCATCCTAATATTTTACCTATCCCTGTTATCCTAAAGTTTAGGTCCCGTTTATATTATGCTGTTTGCGGGTGGGGGCGGTGTGGGGTCGTGCCATTTCGGTCTTCCTTTTGCGCTGCATGTTTTCGTGACCGGCACGGGGTTTGGTGCCAGTTGCGGGGCCATACATTATCCATTGTTTCAAGAGAGCTTTAAAAAATGCCCTTCCACATGATACCTCGTCGCATAATCTCTTATCAATCATAGTACCCTGTCGCATGATTTTTATCAGAAAAGGACACCCCGTTGCATAATTTTTACCGTAAAAGGACACCCTATTGAGCGGCACATGCCGTCAGGTTAAGTATGGGAGTACCCCCGCCCGGGCCCGAAAATTTGTTGGCACCTTTGCAACAGCCCCAAATTGTGAACCCAACATCAATCGTCAAACAGGAAGATGAAAGACGAAGTTATCTTTCTACGTATACCATGTAACCCAACAAAAAGTAAGGAAAAGGCAAAGGCATTTTTAGCAACCGACATATAGTAATTGTGTAGGAAATATGCAACTTATCAGGAAAGCCAAGCAAACTTTCGGCAGTTGAAGAATCTGCAACATTAGGCAATAATGTTGATTTTTTTCATTTTGAAGATGTTGCAATAAAGGTTAAATTGAGTATAAGGACTTTGGTTATTCTATAGGCAGCTTTCAGTTAGCATGATCTTGAAAATTTTTCAGGTGCCTGGTTAGATCATACTACGAAGCTGCACATATTTTAGCAAATCTATTTTGTCCATGCGAATTCTTTACCGTCATCGGTGATGCCAAAAACGAATCTCATTATCGCTAACAAAGAGAAAATCAATGTTAAATCCTAAGAGTAACCGTCTTTTGCGATAGTCTGAAGCCTTTGACTGAGTTATGGAGTGAATTTCTAGCTATAACTTCAAAATCTTTCGCACAATTAGCAGAATTTACCAAAATTTGTAATATTGTTCGCCCTTGATGCAACTGAAAAAAGAAAAAAGTCTGCAGATTAGGAGCTAAACTGAGCTTTTCAATCGGCGGTTTCAAACAATGTTCAATTGTTAGTGGTCGAAACTTCTGTTGTATTAAGCATATTTCTGTGTCATCGAGTAGCAATACCAAAGCAATATTATTGACAATGATATGTTTCTTTTTGAACAGATATTTTTAATCATCGAAACTTCTGTTGTCTTAAGCGTATTTCTGTGCCATCGAGTAGCAATACCAAAGCAATATTATTGACAATGATATTTTTCTTTTTGAATAGATATTTTTAATCATCGAAACTTCTGTTGTATTAAGCGTATTTCTGTGCCATCGAGTAGCAATACCAAAGCAATATTATTGACAATGATATTTTTCTTTTTGAGCAGATATTTTTAATAATTGAAACTTCAGTTGTATTAAGCGTATTTCTGTGCCATCGAGTAGCAATACCAAAGCAATATTATTGACAATGATATTTTTCTTTTTGAACAGATGTTTTTAATCATCGAAACTTCTGTTGTATTAAACGTATTTCTGTGCCATCGAGTAGCAATACCAAAGCAATATTATTGACAATTATATTTTTCTTTTTGAATAGATATTTTTAATCATCGAAACTTCTGCTGTATTAAGCGTATTTCTGTGCCATCGAGTAGCAATACCAAAGCAATATTATTGACAATGATATTTTTCTTTTTGAATAGATATTTTTAATCATCGAAACTTCTGTTGTATTAAGCGTATTTCTGTGCCATCGAGTAGTAATGCCAAAGCAATATTATTGACAATTATATTTTTCTTTTTGAGTATATATTTTTAATCATCGAAACTTCTGTTGTATTGAGCGTATTTCTGTGCCATCGAGTAGCAATACCAAAGCAATATTATTAACAATTATATATTTCTTTTTGAATAGATATTTTTAATCATTGAAACTTCTGTTGTATTAAGCGTATTTCTGTGCCATCGAGTAGCAATACCAAAGCAATATTATTGACAATTATATTTTTCTTTTTGAATAGATATTTTTAATCATCGAAACTTCTGCTGTATTAAGCGTATTTCTGTGCCATCGAGTAGCAATACCAAAGCAATATTATTGACAATGATATTTTTCTTTTTGAATAGATATTTTTAATCATCGAAACTTCTGTTGTATTAAGCGTATTTCTGTGCCATCGAGTAGTAATGCCAAAGCAATATTATTGACAATTATATTTTTCTTTTTGAGTATATATTTTTAATCATCGAAACTTCTGTTGTATTAAGCGTATTTCTGTGCCATCGAGTAGCAATACCAAAGCAATATTATTGACAAACTAGTTATTGTATTTTGCACAGATATATTTCTTTTTGAACAGATATTTTTAATCATCGAAACTTCTGTTATATTAAGCGTATTTCTGTGCCATCGAGTAGCAATACCAAAGCAATATTATTGACAAACTAGTTATTGTATTTTGCACAGATATATTTCTTTTTGAACAGATATTTTTAATCATCGAAACTTCTGTTGTATTGAGCGTATTTCTGTGCCATCGAGTAGCAATACCAAAGCAATATTATTAACAATTATATATTTCTTTTTGAATAGATATTTTTAATCATTGAAACTTCTGTTGTATTAAGCGTATTTCTGTGCCATCGAGTAGCAATACCTAAGCAATATTATTGACAATGATATTTTTCTTTTTGAATAGATATTTTTAATCATCGAAACTTCTGTTGTATTAAGCGTATTTCTGTGCCATCGAGTAGCAATACCAAAGCAATATTATTGACAAACTAGTTATTGTATTTTGCACAGATATATTTCTTTTTGAACAGATATTTTTAATCATCGAAACTTCTGTTGTATTGAGCGTATATCTGTGCCATCGAGTAGCAATACCAAAGCAGTATTATTAACAATTATATATTTCTTTTTGAATAGATATTTTTAATCATCGAAACTTCTGTTGTATTAAGCGTATTTCTGTGCCATCGAGTAGCAATACCAAAGCAATATTATATATATATTTCTTTTTGAACAGATATTTTTAATTGGATTTATGATCTCACTGATAAAATGCAGATCAGAAGATGATGATTATGATTCAGAGATGGATGACTTGGATTCCGATGAAGAGCGATTTGTCACTGCCTGAGACTGACTTTTTATCGTTCTCTTTGGTGTCGTTTTCGTTTGTTCGTTGTAAATTATTCCTCAGAATTTAATTGTAGTGAGATCCCGCGCATTTCTATGTAATTTTTGGGACCACGTCACTGTAAAGTAAGCACACAATGTTAACTACAGGTGAATATTCATTCCGTGGGAAATATCCCGCGTGCTATTTCCCAAGGGATGAATATGCCCTTCCAAGGAATGAATATTCACCTGTTTCCCCAGCATCTGAGTCAATATTGTGTTTATCCCTACAAACAAGGCCTATGTCATCATTCGCATGCCTCATAAGAGCTTTCGGGAAATAACAGGATATTTCCGGAAGATAGGGAAATATAGGTGGATATCGATGCCCGTAGGGAAAATATTTCCTATTGAAGATGTAGAATTTCCTTCATTGGTAGGGATAATTGCACATATTCCTGAATATTTGGATGGAAAAAAACGAGAAGAGTGACAAATTTCTTGGTAAATTTGGCGATTGGAAAAGTTCTGTAACCCCATTCTCTCCTCTGTAGCACACAGCCAACTCCGCGTACCTTTCAAATAGTTCAACACAACTTAGCAATGGAGGTGGAGTGACCAGTTAAGATGGCAAGCTCTGAATGTTCCCTTTAAAATCTATCTCCGTGCTCCTCAAACGTAGTGCTTCAGTTTCTTGAATTTGGCTGTCCTTATGCTAATTTCTTTCAGTTTGTATCTAAAGTTCTTGTTGTAGAAATCGTATAAGCATATTGGTGCGTTTTTTGTCCAAGTTGCACTGATGTCCACTTATATGCCAGGAACAAAAACTTTTACTCACATGAACGGATCATTTGATTGTGGTTCGTTGATGTTACCTGATAGTTATATTACTCATGCGATACAATATTTACAGTGCAACCAGTAGAAATGCAAGGGAAGAAACTTTTGACCATAGAGCTTGGCTCCATCTTAGAAATCATACTAGAATCTTTTCCCATCTTGAGCCACAATGAAGATTGTCTTCAAGACAAGAAACACTTTCTTGGACGGCTTTCTGCAGTTCTTGTTGGCTTTAGCTTTGTGATAAGGCCCATTAAGAACGCTGATAGCAAGAGCGGCAAGATGCATTGAAAGATATTCACGTGACTCATCCTACTGTGCTCCTTTTTTAAAGGGGCAGGATCACGTAACCGGAAACAAACTAGATATCTTGAAAATCGAAATCGTTGCTCACACGTGGCCATTGTATTTTGCACAGATTTTGATGGATGGGGTCAATCCACAAGAAATTTACTTCCAAAAAGCCACCAATATCTCTGCAGTCGTACAACATATCAGTTTTTCGTTTGTTTCTCCATGAAGCTCAAGAGTCCGTCTTCAAAATAACACTTTCATTTTGGTAAAAGTATTGGAAAATCTCTGTGATATGTGATATGGCCTATAAAAAATACTGCAAAATCGTCATTTCGAAAGAAGTTTGTTTAAATTACGTGACCAAGACCCTTTTAACTGATCAAATTCTTGGCACAGCCTGTCTATTGTCGTACAGACATCTTGCCGGGCCCAATATGTTTCATAATTGATAGCTGATAGAGGTTACTATACAAGAAGAAAAGGTTTAGGTCGATGCTTAATGAGATTACGTAAACAAATTTTAGTGCTCCTGGTATCTGTATATTCAGCAGATAGACGTAGTACGTGTTACATCACCACTCGTTTTCAGTACAGTTGCGTCCTGCACATAAGAAACAACTTTTCAATTTAATGTCTGACATATTTATTATAAAATGAGATAACTTCAAATAAGGGTAAATTCTCTTATAAGAAAAACATGTACTATCAATCAGCTACTCAGACACAAGTTTTGTGACTGTGATACAAAACAAACGTTTTTGATTTGTATTTGTAAATGTTCACTTCCAGAAAATACTACGATTATTTCTGGAAGATGCTTTCCCATTGGGTTGCATGCAAATTTCTTGTTTTCATTTGAATAGGTACAGCTCAGTTCAACTGAGCTGAAAAACTCAAAGGTACGCTGAAAAACACACCACCGTTTGCGTCAGACTTGAAAAATACATTGCTTTTGAATAAGAACCTAGTTTTTGTCAGACCTGGACCAGTTTCTTATAAAATGCTGCAATACCTTGAAAGTCAGGGCCCGTATTTCTTAAATGTGCTCATGTGGGACAAGGTGATTGCGTCACATTTATTGCTCTTGGCGAAACGAATCTTCACATCAGCTTATTGTTCACGTAGCAAGGAGTACAAGCATCTTAAATCTTGTAAGATGGATTTAGTGCTAGGTTATGATAGCTGTTTTTGAATTGTGAATCGTCTAGTGAAAGAGATATATTCGAGTAGTAAAATTATGCTATTAATTATGTAGATATAATGACATTTTGCCCTCACAGCAGCGCTGTCTTCACTTTGTATCTAATTGTCTTGAGGATTAAATGTGGACTCAAAATACCGGGTGAGCCAGGAAAAAATTCCCACTTTCGAAAATTCATAGCACAAAGGGTACGACACAGATTTTAATGATTCAAATTCTAGTTAAAATCCAAAAGATCGAAAAATCATTTTGATTCTTCTCTCTGTTTCAGGAGCACTCGAAATATACCGGGTGAGTCAGAAAAAACGTGGGGCGTTTGGCGGATTGTGACATCGCATTTAGCCACCTGATTGCCATGAACTAAATTTTTCCGTGCAGCCAAGAGTCTAACTTTGATCATAAACCTTTCAGCATCGAAATCAGTCATAATGCATTCTTTAAAAACACATTTTCTTCGTAAGCCCTTGAACGGGAATCTTGCAAACTGATGAAATCTTTCGCTGAGCCCCTTCCGCATTTTATCTTGGCAAAGGTTACAGGTACACATGGTACTATCAGGGGAGAATGAAATAGGAGGTAGTACTTTTTCCCATGGGATGTCTTATCACAACTTGCCTTGATTGGAGAATACGTTTGAAAGACACTAATAATGCGTGCTTCTTTGTCTTGCGAAGAGGTTTCATTCACGCAGATGAATGCTCTTTAAATCACAATGGGACTTCATGCAAACAAGCAAACAACGCTTTTTCCTGCACACAGTCGTGCAGAAAGACCCAAAGACGAGTTCAAACTTTGCGTCTTTGTCTCATGGTTCTCTCTGCACGATCTTAGCGACCTAAGCGACCTAGTGTAAGCGAGGCTTAACTTTTTCAGTACCCCCGATAATACAGCGCATACAGTAAAACCCGGCAAACAAGAACATAGCAAAATAAGATCCTGCAGACTGATTTTGTGGAAAAAGACACCCAAAGATAAGAGCCAAAAACAGACTGATTTACTTCAATGTTCTTATGAGATGGTACACTTAATTAAGAGATTTCATCATATTTCATCATATAACAAACTCCTAACTATCGATAACTGAACACCTCTATCAGTTTTCAGGGATATGCAAATTGTTTTATCAAGCCGTGTGATATAAACTGCTCTGTCAACAACAAAAGTACCATACTCTCTAATATGTACATGCAGTCATTATACCCTCAAGTTTATTTAATACATAATATATACTGTAGCTATATAGTCATCATAGTCACAAGTGTCCTTGCCATAAGAACCGCACCCTGAAAATGTCATAAGTACCTCATTTATAAGAACCTTGCCAGTCTGTTTTTTTAGAAAAGTATGCTCTTGTTTGCCGGGTTTTACTGTACCTGCAACTCTGGCAAGGCTTAACGGCTGAAGGGGTTTGGTCCAACATTTCACCAGTTTGCAAGACTCCCAAACAAGGTCTTACAAAGAACATATTCTTTAAAAGATGCATCAAATGACCTATTTCGATGGGAAATGGTTTGTGATCCAAGTTAGACTCTTGGCTGCATGGAAAAATTTATTTCACGTTAATAGAGTAGCTCAATGTGACGCCACAGTCCATCAAATGCCCCACGTTTTTTCTGACTCACCCGGTGTGTAAATTCGACTTTACAAAAATTTCATGGTTGCAAAATGGCTGAAAAATGGCCTAAAGTATTGATCAAATTATAAGGGACCCCTCGCACAGATCAATAAAGAAAATGCTATTATTCATGGATGAGAGATATCCACTGCCCATTGATTGCCATGGGACTGAAAATCTTTAATATTTGTTTGAAAATTGTTGAAACGCCAATTACGTATTGTTTTGTCTGAGGAGAGTCCTCGCAGTTTCATCAATGTCTTAGGCCCTTTTTCAGTCATTTGACAACCATGAAACTTTATAAAATCAAATTTGCCAATACTTCTAGTGCTGGTAAGACCATGGGCGATGATGCACCGATTTTTTTTGGGAAAAGAGGGTAAAAATTGCAAAATTTCTTACCCATTAGCTGCCTGGTTATCCATTGTTGCGCTTTCGTTTTTTGCGTCGCTATGAAGGAGGTATGCACTTCAATTCACATGTGGGCCTAGTAAGACAGAGGCAGAAAAATCGAAACGAAGGGCAAAAAATTAAGGACAAAAAGGTATTATGATCGTTTCTACTCAAAGTGGCCAACAGCTATGTGGAATGGATAACTAGGCAGCTAATGGGTAAGAAATTCTGCAATTTTTACCCTCCTTTCCCAAAAAATCGGTGCATCATCGCCCATGGTCTCGGCTTTTACAAAGTTGCATTGGCCAGGCTTCACCTTAGAGTTTGAGACTTTGTTTCAGTCAATCTGACGAACACGTGGTTGCTGATTTGTGGCAGGCGAGGGAGGGCAGAGAAAAGGCAAAATAAATGGTTGCTTCAAAACAGCACTTCTATAGTTCTCTAGTAATGTCAATGTAAGGTACATTACATAGACCTGTGTCAAGACCGTATTGGTTGACCTTTGTTCTAAGGACAAAGATGGGGTCAAAAATTTGCCATATTTGGTTGCTGGTTACGTCATCGCTTCCACTCTATCGTTTTCCAAGAAGTGATAGCCTCGCTTTGCTCCCTTTGTTGTTATGGCGCGCGCAGGGTAGCAGGTAGTTTTAGTCGTTTTAGTAGTGGAACTTCGCAATTCAAGAAGTAACATTCCAGAGTATTCAGGCAACCATATGAAGTGTTGAAGATGTAAAGTTGACGAGGATTGGTGAGTGTAGAATTGATGTATGCATCTTGTATTCGTGTTGAAAAGAGCAGTGAATCATGATTATTTGGTGGAAGATATCAATGTCTTACAGGCTCTTGCAGATAATGGAGAAGCTTGATAGGATTTGGAAGAAAAGGACAAGAAATGAGCCCACCATATAATATACATACACATACGGTGCTTTATATGGGAACTTTTGATCTCTTTTTCAAACGATATTAACGGTCAAACGACTTATTTTGCAAACGATCTTTTTCTGCATAAAGCTAATCCTGGCTTTACTTTTTGAAAATGAAATTTTCCACGGACCAGAAGTTGAGGTGGCGCGCAAGGAGGATAGGCAGTCCTTCCCACAATGCAACAGCGACCATTTAACTATACAAACCGAGCGCACGCAGATTTCAGTTCAGTTGCGATGAGCAGACGTCGTGCTAGCATCCGTTGCACTCCTGTGAGCATCTGCCGGGGAAATGTTCACTGTGATAATAGTTTTAATGAGTTTTGAAGCTTGGTTCTTAGCTGCAGAGCTTGTTTAATGTTTACCGATCAAGAACAATTGACACAGTTGAAGATCACTTCCCAATATCGCACCATTGCTGTGGATGGGCCTAACCGAAGAAGGAGAGGAGAGTTTGAAAGTTTTGACTGGAAATCACGGATGGAGCGATGGGTACCTGCCCTCAAGACCCCACTGCGTTGAAACTGATAGCATAGCTCCTCAAATATGAACAATCTGGAAGCTGTGAGGTTCAGTATTATTTCTGCCAACATGTTGCTTCCTGAAGAAACCTTGTTGGAGGACAGAGAGGATTTGTCGTTGCTGACGACGTGATGTTGGTGAACCGTGCCAGCTTCATTCACCTGCTGCCAATAATCGAAGTTCCTTCGATTTTTAGCTGTTATCATCAAGTAAGATGGTTATTTTTGTATTGAGTTAAACCCAGGCTGGTAAAAGCCGTACCATTTCTTTTAGGCCCATCAAAAATCAAGATTGAAACTTTTTTCACAAACATGCAGTTCCTTTCATTGGAAACGTTTTTGTCGTTTCATACGAATCAGTGTGAAGAAAGACCTGTGCTGAATCTGCTCTTGATTTACATTACTGCAGAACCAAACCACATGCAAAATTTGAGGGGGCCAGAAGATTTTTTATGACTGATCACACAACTGGATTACCCATCTGAGAAGGCCAGTTAAACTGGCTGTGAATGGTTTGAGTGTCAGTTTGGCTGCTAAAAACTTTAAGACTGTTGTTGCTCTTAACTCAGACATTGTTTCCCTTTCCTTTCAGGTTGATCCTGGTACATACAAGAAACAAAGATAACTGTTACATGTGGCTAGATGTTTTACAACCTCTTCATGTACCCTCAAAACTTGCAGCTGACTGCAATTACAGACTCGCATAAGTAGGATCTGTGAATCACAGCCCCAAAAGAAGGGATATGTTGGAAGGAAATAATTTTAGTTGGGACTATTCTCACTTACAAGTATCAAAGTACAAATTGTATAGAAAACAACTGTAATAAACAAAGGCCCTCATAGATCAGTTGTTTGCCAATTTGTCTCTCATGAGGTATTCAAATCAAACCAAATTCTCTGAAGTAAAATCCAACTTATAAAATGATATTGTATTTACTCAATAGACTTCAAATTTCAAAACAGTCCACCTTATGCAAATATCCAACATACAAATCTAACTTGGGTGAAAAGTTGAAAGTATTTCTACAGATGGACTTGGGCCTTTTATTTTCTGTCTGACTTTGTGAAAACCTGACCTTCCCAAGTCCAACTGAATAAATGCCTAGTTCTTCACCAAGCGCTACACCAGAATGCAACTGTTCAAGTTGTGGAAGAGATGAATTATCAGAATTTGCAGCAAAAAGAGAAGAAAAAGGAGAAACAGCATAATCAGTTCATCAGTTAGATAAACAATATTCATTTTAGATAACTAGACCCATAATACTTGTTGCAAAAGACAGCATTTTATCTAATTTGGTTCATTAGCATAATCCAAGTTAGCAGTTTGCATGATATGATAATGATACTACTGTCTTATACCTCAAATCCCCACTGTTAAATGGACTCACACTGAGTTCTTGAGAATTCAAAGCAAAATTAATAAAAAAGTTATTTCAGGCTGTAGATTCTTAGCAGTATCTTTGAACAAGGAAAATGTGGGGTCAAGTATGCTGCCAGTAAGATTGTTGTGTTTGTAGCTACGTAATACATGTAATGTCTCTTAGCATGGGTGTTTCTGATTACCTTTCCTGTTTCTTTGATTTTATTTCAATGAAAAGAGCAAAAAGGAACTATATATTTGTTATCTATATTGTACTAGACATGGCAAGTAAAGATTTTTATGACTCAAAATAAATAAATGCAAAATTGATGAGTGATATAACCATATTGTTTGCAATTTATAGTACAAGCATTTTACTAAAATATCCCTTTTCATCGACAGGATCAGGGGATGTACGAAGGGCAAATGCCCCATTTCAAAAAAACCAGCAACAGCTTCTTATGAAAACACAATAAAAATATCTGGGTATACTTTTTACACCCCCATCCCAGCTTGAGGACTTTAGACCTGTAGTCCCTCAAAATCTTTGCTTGCCTCTGGGACTGCCCCTTTTGCCTTGCTCGCAATTTACAGTACCATAATTTACAAGTTCAAGTTATTGAGTGGAACTGGAGGATTGTTTGTTTGTTTTGATGTGTTAGGTAAGCAGTGTGCCAATAATTCCTTCCATCCTTTTCTCCACTGAATCACTTGGAAGTGTTGCAAGCCCAGGCCAGTCTTTTCCTGCAAACAGCAGTATTTTATCATCAAAATTTTGTTGATATTCAATGTTTGATTTGGTTAATCAAAGTGTGCAATTTGTAAAAAACTACTTAAAAAGATCCTAGAACTTACATCACCTTGTAATCGATAAAAAATAGATTTGAAAGAACATTACGTTGCTTCAATAAACTTCCAAATAGTCAACAGGCATAACTCACTCATGCACACCAGGCCCACAAACACCATGAAAAATAGCAAACTTCAGGGCGCCAAAAAATGACTTTATCGTGGGGACTTTTGGGGACTTTTAGTGAATTTAGCATCATACAGCATTAATCTTACTTGGAACGAGAGGATAACCTTTAGTCCCCATCATTTTGGAGAAACGGAGCCAGAAAGTGACGCCCATTTTCAAGAAACAAAATACCTTAGGCCCATCTACATTAAGTTGCATTTTCATGCATTAATTGTTAATGCCAGAGAAAACAAAGTTAATAAATCAATACTTATATAAGGCATAACATTAAAAATGCTTACCGCTGCGCGTTCCCCTTTGCGTCAATGTGTTGCGAGTACAAAACGTATCGATGACTTCCTTCGGCTTCGCCGCCATTGCGTCTGTCCTCTCATGCCATCTCAAAACCAATCGCGTTGCATTGTGGGAAGGACTGCCTATCCTCCTTGGGTGGCGCGTTAGGCGCAGGTTACCCATCCAAGACGAGGCCGGAAGGATTCTACATCGATTAGCAAAACGGCAAATAACGATATCCTGAATGGAAACTTCGTCAAGTAACACTTTCCCTGAGATTTTAACTTAATTTTTGACACAACAAGCTTGCAAATCTTTTTTGGAGTTTTGAAGTTGTATTTGTAAAATTGCAAGTTCCGTTCTTTGTGTATGCCAGATGACCTTGTGTCGTCTTACACCAAGTGGTGCAGTATTAATGTATTTACGTAAGTTTAATTCTAATTTATTATGAATAGAAAAAGATGTCTTTTGGAACCTGCTGGACTTCAGCCGAAGATAAGTCATATCCAGAGGCAGCGCAAAATATTCTACTCTAGACTACCGGTATATGCGTTATTTGTGGAGGTTTTCTCCACGTTTTAAAAAACATAGTCTTACGGAAATTTCCGTACGATTTTTCATTTTCTTGACGGCCTTAGGGTAAGAATCCCACCCCCATAACGGCCAAATGCCGTTAAAAATACGAAAATCGAAAGTCCATGGCCCCTGACGGGGTCTCAGGCGGAGGAGTGTTCAGGTTGCACCCAGGCTACATACTTGGTCAAAATACTTGGGACAAGTCGCACAATTGCTCTACTTCGATCTTTGATTACGTGCACCCCACTGCCCTCGTTTCAATTTTGCTTGAATCAAACGCCATTCGACCATCTAAACATTGAATTAGGGGGGAAGGGGGATCAGAAGGTCCTAAAGGTATGTTTTTGCCTTGATATTGTAGGTCTCACGGCAACTATTGGACTCCGCAGAAGTCTCATGTTTTGGAGTTATTCTTTAAAACTGAGTTGTTCTTTCCTATCAATTTGAAAGTTGCAGGAGGTTTTGGAAACCGAGGTTTAACCTGCCCCCAAAAAAAGAGATTTTTGGATTTCAAAAATCTCCCAAGATTTTTCAAAATTTTTGGATTTTTCCTGGACATTCAAAGATTTTTCGAGATTGCTGAGACGTTTTCAGATTCTTAGACTTTTGGATTCTCGAGGTTTTCGAAGATGCTCGAGATTTGGCAAGATATTTGAAGATTTTGCAAGATTTTTAAGGATCCTGCAAGATTTGTGAGGATTGAAACGAGTCGTGAGATTGTCAAAGAAATGTCGAATGATTTCTTTGGGAATATGAATCACTTAGCGTAAAACTCTGTTGAGATTTTAAAAGATTTTCAGAATTATTTAGGGATTTCTGATATTTTTGAAAAGAATTTTTAGATTTTCAAGATGTTTCGAGATTTCTTTGATTTCTGAAGACTTTTAGGATGTTTCATGAGAGTTTACAAGATTATTAGAGTGATTTTTCCCTCATTGGAAGCATCAAGAAGGAAGTAAGCTCGTGCTGCCCCATAGATACTGAGCCTGCTAAACGAGATTAGAAATGCTTCTCGTACCGAGACGCTAAGCTTTGGAACAATCTTGGTACTGAGACAAAAAACTCTTCAACCCTGAGAGCCTTCAAGAGAGAGGTGAAAAAATGAACACTTAAATCTTTTCGTTTTTGTTTGTTGATTCTTGAACAATTGTAATTTTAATTTAGTTCGGAATATGAGTTCGGAATGGTTTTTATTGTAAATTATTAGTTATTGTAAGTTTTTAGCATGGCCCCCCTGTAAATCAGTTATTGCAACTGAGGGGCTACTATGGGTAAAAAATATAAAATCAAATCAAATTAGGAGATTTTTGAGCTCAACCAAATGGGTTTTCAGATCTAATCCAATCTTTCCTCTTTCCATAGTCCACGAAAAACTAATGACTTATTATATTGACTAGGTGACAGAGTTTTTTTCGAGTGTCGAAATCAATTGCGAAATTGTATTTTGCAGATTAGAGAAAATATAGAAAAAATGTCGAAATAGTTTATGTCAGCCTATCCCTGGCTAGCAGGTGACTCGAATCATTACAAAACTTCAAATCTGAGTAGACCTAAAGTTTGATGGTTTGCCATAGTTTCAGAATGAGCACAAGCGGGGTGAGTGGCCGAGTGGCTTATACAGTTTTCACCAGGTGACTGAAGTTAAGCTCGGTCGAGTGAGGGCAAACTCCGGATGGGTGACCTCGGAGGCCTGACATCACGACTCACCTCGTCGTCCTTCGGAAGGGACGCTGTCAACCACCTTGAAGACCGGAAAGAATAACCTAGCATGCACAGTGGGCCTAAATTATCTTTCAGTAGCTAGAAATCCATTGTTGTAGAGGTGAGTAAGAAACGAGGATTGTCAATCAACTGCAAGAAAACAAAATGCATGGTGGTAAGCAAAAGAGAGAATCCACATTGCGAAGTGAAAGTCGGTGACATCGATATTGAGCAAGTAACTAAATTCAACTATTTAGGCAGTTTTCTAACAGAGGATGGGAAATGCGATATGGAAATCAGGAGGCGTATAGGCACAGCAAAGAACACATTTATGAAACTTGGAAAAATACTTAGAAATGGCAAAATTTCAATGCATACAAAGAAGAGAGTCCTAAATTGTTATGTTGAGCCAGTCTTGTTATACGGTAGTGAATGCTGGACAATTTCGGCACAAATGGAGAGCAAATTACAGGCAACGGAATTGTGGTTTTACAGAAGAATGATGAAAATATCATGGGTAGATCACGTAACCAACGAGGAGGTCTTACGAAGAGCGGGAACGGAGCGGAAGATTATGAAAACCATAAGGAAGAGACAGATTGAGTCCTTAGGAAATGTTATGAGGAAAGAAGGGTTAGAAGAACTGATGCTGACTGGACGTGTTAATGGGAAGAGAAGTAGAGGAAGACAGCGATTGACGTATCTTGAAAGCCTAAGCAAATGGATGACAGAACAGGTGGATGAAACAGAAAAATTGCAAGTAGCAAGGCTGAAGATCCTGAGAACAGCAAAGGACAGAGAGTTGTGGAGGACTACGGTCGTCAACGTTCGTGGAGAATATGGCACATAGAGAGAGAGAGCTAGAAATCCTAACAAGCCCACTCAAAACAAATTGAAAACAAAACAAATTGAAAACAAACAAACTTTTTATACCATCATTCTTTTCTACAGAGATACAGCATTTCAAACTTCCCACTTTTTTGAAGTTGTGACGTCATCAAACAACTAAATTGTAAACCGTAAAAGCTACAGATTTGTGCTTGCTGTCATCCTGTCATCCTGTGCTTGCTTTAAAAACTTAATATCTTGCGTTGGTCATATTGATTTGCCTCATTCAGTTAAAAAAGATTATTGTACTTTCAATCGTTCTTCCAGCTTCTGATGCCTCCTTTCGTACATCCCTTCATTTTGCAAGAGAGATCTGCAGTTCCAAAATAATGCTGATATAAAAAAGTTTCTCTCGGGAATTATTTAATAGAATGATGCAATAAAATTTAACCCCATTTTAACCGGGGGGTGCCTTTTTCGCCCCACCATCCCGAACTTTTTTAAATAGCTCTTAAACGATGATAGCTATAGCACTGAAACTTCTTGACTTTTCGTAGAATTTGATTGGCAATCAGAAAATAAAAATTTCAATGCCTGTTGTTAAACCACGTGACCACAAGATGCCCATATTTGGAGAGTGGTCGCAAAGAAAATCGTTAAAATAGCTCTAGTTTCTTCATTTTATGTTGAATCTTATCAATATACCATTCAATTTTTCGTGATAAATACCTTCATTTGATATATAATTTATCTATATTTGCTGATGTCAGCAATTCATAATTTCTATGACGTCATACATCTTTATGACGTCATATTTCTAATGAATTAGTAACTTTTATGTGAAAAATCTTGTAATGACTTGAAATATTGATAAAACTATTTGATTTCACTAAGTTATGCGAAATTGATTCTGTTTAAGCATTACTATTGAGCAAGCAACTTTTCATTGAATCGAATTACCATTATTTAATTAGTTAATTAATTAGGAACCACAATTATTCATGTAAAATTAAATGAAATCTCAAACTAAGGCTATCAAATAAATATTTGGACAGCTTTTAGTCTATTTCAGCCAGTTATTTGACATAAATCTACCTTTTCCTCCTAATAGCTCAATTTCGTCAAAATGCGTCCTGTTTTTGGTTGAATCACGTGATTAAATATTAATTGATGTCTTTTTAGATTCTCCTTTGTTTAATTATGACACAATGCAAGTTTCATTGTCATAGTAATTATAGTTGTGAAGATAATTAGGGGAGGCGAAAAACGCCCCCATCCCCGGTAGGAAATTGCTTTTTTACACCCGGTTAAAATAGGGTTAACAAATTCAATTTTAAAGTGCTGCAAAGATTCGAGTTCTCTGCTTCATCTGACTGCGATTAGTTTCTCAAACTGTTTCAACCCAATGGTTTTATTTTTATTCTCGTTAAATTCGATTCACTCGACATTCTTATTAGGCCTTATCTGAATTAAGTTATCTGAATTAAGTTATTCTAACTAAGCTATTTCTATCACAGTTGTTGCTGAAATCTGCCTTGTTCATGTGACATCCTTAGTGCTAAGATGGAATGCCGTGGGTGCAGCAACCCGTTGGCAGAAGCCAAGCATTTGTTCTTTTACGTCAAAACTGCCAATGAGATCCACTTAGCGCTGAAACCAGAATGTCGCGCTGTTTTAGAAGCAGAAGTGTTCGTGCGAGTGGTAGAGACAAAGAAAAAGATTCGCATTAAATGCAAAAAATGCCTGGAGAATATTGGCGTTGATGTACCATTCGGGCCAAATGGGACCTCATTCATTGGATTTGGAACGGACAAAATTACACTTGGTGGTCAGCGATTTGCTGCCAAGAAGAAATGGTCAGAACTTATGCTTCACTTCCGATATTTAGAACGCAGAGACATGGATAACTTTTTTGGCATCCAGGTCGAATCAAATGCAGAGTCTTCACAGCAGTCAGTTAAAAAGAGGCTAGAAAAGGGAGCATTAAAGTTTGCCATGACCACGGAAGACTTTGAGTGGTTCTCTCTGACGCCAAGGAAGGTGCCTAGGAATTATCAAGTCGAGGCTTACATCGAAGCTTTGCAGCAGAATCTTGTTGTTGTCATAGATACTGGCCTAGGTATGTCCTTAGTGTAATCTGTTCAGCCATAGATGTGCAGAATTGCAAAGATTGTAGTTCGGAATTACGACAGAAATGGCCTGAACCCTCTTTCTGCACCGTTGGGGGGGGGGGTGGACATACTACAGGTTATTCCAAAAAAGTGGCCAACTTTTAAATTCGAATAAATCAGAAAATATTGTTTCACAACTTAATCAATGACATTTTCGGGTTCCCGAAAGTATTTTGATTTGTTCTTACTGCAATATCTAGATATCTAGATAAGTCTGTTTAGAAATTAGAGTAAGGTTGTGGTAGAGCCAAGAGTGACAATTGCTTTTGAGTGTGCCATGCAGAAATGGTTGCCATGCAGAAATACATACGACACCGGAAAGGAATTTCCAATTTGAACTTGGGCCTTCGCGTTGCTCGGCCTTGGTCAACTGGATGGAATATCTCACCACTGTAGTCCGGAGCAATTCCTTTGAAAAATGTTATTATGTTGACACAGACACATTGATCAATCCTGTTCTTTGTGAGGAGCCAATTTATAGCCTTGAATTCTGTGACCCCAATTTGTGCTGTGCTTTTCAAATTCAGGCAGAAACGAATGCATTCGTCGTGTGCTGTCTGGATTTTTTTGGACAGCCTCTTATTCAACCCTGGATAACATGAAGTGCATGCATAATCAAAATGTGGCTGAATAAGAGCATTTAAAAGCAACCTGCGAAGGGATTTATCAAGGTAGCTTTGCTTCCTGTACAGAAATTTTAGCTTGCCATATATTTTTCCAAGCATCTTAATTGATTCCCCAGAGAGATTTTCATCCAGAAGACATCCCAGATATTTGACCTTTGAATGTTGCTTAATCTTTATATCACCCCTCTTGATGTCCAACTTTTCCAGGTTCTTTGTTTTTTACCTACGCAATTATGAGTAACAATCTTTAGTGCTAAATGGCATGTTCCTGTCAGATGATGGGTGGAGATACCCCTACGATGGTGGAATTTGCGCCCTCAGTCATCATTACTTTCAAATCTCTCATGAATTTCAGAAAGCACTAACATTTTACGTGCTAAATCCAAATCTTGCTTCAAACATGTCACATGACAGGAGAAATATTCTGAAATTTGTCGAAACGAGGCTGTAAATTGAAAATATGTATTTACTTCAAACATGAAATCTTAATTCACAGGCAAGACACTTATAGCCTCGATGGTGATAGCGAGAATGAGGCTACTGAATCCCAATCACATGGCAGTGATGCTGGTTGACAGAATACCTTTAGTATTTCAACAAGGCCAAGCAATAATGAATGATACGAGTATCCGTGTTTGTTCAATGTGTAGCGAGAACCGTACTACTAAAAGAGTGAAGCAATTGCATGACGGGACATATGATGCACTCGTGATCACGGCAGGTGCTTTCTTGGAACTGATCAACAGAGAACAAGTTAAGGTATTACTTTTATGAGGTTATGTTTGGGCGAAAACATCCGCGAATAACAACTATAGAGTTTTTTCAGTGCATGATTTTGCGTTATCGAAATCTCACTTGACATCTTAATACAAGTGATTATTTTCTGAAACAGAATGTGCATGTTTGAAAAGATAAAGTGATTCTGTAGCCTTGAAAACAGTTTTCATACGTCCATGTAATCGTTGGGGATACAATTAGTTGAACATTTTACTCAGATTTTAAATTTTTTGAAGAGCTTGGCCACAATTCAATGCAAAAATTTCCCAATGAAAATAACATAAAAAGCCTGCGTAATGAAGAACGCAACATTGCCGCATATTAATTAAGCTTTTATGCTCCTAGAAGTGAAGAAATTTGTACAAGTCAGACTGCACCTATGAGAAAGATATTTTGAAAAACAAGAAATGGTAAATTCGATTAGCAAATGAAATAAATTTTACATTCATATAAAAGAAGTGTCTGCAAGCCACGAAATCACGACACTAAACAGCGAAATAGTGAGATAGGAAGACAGCGAAACGAAACAGAGAAACAGTGAAATGTAGAATTACCACTCGAAGCAAATACGCTGGCTGTTTTATAGTAGCCTGTTCTACTGCTGCAAAAAACTACTTTTACATTTGTTCCTGGAAAATGCTGCTGGCATTTATGAAAATGGACGTTTGATGGCATCAATAAGAGTCCCAGGGGATGAGCTGTCTTTAAAGGGAATAGACATAGCTATATCTCGTAGCTGCTATAAATAGGCTAGAGAAACGCCCACAAATCCTTTGTTTCTTTAGCTACACAATGAAACCGGATGCGTCTAAGTTGTCGAGTACAATAGATTATACTTTTGACCTGGCCCGGGCCAGCTTTTAACCATGTCGATTCCCTTGAAAGTGCATTGCATTAATCCGCAAGCAAAAGGGTAACATGCCATGCAGCTCATTTTATCACATTGTTTTTGTGATTTCATGCCAAGAAGAGTCAATAATTGCATAATTACTTTTTTGCCAAATTTCCGTTTCTTATATGCGGGATACTACTGTACTTCTTTGTTGTGCAGCTCAATTACTCATGGGGTTTGTTTTGGTGTAACAATGTAACCATTTTAGGATACAAGCTTGGGATACGTCAAAATTATGCAAGGTTTGAAAGAGAAGTCTTAATGGGTATGAATCTGATTGACCTTCAAGGAGCGCTGATACAACTAGTAATATAGTAATTGCGGAAAAAGTCGTGCTTCTCTGTTCTAAGCAAATATTTTGCGCTTTCCTTGAAACGCTTAATTATCGCCTTCAGAATACGATACATGAAATGCTCCAAGCTTATCTTTAAATGCATATTACTTTCCTCAGTTTATACTCATGTCTACTATAAACCCTTTTCACGTGCATAACCAGTAAATTAACCACAGATTTTTGAAGAAATTTTCAAGGCCTTGCTTTTTTTGGAGGTGGTGTAGCGTAATGTACCCTAGGGTAGGCGTAATGGTGCTTTCTTTTGAATACACTTTTTCAATTAACAGCGTCTTTCTGGAAATTATTGAAAATTTCTTCATACAAAGCTTTTGTCCATGCGCTCACATTTAGCACTGCTTTGATTTTATGGCGACAATCAATTTGAAAATTTATAAAGAATTTGACAGTGAAAATCGTTTGGGATGTAACTTTGCACCCTCCATCATCATTCAAGGTCACATTCCTTATGAATTTTCAAATTTGCTGTCCTCATAAAGATAATGTCGCTGATACAAATACCATGAACATTTGCAGCTAGCCTAAAATCTGAGTACTGAATGCCAATCTGGTGTCAGAAATTTCATACGAGGCAAGTTAAAGAAATGTTGAAAAATTTCAATACGAGACCGCTTAGTTGAAAAGGTGCATTGCACAACTTTACATCAAAAACAGTCCGGCAGACGTGAGTCAAACCTCACCGCTGAAACTTCATGACAGCCAGGTCATTTCTTTTTCTGTGATCCCAGCACTTCACGCTAAAAATTGCTACATCAGATTTTCTTTTTCTTAACCTTGTTCACATTTGCATTTCACTAGCAGGCAGTACAAGATATTTTGTTTTGATCAATAACCTGATGGCTTTGTAAAAGTCTTTCTACGAAGGCAACATGCTTGATACTAGTTTTCAAAATGCTTACTTGTTGGGTTTGCGGGAACGTTATTTATTCAACTACCGTTACTCGTGTAAATTATCAATTTGTAGGTAACTGACTTCTGTGTAATTGTCTTTGATGAGTGCCATCATGCCACTGGTGATCACGTCTACGCAAAAATACTTCGCCTGTTAGAGATGTGCCCTCAAAAGACACGACCCCGAGTCCTTGGCCTCACAGCGTCACCTTTCAGAGTCGAAAATCACGTCAAAGGGAAGAACCAGCTAGAGAAATTTCGAAAATGCTTTCTAAATGCCGCCTTTTTCTATCCTGACATTAAAAAACAGAAGAAGAATGCCCAACAAGTTACGATACCCCGTAGTAACGAGCAAGATAGATTCATTGGCGATGCACTGGCAATAGTTCGAGCAACTGTATCAATGATCAATATATTTGTGACTTCATTTTGCAATGATCAGATGACGAGAGAGGCAAACTTGTATCGACTGAAAGGACAAGTAAAAGCTCTGCGTGATGAATATCCAGAATCCGGCATGTTAGAGGTATGCTATTACTTTTACCGAATGGCCTATTTGTAACTGACATTACTCAAAAGGCACAATTATTCAACGATTATTTCATACTTCAGTGTACGAAGATTGATACAGGCAGTGAAATTCCAGAAAACATCCCAGTAACTTCCATTCAGATTAGCGACTTTGTTATCTATGACGAAAAGATACTACGAATCATTCGATCACTTAATCCCATCAAAGCATATGGCTGGGATGAAATACGTGTAAGAATCATAAAATCAAGTGATGCTGCATTAGCTGTTCCGCTAAAGATAATATTCATTAACTGCATGAGGAGTGGTGTATTTCCCCATACATGGAAGCATGCAAATGTTGTGCCTATTCACAAAAAGAGGGAGAAAAATTTGAAGGGACGCAATCGTCCAATTCTGCTTGTTCCAATCTTTGGGAAAATACTTGAAACACTCATCTATGATTCCCTATATTCACATATTGTTTCATCAGAGTTTCTTAACCCTAATCAATCAGGTTTTCGACTGCGTGACTCAACAGTCAACCAGTCAATCTCAGTAACACACACACGATATTCAAAGCATTTGATTGTAATCCCCCCCCCCCTCGATGTTCATTCTGTATATCTCGATATTTTGAAAGCCTTTGACAGGGTATGGCATGATGGTTTGATCCATAAACTGAAACGATGTTACGTCTCGGGATATCTTCTTTCTCTTGTCAAAAGTTTTCTAAAGGATAGAAAGCAGCGAACGGTTTTGAATGGGCAGAGTTCTTTTTGGGGAGATATTTCGGCAGCTGCCAATGGCATGAACCACGACTCGGAGTTGGTAATACAGTCGGCTCATGACTGAAGGATTTCATTTAATCCTGATCCGCAAAAACAAGCTGTGGAACTCATATTTTCAAGAAAAATATTAAAGCTAATCGTCCGGAAATTCTTTTTAACAACGCACCAGTGATGAAAGTGGATGAACATAACATTTAGGAATTATAATAGATTCTAAGTTGTCTTTTTCTGCTCATATCAAATCAGTTATCTCCAAATCAAGAGAGGGTATTGACTTGCTGAATATCTCTCGAAATATCTGCCCAGGCATACCCTGAACGAGTTATATGAGCTCTATGTGTGACCACATCTTGATTGCGGGAACGTTATTTACTATGATCCAGCAAAGGTAGGTGAATTCGATGGTAGCGTCATTTTACCGAGCTTGATGGAAAAATTAGAGTCCGCTCAGTATTCTGCTGCGGGAGCAATTATGGGAACATGGAGAGGAACACCATGAGAAAAGCTGTACACAGAACTTGGCTTGGAATTCGATGGAGCCGACGATGGAGCAGACACCTTACTTTGTTCTTCAAGATCATTAATAATCTAAGTCCTGTTTACACCAAGGATCCGATTTCATCACTTCAGCAGTCACATTACTCTCTTCGCAACCAGAATGTTATTGGGTGAATAAATGACCGAGCAAAAACAATTTAATCTGGCTTCTAGCCTCATTGCGCATCAGAATGGAATTAACTAGATCCTGAGCTTAGACTTGCACTGTCTGCTGCCGTTTTTAAGGAGAAGCTTTACCAATAATCAGACCCCCTGTAACATCTATATTTGTCATCCATGATCCAACAGCTTTATTCTATCTCATTTAACTTAGGATTGGTCTCAGTAAATTGAATGTCCACAAATTCAAGCACAATTTTAGGGATACCATAAGCCCAATGTGTCCTACAGACAATGGCATCGAGGATACGGAACACTTTTTGTTGCTTTGCCCCTCCCTTGAAGTACTACGTACAGATCTTCTCACTGGGGTTGTTGCTTTGCTTTGACCATTTGGATATACCAATCTTCAAAATAATGTGCTGATGCAGATTTTATTGTATCGTGATGACAATTTTCTTAATTTTTTAAACAAATATATACTCCTGCTAACTCTACAATTTATCCATAAATCTGATCGATTTAATTAGAAAATTTTGCACTACGTTACATGCCACACAACCATAACAACCATGTCCCATTTAAGTAAACTTGTTTTTCGTTTCTGGATTCTTTTTTCTATTCTTTATTTTGCTTTTCTTTTACTCGTATTTAATGTCTCTCTCAAATTGGATGCCACGTAGTATTTGCGATTATGTCTCAACTATCCATCCAGGCACTGTTTCGACTCGGAGAGGGGGGAGGGGGGACGCAGGGAATCATGCAGACGATGATAGAGCATTTCATGAAATAGGATAGGTAGCAACATTTTTCAACTATATCTTTCTGAAATGCATGCTAGTTTTTATATAAAATATCAAAAGCTAATACTCAATTTCTTGTATCTATGGAAAAGGCAACGGCCATGTTTTTCAACAAAATCTTTAAAAAGTGTACCATTTCGTATTTATTGCAGATATTCAGTCTGACGTGTCAAGTTATTCTTGGGACACTAAGTCAAACCAGACAGCCCGGGTAATTAACAACACTGACTGAAGGGAGAGCCCTTGACCACTTGCTGTTTCTTTACAAAAAGTAATCGGGATTTACGGAGGAAAGTTATTGGGAAAATAGGATCAAGGTCATAGCATGCAGGCCTTCAGGACCTTCTTAAGTTGAGGGTGCATCACTCTACTCTGTAAAAATCGTGTACACCTTTGGCAAGAACAATTTTGATTGAAGAAACAAAGTTCCTTAAAAATCCTATATGTTTTAAGAAATATTTAATGCCTTTGTAAAGTATGGTACTTTATTTGTAATAAGTAGTAAGATTATTGTTTTAAACCTGATCTTTTAAACATTTGCAGGACATTGTGAAAGAAGTCATCCTTCTTATTGATATCATTGAAATATGCAATCTCCTTGGTGTGAAGCATGCAGTCGGTGTCCTTAGTGATATGCCAATACTTTCACGTAACCTGAATTCCCTTCATCGCAAACATATCGGGTTTGCCGAAAATGTGGCACCAAGGCTGATGAAACTGGAAGAGCTTCTTAGAGGCAGCACGAGTGACACGAGAGCTATTGTCTTCGTCCAGACACAAAACACGGCGCAACGACTGTTTGAGCATCTTGGTAAGACCTTCCCAAATCTGCATCCAAAAATTGTTTTAGGCCATGGAGGATATCATGGTATGTCTTGGCATGAGGAGCAAAAGCCAGCCATAAAGGATTTCAGACAAGGGAAGGCGAATCTACTCGTTGCGACGTCGGTGCTTGAGGAGGGCCTTGATGTCAGTGAATGTGATTTAGTCGTACGATATTCAGGTAAATTTCTAGCCTTATATTATCAGAGAGAATAAATTGGACATGTTTGGGTATTGGGATCATTGGTGCGTGACTTTGCTGCAAATAAGTGAACAAAAGCCTTGTAGCATTGCTGATACAGTTAAATATGATGATGATCGACTACTCGTTAGGCTTATTCTAGAGAAGTATAAAGATCACCCCACTGTTCTTGCCATAAGAGAAGGTAGTGATACTTTAAAATTCTTTCTCATTTCATGAGGTGCAACTTCATGAGGTCTGGGCTTTACTGAGAGACCTGGACAGAAATAAATCTACTGGCGAAGATCAAATTCCGCCAAAACTAGTGCATCTGGCTGCAGATGACTTTACTGCTCCCTTAACCTTTGCAATAAACAGCAGCTTACAAAACCAGAGGTTTCCAGATAAAGGAAAGCGTGCAGCAGTATGCCCTTTAGATAGGGGTGAAGCAAATCGCACAGCTGAGAAAAATTTTCGTCCTGTCAGTGTTCTAAATACGTTCTCTAAAATCTATGAAAGAGTGATGAAGCAGCAATTATTTGTCTATCTTGATACTACGCTCTCGGTTTTCATAGGCGCATATAGAAGAGCATACGGCACGCAGCACGTTTTGATAAGACTCCTCGAAGACTGGAAGACCAAACTTGACAATGATTATATTGCAAGTGCTCTATCGATGGACTTATCACAAGCATTTGATTGCATCCCACACGATCTGCTGATTGCGAAGCTGAATGCGTACGATATGGATGAAAATGCCTTGGTACTAATCTATTCATATCTTAAGCCTCATAAGCAATCCGTGAGGATAAACACTACATGCAGTTCCTTTCAAACTATTTTATCTGGGGACCCCAAGGCTCGGTGCTAGGCCTTATTCTTTTAATTTATATATAACTGATATTTTTCTGTTTATTAAACAAGCAACGCTATATAATTATGCCGACGACAGCACGCTTGCTTGTTTCTCTAGGACTCTACCAGATTTGGTGCGAGCCTTGGAGGCAAAAGCAGGCGTTGCACTAGATTGGTTAAAGGAAAACCATATGATTGCAAATCATTCAAAGTTTCATGTACTGTTAATTGAAAAAAACCAAACAACTCATTCATTTAATCTTATTTAAGCACAAAATCCATTCAGTTGAATACGATACCAAAAGAAAATAGAATAAATTACAATTAAAAGTTTACAATATAAGCTCAAGCTATGTTACACCCTTTCCCGCCCCCCGTGTACTGATCTTCCATGGATTCGTGCAAACCTATTTTATATCAGCTCAAAAGATGAGATTTCAGATCTTTTTTGAATCGAACAACGGATTCGGTGTCTCTGATGAGCTGTGGGATACTATTCCAGGCTTTTGGACCAGTGTACAAAAAACTTTTTTTCGTATGTTCTAATTTTAGTTTTTGCACATGGAGATCCTTCATGTTCCTTGTGTTATATTTTGATAAGGCAGACCTCTCTATGAACTTATTTTGTAGGCTTTCAGGACAAAGCTGATTGACAATCTTGAAACTCATGACCGCTCAGTCAAATGTCATTAGTTGATTTACATTAAGGATGTTCTTATTGTAATCGTCTTTTATCTTGGAAGATTCTATCAGATCGAAAGCTCTGTCCTGATATCTTTGTAGAGTGCTAAGCTTAGTACTGGAGAGGGCGCCCCAGACCACGTTTGCATACCTTAGATGGCTCTCAACAAGTGCTTGATACACATTAAGCAACTGAGGTTGTGGTAAGATGTTTTTCAGTTTCCTGAGAGATGCCAGGCCACCCGCTACTTTCCCTTTGACAGATTTGTACTGTTCATTCCAGCTTAGCTTGTCGTCAACAGTAAGTCCTAAGTACTTCGTTTTATGAACCTGCTTTATTCTAATATTATCCAGATAAAACGGTTGTAGCTCTGGTAGTTTGCTTTGCCTTCGAGGGTGGTCAATAACCATGAACTCGGTTTTCTCGGGGTGTATGCTTAGCTTATTAATTCTCATCCACTCAGAAATGGTTTTCAGTTCTGCCTGGAAGTTGCTCGCCACATCACTAAGTTCGTTGGACGAGAATGAAACTTCCGTATCATCTGCATAGAGATTAGCCCTGGAGAACTTTAGGCAAGATTCAAAGTCATTAAGGTACAGGATGAATAATAATGGGCCTAGACAGGATCCCTGCGGTATCCCACATGTGACTTGTTGGGAACTCGACTTGTTACCGTTTAATGTACAATATTGTTGACGGCAACTAAGATAAGATCTGAACCATTCTAGCTCAATACCATCAATTCCATATACTTTCAGCTTTCTGATAAGTATTTCATGATCTACTGTATCAAAAGCTTTCTTGAGGTCGAGAAACAGCGCAAAGTTGACATCGTTTTTGTCTATATTCTCATACCAGTAATCTGAAACACTTATCAGAGAGGTGATGGTTGAATGCAGTTTACGATAGGCAAATTGACTCATTGTCAGTTTCCTGTTAGAAAGAAGGAAATCGGATAACTGGTCATGCACAATCTTTTCAAATAATTTTGCAAAAACTGAGAGAACAGAAATTGGCCTGTAACTATTTTTCTCATTTCGAGCTCCAGTTTTGAAAATTGGTGTTATTTTTGCAAGTTTCCAAACGTTTGGAACGATTCCCTTAGCCAAAGAAGCGTTGAATATCATCGCCAAAGGCTTGGCAATAAATGTCGCAGCGTCCTTGACAAGATTCGTTGGGACACCATCAGGACCGGGTGCCTTGCCACTCTTTAGCATCTTCAAGGACCTAAGCATTGATTCCTCGCTCATCAGTTTGAACGAAAATTTTTGGTCAGAATCAGTGGGGTGCAGATACTTAATCGGATCATCGTCAGGCTTGACCTCTAGTTTACTTGCAAGTTTTGGGCCTATATTGACGAAGTGTTCGTTAAGCTTTTCTGCTATCTGGTTTTGCCCCTTTACGATCGTGTCCCCATCTTTTAGTTCAGAAATTGTTGTGGTACCCGAGGTCTTGTGTAGAATTTTATCAATAGTTTTCCACATTTTTTTCGGGTCATTTTTGTTTTTGGTGACAAGTTCCTGGTAATACTTCGTAACTGAAAGACGAATGTTATTTGTTACCTTATTGCGGAGAATCTTATATTTCGGCCATAGGTTTGGGTCTTTCGAAGCCAATTTTTTCATTCTGTCACGTTCTTCCATTCCCCTTTTAATATCAGAGGTAATCCACGGAGCGTACTCGTTTCTTACCTTCCTTTTTTTAAGAGGGGCATGAAAATTCAGTAGATGCTCAAAGATTTCATAAAATGTCCTGGCCATCTCGCTTGGATTGTCACTCTTTGATTCTAAGGTAGAAGTGGTGAGAGAATAACCAGTGAGAGACTACCAGTGGTGAGAGAATAACCAGTGAGAGACTATACCAGTGGTGAGAGAATAAGTATTAAAGGAAAAACCATCAAGTCTTAAGATTCAGTCAAACTTTTCGGAATTCAACTAGACTATAAATTAAACTTTGATCCGCAAATTTCAGTACTTTGTAGAAAAGCTGCAACTCAACTTAATGTCCTATGGAGGCTTCGAGCTTACATTGGTTTTGGTGCGAGAAAAGTCCTTATTCAGAGCTTTCTTTAGTCCATTTTCAATTACTGTCCTTTGGTATGGTATTTTTGTTCAGCAAAATCAATGCATAAGATTGAGAAGGTACAAGAACATGCACTTGGGTTCCTTCATGATAGTCATGCCAGTTCATATAACGACCTTCTACTGAAATCACAGCGATGTACCATGCATGTTCACCGACTTAGAGCTATCTCCATAGAAATTTTTAAGACTCTAAATGGTCTGAATCCATCCTTCATGAAAGATATTTTCCAAGCTAGATCCTCTAATTATTCATCGCGTAATCCTAATAACCTTGCTCATTACAGACCAAATCAGGTTACTTTCGGTATTCACAGTCTCAAGCTCTTAGGACCGCAGATTTGGAATTGCTTACCAAATGAGTTGAAATCTGCTGAAAGCCTTAATATTTTCAAAAGACTGATAGCACAATGGGATGGTACCATGTGCAACTACAATGCCTGTCGTTTTACTGTAAATAATGTACAAAGCGTTTAAAAAAATGTTTACTTGTTTTATGTTGATTAAGGTATTCGTCGATTTTGCTTTGTTTACGTGTACATCTGTACGTAGCAGACTAAATTATAATCAATCGATGTAAAATAATGATACAACAGCAACAGCAACAACATTTCATGTGAACTCCAAACTTTTGCTGCTTAGATCGTTATCCAAAACGATCGCTCTTTCGTGTATGTAATTTCCACAGGCGAAAATCGTGCTAAGGTCTGTAAAATTGCACGTCTAAGGCTCAAGGCTACAAGAAAGAAATCATTAATGAAGATATTGTATAGCACGGGTTCAAGAACTGACCCTTGTGGAGCTCCCACATGTATTTTTACGTGGAGAACTTCTGATGGAACCAATCTTTACCTTCGATAAATGTTGTTGTGACAATCATACAATAGGCAAAGGATGTCGACACTAAATCCATACGCTGGCAAATTTGCAATCAGGAGTTCATAAGGCAGACCTTAGATATGTCTTAGATAGGTCTTATATAAGTCCATCAGGATGGTTATCAAATGTTATGTGATCCTATCTAATTTTCAGGCCCAAATACTTTGATCAACTTCATTCAGAGTCGCGGTCGGGCGAGGAAAGATGGCAGTCAGTTCTTTGTCTTTATTGACCAATCACAGCTCAAGTCAGTGCAAGACCTTGAGAGCCAAGAACATGTACTGAAGACTATCATTAACGTTGAAGGCTCGAAGGATTGTTTGCCGTCTGTGAGATCAAAAAGAATCAAACAGCAGTTGGAAAGCAGCATTCCTGACGGAGTAGGAAGGCAGGATAATTTTGCAAGTAGACAGATCAGTAAAGGTAATACATCAAGTCCTCCTATTTCTATTTTTCTATTTTACCTTTTTTATCTATGGTAGCCCCTCAGTCAAGGACTGATTTACAGGGGGCCATGCTAAAATATACAAAAAAAATATTCAATGAAATTAACGTAATAAAATAAAACTAATCGACAACAGAATTACAATCGTTAAAAGAAATTAGTTAAAAAACGAAAAGGGAGGTTTCGTTGATTCTTAGAGAACAAATGATCATTAAATTCTTTCAGTTTGGCTTTCATAAAATCTTTCAGTTGACGTATTTTTAGTCTTTTTAGGAAAGCCATTCCAAAGTTTCACACCCTGGTAAGAGAAGCATTTCTGTCCTGTGGTCGTTCTTAGAAAAGGGACTCTTAGGTAATAATCCGAATTTCTGAGAGACCGTGTTGTAGAGACGTTGACTTTGGTAAACATGTCACTCATATAGAACGGTGCATCACCATTCAGGGATTTGTAAACAATCCTAGCAGATTCAAAATCAATTATTTCTCTTACTGTGGACCATCCATGTGCGCGATTGACTGGGAGTGGCGTTTTCTCTGTGGTTGTTTTGAATCAGAATCTTTTGTAATCAGTCCAGAGCGTGGATCAAGGCACTGGAATTGTGATTCATCAAGAGTGATAATGTGAGAATTCAAGAAGCTAAACACTGTTCTATATTAGGATGTTGTGGCTTAGTTGTCATATACCAAACTATCAGGAAAAAGTTCCCACGTTTCAAAATTCATAGCATCAAGGGTATTGGATGGATTGGAATGAATCAATATTTTGATGACTCAACCTCGTTCCCCAGGGTGTTCTTACATAAACTGAGACACTAACAACAAACACTTTGAGGACCTTAGATCAACCTTTTTGAATGTATTTGAAGAATAATCTGGGGTTGGCAAGTGTGTTTAATGTGAAGATAAGCTCGGTTTATTTAGAGCGAAAATGGGCCTAAGTTGCAAATTCGAGAAACTTTCACCGCAGCTTCGAAAGTGAAATGGCTCGTTACTCTCCGAAGTTCGGAGATATGTAGCCAATAAATTGTGAGATCTTAATAATAAATTGTGAGATCTAAATACAAATCGATGAACAATTATGGCAATACACCTAGGAAAATGTTGAATTGACTATATTTACCATATCTGCCCGAAGAGCAACACTTTTTTCAAGGTAACTTACTTTACTTCGAAGTCTCTCCCTGTAATAAATCCAAAGTCATTCAATATGTTATTCATTTAATGACCATCTATCATTTATGTGTCGACAGGGGGTTGATATGTCCTTGTTTCATCAAATTTAACACCATTCCTGGATCAGTAACTGTATTTTTAAATGAAAGTCAATCCTGAACAGTCAAATTTGGGAGAGTTGTTTAGTAGCATGTATTATATTGAAATATTTTTTCGTATCTTCAGAACACAACCTGACATTGCAAATCATGATTGCTTGAAAGCTGAAACATGAATGAAATGAGAGTAAAAAGATCTTCTTCATCCGACTTCATGTTCACGCGAGAAAATAAAACACCCTACGTAGTTCACTTTACCCCGCCTTATCCTAATATTACAAGGCCGTAGAGTTCCGTGCATGGAAATATTCTAGGACGAAAAATTGAGCCTATTTTTACAAACTTGCTTTTATCATTCTGGCCTAATTAGCAGTTGACTTTTAGATTTGATTCGACACTAAATAAAACCCTTGTATTTGTTTTTTTTTATTCATATAAAATTTTACAATAAATCTTACATTAAACTATACGTTTCTAATTACTATACAATACTACAGGGACGATACCATGGGGAGCGAAATACAATGACTACCCCATGGCCAATATAAAAGCACATGCAATGTTAAACTAAAATACAACAATACAATGAATGATTTAATGTCAATGGATACTATACTAAACTAAACTATATTCCGTCCCACATTAGATGTAAGTTCAGGGTTGGAATAGTCTAACAAGGACAACTCATTACATGTAATGAGTTTTATTTTGATGGAATGTCTAATGTAAATCAAATGTCAGACATCTAATGTGAGGCGGAATTTACAAGGCATCCGAAACATTTACTCTAACGGATGTGGTGGTTGCGTTGTACATAACTGGAGTTTGCAAGATCTTAGTCAAAACGACCAGTTTCGTGAATGAACCGTAAAGTCAATTGGAGTATATTTCTGTTCAATTCATAAGATAGATCTTGATCACCATATAATAAAAGCTGTGTCAAAGCATCATTTGAAAGATCGGTGACTTGCACAAATGGTCGCAATAATTCAACAATTTCATCGAGAAGATCTCGTCGTTGCACATCAAAAGAAGGGCAGAACAACAAAAAGTGTTCCGTGTCCTCAATGCCATCGTTTGTTGGGCACATGGGGTTTATTGTATCTTTAAAATTATGCTTGAATTTGTGGAAATTTAACTTGCTGAGACCAACCCTAAGTTGAGTAAGATGGGATAATCCTTTTGGATCATGAATTCCATAAACAGATTTTGCAGGGGGGCGGATTATTGACAAGAGTTTTTTCTTAAAAACAGCAATAGAAGGTACAAGTCTCAGTTCAGGTTCAAGCTTATTCCATTCGGATAAACAATTAGGATAAAAGGTTGACTTGAATTTTTCTGTCCTTGCATGCAAGCGCCCAATAACATCCTGGTTGCGAAGACAGTACTGCGACTGGTGAAGAGGGGGGATTGGATCTACTGTATATTCAGGGCTAAGATTGTTTACAAACTTGTAGAACAAGGTAAGGCGTCTACTCCACCTCCTGGAACTTAATGACTCCCAACCAAGCTCAGTGTACAACTTCTCACGAGATGTTCCTCTCCATGTTCCGGTTACAGCCAAAGCAGCAGAATACTGAACAGACTCTAGCTTTTCCATTAGATTTGGTAAAAGGATATTTTGACTAAAGTCTGACATTTTAGCAGGAATATGATAAATAACATCACCATAGTCAAGATGTGGTCGAACATAAAGCTTATACAATTCATTTAGGGTGTGCCTGGGCAGATATTGGGCGAGATATTTCAGCAAACCAATGCCCTTTCTGGTTTTAGAAATAGCTGATTTGATATGAGCTGAGAAAGATAGCTTTGAGTCCAGGATAACTCCTAAATGTTTATGTTCATTTACTTTTTTCACAGGTATGTTGTTAAAAAGGATCGCTGGATGATCAACTTCAATTTTCTTCCTTGAAAATGTCAATTCAACGGCTTGCTTTTGCGGATCAGGATTAAATGACATTCTCCAAGCGTGAGCCCAATGACTTATCAAGTCCAAGTCATGGTTCATGTCACTGGCAGCTGTATTCGAATCTTCTACCACTGTGAAGAGTGATGTATCATCAGCAAATAGCTTAACATTGCACTTAAGTCCTACAGCTAGATGATTTATATACACAAGAAAAAACAAGGGTCCTAGAATAGAGCCCTGGGGCACCCCTGCCGAAATATCTCCCCAATTAGAACTCTGCCCATTCAGTACGGTCCTCTGCTTTCGATCCTTGAGAGAGCTTTGAATTAAAAAAAGAAGTTGTCCTGAGACACCACATTGTTTTAACTTGTGAACAAGACCATCGTGCCAAACCCTATCAAATGCCTTGGAAATGTCAAGGTACACTGAGCGAACATCAAGCGGATGATTACAGTCGAAAGCTTTAAAAATAGTGTGTGATATCGAGAGTAACTGGTTGATTGTTGAGTCTCCTGAGCGAAAACCTGATTGATTCGGGTTGAGTAGTTCATGTGTTGCAAGATGTGAGTAAAGAGAATCGTATATGAGTTTTTCAAGTATTTTCCCAAAAATTGGTAAAAGAGAAATAGGACGGTAATTCGCCTTGACATTTTTTTCATTTTTCTTATGAACCGGCACTACATTTGCATATTTCCATATTTCAGGAAATATACCACGCCTCAAACAATTTATGAAAATTGTTTTTAAGTGGAAGAACCAATGCATCATCACTCAACTTTATCATCCTCACAGATATTTCATCCCAGCCATGTGCCTTATTAGGATTGAGTGATCGTATGATATTCAGTATCTTCTCCTCGGAGATAACAAAATCAGTTATCAAGTTCGTAGTGACTGGAGCATCTTGTGGAATTTCACTGCCTGTGTCAATGGTCGTGCACTGAAGTATGAAATAATCATTAAAGATCTGTGCCTTTTCCGCAAAATCCGTTACAAACAGCCCGTTCTCTAGAAGAGGTGGTATCATGGGAATCTTAGCTTTGTTTAAAACAGTGTTTATTAAAGACCAATAGCTTTTGCTACTGGTCCCAGGATTAGCCAAGGTTTTCCCAGCCTTAAAGAAGTAATTCCGCTTAGCTTCCTCAATCAGCCTTGCTCCTTCAGATATCATATTTTGTATACCTTCGAGCTTGTCGTCTGGCCGGCCACTCCTTACGAAACTTTTATATGCACGATTTTTTCTCCTAAGGAAGTTTTTGACGGCTTGCGTTATCCAAGGTGCTTGGCAAGGTCTAATTGTTTTAACTTTATTAGGAATAAAATTAGAATAAGTGTTCAAAAGAACTTCATTGAGCAGCTTTACCTGTTCATTAGGGCATGTCATGTGGTCAAGATGTTCGTGCCAAGCAAACATTTTAATGCTTTTCCTAATAGCTACAAAGTCGGCCTTATCGTAGTACCAAATCTTACGGGTGTATGGAGGTAATGCTATGTTGGAGACAGATGGTTTACCGAAAACAATTTGATGGTGACACTGCTCATGTAGTGACGAATGAACACCAGACTAAATAATGAGGTTAGGTTGATCAGTAAATATCAAATCAATACAGGATTTGGAATCACCTATCAAATGGGTTGGTTCTGATATCAACTGATGAAGACCATTGTCAGAAACTAGTGGCTCAAATAGTTTACCTTCATTATTTTCGATATCATTTTCCCACCACTGAGTTGACCTACAGTTGAAATCACCAGTAATGATGACGCAGAATGGGTTTTCAGCATGCATTTTAGATAACATCAACTCAAAGTTTATTGTAAAGTTATCGAACTCCTCCGGGCTCTGACTTGGACTTCTGTAAATTACAGCAAAGAAGTACTTTTTCCTGTTTAATTGAATTTCATACACAATACATTTGGGAAGAGTCGCTAGGTTAGGACGATTTTTTGATGGAAGGGAATCTTTGATGTATAGCCCAACACCACCCCTTTTCAATTTTGAGGATGGTTGTCATTGCACGAGCGAAGCGAGGGCTTACTATTAGGAAGCAGCCGAGTTTCGTTCCTGGTCCACGCATATTCTATTGTTATGCATTGTTATTTTCCGCTGGTCAATAGGTCTGCATCAATAATTTGCATAATGTAACTAAAGAAATCACATTGTTCTCACATCATTTCAGTGAACTGTTTATTGTGTTTTTAGTTGTTCCTTGTTTGAAAGGAAATGAAATACAGCCATCAGCGGTATTTTAGGTATTTTGTTGACATACAATTGCTTTCAACTTCAAATAGGTCGTCCTTTTATGATTTAATCAACTGCAGTATAGAATTAAACTTGGTTTGTTGTTTGATTTTAATCAGTGTCTGGAAACGAACTGAAATAAAAGGTTGTTTACGTGGGTTCTTGAGTTAGGCCTAATGAAATGGTCAGCAAGGATCTGTCACGCATTCAAAATAGCGTGCACAAGCTTTTTGAAACTGGAAGGATTTAGGATTTTTACGCACTTTTTGCGGATTTTTCTTGAAGAGAAAGGCATCTTCGTCAACAAAATACGAAATTTTCTCTGGCAAGACACCAATTGGTTGCGAGCACCCAAGGGCTTCGAGGGGCACATCGCTAACTTTAAACAGGTTCCTCGAAATCATGTGGAGTCGATAATTGGGCAAAGTTAAAGATTTCACGGAGTATGACAGAAGTTACTGTAAGTCACAAGAAGGGGGGGGGGCAACAAGCCGATACATGGATGCTTTTATTAGAAACTATGGATTTCACATTTTGCCGAGTAATATGATACATGAGCAAGTGAGACTAAAGTAACAACTTTGTACAACTTTGTTTTCTAAAGTAAAACATGCCAGAGTTTCTTAATTTTTTGGCGATATGACAGTCTGAGTTTTTTATCAGCGGTTTCTTATAAAAAGTCCCAAAATTGTGTAATCTCAGTCCACTATTTTAAAACATGATTCTTGTTTCTCCCCAATAAAGGATTTCTCGTCAGGAAGAAAAACCACGTCAGTTTCTGCATACACTTTTTTTTATAAGAAACTTGGATCAGGCCATAGTACTAAAAGTTTGTTAATTTAACATGAAATTTTGTCCATTTTAGTTCTAAAAGTTTCTTAATTCGTTTCTTATTTTTTGAATGCATGAATTGTCAATGTGGTCGCTAACACTGCTGCAGATATGTTTCTTGATATTCAAAACATCATATATAGGAAAAAACAGTGTTCTGTTATGTTGAAAATACAAATGGTTTGATAATATTGCCCAATGATAAAGGTTCAACGATCTATTTGCTATAATCTTAGTACTAGTTTCTTACAAACCAGTTTCTTATAAAAAAACGTGTATCTCATTTTTGGTCAATTTTCCGAACCAGTGAAGCACGTCTCTTAAGAACGGGGCACGTGCACTTACTAACGATTTGTTACTTCTAGTTGATAAAAGTATAGCCATTTAGTGCCAGATTATCTTTATCAACGGTGCTATCAAGGTGGGTTTCTACAATGCCAATTAGGTCATAATTATACACCGAGTTGTAAGCCTCTATGAGAGAGACTCGTAAAAAATCATGCGCTGTAATACTGTTTAGATTCCAGGTACAAAAATCAAGTGTTTCAGGGCCTGGGTTCGTTTCTACATCACCACTCAGCAAAAGTGTCCTAAAGACCAACCATTGCGTATGAAGTGTGAAGCATGTTATACACCCAATGTAACAATAAGCGTACAGGAAAAGATAGTGCCTCACAGCTACATGCTTATACCGAACAAGAGCAATGATACCGATAGGGATTCGCTTGACAAGTTCGAGGGTCGTGTAAAGAACCGACTTCGCAAAGTGATGCACGCGGGCGAACAAAGGCAAGAAACTTGACTGTGTTGTCACAGAGTGTACTGTAAGAAACTGTATTGTTAGTGTAAAGGGCAGAGCAAGGATTGAAATTGCGATGAAACAATAACAAAACTAAAATAACTTGAGGATTTGGAGAAGAATTGAAAAAAGCTTGACATTTTTCCTAAGTTGGGACGATTTTTGCATGTAAACACGGAAACACCCAATTGTTGCTCGCCACTGACTGATTTCAACCGGCATCATCGTGCTGAAATCCTCTAGCTGTTCCTAAGGGACAATGCGGCACAATGCAACCACCATACCAAAACGGGGGAAATGAAAATGACGAAATATAAAATAAACAAAAATACGCATTATTGCTAATATCACTGAAGTAAATACTAGCTTTAACACAATACTTAGAAAACTGAACTTGTGCAACAGACGAAACAAAGAAAAATATCTCCACGACATCAAAAACAAAACCAGACAACAATAATACGAAGAAAGAAAGTTCGGTATCTCCGGTCATTGTGGTGGGTTTGCTAGTGGGATTTCAAAGTGGTATTTTTCAAAGAAAGTTGGAATGCTCAAGAGGCGTGTAATTATACGGTAAAACCCTAGAGATTGATAGATATATCTTAAACGGTAAGTTTTCTTGGCAGACATCGATTCGGGTTTTCTCGAATTGAAAACATAAAGTGAATTGTCTGCGGACACCAGATTGGTCTTTTTCTTATTGTCATTATTTCGGGAGCTATCGAGGGAATTCGTAACAAGTGAAAATACATGCTAGCTAACACAAAACGCCTTAAACACATGCAAACACATAAGGCTGTTTACCCAAATCAGTGAATATAGGGAATTTGTAAAGCAACACCATATGGGCTATAGGAAACCTCCGAAACAAAATAAGACCCACGCACAACACACCGAGCCCCCAAGCCGAATCCCCCCGACACACCGAGACCCCAAGCAACAGCCCCGATCCCTAAGCGCAGCATACTGAACGTCATCAATTTGCCACACGCAGGGACCGAAACCGCCACCCGACGCCCCGAAACACCAGGACGAAACAAACCAGGAAAACCCGATGCACTGCACATGAGTCCCACCCTCAATTCAGACCTTGCCTTTTTCATAAAAATGGGAAATATATCCTGCACTAGAGATTTTCTGATGTGACTTAATTTTGCACGAAATTTTCAAGCAACTTTTGAGACTTGGGTAAACAAGTTGGTTAAGTCTTAAACTGGGAATCTAAATATATTTAATATGCTCAAATAATTCTGTCTCAGTTGAGAAGTAGCGATACTCATCATTCAATTTCAAACATAATCTGCAGTTTATATCAGCAAAGGCAAAGCATCCATTATCATTTTCCAACAAGCCATTTGCTTTCTGCAGCAGCTTAACCCTTTTATGCGTCAAGTCAAGTCGTATTTTGACCTTTTTGGAGGCTTTCCTTGCTTTGTACACTTGCGTCCGGTGACGCCATGTCGCGAAACGAACAATTATTTGACGGTATCTTTTACCTGTGTCAGGGTCAGTTATCACAGAGCCAATACGGTGCGCTCGGTCTATGGACATGTCGGGGATATCCAGCTTGAGATCGTCTTTCAAAATACTTTGCACCTTCTGGAAGCATTCTGGGCCTGACTCTCCGTCGCTTCCCTCGCTCAACTCAACACCATTAATGCGTAAACACAGCCGCCTGTGATATTGCTCGTTATCATCAGATCTCAACTCAAGTTGCTCAAATCTTTCATTTACTGCGTCAATATCCAAGTTATATTCAGTTGCTCTTTTCTCCAGACTCTCGATACGCTGCTCGTACTTTTCCATCAAAACAATTTTAGCCTCCAGCATCTCAATCTTCAACCTCTGTTGATCAATAACGTTCTTTAAATCATTTATATCGTCTTTGGTTGCTAGACTAGCCAATTTGCTGTCGAGAATTTCTGAAATAGCCGTAATCATTTTATTGTGAGAATACTCTACTGGTTCCTTTGTCTCATCGGAAGGGCCTGCACGCTCTTCGGCATGGCCTGGTTCTTTCTCTTTTGACTGCGCTTTCCTTGGCATTTTCACAGCTTGTCACGTTGATATTTCAATAAATCTTTCCAATATCACGAAAGGACCATCACTATGACATTCCTATATGTTTTATGAAGTTATTCAAGCGCCACTGCCCCACAAAGAAACGACGCTTCTCACAGCTTTGTGAGACACGTCATCCTTCCGCCATGACAGGTCGCAAAAAAAAAACTTAATTGTGCTTGTATTTGTCGTAACCAACTAATGAAAACACTTGCTCTTCTTTTAGATGACGGAAAGAAAACTATGGTTCTCCAATTCTTCGTACGAATGGGTCACGAAGATGAAGCAATCTGTTCAGAATTTCTAGTGAATGAAATTGAAGAGAGTGCTGGTGTTTTTATCGTCCAAAGATTCATCGAGGTTGATAAAAATGCAGAAATTGCATCTGGAGTAGCAGGAATATTTTCAAGCAATGACAAATCTTATCTACTCAGCGTCAAAAGTGACATGGATGATTTGGAACTTGCCTTTGAGCATTTCTGCAAGTCGTGGAACTTCACATTTGAAACATCTACGATATCATATGCATGGTGCAGACGTGAAATAAGATCTTCCCTGGCCGATGCTCAGCCAACATGGGAGCCCTTAATTGTGCAGTTCGGAAAGTTTACAAGCAGACAGACTTTCGAGAGTGAGAAAACTGTATGCAAGAGTAGTGACGATGCATTGATTCTCAATTTAGATGGAGGTCCAATTGTTCCAGAATTTTTTTTATGCTCAGTAGAATTCAACCCAGCAAAATCAATCATGCTGTATTTTATGTGGGAGAGAAAAAATCTGACGCTTGAAATTCCGTTAACAGAGATCAATAACTTTGCGCTGCTTTCATTTGAGGCAAACAATCCATGTCTCTACATTCCATTACGATCCTCGCCAGTCGTATGCATTGCTGAACCTCAATGGACACGTACATGCGATACACGAATCCTAGCTGATTTGCCTCCAGAATGCTCCGTTGTTGCCATAACGTTTGAGCCAAGTTCGTGGTCAACTCTTTGTAAAACTTTGTCTTGCCCAGAAATGATGCCCGCTAACGTTTTCAATACACATGTCATACAAGAAAATTTGGCCACTCCAAACAATATCAACGATCGCACTGTTCAGTGTCTCGAATCGCCATTGCAAAGTAGGCCAGATGGAAACCTGCAAAAATGCTTGTGGGTTATTAACGCGTTGAAAGCAAGGAGAGACATATGTGTGCCTAATGGAGACATATTGTTTTTGTTGGAGAAACTGGAGACAGCATATGTACAAGGCAATACAGGTCAGTACAAGTCGAATCAGTGACTCTTATCAACAAATATGCATTAAAAACACAAATTTGATATTCATCAAGGTTCATTCATACCTACCTTTAAAGTTTCTTTTGGTTCTATTCAAATAATTGGATCTATAGCAGCTATGAAATCAATTCGAATATTCATAAAGAATTAATAGGTTTATGTAGAAAAATATCGCATTCAGACTGACACAGTTAAACCAGCCTTAACTAAACCAGGTTAAATTTCAGCCAATCAAATGTACTTGATTTGTTCGATTGTCTAATCAGAGCCCTCCATTCCATAACGTGGTTTAGTTTAAACTGGTTTTACTTGCAAGTGTGAATTTGGAAATAGTAACTGATGTGGTACTGAAATGTTTAATGTTTGCACTATGCTTCAAATCAAGGGAGCTACCAACGATCAAGGACATTTTCTAATGAAGGCTATCGCAAAGAGAGGATCTACCAAGTGGTTAAAAAAACGTCCGGTGATTGAAAGGCTACTGCTCTCTGAATGTACAAACAATGATATTTTGAAATATCTGATAATAGCTAACATGCTCAATTGTTTTCATATATTTCCCCTGTTGAAGTCAGTCAATCCATTCAGATATTACAAAGAATTTTCTGGTGAAAATCCCTTCGAGAACCTCAAAAAGGTGTTGACATGAAAGCACTTTTCCCAAGCTGCAGCAAATGCTAGCCTAATGCTAGGTTGAAAGAATCTTCCCAGTTATGAATAACATGTTTTGGAGGACTCCATAATCCCAAGAGGACCAAGTACATGAATGCGTGTATGAATCATCATTGTTAGGAAGGAAACAAGCAAAATTTTGCTTGTGTTCATCGGTTTCTGCAGATTGTTGAGAGGGCTTTCTGCAGAAAATTCCTCCTATCCATTCATTTTTTCATTCATTCATTCATTTCATTTTATATTCTTTATACACGGTAACCCCGTCGGCAAAGGCCGCTTTTCAGGGGGCCGTGACAAAAACTTAAATTCTAAAATTTACAAGTAAAATATATGAACAAACGAAACTAAACAATCTAATTACAAAGTTATAGCAAAATTAAAATCAATATTTACATAATTTTCATATCGTGAGTGGCACGACACAATCAGACCGGACCAGAGCAAACCATGTGATGGACTAGTCAGTTGAAGCCAGATAAATTACTGCACCTAACTCTGCATATCAGGAATAAAGCAAGATCATTTTCTCGCATTTTCTGAGGTCGCATTAGATGCTTTAGCCCGTTCACAGATAACGCAGTTATAACATTTCGTTCCTTGGGCAAGAGTTAGAGCATCCAAAACAACAAAATAACAAGTTCCCGAGTTAAATTACAGCGTTGTTTAAGCAAAACTAACCAACCACGATTTAGCCAGGTAATCATGTGACGATTACTTTCACGCCAAATACTTAGCCAGAACACAGGCCGCTTTGCAAAAGGCGACGTGTGTTTGGGTGTCTTTTTATCGTTATGATGACTCTATCATTCAAGGAGAAGTATTTTTTCAAAAACTTTTGTTGTGTACTTTTGGTATAGATCGGACATAAACTTCAGCATAGCTCAGGCATGGCTTTGTAATCACATGGACACGGTCTAAATGTAATTAACCTGTCCCATCAGTGCTGTGGGGGGGGGGGGGAAATGAATCCGCTATTCTAGAAATCTTAATGGAAGTGAATAGTCCAGTTTGAATATTTCTGTGTATGACTCAAAGATAAATTTCAAGAACGTGAAACAATTCAGATTATGACGGGATTAGTTTGCAGTAAGATCGTAGCCAATGTTATTGCTTTGATGTTCAGAAATCAGCATTTTCCAAACACCAGGCGTGTTTTTACTTACCCGGAAGCCGAACAACAATTTTATACTTGGCCTAAAATGAGCAAACATAACATTTTTAAGCTTGGTGCCTTAAAGGAGTAGTATTTTTTCAAAAACTTGTGTTGTGTACGTTGGGTATAGATCGGACATAAACTTCAGCATAGCTCAGGCATGGCTTTGTAATCACATGGACACGGTCTAAATGTAATTAGTGCTGCGGGGGGGGGGGGCAAAATGAATCCTCTATTCTAGAAATTTGAATGGAAGTGAACAGACCAGTTTTGAATATTTCTGTGTATACACTGAATAGTATGCTTTAACGCACATAATATTATGAGTAAATCTCCAATGGTTAACTTGAAGCCCAAGTTAGATGATAGGCTCCAAATTAATTGCATTCTTTTATTTGCACAATTTTCTAATAGACGTTCATCTCTTTAGTCACCTGAAACTTTTCATCTTTTTTATTCATTCAAACATCACGATACATGTTTCATCTACATCCTACTATACTTTCTAATTACAATAAGGACTACACTACACTGCAAGGACGGGACTACAATGAACAAGAGACAATGACTACTCCATGGCCATTAGGGTCCCGAGGGAGGGGGGGGGAGGGTACTCCTATACTTGACAGGACGGGATGTATCGCTCAACAGAGTGTCCTTTTACGGTCAAAATTATGCGACAGGGTACTACAATTGATAAGAAAATTATGCGATAGGGTATCATATAGAAGGAAATCTAATCTTTTAGAGTTCTCTAAAAACAATGGATGATTTATGCTTTTGGCAAGATTTTTATGCGACAGGGTATACCTTTGGGGTATTTTTTTGTGACAGGATACAGGGTGTGGAGAGATATACCGCACACCCCCGTCATTTCCCGAGTCAAGTACCCCCATCCGGGAATTAAGATAAATACATGCACGTGGTATTCAAGGATCTGGTATCTCAGGTATCTCGTCTGGTATCCGAGCACATAAGCACTACATTGCAAAAAGATCTAAAAACGGTCTTGCAAAAAGTCTTGATTCAGTAAAACCTGCTTCCTTATTTGGATAATTTAATATCATGACCCTTTTTACCATCTTTTATCTTCTTCTATCTTCGCAATGTAGAATTGTTCGAGATTGCAATAACCCAAGTTTACAACTACGACGGCTCTTATTGGCTCGACATCCGAAGCAATTTCAAAAAGATATTTATGAATCTTCAGAAATTACCCCCAGCTGCTGTTTCACTTGTCAAGACTCCGTTACCAGCAGATCACGTTATGATTAAACGAATCGTTGTCACTCCTTCAAGGATAGTTTGCCTTCCCGAGACTCCTGTTGCTTCAAGTCGCTTGCTTCGATGTTATGGTGATCAGTATGAATTTGTCATCGTCTCCTTCAAAGAGGAGCAGTTCCAAAAGCTGCAAGGAACAGATACCCTTGAACGCATACAAAATATCATGGAACAAGGAATAAAGATTGGAGGAAAACATTATTTGTTCTTCTGCTCAAGTGCTAGCCAACTGCGAAATCATAAAGCCTACTTCATAGCTGCAGAGTCCTACGACAAGGTGAGTTTGCAATGTCAAATGTCATATAGAGTTCAAAAATCGGAACAATAAACACTGGGTGACCAAAAAGTGCTGCGCTGTTTGGATGGTTCCTTCAGAGAAGGTTTAATGGTTATCTCATTTATTAGAATAGCGTTATAGGAAAGGCTCTAGTTTAGAATTGGAGTCTTTGCTCGTGTAAACAAGCAAACAAGTAAGCAAGCAAGTAAGCAAGCTGGAAAAAATTTATTTATGAACGGAGGCTAGGTTTCTGGCAGCTATCAGCTCATGTGGGCTTGCGGCACTGTGGATGGTGCTCTCAAAGTTGGCTCTAAGTACTCATTTACCGATCTCGAAAGAATGGAGAGCTTAGTTGGCTGCTGGCTTGTAGTTTGAAGTACCAGCGACGGGATTCTAAACAACTACAGGCCCATTTCTGTAATCTTAGTGTTTCAAGGATGCTAGAAAGGCTAAAGCACGACCGACTCTTTGATATTCTCAAAATCGACAAGAGTATTACATGCAACCAAGCAGCTTTTCGTAAGTTATACTCCATGATAACATCACTCATAAACAGAACATACTTCTGGTACGAAAATATAGATCGGAACAATGTCAATCTAACCATTTTACTCGATCTCAAGAAAGTCTTTGATACGGTTGATCACGATATATCACTTAAAAAATTACGTTCATATGTAATAAGAGGCAAAACTGGGGATTAGTTTAATCCTACCGAAATAATAGAAAACAGTTCTGCTCTGTAAACTGTCAACATTCAAAAGCCAGAAATGTAACCTGTGGAATTCCCCTAGATTCTTGTTTAGGCCCTCTTCTTTTCATCATTACTTGAATGACTGAGAAAAGTATCTAAGATTCTCCTGGGCTACTTAGTATCTATGCTGACGATACCAGGAAACTGATTGCATCGGATGATGTAGCGAAACTGGTCGAGGACGCACATCAAGAGCTTGCCAACCTCTCTGAGTAGATGAGGATGAATAAACTTAGCACGAATCCGAAAAAAATTGAATTCATGATCATAGGGCATTCGCTTAAAGGGCAGGGTCAAGTAACCGTAAACAAAACTGATATCTCTATAATCTACATTGTTGCCCATACGTGGCTATTGTGTAATGTGTTCTGTACAGATTTTGGTGGATGGGGTGAATCCACAACAAAATTACTCTTAAAAATCCACCAACATCTCCGCATTCGTACAACGTATGAACGTTTCGCTTGTTTCTTGACGAAGTTCAAGATTCCATCTTCAAAATAGAACCTTTATTTTTAGAAAAATAGTGGAAAATCTGTGTGATATGGCCTATCAAAATACAGCACAATCGTGATACCATATGATACAAATGTAAATGCTAACTACAAGACATAAACATCTGAAGCTATCCTTTTATGAACCCAACCAGTAGTACATATTCTTTGCAAAGCCTATAGTTACATTTTTCATCATTTCAGCACCTACTCCAATTAATTTGGTCTTGGTTGGAGTACGTCTCTTTGGCCCAAAACGGCGTTCCTAATTACCGCTCTACTTCGCTTGCTAAGATCGACAGAGCTTGAAAAGAATGATTCATTTCGCGTGACAACATCATCGAAATAATGGCATTCCCTGATTATAAGGGTGTCCCAAAAAATTGTGCCCCGTTTGTGTGGCTGCTGTGGAGGAGCTGTAGATTCAATTATCTAGCTTTTGCACAGTTCTATAGATTAGGCTTCAGCGTTAGGAGTCTAGGATCTTGTTTGAATCAATCTGACACATGGTTGCTGATTTATGGCAGAGGCATAGCAAAATAAATGGCTGCTTCAAAAACAGCACTTCTTTTGTCAAAAAATGTATTGTCAGCAGTGTCAAAATAAAGTAAGCTTTCACAGAAAGGGTTCTAGGGTCATATTAAAGTTCTTGCTAAGCCCTTTAAAAGGCTAGCAGTGTTGTCTATTCACACGAGAGCGCTTTTTACCATTGAAAAGTTCAATGAAAATTTTAATAAAATGGTAGAACCCTTTCTTTGAAAACTTACTTGTTTGACATTGCTGGAAAGCAAAAGAAGTGCTGTTTTTGTTGCAACCATTGATTTTGCTTTTTCCTCGGCCATGAATCAGCAACCACGTGTCAGATTGACTCATACAAGGCTACAAACTCTAAGTTGAAGCTTGACTTATACAACTGTGTAAGAGTCGATAAAGTTGAATCTACAGCTCCTCCACAGTAGCCACACCAACGGGGCACAAATTTTTAGGATACCCTGTACGTTTTGGTGAAGCAAAGCCACTATCTGGGTGCATTGCATCAAGATATGAGTAGATGCAATATATTCCACTCGAAAGTATGATCTACCTGTTTTCCATTGACATCCATTTCTGGGAGGTTAATCGGATTATTCATCATTTTAAGGTTCCAATGAATATGGGCTATGTTAAGTGCAGGGACGTGGTTAGAAATTTACACAGGCAAAAACTCATTTTTAAGGGAGCTTATTCTATCAGTTTCAATTAATATATCTCATTGAAGCAACTTTGCTACCAAAGGACTTCACCTCAGGCCCCGTCCACACGTATCCGGATAGTTTTGAAAACGCATCTTTTTTATCCGTTTTGTGCAGGGAGATTAAGTATCTTAATCTACCTGGTTTTGGGTTAGCGTCCACACGAAGACGGCGTTTTCGGTAAGCAAAAACAAGGCTTTTCGAAAATGCTGTCCAGAGTTGATCTTTTTGCAGACGCCGTTTTCATTTTGTCGTGTGGACCGGTGAAAACGGAGCTTTTCGAAAACGCTGACGTCACAGCATCGATTTACGACGTATCAGAGCATGTGCATGGATCTTTGGGGATCACGCAAGGGCATTTTGATTGTTTGTTTTATTTTTTCAAAGCTCCAACAGCGGAGTTCGAATGCAGCAGCTTCTTCGTGTGGACGGGTTATTTTCGATAACGCTCCTCGTGTGGACGCGGATATTTTTAATACGGATAAAAAAGATGCGTTTTCATTTTTCAAAAATATCCGGATACGTGTGGACGAGGCCTCAGATTCTTCTAGGCCGGGCACATTTCCCACATTCTTTTTGTGACTTTTTGCGAAAAAGATGTCCTGATTGTGCTCTTATAGCATGCTGCATTTGAAATCGGTCATATTTACGTTGAAATATCAATAAAATGATAAATGATTCCATCCATGTATCCAAGCTGCATATCATTAGAAAGAAAATAAATTTTACTTTCAGATGGTATGCCCTGCATCTGTTCAAATCTTATCGTTTATTACAGTTTTCAATAATGGATAGGTTGCATTTTTTCCGAAACATCCTGTATAGCTCGTTTAGGGCTGTAAATTAGATTTGAATTTCATGCAAGATCTTTTATATTTTTCTAGGTCCAGTTATTGCGATCAGAAATCGTGAAGAACAAGAACAGCTTCAAGTCCACTGCAAAATACATGAGCAGACTTAGCCTCTTTGCTACGTCAGATAAAGCCATGGTCAATATTCCTTCCATCAAAATGTCATTGCGTCCAGACATCAAAGCGCGTAATGGCGATCTTGTCACTGATGGATGTGGTATGTTGCTGACTGTTGGTTAATTATTATGGAAGATTATTGGAACCTTGCACTTGTCCCAGTTCTGTTTCAATGACTATGATAAGTCTGTGTTAAAGCGGGGAGTGCAATTACTTTAAGACAGACATACTGCAGTTGGCGAAATAGAGTAGGGCAAGTCTAGCAGAACCCCATTACGGTAGCGATTTAATAAATGAGTTGACCAGTTTGTTATTCCCATGAGATTCAGTGGGTTTCCCCAATCTTTGAGGCCAATCCATGTTAGAATTATTTGACTGCATGTAATAAGCCAATCGACGTTGCTGCGTTAACACACGTTTTGAACGTTGCCTGGCCCTGCTACCGGATGCCCCCAAAAAGGTAACAGGCTTGATAAGGGCTAGCAATAAGAATTTAGCTCGAATCAGTCGGAAATAATCTTTAAGCTAATCCTCGATAATTAGCTTGAACATTCATACCATGTTTGTTGATTTTGAAGCATTGAAAGTAGAGATTTTTATCTTGAAAGTTTAGATTGGTACTTTAAACTCAGGTTAACCATACACCTTGAACAAAGTAAGGCACTGATCTTGAAGAGGGGCGAATTTTTGGGCCTCTTGCAACCATTGAAAGTAAGCGATGATTATACTGAATATGCAGACAAAAGGTGAGTGTCTTAGCAAAGTTTTGGTCAATGAAATGAGCTGGCACCGCATGTAGCGAGAGTGTCAAGAAAAGGTTTGCTGCAAAGGTAAAGGAGCTACGTAGTCTGATTTACCTCCCAACAAGCTTCCTTGAAGACAGATACTACAAAACAATAGTTCCAACTGCTTTGTGTGCCATAAATGTCTGGGGTGACTGCTAAAATACGACATTTAATGAGATGGAACGGAACAAAGTTGTACCAGTTATTGATCATTTTAGTTCGTGTAGAATGTGGGCGCAGAAAACCTGATTGATCAGATGAACAGAAACCATTTTCTTTCATATACTGGTATAGCTGGTTGAAAACAAGTTTTTCAACGAGCTTTGAGATGACTGGTAGGACTGATATGGGGCGATGATTAGATTTTTCAGCCCTACCTCCATCTTTAAGAATCTAAGTAATTTTAGCTACTTTCCAGGAATCTGGGAAGTGGCTTGTTTCAATCGTTGTCTTTGGGACGAGCTGTGTGAATTTGACCGCCAATTTTGATTTGGACTTCTATCAAGAAAGCACTTTTCTGTAGAATGAGGCTTCTTCCGTGTACATCGCTATAATTCAGGAAATTCCACAACAAGCGCATTAACAGCTTTTACCAAAACTCAAAAGCTCTATAATATGGAGGTGGCGGCAAATCTAGATTTTTAAGATAAAAATTTCTTCGCTCAATGCGCCAATATAAAAAAAAACAAATGATCAACCTTTAAGTTTGCTATCAAGAATTAGTTTAAAGATTATTTCCGATTGATTCAAGCTAAATTCTCAGTGCTAGCTAGCCCTGATCAAATCTGTAGCCTTTTTCAGGGATATCCTGTATGTGACTGGGTTTACATGATGTAATCTTAACAACTGACTCAAAACCAGATTGACTCGTTGAGTTCCATTACCATGTTGAATAACAAGGGCTTGGTTCACACCTAAATTCAAAGCGATTAGCGAAAGCAGACAAAAGAAATTCTCTAAAGCAGTAATTCAAAACAAACGTAGCCGCAAAGTTGCCTTCAAACCAGTACGGACAACTTGCGCTTGATGCAGGCGAATGGACGTTTTCATGAGAAGTTATGTGCTTAGAGCGAAAGAAGAAGAGTAAATCTAAAGTTCTTTCCGGCGGATTTTGTTTATTTGATTCAGGAGCTGAGGAGTAACTGTCTACATTTGAGCAATAAATATGCAACAATTGTAATGCCCTCTGCTCGGCTTCTGAATCACGGAAACAAAATCTGCCAGACAGAAATTTAGATTTATCCTTCTTCTTTCTTCTAAAGCACACAAATTCTCTTAAAAATCTCCCTTCGCCCGCACCAAGTGAGAGTTTGCCACACTGGCTTCAGGGCAACTTTGCTTCTATGTTGTTTTGAATTACAGGTTGCGAGAATTTCCTTTGTCTGCATTCGCTAATTGCTTGCATTGAGGTGTGAACCAAAGCAACTGATGCTATTGTATTACAAAATCTTTCCTTGTTATGTTGAATTTAAATCAGTTGTCACAGGGCCTGAGCCAAGATGTAAATGATTCCCTCCCAAGTAATCGTGAACACGGACGAGCCATTGCCGGTGAACTCGCATTTCTCCTTTTTTTTATTTTAGCCCTTTTCATTCACTCAATGATTTATCACGTTTCATAAGAAGCCATGGTAGAACAAAATCTAATAATAACCAATAATAAAAATATTCCTAGGAAGATTGAAGAACGCCCATGTAATCACCCTAAGTCTGAAGACTGCCCATGTAATCACATCCATGCGGCGATTTGGTATGTGGTTGAAATGAGTATTCTTTCTTCATTTTACCTAAGAATGGGTAATTGCTGATTGAGTCTATGCGAAAGAATGAAGAGAATTATAAAACTCCCGTCAATGCCATTTATTTACAGTTTTACTTATTCCTGTTAAGTCTGCACTCGGGCCATGTACCCTCGCAAATATGGCAGATCATCGACGATCATTTACTGCTGTGAACCTTACTTGAGAAGCATTAATCAGATATATTCATTAGTGCTATTTCATTGCTTAGCCTACTCAAAATTGATGATGATGATGATGATGATGATGATGATGATGATGATGATGATGATGATGATGATGATGATGATGATGATGATGATGATGATGATGATGATGATGATGATGATGATGATGATGATGATCATGATAATGATGACGATGATGATGACGATGACGATGACGATGACGATGACGATGACGATGACGATGACAATGATGATGATGATGATGATGATGATGATGATGATGATGATGATGATGATG